>OY292338.1:0-1200000 GCA_958496145.1 Heliothis peltigera
AGTTTCAGTAATTAGTGATTCAACTTTGCTTACCTGTCGGGGCTGTTGTCTAGATCGCCTTGTGTGACTCGAACCCACCAGCTTCGGCACGGAAATCGTAATTCTGCTTCAATAACTGTCATTTTTCACCTGAAAAAACAGTTATTCGACCAAAACTTTAAAATATTGTACTACACTTACCTTTCATATATATACCATTGGATAGCTCTCGCCGAGACGCTTCCAACGACACCTCTCGCGTGACGATATCTTACACGAAACGTGAGAAATTGCCACATCATCGATTTTCATACATAGCAAAAGTTTACTTATAGGGAACAAAACCGCCATACATCACGGATAACTTTGCAATTAATTGTCGTAATTTCGCGCGGTTTTCGGTGTTAATCATCTTATTTTGGCTCTTGCCAAGCCCTAGACGTGTCTTAAACAGTCTAGGTGCGATAAAATTGTCATTCCGTAACATTAGCTTTGTTCGATTACGTTATTTTCATAAAAACCCGTTTTTTCTTAGTTTATTAGTAATTAGTTTCAGTAATTAGTGATTCAACTTTGCTTACCTGTCGGGGCTGTTGTCTAGATCGCCTTGTGTGACTCGAACCCACCAGCTTCGGCACGGAAATCGTAATTCTGCTTCAATAACTGTCATTTTTCACCTGAAAAAACAGTTATTCGACCAAAACTTTAAAATATTGTACTACACTTACCTTTCATATATATACCATTGGATAGCTCTCGCCGAGACGCTTCCAACGACACCTCTCGCGTGACGATATCTTACACGAAACGTGAGAAATTGCCACATCATCGATTTTCATACATAGCAAAAGTTTACTTATAGGGAACAAAACCGCCATACATCACGGATAACTTTGCAATTAATTGTCGTAATTTCGCGCGGTTTTCGGTGTTAATCATCTTATTTTGGCTCTTGCCAAGCCCTAGACGTGTCTTAAACAGTCTAGGTGCGATAAAATTGTCATTCCGTAACATTAGCTTTGTTCGATTACGTTATTTTCATAAAAACCCGTTTTTTCTTAGTTTATTAGTAATTAGTTTCAGTAATTAGTGATTCAACTTTGCTTACCTGTCGGGGCTGTTGTCTAGATCGCCTTGTGTGACTCGAACCCACCAGCTTCGGCACGGAAATCGTAATTCTGCTTCAATAACTGTCATTTTTCACCTGAAAAAACAGTTATTCGACCAAAACTTTAAAATATTGTACTACACTTACCTTTCATATATATACCATTGGATAGCTCTCGCCGAGACGCTTCCAACGACACCTCTCGCGTGACGATATCTTACACGAAACGTGAGAAATTGCCACATCATCGATTTTCATACATAGCAAAAGTTTACTTATAGGGAACAAAACCGCCATACATCACGGATAACTTTGCAATTAATTGTCGTAATTTCGCGCGGTTTTCGGTGTTAATCATCTTATTTTGGCTCTTGCCAAGCCCTAGACGTGTCTTAAACAGTCTAGGTGCGATAAAATTGTCATTCCGTAACATTAGCTTTGTTCGATTACGTTATTTTCATAAAAACCCGTTTTTTCTTAGTTTATTAGTAATTAGTTTCAGTAATTAGTGATTCAACTTTGCTTACCTGTCGGGGCTGTTGTCTAGATCGCCTTGTGTGACTCGAACCCACCAGCTTCGGCACGGAAATCGTAATTCTGCTTCAATAACTGTCATTTTTCACCTGAAAAAACAGTTATTCGACCAAAACTTTAAAATATTGTACTACACTTACCTTTCATATATATACCATTGGATAGCTCTCGCCGAGACGCTTCCAACGACACCTCTCGCGTGACGATATCTTACACGAAACGTGAGAAATTGCCACATCATCGATTTTCATACATAGCAAAAGTTTACTTATAGGGAACAAAACCGCCATACATCACGGATAACTTTGCAATTAATTGTCGTAATTTCGCGCGGTTTTCGGTGTTAATCATCTTATTTTGGCTCTTGCCAAGCCCTAGACGTGTCTTAAACAGTCTAGGTGCGATAAAATTGTCATTCCGTAACATTAGCTTTGTTCGATTACGTTATTTTCATAAAAACCCGTTTTTTCTTAGTTTATTAGTAATTAGTTTCAGTAATTAGTGATTCAACTTTGCTTACCTGTCGGGGCTGTTGTCTAGATCGCCTTGTGTGACTCGAACCCACCAGCTTCGGCACGGAAATCGTAATTCTGCTTCAATAACTGTCATTTTTCACCTGAAAAAACAGTTATTCGACCAAAACTTTAAAATATTGTACTACACTTACCTTTCATATATATACCATTGGATAGCTCTCGCCGAGACGCTTCCAACGACACCTCTCGCGTGACGATATCTTACACGAAACGTGAGAAATTGCCACATCATCGATTTTCATACATAGCAAAAGTTTACTTATAGGGAACAAAACCGCCATACATCACGGATAACTTTGCAATTAATTGTCGTAATTTCGCGCGGTTTTCGGTGTTAATCATCTTATTTTGGCTCTTGCCAAGCCCTAGACGTGTCTTAAACAGTCTAGGTGCGATAAAATTGTCATTCCGTAACATTAGCTTTGTTCGATTACGTTATTTTCATAAAAACCCGTTTTTTCTTAGTTTATTAGTAATTAGTTTCAGTAATTAGTGATTCAACTTTGCTTACCTGTCGGGGCTGTTGTCTAGATCGCCTTGTGTGACTCGAACCCACCAGCTTCGGCACGGAAATCGTAATTCTGCTTCAATAACTGTCATTTTTCACCTGAAAAAACAGTTATTCGACCAAAACTTTAAAATATTGTACTACACTTACCTTTCATATATATACCATTGGATAGCTCTCGCCGAGACGCTTCCAACGACACCTCTCGCGTGACGATATCTTACACGAAACGTGAGAAATTGCCACATCATCGATTTTCATACATAGCAAAAGTTTACTTATAGGGAACAAAACCGCCATACATCACGGATAACTTTGCAATTAATTGTCGTAATTTCGCGCGGTTTTCGGTGTTAATCATCTTATTTTGGCTCTTGCCAAGCCCTAGACGTGTCTTAAACAGTCTAGGTGCGATAAAATTGTCATTCCGTAACATTAGCTTTGTTCGATTACGTTATTTTCATAAAAACCCGTTTTTTCTTAGTTTATTAGTAATTAGTTTCAGTAATTAGTGATTCAACTTTGCTTACCTGTCGGGGCTGTTGTCTAGATCGCCTTGTGTGACTCGAACCCACCAGCTTCGGCACGGAAATCGTAATTCTGCTTCAATAACTGTCATTTTTCACCTGAAAAAACAGTTATTCGACCAAAACTTTAAAATATTGTACTACACTTACCTTTCATATATATACCATTGGATAGCTCTCGCCGAGACGCTTCCAACGACACCTCTCGCGTGACGATATCTTACACGAAACGTGAGAAATTGCCACATCATCGATTTTCATACATAGCAAAAGTTTACTTATAGGGAACAAAACCGCCATACATCACGGATAACTTTGCAATTAATTGTCGTAATTTCGCGCGGTTTTCGGTGTTAATCATCTTATTTTGGCTCTTGCCAAGCCCTAGACGTGTCTTAAACAGTCTAGGTGCGATAAAATTGTCATTCCGTAACATTAGCTTTGTTCGATTACGTTATTTTCATAAAAACCCGTTTTTTCTTAGTTTATTAGTAATTAGTTTCAGTAATTAGTGATTCAACTTTGCTTACCTGTCGGGGCTGTTGTCTAGATCGCCTTGTGTGACTCGAACCCACCAGCTTCGGCACGGAAATCGTAATTCTGCTTCAATAACTGTCATTTTTCACCTGAAAAAACAGTTATTCGACCAAAACTTTAAAATATTGTACTACACTTACCTTTCATATATATACCATTGGATAGCTCTCGCCGAGACGCTTCCAACGACACCTCTCGCGTGACGATATCTTACACGAAACGTGAGAAATTGCCACATCATCGATTTTCATACATAGCAAAAGTTTACTTATAGGGAACAAAACCGCCATACATCACGGATAACTTTGCAATTAATTGTCGTAATTTCGCGCGGTTTTCGGTGTTAATCATCTTATTTTGGCTCTTGCCAAGCCCTAGACGTGTCTTAAACAGTCTAGGTGCGATAAAATTGTCATTCCGTAACATTAGCTTTGTTCGATTACGTTATTTTCATAAAAACCCGTTTTTTCTTAGTTTATTAGTAATTAGTTTCAGTAATTAGTGATTCAACTTTGCTTACCTGTCGGGGCTGTTGTCTAGATCGCCTTGTGTGACTCGAACCCACCAGCTTCGGCACGGAAATCGTAATTCTGCTTCAATAACTGTCATTTTTCACCTGAAAAAACAGTTATTCGACCAAAACTTTAAAATATTGTACTACACTTACCTTTCATATATATACCATTGGATAGCTCTCGCCGAGACGCTTCCAACGACACCTCTCGCGTGACGATATCTTACACGAAACGTGAGAAATTGCCACATCATCGATTTTCATACATAGCAAAAGTTTACTTATAGGGAACAAAACCGCCATACATCACGGATAACTTTGCAATTAATTGTCGTAATTTCGCGCGGTTTTCGGTGTTAATCATCTTATTTTGGCTCTTGCCAAGCCCTAGACGTGTCTTAAACAGTCTAGGTGCGATAAAATTGTCATTCCGTAACATTAGCTTTGTTCGATTACGTTATTTTCATAAAAACCCGTTTTTTCTTAGTTTATTAGTAATTAGTTTCAGTAATTAGTGATTCAACTTTGCTTACCTGTCGGGGCTGTTGTCTAGATCGCCTTGTGTGACTCGAACCCACCAGCTTCGGCACGGAAATCGTAATTCTGCTTCAATAACTGTCATTTTTCACCTGAAAAAACAGTTATTCGACCAAAACTTTAAAATATTGTACTACACTTACCTTTCATATATATACCATTGGATAGCTCTCGCCGAGACGCTTCCAACGACACCTCTCGCGTGACGATATCTTACACGAAACGTGAGAAATTGCCACATCATCGATTTTCATACATAGCAAAAGTTTACTTATAGGGAACAAAACCGCCATACATCACGGATAACTTTGCAATTAATTGTCGTAATTTCGCGCGGTTTTCGGTGTTAATCATCTTATTTTGGCTCTTGCCAAGCCCTAGACGTGTCTTAAACAGTCTAGGTGCGATAAAATTGTCATTCCGTAACATTAGCTTTGTTCGATTACGTTATTTTCATAAAAACCCGTTTTTTCTTAGTTTATTAGTAATTAGTTTCAGTAATTAGTGATTCAACTTTGCTTACCTGTCGGGGCTGTTGTCTAGATCGCCTTGTGTGACTCGAACCCACCAGCTTCGGCACGGAAATCGTAATTCTGCTTCAATAACTGTCATTTTTCACCTGAAAAAACAGTTATTCGACCAAAACTTTAAAATATTGTACTACACTTACCTTTCATATATATACCATTGGATAGCTCTCGCCGAGACGCTTCCAACGACACCTCTCGCGTGACGATATCTTACACGAAACGTGAGAAATTGCCACATCATCGATTTTCATACATAGCAAAAGTTTACTTATAGGGAACAAAACCGCCATACATCACGGATAACTTTGCAATTAATTGTCGTAATTTCGCGCGGTTTTCGGTGTTAATCATCTTATTTTGGCTCTTGCCAAGCCCTAGACGTGTCTTAAACAGTCTAGGTGCGATAAAATTGTCATTCCGTAACATTAGCTTTGTTCGATTACGTTATTTTCATAAAAACCCGTTTTTTCTTAGTTTATTAGTAATTAGTTTCAGTAATTAGTGATTCAACTTTGCTTACCTGTCGGGGCTGTTGTCTAGATCGCCTTGTGTGACTCGAACCCACCAGCTTCGGCACGGAAATCGTAATTCTGCTTCAATAACTGTCATTTTTCACCTGAAAAAACAGTTATTCGACCAAAACTTTAAAATATTGTACTACACTTACCTTTCATATATATACCATTGGATAGCTCTCGCCGAGACGCTTCCAACGACACCTCTCGCGTGACGATATCTTACACGAAACGTGAGAAATTGCCACATCATCGATTTTCATACATAGCAAAAGTTTACTTATAGGGAACAAAACCGCCATACATCACGGATAACTTTGCAATTAATTGTCGTAATTTCGCGCGGTTTTCGGTGTTAATCATCTTATTTTGGCTCTTGCCAAGCCCTAGACGTGTCTTAAACAGTCTAGGTGCGATAAAATTGTCATTCCGTAACATTAGCTTTGTTCGATTACGTTATTTTCATAAAAACCCGTTTTTTCTTAGTTTATTAGTAATTAGTTTCAGTAATTAGTGATTCAACTTTGCTTACCTGTCGGGGCTGTTGTCTAGATCGCCTTGTGTGACTCGAACCCACCAGCTTCGGCACGGAAATCGTAATTCTGCTTCAATAACTGTCATTTTTCACCTGAAAAAACAGTTATTCGACCAAAACTTTAAAATATTGTACTACACTTACCTTTCATATATATACCATTGGATAGCTCTCGCCGAGACGCTTCCAACGACACCTCTCGCGTGACGATATCTTACACGAAACGTGAGAAATTGCCACATCATCGATTTTCATACATAGCAAAAGTTTACTTATAGGGAACAAAACCGCCATACATCACGGATAACTTTGCAATTAATTGTCGTAATTTCGCGCGGTTTTCGGTGTTAATCATCTTATTTTGGCTCTTGCCAAGCCCTAGACGTGTCTTAAACAGTCTAGGTGCGATAAAATTGTCATTCCGTAACATTAGCTTTGTTCGATTACGTTATTTTCATAAAAACCCGTTTTTTCTTAGTTTATTAGTAATTAGTTTCAGTAATTAGTGATTCAACTTTGCTTACCTGTCGGGGCTGTTGTCTAGATCGCCTTGTGTGACTCGAACCCACCAGCTTCGGCACGGAAATCGTAATTCTGCTTCAATAACTGTCATTTTTCACCTGAAAAAACAGTTATTCGACCAAAACTTTAAAATATTGTACTACACTTACCTTTCATATATATACCATTGGATAGCTCTCGCCGAGACGCTTCCAACGACACCTCTCGCGTGACGATATCTTACACGAAACGTGAGAAATTGCCACATCATCGATTTTCATACATAGCAAAAGTTTACTTATAGGGAACAAAACCGCCATACATCACGGATAACTTTGCAATTAATTGTCGTAATTTCGCGCGGTTTTCGGTGTTAATCATCTTATTTTGGCTCTTGCCAAGCCCTAGACGTGTCTTAAACAGTCTAGGTGCGATAAAATTGTCATTCCGTAACATTAGCTTTGTTCGATTACGTTATTTTCATAAAAACCCGTTTTTTCTTAGTTTATTAGTAATTAGTTTCAGTAATTAGTGATTCAACTTTGCTTACCTGTCGGGGCTGTTGTCTAGATCGCCTTGTGTGACTCGAACCCACCAGCTTCGGCACGGAAATCGTAATTCTGCTTCAATAACTGTCATTTTTCACCTGAAAAAACAGTTATTCGACCAAAACTTTAAAATATTGTACTACACTTACCTTTCATATATATACCATTGGATAGCTCTCGCCGAGACGCTTCCAACGACACCTCTCGCGTGACGATATCTTACACGAAACGTGAGAAATTGCCACATCATCGATTTTCATACATAGCAAAAGTTTACTTATAGGGAACAAAACCGCCATACATCACGGATAACTTTGCAATTAATTGTCGTAATTTCGCGCGGTTTTCGGTGTTAATCATCTTATTTTGGCTCTTGCCAAGCCCTAGACGTGTCTTAAACAGTCTAGGTGCGATAAAATTGTCATTCCGTAACATTAGCTTTGTTCGATTACGTTATTTTCATAAAAACCCGTTTTTTCTTAGTTTATTAGTAATTAGTTTCAGTAATTAGTGATTCAACTTTGCTTACCTGTCGGGGCTGTTGTCTAGATCGCCTTGTGTGACTCGAACCCACCAGCTTCGGCACGGAAATCGTAATTCTGCTTCAATAACTGTCATTTTTCACCTGAAAAAACAGTTATTCGACCAAAACTTTAAAATATTGTACTACACTTACCTTTCATATATATACCATTGGATAGCTCTCGCCGAGACGCTTCCAACGACACCTCTCGCGTGACGATATCTTACACGAAACGTGAGAAATTGCCACATCATCGATTTTCATACATAGCAAAAGTTTACTTATAGGGAACAAAACCGCCATACATCACGGATAACTTTGCAATTAATTGTCGTAATTTCGCGCGGTTTTCGGTGTTAATCATCTTATTTTGGCTCTTGCCAAGCCCTAGACGTGTCTTAAACAGTCTAGGTGCGATAAAATTGTCATTCCGTAACATTAGCTTTGTTCGATTACGTTATTTTCATAAAAACCCGTTTTTTCTTAGTTTATTAGTAATTAGTTTCAGTAATTAGTGATTCAACTTTGCTTACCTGTCGGGGCTGTTGTCTAGATCGCCTTGTGTGACTCGAACCCACCAGCTTCGGCACGGAAATCGTAATTCTGCTTCAATAACTGTCATTTTTCACCTGAAAAAACAGTTATTCGACCAAAACTTTAAAATATTGTACTACACTTACCTTTCATATATATACCATTGGATAGCTCTCGCCGAGACGCTTCCAACGACACCTCTCGCGTGACGATATCTTACACGAAACGTGAGAAATTGCCACATCATCGATTTTCATACATAGCAAAAGTTTACTTATAGGGAACAAAACCGCCATACATCACGGATAACTTTGCAATTAATTGTCGTAATTTCGCGCGGTTTTCGGTGTTAATCATCTTATTTTGGCTCTTGCCAAGCCCTAGACGTGTCTTAAACAGTCTAGGTGCGATAAAATTGTCATTCCGTAACATTAGCTTTGTTCGATTACGTTATTTTCATAAAAACCCGTTTTTTCTTAGTTTATTAGTAATTAGTTTCAGTAATTAGTGATTCAACTTTGCTTACCTGTCGGGGCTGTTGTCTAGATCGCCTTGTGTGACTCGAACCCACCAGCTTCGGCACGGAAATCGTAATTCTGCTTCAATAACTGTCATTTTTCACCTGAAAAAACAGTTATTCGACCAAAACTTTAAAATATTGTACTACACTTACCTTTCATATATATACCATTGGATAGCTCTCGCCGAGACGCTTCCAACGACACCTCTCGCGTGACGATATCTTACACGAAACGTGAGAAATTGCCACATCATCGATTTTCATACATAGCAAAAGTTTACTTATAGGGAACAAAACCGCCATACATCACGGATAACTTTGCAATTAATTGTCGTAATTTCGCGCGGTTTTCGGTGTTAATCATCTTATTTTGGCTCTTGCCAAGCCCTAGACGTGTCTTAAACAGTCTAGGTGCGATAAAATTGTCATTCCGTAACATTAGCTTTGTTCGATTACGTTATTTTCATAAAAACCCGTTTTTTCTTAGTTTATTAGTAATTAGTTTCAGTAATTAGTGATTCAACTTTGCTTACCTGTCGGGGCTGTTGTCTAGATCGCCTTGTGTGACTCGAACCCACCAGCTTCGGCACGGAAATCGTAATTCTGCTTCAATAACTGTCATTTTTCACCTGAAAAAACAGTTATTCGACCAAAACTTTAAAATATTGTACTACACTTACCTTTCATATATATACCATTGGATAGCTCTCGCCGAGACGCTTCCAACGACACCTCTCGCGTGACGATATCTTACACGAAACGTGAGAAATTGCCACATCATCGATTTTCATACATAGCAAAAGTTTACTTATAGGGAACAAAACCGCCATACATCACGGATAACTTTGCAATTAATTGTCGTAATTTCGCGCGGTTTTCGGTGTTAATCATCTTATTTTGGCTCTTGCCAAGCCCTAGACGTGTCTTAAACAGTCTAGGTGCGATAAAATTGTCATTCCGTAACATTAGCTTTGTTCGATTACGTTATTTTCATAAAAACCCGTTTTTTCTTAGTTTATTAGTAATTAGTTTCAGTAATTAGTGATTCATCTTTGCTTACCTGTCGGGGCTGTTGTCTAGATCGCCTTGTGTGACTCGAACCCACCAGCTTCGGCACGGAAATCGTAATTCTGCTTCAATAACTGTCATTTTTCACCTGAAAAAACAGTTATTCGACCAAAACTTTAAAATATTGTACTACACTTACCTTTCATATATATACCATTGGATAGCTCTCGCCGAGACGCTTCCAACGACACCTCTCGCGTGACGATATCTTACACGAAACGTGAGAAATTGCCACATCATCGATTTTCATACATAGCAAAAGTTTACTTATAGGGAACAAAACCGCCATACATCACGGATAACTTTGCAATTAATTGTCGTAATTTCGCGCGGTTTTCGGTGTTAATCATCTTATTTTGGCTCTTGCCAAGCCCTAGACGTGTCTTAAACAGTCTAGGTGCGATAAAATTGTCATTCCGTAACATTAGCTTTGTTCGATTACGTTATTTTCATAAAAACCCGTTTTTTCTTAGTTTATTAGTAATTAGTTTCAGTAATTAGTGATTCAACTTTGCTTACCTGTCGGGGCTGTTGTCTAGATCGCCTTGTGTGACTCGAACCCACCAGCTTCGGCACGGAAATCGTAATTCTGCTTCAATAACTGTCATTTTTCACCTGAAAAAACAGTTATTCGACCAAAACTTTAAAATATTGTACTACACTTACCTTTCATATATATACCATTGGATAGCTCTCGCCGAGACGCTTCCAACGACACCTCTCGCGTGACGATATCTTACACGAAACGTGAGAAATTGCCACATCATCGATTTTCATACATAGCAAAAGTTTACTTATAGGGAACAAAACCGCCATACATCACGGATAACTTTGCAATTAATTGTCGTAATTTCGCGCGGTTTTCGGTGTTAATCATCTTATTTTGGCTCTTGCCAAGCCCTAGACGTGTCTTAAACAGTCTAGGTGCGATAAAATTGTCATTCCGTAACATTAGCTTTGTTCGATTACGTTATTTTCATAAAAACCCGTTTTTTCTTAGTTTATTAGTAATTAGTTTCAGTAATTAGTGATTCAACTTTGCTTACCTGTCGGGGCTGTTGTCTAGATCGCCTTGTGTGACTCGAACCCACCAGCTTCGGCACGGAAATCGTAATTCTGCTTCAATAACTGTCATTTTTCACCTGAAAAAACAGTTATTCGACCAAAACTTTAAAATATTGTACTACACTTACCTTTCATATATATACCATTGGATAGCTCTCGCCGAGACGCTTCCAACGACACCTCTCGCGTGACGATATCTTACACGAAACGTGAGAAATTGCCACATCATCGATTTTCATACATAGCAAAAGTTTACTTATAGGGAACAAAACCGCCATACATCACGGATAACTTTGCAATTAATTGTCGTAATTTCGCGCGGTTTTCGGTGTTAATCATCTTATTTTGGCTCTTGCCAAGCCCTAGACGTGTCTTAAACAGTCTAGGTGCGATAAAATTGTCATTCCGTAACATTAGCTTTGTTCGATTACGTTATTTTCATAAAAACCCGTTTTTTCTTAGTTTATTAGTAATTAGTTTCAGTAATTAGTGATTCAACTTTGCTTACCTGTCGGGGCTGTTGTCTAGATCGCCTTGTGTGACTCGAACCCACCAGCTTCGGCACGGAAATCGTAATTCTGCTTCAATAACTGTCATTTTTCACCTGAAAAAACAGTTATTCGACCAAAACTTTAAAATATTGTACTACACTTACCTTTCATATATATACCATTGGATAGCTCTCGCCGAGACGCTTCCAACGACACCTCTCGCGTGACGATATCTTACACGAAACGTGAGAAATTGCCACATCATCGATTTTCATACATAGCAAAAGTTTACTTATAGGGAACAAAACCGCCATACATCACGGATAACTTTGCAATTAATTGTCGTAATTTCGCGCGGTTTTCGGTGTTAATCATCTTATTTTGGCTCTTGCCAAGCCCTAGACGTGTCTTAAACAGTCTAGGTGCGATAAAATTGTCATTCCGTAACATTAGCTTTGTTCGATTACGTTATTTTCATAAAAACCCGTTTTTTCTTAGTTTATTAGTAATTAGTTTCAGTAATTAGTGATTCAACTTTGCTTACCTGTCGGGGCTGTTGTCTAGATCGCCTTGTGTGACTCGAACCCACCAGCTTCGGCACGGAAATCGTAATTCTGCTTCAATAACTGTCATTTTTCACCTGAAAAAACAGTTATTCGACCAAAACTTTAAAATATTGTACTACACTTACCTTTCATATATATACCATTGGATAGCTCTCGCCGAGACGCTTCCAACGACACCTCTCGCGTGACGATATCTTACACGAAACGTGAGAAATTGCCACATCATCGATTTTCATACATAGCAAAAGTTTACTTATAGGGAACAAAACCGCCATACATCACGGATAACTTTGCAATTAATTGTCGTAATTTCGCGCGGTTTTCGGTGTTAATCATCTTATTTTGGCTCTTGCCAAGCCCTAGACGTGTCTTAAACAGTCTAGGTGCGATAAAATTGTCATTCCGTAACATTAGCTTTGTTCGATTACGTTATTTTCATAAAAACCCGTTTTTTCTTAGTTTATTAGTAATTAGTTTCAGTAATTAGTGATTCAACTTTGCTTACCTGTCGGGGCTGTTGTCTAGATCGCCTTGTGTGACTCGAACCCACCAGCTTCGGCACGGAAATCGTAATTCTGCTTCAATAACTGTCATTTTTCACCTGAAAAAACAGTTATTCGACCAAAACTTTAAAATATTGTACTACACTTACCTTTCATATATATACCATTGGATAGCTCTCGCCGAGACGCTTCCAACGACACCTCTCGCGTGACGATATCTTACACGAAACGTGAGAAATTGCCACATCATCGATTTTCATACATAGCAAAAGTTTACTTATAGGGAACAAAACCGCCATACATCACGGATAACTTTGCAATTAATTGTCGTAATTTCGCGCGGTTTTCGGTGTTAATCATCTTATTTTGGCTCTTGCCAAGCCCTAGACGTGTCTTAAACAGTCTAGGTGCGATAAAATTGTCATTCCGTAACATTAGCTTTGTTCGATTACGTTATTTTCATAAAAACCCGTTTTTTCTTAGTTTATTAGTAATTAGTTTCAGTAATTAGTGATTCAACTTTGCTTACCTGTCGGGGCTGTTGTCTAGATCGCCTTGTGTGACTCGAACCCACCAGCTTCGGCACGGAAATCGTAATTCTGCTTCAATAACTGTCATTTTTCACCTGAAAAAACAGTTATTCGACCAAAACTTTAAAATATTGTACTACACTTACCTTTCATATATATACCATTGGATAGCTCTCGCCGAGACGCTTCCAACGACACCTCTCGCGTGACGATATCTTACACGAAACGTGAGAAATTGCCACATCATCGATTTTCATACATAGCAAAAGTTTACTTATAGGGAACAAAACCGCCATACATCACGGATAACTTTGCAATTAATTGTCGTAATTTCGCGCGGTTTTCGGTGTTAATCATCTTATTTTGGCTCTTGCCAAGCCCTAGACGTGTCTTAAACAGTCTAGGTGCGATAAAATTGTCATTCCGTAACATTAGCTTTGTTCGATTACGTTATTTTCATAAAAACCCGTTTTTTCTTAGTTTATTAGTAATTAGTTTCAGTAATTAGTGATTCAACTTTGCTTACCTGTCGGGGCTGTTGTCTAGATCGCCTTGTGTGACTCGAACCCACCAGCTTCGGCACGGAAATCGTAATTCTGCTTCAATAACTGTCATTTTTCACCTGAAAAAACAGTTATTCGACCAAAACTTTAAAATATTGTACTACACTTACCTTTCATATATATACCATTGGATAGCTCTCGCCGAGACGCTTCCAACGACACCTCTCGCGTGACGATATCTTACACGAAACGTGAGAAATTGCCACATCATCGATTTTCATACATAGCAAAAGTTTACTTATAGGGAACAAAACCGCCATACATCACGGATAACTTTGCAATTAATTGTCGTAATTTCGCGCGGTTTTCGGTGTTAATCATCTTATTTTGGCTCTTGCCAAGCCCTAGACGTGTCTTAAACAGTCTAGGTGCGATAAAATTGTCATTCCGTAACATTAGCTTTGTTCGATTACGTTATTTTCATAAAAACCCGTTTTTTCTTAGTTTATTAGTAATTAGTTTCAGTAATTAGTGATTCAACTTTGCTTACCTGTCGGGGCTGTTGTCTAGATCGCCTTGTGTGACTCGAACCCACCAGCTTCGGCACGGAAATCGTAATTCTGCTTCAATAACTGTCATTTTTCACCTGAAAAAACAGTTATTCGACCAAAACTTTAAAATATTGTACTACACTTACCTTTCATATATATACCATTGGATAGCTCTCGCCGAGACGCTTCCAACGACACCTCTCGCGTGACGATATCTTACACGAAACGTGAGAAATTGCCACATCATCGATTTTCATACATAGCAAAAGTTTACTTATAGGGAACAAAACCGCCATACATCACGGATAACTTTGCAATTAATTGTCGTAATTTCGCGCGGTTTTCGGTGTTAATCATCTTATTTTGGCTCTTGCCAAGCCCTAGACGTGTCTTAAACAGTCTAGGTGCGATAAAATTGTCATTCCGTAACATTAGCTTTGTTCGATTACGTTATTTTCATAAAAACCCGTTTTTTCTTAGTTTATTAGTAATTAGTTTCAGTAATTAGTGATTCAACTTTGCTTACCTGTCGGGGCTGTTGTCTAGATCGCCTTGTGTGACTCGAACCCACCAGCTTCGGCACGGAAATCGTAATTCTGCTTCAATAACTGTCATTTTTCACCTGAAAAAACAGTTATTCGACCAAAACTTTAAAATATTGTACTACACTTACCTTTCATATATATACCATTGGATAGCTCTCGCCGAGACGCTTCCAACGACACCTCTCGCGTGACGATATCTTACACGAAACGTGAGAAATTGCCACATCATCGATTTTCATACATAGCAAAAGTTTACTTATAGGGAACAAAACCGCCATACATCACGGATAACTTTGCAATTAATTGTCGTAATTTCGCGCGGTTTTCGGTGTTAATCATCTTATTTTGGCTCTTGCCAAGCCCTAGACGTGTCTTAAACAGTCTAGGTGCGATAAAATTGTCATTCCGTAACATTAGCTTTGTTCGATTACGTTATTTTCATAAAAACCCGTTTTTTCTTAGTTTATTAGTAATTAGTTTCAGTAATTAGTGATTCAACTTTGCTTACCTGTCGGGGCTGTTGTCTAGATCGCCTTGTGTGACTCGAACCCACCAGCTTCGGCACGGAAATCGTAATTCTGCTTCAATAACTGTCATTTTTCACCTGAAAAAACAGTTATTCGACCAAAACTTTAAAATATTGTACTACACTTACCTTTCATATATATACCATTGGATAGCTCTCGCCGAGACGCTTCCAACGACACCTCTCGCGTGACGATATCTTACACGAAACGTGAGAAATTGCCACATCATCGATTTTCATACATAGCAAAAGTTTACTTATAGGGAACAAAACCGCCATACATCACGGATAACTTTGCAATTAATTGTCGTAATTTCGCGCGGTTTTCGGTGTTAATCATCTTATTTTGGCTCTTGCCAAGCCCTAGACGTGTCTTAAACAGTCTAGGTGCGATAAAATTGTCATTCCGTAACATTAGCTTTGTTCGATTACGTTATTTTCATAAAAACCCGTTTTTTCTTAGTTTATTAGTAATTAGTTTCAGTAATTAGTGATTCAACTTTGCTTACCTGTCGGGGCTGTTGTCTAGATCGCCTTGTGTGACTCGAACCCACCAGCTTCGGCACGGAAATCGTAATTCTGCTTCAATAACTGTCATTTTTCACCTGAAAAAACAGTTATTCGACCAAAACTTTAAAATATTGTACTACACTTACCTTTCATATATATACCATTGGATAGCTCTCGCCGAGACGCTTCCAACGACACCTCTCGCGTGACGATATCTTACACGAAACGTGAGAAATTGCCACATCATCGATTTTCATACATAGCAAAAGTTTACTTATAGGGAACAAAACCGCCATACATCACGGATAACTTTGCAATTAATTGTCGTAATTTCGCGCGGTTTTCGGTGTTAATCATCTTATTTTGGCTCTTGCCAAGCCCTAGACGTGTCTTAAACAGTCTAGGTGCGATAAAATTGTCATTCCGTAACATTAGCTTTGTTCGATTACGTTATTTTCATAAAAACCCGTTTTTTCTTAGTTTATTAGTAATTAGTTTCAGTAATTAGTGATTCAACTTTGCTTACCTGTCGGGGCTGTTGTCTAGATCGCCTTGTGTGACTCGAACCCACCAGCTTCGGCACGGAAATCGTAATTCTGCTTCAATAACTGTCATTTTTCACCTGAAAAAACAGTTATTCGACCAAAACTTTAAAATATTGTACTACACTTACCTTTCATATATATACCATTGGATAGCTCTCGCCGAGACGCTTCCAACGACACCTCTCGCGTGACGATATCTTACACGAAACGTGAGAAATTGCCACATCATCGATTTTCATACATAGCAAAAGTTTACTTATAGGGAACAAAACCGCCATACATCACGGATAACTTTGCAATTAATTGTCGTAATTTCGCGCGGTTTTCGGTGTTAATCATCTTATTTTGGCTCTTGCCAAGCCCTAGACGTGTCTTAAACAGTCTAGGTGCGATAAAATTGTCATTCCGTAACATTAGCTTTGTTCGATTACGTTATTTTCATAAAAACCCGTTTTTTCTTAGTTTATTAGTAATTAGTTTCAGTAATTAGTGATTCAACTTTGCTTACCTGTCGGGGCTGTTGTCTAGATCGCCTTGTGTGACTCGAACCCACCAGCTTCGGCACGGAAATCGTAATTCTGCTTCAATAACTGTCATTTTTCACCTGAAAAAACAGTTATTCGACCAAAACTTTAAAATATTGTACTACACTTACCTTTCATATATATACCATTGGATAGCTCTCGCCGAGACGCTTCCAACGACACCTCTCGCGTGACGATATCTTACACGAAACGTGAGAAATTGCCACATCATCGATTTTCATACATAGCAAAAGTTTACTTATAGGGAACAAAACCGCCATACATCACGGATAACTTTGCAATTAATTGTCGTAATTTCGCGCGGTTTTCGGTGTTAATCATCTTATTTTGGCTCTTGCCAAGCCCTAGACGTGTCTTAAACAGTCTAGGTGCGATAAAATTGTCATTCCGTAACATTAGCTTTGTTCGATTACGTTATTTTCATAAAAACCCGTTTTTTCTTAGTTTATTAGTAATTAGTTTCAGTAATTAGTGATTCAACTTTGCTTACCTGTCGGGGCTGTTGTCTAGATCGCCTTGTGTGACTCGAACCCACCAGCTTCGGCACGGAAATCGTAATTCTGCTTCAATAACTGTCATTTTTCACCTGAAAAAACAGTTATTCGACCAAAACTTTAAAATATTGTACTACACTTACCTTTCATATATATACCATTGGATAGCTCTCGCCGAGACGCTTCCAACGACACCTCTCGCGTGACGATATCTTACACGAAACGTGAGAAATTGCCACATCATCGATTTTCATACATAGCAAAAGTTTACTTATAGGGAACAAAACCGCCATACATCACGGATAACTTTGCAATTAATTGTCGTAATTTCGCGCGGTTTTCGGTGTTAATCATCTTATTTTGGCTCTTGCCAAGCCCTAGACGTGTCTTAAACAGTCTAGGTGCGATAAAATTGTCATTCCGTAACATTAGCTTTGTTCGATTACGTTATTTTCATAAAAACCCGTTTTTTCTTAGTTTATTAGTAATTAGTTTCAGTAATTAGTGATTCAACTTTGCTTACCTGTCGGGGCTGTTGTCTAGATCGCCTTGTGTGACTCGAACCCACCAGCTTCGGCACGGAAATCGTAATTCTGCTTCAATAACTGTCATTTTTCACCTGAAAAAACAGTTATTCGACCAAAACTTTAAAATATTGTACTACACTTACCTTTCATATATATACCATTGGATAGCTCTCGCCGAGACGCTTCCAACGACACCTCTCGCGTGACGATATCTTACACGAAACGTGAGAAATTGCCACATCATCGATTTTCATACATAGCAAAAGTTTACTTATAGGGAACAAAACCGCCATACATCACGGATAACTTTGCAATTAATTGTCGTAATTTCGCGCGGTTTTCGGTGTTAATCATCTTATTTTGGCTCTTGCCAAGCCCTAGACGTGTCTTAAACAGTCTAGGTGCGATAAAATTGTCATTCCGTAACATTAGCTTTGTTCGATTACGTTATTTTCATAAAAACCCGTTTTTTCTTAGTTTATTAGTAATTAGTTTCAGTAATTAGTGATTCATCTTTGCTTACCTGTCGGGGCTGTTGTCTAGATCGCCTTGTGTGACTCGAACCCACCAGCTTCGGCACGGAAATCGTAATTCTGCTTCAATAACTGTCATTTTTCACCTGAAAAAACAGTTATTCGACCAAAACTTTAAAATATTGTACTACACTTACCTTTCATATATATACCATTGGATAGCTCTCGCCGAGACGCTTCCAACGACACCTCTCGCGTGACGATATCTTACACGAAACGTGAGAAATTGCCACATCATCGATTTTCATACATAGCAAAAGTTTACTTATAGGGAACAAAACCGCCATACATCACGGATAACTTTGCAATTAATTGTCGTAATTTCGCGCGGTTTTCGGTGTTAATCATCTTATTTTGGCTCTTGCCAAGCCCTAGACGTGTCTTAAACAGTCTAGGTGCGATAAAATTGTCATTCCGTAACATTAGCTTTGTTCGATTACGTTATTTTCATAAAAACCCGTTTTTTCTTAGTTTATTAGTAATTAGTTTCAGTAATTAGTGATTCAACTTTGCTTACCTGTCGGGGCTGTTGTCTAGATCGCCTTGTGTGACTCGAACCCACCAGCTTCGGCACGGAAATCGTAATTCTGCTTCAATAACTGTCATTTTTCACCTGAAAAAACAGTTATTCGACCAAAACTTTAAAATATTGTACTACACTTACCTTTCATATATATACCATTGGATAGCTCTCGCCGAGACGCTTCCAACGACACCTCTCGCGTGACGATATCTTACACGAAACGTGAGAAATTGCCACATCATCGATTTTCATACATAGCAAAAGTTTACTTATAGGGAACAAAACCGCCATACATCACGGATAACTTTGCAATTAATTGTCGTAATTTCGCGCGGTTTTCGGTGTTAATCATCTTATTTTGGCTCTTGCCAAGCCCTAGACGTGTCTTAAACAGTCTAGGTGCGATAAAATTGTCATTCCGTAACATTAGCTTTGTTCGATTACGTTATTTTCATAAAAACCCGTTTTTTCTTAGTTTATTAGTAATTAGTTTCAGTAATTAGTGATTCAACTTTGCTTACCTGTCGGGGCTGTTGTCTAGATCGCCTTGTGTGACTCGAACCCACCAGCTTCGGCACGGAAATCGTAATTCTGCTTCAATAACTGTCATTTTTCACCTGAAAAAACAGTTATTCGACCAAAACTTTAAAATATTGTACTACACTTACCTTTCATATATATACCATTGGATAGCTCTCGCCGAGACGCTTCCAACGACACCTCTCGCGTGACGATATCTTACACGAAACGTGAGAAATTGCCACATCATCGATTTTCATACATAGCAAAAGTTTACTTATAGGGAACAAAACCGCCATACATCACGGATAACTTTGCAATTAATTGTCGTAATTTCGCGCGGTTTTCGGTGTTAATCATCTTATTTTGGCTCTTGCCAAGCCCTAGACGTGTCTTAAACAGTCTAGGTGCGATAAAATTGTCATTCCGTAACATTAGCTTTGTTCGATTACGTTATTTTCATAAAAACCCGTTTTTTCTTAGTTTATTAGTAATTAGTTTCAGTAATTAGTGATTCAACTTTGCTTACCTGTCGGGGCTGTTGTCTAGATCGCCTTGTGTGACTCGAACCCACCAGCTTCGGCACGGAAATCGTAATTCTGCTTCAATAACTGTCATTTTTCACCTGAAAAAACAGTTATTCGACCAAAACTTTAAAATATTGTACTACACTTACCTTTCATATATATACCATTGGATAGCTCTCGCCGAGACGCTTCCAACGACACCTCTCGCGTGACGATATCTTACACGAAACGTGAGAAATTGCCACATCATCGATTTTCATACATAGCAAAAGTTTACTTATAGGGAACAAAACCGCCATACATCACGGATAACTTTGCAATTAATTGTCGTAATTTCGCGCGGTTTTCGGTGTTAATCATCTTATTTTGGCTCTTGCCAAGCCCTAGACGTGTCTTAAACAGTCTAGGTGCGATAAAATTGTCATTCCGTAACATTAGCTTTGTTCGATTACGTTATTTTCATAAAAACCCGTTTTTTCTTAGTTTATTAGTAATTAGTTTCAGTAATTAGTGATTCAACTTTGCTTACCTGTCGGGGCTGTTGTCTAGATCGCCTTGTGTGACTCGAACCCACCAGCTTCGGCACGGAAATCGTAATTCTGCTTCAATAACTGTCATTTTTCACCTGAAAAAACAGTTATTCGACCAAAACTTTAAAATATTGTACTACACTTACCTTTCATATATATACCATTGGATAGCTCTCGCCGAGACGCTTCCAACGACACCTCTCGCGTGACGATATCTTACACGAAACGTGAGAAATTGCCACATCATCGATTTTCATACATAGCAAAAGTTTACTTATAGGGAACAAAACCGCCATACATCACGGATAACTTTGCAATTAATTGTCGTAATTTCGCGCGGTTTTCGGTGTTAATCATCTTATTTTGGCTCTTGCCAAGCCCTAGACGTGTCTTAAACAGTCTAGGTGCGATAAAATTGTCATTCCGTAACATTAGCTTTGTTCGATTACGTTATTTTCATAAAAACCCGTTTTTTCTTAGTTTATTAGTAATTAGTTTCAGTAATTAGTGATTCAACTTTGCTTACCTGTCGGGGCTGTTGTCTAGATCGCCTTGTGTGACTCGAACCCACCAGCTTCGGCACGGAAATCGTAATTCTGCTTCAATAACTGTCATTTTTCACCTGAAAAAACAGTTATTCGACCAAAACTTTAAAATATTGTACTACACTTACCTTTCATATATATACCATTGGATAGCTCTCGCCGAGACGCTTCCAACGACACCTCTCGCGTGACGATATCTTACACGAAACGTGAGAAATTGCCACATCATCGATTTTCATACATAGCAAAAGTTTACTTATAGGGAACAAAACCGCCATACATCACGGATAACTTTGCAATTAATTGTCGTAATTTCGCGCGGTTTTCGGTGTTAATCATCTTATTTTGGCTCTTGCCAAGCCCTAGACGTGTCTTAAACAGTCTAGGTGCGATAAAATTGTCATTCCGTAACATTAGCTTTGTTCGATTACGTTATTTTCATAAAAACCCGTTTTTTCTTAGTTTATTAGTAATTAGTTTCAGTAATTAGTGATTCAACTTTGCTTACCTGTCGGGGCTGTTGTCTAGATCGCCTTGTGTGACTCGAACCCACCAGCTTCGGCACGGAAATCGTAATTCTGCTTCAATAACTGTCATTTTTCACCTGAAAAAACAGTTATTCGACCAAAACTTTAAAATATTGTACTACACTTACCTTTCATATATATACCATTGGATAGCTCTCGCCGAGACGCTTCCAACGACACCTCTCGCGTGACGATATCTTACACGAAACGTGAGAAATTGCCACATCATCGATTTTCATACATAGCAAAAGTTTACTTATAGGGAACAAAACCGCCATACATCACGGATAACTTTGCAATTAATTGTCGTAATTTCGCGCGGTTTTCGGTGTTAATCATCTTATTTTGGCTCTTGCCAAGCCCTAGACGTGTCTTAAACAGTCTAGGTGCGATAAAATTGTCATTCCGTAACATTAGCTTTGTTCGATTACGTTATTTTCATAAAAACCCGTTTTTTCTTAGTTTATTAGTAATTAGTTTCAGTAATTAGTGATTCAACTTTGCTTACCTGTCGGGGCTGTTGTCTAGATCGCCTTGTGTGACTCGAACCCACCAGCTTCGGCACGGAAATCGTAATTCTGCTTCAATAACTGTCATTTTTCACCTGAAAAAACAGTTATTCGACCAAAACTTTAAAATATTGTACTACACTTACCTTTCATATATATACCATTGGATAGCTCTCGCCGAGACGCTTCCAACGACACCTCTCGCGTGACGATATCTTACACGAAACGTGAGAAATTGCCACATCATCGATTTTCATACATAGCAAAAGTTTACTTATAGGGAACAAAACCGCCATACATCACGGATAACTTTGCAATTAATTGTCGTAATTTCGCGCGGTTTTCGGTGTTAATCATCTTATTTTGGCTCTTGCCAAGCCCTAGACGTGTCTTAAACAGTCTAGGTGCGATAAAATTGTCATTCCGTAACATTAGCTTTGTTCGATTACGTTATTTTCATAAAAACCCGTTTTTTCTTAGTTTATTAGTAATTAGTTTCAGTAATTAGTGATTCAACTTTGCTTACCTGTCGGGGCTGTTGTCTAGATCGCCTTGTGTGACTCGAACCCACCAGCTTCGGCACGGAAATCGTAATTCTGCTTCAATAACTGTCATTTTTCACCTGAAAAAACAGTTATTCGACCAAAACTTTAAAATATTGTACTACACTTACCTTTCATATATATACCATTGGATAGCTCTCGCCGAGACGCTTCCAACGACACCTCTCGCGTGACGATATCTTACACGAAACGTGAGAAATTGCCACATCATCGATTTTCATACATAGCAAAAGTTTACTTATAGGGAACAAAACCGCCATACATCACGGATAACTTTGCAATTAATTGTCGTAATTTCGCGCGGTTTTCGGTGTTAATCATCTTATTTTGGCTCTTGCCAAGCCCTAGACGTGTCTTAAACAGTCTAGGTGCGATAAAATTGTCATTCCGTAACATTAGCTTTGTTCGATTACGTTATTTTCATAAAAACCCGTTTTTTCTTAGTTTATTAGTAATTAGTTTCAGTAATTAGTGATTCAACTTTGCTTACCTGTCGGGGCTGTTGTCTAGATCGCCTTGTGTGACTCGAACCCACCAGCTTCGGCACGGAAATCGTAATTCTGCTTCAATAACTGTCATTTTTCACCTGAAAAAACAGTTATTCGACCAAAACTTTAAAATATTGTACTACACTTACCTTTCATATATATACCATTGGATAGCTCTCGCCGAGACGCTTCCAACGACACCTCTCGCGTGACGATATCTTACACGAAACGTGAGAAATTGCCACATCATCGATTTTCATACATAGCAAAAGTTTACTTATAGGGAACAAAACCGCCATACATCACGGATAACTTTGCAATTAATTGTCGTAATTTCGCGCGGTTTTCGGTGTTAATCATCTTATTTTGGCTCTTGCCAAGCCCTAGACGTGTCTTAAACAGTCTAGGTGCGATAAAATTGTCATTCCGTAACATTAGCTTTGTTCGATTACGTTATTTTCATAAAAACCCGTTTTTTCTTAGTTTATTAGTAATTAGTTTCAGTAATTAGTGATTCAACTTTGCTTACCTGTCGGGGCTGTTGTCTAGATCGCCTTGTGTGACTCGAACCCACCAGCTTCGGCACGGAAATCGTAATTCTGCTTCAATAACTGTCATTTTTCACCTGAAAAAACAGTTATTCGACCAAAACTTTAAAATATTGTACTACACTTACCTTTCATATATATACCATTGGATAGCTCTCGCCGAGACGCTTCCAACGACACCTCTCGCGTGACGATATCTTACACGAAACGTGAGAAATTGCCACATCATCGATTTTCATACATAGCAAAAGTTTACTTATAGGGAACAAAACCGCCATACATCACGGATAACTTTGCAATTAATTGTCGTAATTTCGCGCGGTTTTCGGTGTTAATCATCTTATTTTGGCTCTTGCCAAGCCCTAGACGTGTCTTAAACAGTCTAGGTGCGATAAAATTGTCATTCCGTAACATTAGCTTTGTTCGATTACGTTATTTTCATAAAAACCCGTTTTTTCTTAGTTTATTAGTAATTAGTTTCAGTAATTAGTGATTCAACTTTGCTTACCTGTCGGGGCTGTTGTCTAGATCGCCTTGTGTGACTCGAACCCACCAGCTTCGGCACGGAAATCGTAATTCTGCTTCAATAACTGTCATTTTTCACCTGAAAAAACAGTTATTCGACCAAAACTTTAAAATATTGTACTACACTTACCTTTCATATATATACCATTGGATAGCTCTCGCCGAGACGCTTCCAACGACACCTCTCGCGTGACGATATCTTACACGAAACGTGAGAAATTGCCACATCATCGATTTTCATACATAGCAAAAGTTTACTTATAGGGAACAAAACCGCCATACATCACGGATAACTTTGCAATTAATTGTCGTAATTTCGCGCGGTTTTCGGTGTTAATCATCTTATTTTGGCTCTTGCCAAGCCCTAGACGTGTCTTAAACAGTCTAGGTGCGATAAAATTGTCATTCCGTAACATTAGCTTTGTTCGATTACGTTATTTTCATAAAAACCCGTTTTTTCTTAGTTTATTAGTAATTAGTTTCAGTAATTAGTGATTCAACTTTGCTTACCTGTCGGGGCTGTTGTCTAGATCGCCTTGTGTGACTCGAACCCACCAGCTTCGGCACGGAAATCGTAATTCTGCTTCAATAACTGTCATTTTTCACCTGAAAAAACAGTTATTCGACCAAAACTTTAAAATATTGTACTACACTTACCTTTCATATATATACCATTGGATAGCTCTCGCCGAGACGCTTCCAACGACACCTCTCGCGTGACGATATCTTACACGAAACGTGAGAAATTGCCACATCATCGATTTTCATACATAGCAAAAGTTTACTTATAGGGAACAAAACCGCCATACATCACGGATAACTTTGCAATTAATTGTCGTAATTTCGCGCGGTTTTCGGTGTTAATCATCTTATTTTGGCTCTTGCCAAGCCCTAGACGTGTCTTAAACAGTCTAGGTGCGATAAAATTGTCATTCCGTAACATTAGCTTTGTTCGATTACGTTATTTTCATAAAAACCCGTTTTTTCTTAGTTTATTAGTAATTAGTTTCAGTAATTAGTGATTCAACTTTGCTTACCTGTCGGGGCTGTTGTCTAGATCGCCTTGTGTGACTCGAACCCACCAGCTTCGGCACGGAAATCGTAATTCTGCTTCAATAACTGTCATTTTTCACCTGAAAAAACAGTTATTCGACCAAAACTTTAAAATATTGTACTACACTTACCTTTCATATATATACCATTGGATAGCTCTCGCCGAGACGCTTCCAACGACACCTCTCGCGTGACGATATCTTACACGAAACGTGAGAAATTGCCACATCATCGATTTTCATACATAGCAAAAGTTTACTTATAGGGAACAAAACCGCCATACATCACGGATAACTTTGCAATTAATTGTCGTAATTTCGCGCGGTTTTCGGTGTTAATCATCTTATTTTGGCTCTTGCCAAGCCCTAGACGTGTCTTAAACAGTCTAGGTGCGATAAAATTGTCATTCCGTAACATTAGCTTTGTTCGATTACGTTATTTTCATAAAAACCCGTTTTTTCTTAGTTTATTAGTAATTAGTTTCAGTAATTAGTGATTCAACTTTGCTTACCTGTCGGGGCTGTTGTCTAGATCGCCTTGTGTGACTCGAACCCACCAGCTTCGGCACGGAAATCGTAATTCTGCTTCAATAACTGTCATTTTTCACCTGAAAAAACAGTTATTCGACCAAAACTTTAAAATATTGTACTACACTTACCTTTCATATATATACCATTGGATAGCTCTCGCCGAGACGCTTCCAACGACACCTCTCGCGTGACGATATCTTACACGAAACGTGAGAAATTGCCACATCATCGATTTTCATACATAGCAAAAGTTTACTTATAGGGAACAAAACCGCCATACATCACGGATAACTTTGCAATTAATTGTCGTAATTTCGCGCGGTTTTCGGTGTTAATCATCTTATTTTGGCTCTTGCCAAGCCCTAGACGTGTCTTAAACAGTCTAGGTGCGATAAAATTGTCATTCCGTAACATTAGCTTTGTTCGATTACGTTATTTTCATAAAAACCCGTTTTTTCTTAGTTTATTAGTAATTAGTTTCAGTAATTAGTGATTCAACTTTGCTTACCTGTCGGGGCTGTTGTCTAGATCGCCTTGTGTGACTCGAACCCACCAGCTTCGGCACGGAAATCGTAATTCTGCTTCAATAACTGTCATTTTTCACCTGAAAAAACAGTTATTCGACCAAAACTTTAAAATATTGTACTACACTTACCTTTCATATATATACCATTGGATAGCTCTCGCCGAGACGCTTCCAACGACACCTCTCGCGTGACGATATCTTACACGAAACGTGAGAAATTGCCACATCATCGATTTTCATACATAGCAAAAGTTTACTTATAGGGAACAAAACCGCCATACATCACGGATAACTTTGCAATTAATTGTCGTAATTTCGCGCGGTTTTCGGTGTTAATCATCTTATTTTGGCTCTTGCCAAGCCCTAGACGTGTCTTAAACAGTCTAGGTGCGATAAAATTGTCATTCCGTAACATTAGCTTTGTTCGATTACGTTATTTTCATAAAAACCCGTTTTTTCTTAGTTTATTAGTAATTAGTTTCAGTAATTAGTGATTCAACTTTGCTTACCTGTCGGGGCTGTTGTCTAGATCGCCTTGTGTGACTCGAACCCACCAGCTTCGGCACGGAAATCGTAATTCTGCTTCAATAACTGTCATTTTTCACCTGAAAAAACAGTTATTCGACCAAAACTTTAAAATATTGTACTACACTTACCTTTCATATATATACCATTGGATAGCTCTCGCCGAGACGCTTCCAACGACACCTCTCGCGTGACGATATCTTACACGAAACGTCAAAAAATGCCCCGCCCACCCGCCCTTTAGTCGCGCTTAAGCTGTATATAGGAAAAGGGGGACTACTTCCGGTCCAATTTTTCGAAAAATTTTTTTCGACGGAATCGATATCCCGGTGGCGTCCCGGTACCGGTGCGAACACTCTCGCTCTCATCGGCCTCCCGGTTCTCTATCAGGGACCGCTTAAACACCTACTTCTGCGTAATTGCCGACCTAAAAACCACTCATCCTCAAGCATTGTGACTGCAGCACCGACTAACTCAAGCTATTCTTAGCAAGCCCTTCTTTTCCTCTATCAAGACCCTCATCTTCGGACCAGGTAGCCCTACAGCCCGCGTTTCGGTGCGGGCTCCTGTTAACACCGAAATGGCACCCTCTAGTGGCGAAATCTCTCTGCCGGCGACTGCAGCAGATGCAACCTGCACGGAGTCGTGCATAAGCACACTTAGCAGACTCGCTGAGTGCATCACGGCTGCAATCGCGGAAGGGAAAAGCGTTACTGCCGTCAACAAGCGGCTAATTACGTCGGCGGCGAATGAGATTCGTCGCGTCGCTGCTAAAATACCCTCCTTCTCCGTCCCGCAGGAAAGCTGCGCGCCCCAAGACGGAACTCTGCGACAGGAGATAGCTACTTGTGTGCGCGAGGAGCTAAGCAAGCACCTCGCCACAATTGCGACACCACTCGTACCCGCACCGCTACCCAGGACGTACGCCCAGGCCGCTAAGGCTCCGGCTCCCCGCCCAGCGACTAAACCACCTCCACCTAACAAACCCGCACTCATTGTTGCGCCGCAGGGCGACAGCGCGTCTCAAACACGACAGGATGTCGTGCAGTCGTTCAAAAACGCAGTCAATTTCCGCACCACCTCGTACGCACCGTCCAGAATACAAGCGGTGTCCAACAATAAGCTGCGAGTTGAATTTGAGACTGAGCAACAGCGTGACGAAACACTCAAAAAACTAGAAAAGTCCTCTCACATTACTGCTGAACCGGCTAAGCTGCTGAGACCCATGATCATTCTCAAGGGAATATCACTGGATACTCCATCAGAAGAGCTGGTCGACGTCATCCGCGGCCAAAACGAAGAACTGTCCGCCCTCGCGGTGGACAGCGACGACTTGCGGCTCGCGTTTAAGCGAAACAATCGCAACCCCAAGCTATACAACGCCGTCCTCATCGCCAAGCCGGCAATATGGCGCAGGGTGATGGAGATGGGACGAGTCTGCGTGGACTACCAACGCGTCCACGCAGAGGACTTCCCTGCATACCTGCAGTGCAGGAAGTGCCTGCAGTTTGGGCACATACAAACAAAATGCACCGCGACTCAATCACCTTGCGCCTACTGCTCGGAAGAGGGGCACTCTCTCAACAGCTGCCCCCTGCGAGAGAGGAAGGGCGCTCCCAAGTGCTGCAATTGCCTGCAGCACAATACCAAATTCAACAGTAACTATGACGTCGGACATGTGGCCACTTCAAACATTTGCCCGCGAGTAAAAGCCATCAAAACCAAAATAATTAACCGCACTGATTATGGACAAGCAACAAATTAAAATATTGCAGTGTAACATCGATCGATCCAAAAATAGTCTTCACGAATTTTTCACATATTTTTACAACGGCCAATACGACATCGCCTTACTGTCCGAGCCATATATAGGCTCTGGCAAAGAGGTCAAGCCAATTTCCGGAATTGACATCTATCAATACTCAAGAGGTTCTAATGTAAAGGCTTGTATTCTAGTAAAACAAGGGCGCTGTGTGGTGCTGGGGGAGTCCAGCCTCTCGACCGCCAATCTGTGCGTCATACAAGTACAGACCGGGCACCAGAAGCTTTACCTGGGCTCGGCTTATGTGGAACCTAATGACGACACATCCTCCACACTAGAGGCTATCGACTACTTCCTCAAAACCACATCGCGTTACAAGTGCATACTTGGAGGCGACTTCAACGGCTGGCACCCCGCATGGGGAAGCGCCAGATCAAACACAAGGGGAAATGACGTAATGGAGCTAGCCCAGAGCAACGACATGTACGTATGCAACATCGGCGACACTCCCACATTCGAGACTGTGACACACGGGCACGATCGATCCTCCATCATAGACGTGACCCTGGCGTCAGGCCTTGCCATCGATAACGTCAGTCTGTGGAGAGTGAACCTTGAATGCTGTACGACGTCACAACACAATGCCATTGAATTTCACGTTAACACACTCAAAGCAACCACATGCGGAACAGGAAACACCTCGACCTTCATGTTCAACAGCAAAAAAGCAGACTGGGCAGCGTTCAGGGACGCCGTGTTACAGGAGATTGCACTCTCCGACGTATTAGAAAGCGATATAGCCAATCTAGACACGGAACAACTAGAGTCTCTCATTAGTCAGATAACCTTGATAATACGGGAATGCTGCAAGAAAACTATGCCTGTGAGAAGTGGCAAGGCCAAACAAACACCACCTTGGTGGAGCGACAAGTTACAGAGGCTCAAAAACGAAGTCATCAGTCTTCATCGGCAAATACACACCGCAAAACGAGCTGGTCAACCTCTCGAGGCCCTGCTACAAGAGCAACTCACAAAAAAGAAGGAGTACAGCGACGAAATCAAAGCTGAATCGACAGCAAACTTCCGCAAATTCTGCGAGCTCCAAACCAAGGAGAACGTGTGGTCTCTGACCAACCGTCTTCTAAAAGAAACCACGGCAAGAAGACCCCCCATAACACTCAAGATCGGAGACAGCTACACTGCAGATGCGAACGAAACTGCAAATGCATTACTCAAGCATTTTTACCCAGACGACACTCAAGACCAAACACCAGAACAACACCAATTGCGCGCGAATTTCCAAAACACCATAGTTGACACACCGGACGACCTCCCATTCACAGAAGACGAAGTTCTTGAGCAACTAAAATATATGAACCCAAATAAAGCACCCGGTCTAGATAGCCTCACTGCAGATATCTGCCTTGAGTTCACAAAAATCTACCCTCACCTCATAACAGACCTAATGAACAGATGCCTTTTTCTCCAATACTTCCCGAGGGCATGGAAGGAGGCCTATGTCAAGATCATCCCCAAGCCGGGAAAAGACGATCATACTGATTTAAAATCTTTTCGCCCCATAGGCCTCATACCAGTCTTCGGGAAACTATTGGAGAAACTCTTCATCAGAAGAGTAGTCCACCATGCCGAAACTAAAAACCAATCAAACAAAAACCAATTTGGCTTCCGCGAGCAAAAGAACACAACGATGGCCATCGACGCGGCTCTCAAACACGTCCGACAGGCGAAACTCGACAAAAAACTTGTTGTCGCAGTTTCGCTTGACATACGGGCGGCGTTTGATAACGCGTGGTGGCCCGTTCTCTTCCGACGACTGCGTAAGCTAGACACTCATAAAAATATTTATGGCCTCATAAAGAGTTACGTGCGTGACCGCGTAGTGACGCTGGACCATGCAGGAGTCCGCGCACGGAAAGCACTATCAAAGGGCTGCATCCAGGGGTCGGCGTGTGGCCCCGTCCTGTGGAACATGATCTTGGATGACCTCCTAGACATGCAACTGCCGGCGGGCTGCCACATGCAGGCCTTTGCAGATGACGTGCTGCTCATTGTTAGTGCCGATAAATGCGAGGAACTGCAGCAGGTCACCAACTCAGTATTACAAAACATTAGCGACTGGGGGAAGGAAAACAAATTAGAATTCGGCGCTAACAAAACGCAAGTGGTGGCATTCACGTCCAAGGCCAAGACCGTGAATCTCACCATGGACGGTGTAAGCTTGCCCTTCGTGCCTCACATTAAGCTGCTGGGAGTCATCTTAGATGAGAGACTGACCTTCAGGCAGCATCTGGGACATGTGTTAGGTAAAGCCATACGAATATTCAACAAACTATGCATGTACGCAAGGCCCACCTGGGGCACACACCCAGAGAACACCCGTACCATTTACTTACATGTCATAGAACCTATCATCACCTACGCCGCGGGTATATGGGGTCAAGTGGCAGGAAAAAAGTACGCTCGCAAAGAGCTTGCCAGCATGCAGCGAGGCTTCGCACTGAAGGCCATCCGCGCCTTCAGAACAGTCTCCACCAACGCTGCTCTGGCACTGGCGCAATTCATGCCGCTCGACCTCAAGATACTCGAGGTCCACCAGATAGAACAAGCTCGCCTAACACATACCACTCACTTTCTGCCAGAGGATGTCCAGTTAGAAAAACTCACACCCATCAGGGAGCTATTGCATCCAGCGCTCCGTATCACCCACACTGACCTTAACCATCAGCGGGACGATAACGAGACTCACCGCATATACACCGATGGCAGCAAGCAGGACTGCGGTGCCGTAGGCGCTGCTTTTGTGTGCTTTGACCCAGGTGGGTCAGAACATCCCACCATAACCAAGAAATTCAAACTCCACAACTCCTGCACGGTCTTCCAGGCGGAGCTTTTCGCCATCCTGGAGGCCTGCAAATGGGCAACATCGAAACACTACACAAACACCACAATATACACAGACTCACAGTCATCACTCACTTCAATACAAAACAGAAGCAACACACACCCACTAGTTACACAAATACACAAAATAATACACACACATCGCGACACACAAAAAATCTCTCTCAAATGGGTCAAGGCACACGACGGCAACCTTGGGAATGAGGCCGCGGATGCGGCGGCAAAACTGGCAGCCCTGCTTCACAGGACGCCGGACTACAGCTCATTCCCAATATCCTTCGTAAAACGGCAATTGAGGCAGGAGAACCTGGAGCGCTGGCAGACGCGCTACACATCCAGCGAACAGGGACAGCACACCAAAACCATCTTTCCAAAATTATCCGACATCGCATACTTCCGCAAACACACAGACACACACTTCCACACAACACAAATACTCACCAACCACGGCTTCCACAAATCTTACCTGCACCGCTTCCACATCACATCCGACGACTGCTGTCCCTGCAACACTAACACACCCCAAACAGTAGCGCACCTGCTGAAAGAGTGCCCCAGATTTGCGGCGGGACGAGCACAGCACGAAGCGTTGTGCTCGTTCCTTAACGTCGACCCGTACAGCCTGCCAGAGCTGGTCAGGAAGGAGGAAGCCCTGGCAAGCTACACGAGTTTTGCGAGCCACATATATGGCAACCTGAAAACATACAACGGAACCTAATAAGAAAACTCAGTCACATAATATAAATGCATATATATACATATATTATATTTATTTAAATCTTATATCTATTATATCTCTCCTATATATAAATTCTCATCTTCTAATACGTCTAGAGATATCCCGTAAGTGACATTAAAAGTTGTGGCAGCAAGCGTATCCAATCGCGTTTGCTGCCACAATAAACTCATTGTGACATAATCACACTAAGATAAAGAAAACAAAGTTCAATAAAAAAAAAAAAAAAAAAACCTAACCTAACCTAACCTAACCTAACCTAACCTAACCTAACCTAACCTAACCTAACCCAACCTAACCTAACCTAACCTAACCTAACCTAACCTAACCTAACCCAAACCTAACCCAAACCTAACCAAACAGGCCAAATCACTTAACAGAAAAGATAATGGAAAATGATGATGATGATGGCATCCAGGCCGATTGTCGGCTACGGCGGCCGTTCTCTTTTATGGAGATCAGCCAGCTGCGCAGGACATATTATAGTGCACAAAGTATTCGCGCAGATACAAGTGCACTCTCTATTCCCTCACTCTCATAGTCCGATGGGACGGCATTTACGTGCTCTCCGATGCACGGGTGAATCAAAAGTTTCTCAAAACCCACAAAGCGATATCGGCCCGACTCGGGATTCGAACCCGAGTCTCCGTGGACAGCAGTCGCACCTTGCGACCACTAGACCAACGAGGCAGTAATGGAAAATGCATAGGCATTGGCACACAAATGAACCGATAGTCATAAATTATACCACAAAGAACAAAGTTTTATAGTGCTGTCTTATATGCGGCCACGCGGTTGCTGCATCTGTAGGTATACTAGCTGACCCGGCGAACTTAGTACTGCCTAAATTCTGTTCCATTAATTTATCTGGTAGATAGTGGCTATCCGTTACCGGTGAAACTGGCCAGCAGCTAATCTAATCTTGTCATCTATTTTTCCCTTAAATCTGTAACAAAAAATAAAAAAAACTGTTCAATTTGAGGCATTCCAAAAATGAAAGAACTGAAGCGTCTTGAATCATCTCGCGCATTATGTTGTTTTCCCGTCCCCGGGCTCTTAGAATTCGATATCAGACGTTCCAAATCTTCGATTTTGACGGCCCTGTAGTCTCTGGCATAAGCGACTGGATCCGCGTACCAAGTCGCGGGCAGAAGCTAGTAAATAAATATGTTTCATATGACTATCAACTCGCAAAACAAATACTATAAACTCTCACAAACAAACCTACTAATTTTTAATTCTGCTTTGTAACAATAGTTACGTAAGTTAACAAGATAGTATCATGTTCCAAGATTGTTTTACACCGAAACACCCTCACGATTTTTGTAATATTAAGGGAAAACTTCCCGTAATAGCAACATTGAAGTTTTATAGTGCTGTCGCATACGCGCTCACGCGGCCACGCGGGTGCTCCATCTATAGGTATATAATCTAAGATTTCCCCCTATAAAAAAAAAACCCAGTGACTGGGTTGTCTAATAGTAAAACACGTTCATAGTTGTGCCATAGACAAATTCGAAGAATCTCTAAGTAATCTGTGGTACAATGCAAATATTTATCTGTGCTTCTTGACTGAGGCTTCTTGATTGGTTATGTTCTGTTTTACTTTTTATTAGTCTATGGATTGGTTAGAGGTTAGGATTAGGTTAAGTTGTTTGTATATTTAGATTTTCTAAAAGCACATAATTTTGTAAACAATTTTTGTCGTATATAATTATTACCTCATTTAAAGTAGCTCTTGAATCAATTTTATCATGTAAGTAAACCTCATGAAATGTAAATAATATGAATACATTGAATGATGAGCTTAGCCGGCATTTGTGTTCGTTGTGATAATACTTTTTTTTTAATAATATTTTTAATAAAATTTTTCAGGTCTCTAAGCCCCAACTCTAGCCTGGTGCAGCACACGATAGACCTGAACTACGCCAACAGCAGGCGGTCGAACGCAATCAAATGGATCATTGTGAACGTCACGATAGTGTTGTTGTTTGTGTTTGACTTGTAAGTAAACCCTCTGCAATTCTTTTTTAAAGCCTCCGGATAGTCATCACCGCCACTCATAGTCCAACTTCTCATCATATATACCTCTATGCCTTAAGACGAAAATCTTTAATCAGTCCATGTTACCAGTGATTACTTACGAAACGTGGTCTTTTCGCAAAGTGACCGTAGCCCTGATCACAAACCTCAAAAGCACTCAACAACCTATGGAAAAAAAACTAAGAGATTGTATCAGAAACAAAGCAATTCATGGAAGAACTAGAGTCACTACCGTAGCCCAGCATTGAAATGGCTCTGTGCCGGGCACATAGCTCTAAAAGTCGAAAGTAGCAACAACAAGACTGGCAAGTGCTTGTCATGCAATCTGACAAATGTCACAGCTAGGCCCCAAGGGCCTAGCTTTTGTGTGTGACATTTGTCACACAGGCTGCTACTTACAAGTTACTTTTTCAAACATAGGGGGTTGAAGCCATATATTTATCAGTGAACATCCTATAGCTGATATGATGAAGATGAATTTGTTTATAATGACATTGAAGGGAAGAGACAAACACTCAAAAGCATTTTGGTCATTATAATTGCTAGTAATTTATTCAAATTACATTATCTTTTTAAATAAGCCATGTTTGTAAACATTTGTGTCTTGAACATATCTTGCTCGTAGAAGAAAATTCATATCGAGCCACACAGGCAGTCAGCACACTTGAGTATTAGATATCATTTTGTTCGTTTGCAGATCGCGCAAGTGCCCCGGGCACACACAGGCGCTGCACTACGCCGAGCTGTGCGCCGTGGCCGCGCTGTCCGCCAACGTGGTGCAGCACGCGCGGCGCCTGGCGCGGCCGCGGCCGCCCGCGCCCCGCCACGGCCGCGCGCCGCGCCCGCCGCGCGAGCCCGAGCCCGCCGCCGAGCTGGCGCCGCGCCGCGCCTGGCGGGCGCAGGCGTCGCCCGGCGCGCCCGACGCCGCCGAGCCGCGCGCCGGCCGCGCCGCGCCCGACCGCTTCATCGCCGACCCGCAGGCGCTGGCCGCCTACCTGAGGTAAGTCCGAGCGGGCCGCGCGGGCGGCCGGCGCGGGACTGACGCGGCGCGTGTGCAGGGAGTGCGAGGAGCGGCAGCGCGCCGAGCCGGAGGCGGGCTGGGCGGGCGCGGGCGCGGCGCACTACGCGCTGTCGGCGGCGGCGGCGGCGGCGGCGGACGCGGCGCCGGCCGCCCGCGCGCCGCACGTGTGGCGGCGCCTGCACCTGGACCCGCAGCGCCTGGAGCAGTGGAACCTGAACCTGCGCCTGTGGCTGCACGTGACCATCCTGACGCGGCTGGTGCGCGAGCTGGACGCGGCGGACGCGGCGCTGGCGGCGGCGGGGCTGGAAGCGCGGCTGGGCGGCGCCAGCGCCGAGCGGCTCCGCGCCGCCGCCGCCGCGCACTCGCAGCTGCAGTCGCTGCCGCAGCTGCTGGCCTACCTCGAGCCCTTCGCCGACCAGCGCTACGTGGTACAACGCATCCGAGGTGCGTTACCTGCATTAGTATGCGATCATTATTGAATCTTGAATTTTAGCTCTAGTTAAACTCATTTTGTAGAACCACTCAATTATCAACTTCCAGACTCCGGAGTGCTTTATGAAAGTTTCTCAAAACCAACAAAGCGACTTCAGTCCGACCCGAGACTCCGTGCAAAGCAGTCGCACTTTGCGACTACTAGGTCAACGAGACGAGACAGTCAAAATTTTTACTGATGATCTATACAGATGATCCAAACGTAAATTCGTATAATAAGAATCGATCAGTCTATTTGGTCGTATATTCTGTATAGCCCAATACAGAAGTCGAGACAGTAAGACGTGTGTGTGGCCGCAGAGCTGGCCGCCGGCGGCTGCCTGAGCGCCTACCGCTGGAACAGCGGCGGCGCGGACTGGGACGCCGCCAAGCCGTGCGACGCCGAGCTGCTGCTGCACCTGCTGGCCACCTACCTGGACGCGCAGCTGCCGGGCGGCGCGCGGCCCTTCAGCGCCGCGCACCTGTCGGCCGCGCCCGCGCCGCCGCCGCGCGGGCCGGCCGCGCTGGCGCTGCACCGCCTGGCCGCGCGGCCGCCGCACTGGGCGCTGGCGCTGCCCGACGGGCTGCTGGAGCCCGAGCGCGGCCGCAACAACCTGCTGCACGCGCTGCTGCTGTTCCTGGCGGCCGCCGCGCGGGCCGACCCGCCCGCGCTGCGCCGGCTGCACCTCGGCCGCGCCGGCCTCAACATGCTGTGGATCATCGGCCGCTAGCTCCCGGCACCCTCCGACGGATTCTCTTAATGCTAGGCTTCAATAAAATGCCAATTGTTCAACTAATCTATCATTTATACTACACGGCCCGTCCCGTTATAGCTTATACATAAAGAAACTGCATAGGCATCATGTAATTATTTCCCCAGAAAAGCTTTTTCTTTTACAATACACTAAAGTTGAATTTAATAACAAAGACAACGTAACCCTCTGCTACCTATGTATTAAAACAGTCTTCTTGTTAAAACCATTGTTTCAACTAGACTAGGTTGGTGCAGACGCTGCTCAGACACTAGGAGACAGGTTGCAGATCCTAACCAAGATTGGCTTATCAATCAACCTAGTCTGTTCCAACTACCAGTATTTGTAATCTATGGTATCAAGTATCTTTACTTGCTCAGAATGTGGTTACAAGCATAAGATGTTACATATAAATTAGTGAGATCCACTACAGTCTACCTTATGGCGTGCAAAAAGAAAAACAAAATAGAGCTTAATAATTCAAGTACATAGGGTTGAAACCCTATAGTGGCCTCGCCACAAGCATTATGCTGCTGAATTCAAAAGAATGTTAAATTTATGTTAACATATCACTAGACTAAGTTGCGGGACTGTTTTGTGGACCACTTAACTAGGTCACAAGTCTATCTCAAGCACTGCCTGTCTACTAGAGCGGTAGATTATTCGGATGGTGGGCCCTGCACTGGCATGACACGCCTCTGATACACATATTATATACAGGGTTTATTTATACAAACAAACACATACATATTTTTCTTTAAGAGTTTAATATCTTACAAGTAAAACATCCAGTGCAATTCGAAAGCAAGTAGTAGCCAGTCAGACTGAATGTGGAGGCGAGCAGTCCTCCAGCGCCGCCGCGTCCGCCAGGTGGTCGCGCAGCGCCGCGTCCAACGCCGACACGAAGCTCGCCAGCGACGCGTCCTCGCGCACGTGCAGTGCGCGCGCCAGGAACGGCAGCCGCCGCAGCGCGCGGCCCGACACCGCCCGCGCCGCCGCCGCCTCCGCCACGGCCCACAGCGCCGCGGCCGGCCCGCCCGCCGCGCCGTCCGCCGGCACGGCTTCCCGCGGCGCCACCAGCCCGCGCGCCATGAGCTCGCTGCAGCAGCCGCGCAGTATCTCGTAGGCGGCGCGCGCCGAGGGCGGGCCCACGCGCCGCTTGATGTCGGCGCGGTCCACGAAGGCCACGTCGATGGCGCCCGTGACGTTGGACGTGGTGAGCACGAGCGCGTTGGGCCGGCGCCGCAGGCGGTCCAGCTGCGTGAGGAGCGCGTTGACTGCGCGGATGGAGTCGGACGGCTCGAGGCCCGAGAGCGCGGCGCGGCGCGCGTGTGCCAGCGACTCCACCTCGTCGACGAGCACGCAGGCCAGCAGGCGCCGGTCCGCCACGATCTCCTCCAGGCGCTCGAACAGGCGGGCGACGAGCTTGCCGCTCTCGGCGAACCACTTGGAGAAGAGCCCGTGCGCGTTTATCTCGACCAGGCGCGCCCGCGGGAACCGGTCGGCGAGACGAATCGACAACTTTTGTGCAAGCGCTCGACATAAGCTCGTCTTGCCAGTGCCGGGCGGCCCGTGCAGGAGCACCACTCGGTTCCACCCGATGACGTTCGGATCTACACCACGGTCGGCGAACTCGAATGCGGTCTCCACGAAGCGCACTGTATCCTCTTTCAGCTTAGTATCGTAAATAAGGCTCTCCCACAGCCCATGAAACTCTTGACTCGGTAATGCCCATACATCCGCAGCTGCAAATTCTTCCCCAGTGGTCGTATCTGTCATCATGTCAGTTTCAACTCCAAAAGAGTCTAATTTGTAAATATGATACAAAAGTTCAGCTTCTGTCGCTATAACTTCCGTATCATTTTCAATATCGCAAACAGTTATCATTTGCACATGCTCTTTTAAACCATGACATTCACCTAGATCAGATTCAGTTAAAATGACACCAGGACATAAGGAAACTAAATTCATCAGAAAGGGTTGAACAAGTTCTTTAATGCTCTCCTTATTAGCTCGGCTCTGAGATCTTTGGACGACTTCAATGTGTAGAACTGGCTTCATGGTAAATGTAAGTTATGGTGACTATTTAAAAGAAAAGTACCAATATTTAATAATATTGCAATAAACGTTAATGATATACCACATTCCGTTTACGACCAAGCAAACACCAGTAGATTATTGATTTGCCCGCAATAAACTGTTAACTGATCAAAAATATAATCACTATTAGGTCTTCAAATTAAAATTAACAGACAATTCGTAGGTTTTCATAAATATCTGACACATTGACATTTCAATTTCTTTGTCTTTGATAGACAGATTAGCTTTGATTCTTACATAGATTATACATATTTGATAATTAAGAATAGAGGTAAGAAGAAACTCTGCTGTGCTTATCGAAAAGCGTTACCATTAAAAAGTCAATTACAATTTCGATTTGCAATTTTTAGATCACAGATCTTCGATCACGCCTCTATCTCTGTTCGAATCTTTAAAGAAAAAATAATAATTTTAGTAGGATTTTATTCACAAAGTATGTATGTACTTTAAAATGTTTGTTTTTTTTTTCATTCAGAGTTAGAACATTTGTCGGCCGCCCGTAGTTTACCCACTTTTTATGCGTGTGTCTTGTGGTATTTTTATGCTGGAGAAGATAAAGATAAGATAAAGATATTTTATTTTGTGAAACATGGTACAAACATAGGTCTTAGAATAAGTAATATAAACTCATGTTTTGCTTTAAGACGGCGTACAAAAATTGTAATGGTAGGTACTTAAGCTAGCTTAAGATATTAGAAACTTACTACCTATAAAAAAATAATAAGAAAGTAATAGAAACTAAGTGGTAAAACAATATGTAAAGCATGTTTATACATATAATACCCCTGCTTTATATTTGGAACTTGCACACAAAAGAAAAGTTGTTTGAGTATAGTTAAAGTCTTGTTAAAGTTCTATTCTATTTTTATTTATGGCAACGACTAGGTAGATTCTGCCAATGACGGATTTTGTTTTAAAGTTTTACCTCTAAAGACTCAATCCGCATTACTTGACGTTTGTATGAAGAACAGACATTGACAACTGTTGACAACAACTGCTTGTTAGATGGACGAAGTCAAAGTTGTATTGATTCTAAAATGTGTCTATGAGCGTTCGGACAGAACGGTTTTATAATGTATTGAAGTAAATTTCCAAGGCTTGGCTAGAAACATCATGTCATGTTAAGATTGTTATAGTATTCAAGAATATAAATCTTAGAATAAAATCCTTAGCAGTGGCGCAGTGTGTGTGGGGAGAGAAGCGACGTACAGGCGGGCGAAGGGCGTGCGCCAGCCGGACTCGACGATAGGATGTGGTACTGGAGGATCTAGGACAGGCTAGAGGCAGGCGAGCCGTGTGATGGCGGCCGACACCGCCGTGGCGGCTAGTCCCGAGGAGACGCTCGAGTCCCTGCTCCGCGAGGCCGAGGCGCTCAAGCAGAAGCTGGAGGAGGAGCGCCAGAAGCTCAACGATGTGTCCCGTGAGTCCCGCGCACGCCAGATGCCATGCTCATATTGTTCACACAAGCATTTGAAAGGAGAATGAGCGTTTTTCTCTGCCTCTCCTCCAGCATCAAATGATACATAAATGGAAACATGATTTTATGTAGAACATGTTCATGTATCACGTCCATTATCATTTATTAGTATTAAGGGAGCTAAAATGTGTTTAGTGATCACTCAATACTTTTAGTTAACAGACATAATAAATAAAAACATTCAACATCTACTGGGATTTCCTGATATCCATATATATATACATCTTACATATAGTTTAACATATTATAGTATAATATGTGATGTTTTGTTCCAACATTCATCTTTAGAAATATTATTAAATTCAAAGCTAGCAATACATTAATATAAAGTTAAGATCTTAAGGCTAAACATCATTGTATTCTGCCTGCAAGCAGACATGCAATTTTTTATGCATTTTAAGTAAATATATATTTGTATTGTCTATAAATTCTATGATACTGCAGAAACAATGTGACAGAGGGCATTCCGTTAATTTTGTATAAAAAACATTAAGTTCTTATAAATCAATAAACACATATTAAACACATTTTTCTTATAAATATCTACAACAAGGTGATTGATGAAATAGATGTTTAAACTTAGTCCTACTCTGTAAAGTAAATACTTCATTATGTTTCTTAAGTAGATATATATTTTATGCTATTTTTTTTGTAATCATGCTTATGGGTCTTTTAGTATACATAAATGGTAATGGAAGTATTTTACATTTTTGAAATAGAGATTTACAGATAGCTAAGAGCCATAGCCATTTATGTGACAAACAAACACATGCCTATATAATATACATTTTAAGGATTTAAGAGGTGCTTATGAGGAATATGAATTGAGTTTATTGGTGAGGTTCTGACACATGATAATGTGCATGGTGTTGCAGTGTCGAGCGTGGCCGAGCGGCTGGAGCCCATCTCCTTCCCCAACCTGAAGCTGCGGCGCGTGCTCAAGGGCCACCAGTCCAAGGTGCTCTGCTCTGACTGGTCTCCCGACAAGCGCCACATTGTGTCCTCCTCGCAAGTGCGTATTGATTACCTTGATATACTTTCCTACCATATAGGGATCTTTATAGATCTATAAAATAGACATATCTTAAAATTGCAGTAAAGAAGTAAATTCCTTAATTTGGAAAAGTATGGTGTGTGAAAACTTGTAGTTAAGACATACAAGATATACATGTGCTTAACTACTTTGCTTTACTTTACTTTGCCTTTTTGTGCTCTCTACTAAGCAAGCGGTACGGTAAAAATTGGAGCCCTTGCAGCACTTGCGCATGTAGTTTAGCTTTTTAACCAACTTCTCAAAGTTGTGGTGGCCTTGTGGTTAAAGAGCCAGCCTCTCAATTATGAGGGCGTGGGTTCGATTCCAGGTCAGGCAAGTACTAAGTTTTTGCAACTTTTCTAAGTTTGTATGTACTTCCTAAGCATATCTTGACACTAATGACTGTGTTTCGGATGGCATGTTAAACTGTATGTCCCGACTGTCATTGAACATCCTTGGCAGTCGTTCCGGGTAGTCAGAAGACAGTAAGTCTGACGCCAGTCTAACCAAAGGATATTGGGTTGCCCGGGTAATTGGGTTGAGGAGGTCAGATAGGCAGTCGCTCCTTGTAAAACACTGGTACTCAGCTAAATCCAGTTAGATTGAAAGCCGACTCCAACATAGTTGGGAAAAGGCTTGGGAGATGATGATGAACCGACTTCTCAAAAATGAGGTTCTCCATTGGTTTGTATGCTTTGTTGTCTTTTTGACAAGTATTACTCTCTGACCGATCTGAAAGTGATGATATTTACTCACTTAATTACTTGAGATTGATAGACAATTCTGAAATTCATTATTGCTGTTTATTTACTGAACACCATTTAACACGAACCCTTCTTACATTAGGAAAGTTGCTTCCAAATGAATTTGAGGGCTTTTATTGATGATAACTTTGTATTTATGTGAGGTATGACAGCTAATAATGGGTATAAATAAAGTCTATATATCGATGACAATACACTATTTTAGATCTTGGCACTACGAAGATAAAAATAAAAACTTTTTTACAAAGAAATACCGACTTCTAAAAACACTAAAAGCAAAAACATCTCACATTGCTCCAGAAGTCGGTCGGATAAACACAGCTGCAACCTCTAGATATATATATTTTTATTGTAACCGGCACTGAGGCGTAGCAACAAGTAGGGAAATAATCCCCACGAGACTGACCGAGATGGGTCGCGCAGGACGGCAAGGTGATGGTGTGGGACGCGTTCACGGCCACCAAGGAGCTGACCATCGCCATGCCGAGCACGTGGGTGATGGCGTGCGCGTACGCGCCGTCGGGCGCGCTGGTGGCGGCCGGCGGGCTGGACAACAAGGTGACGGTGTTCCCGCTGGCCGACGACGAGCCGGCCGCGCGCAAGCGCACCGTGGCCACGCACACCTCCTACATGTCGTGCTGCCTGTTCCCCAACACCGACCGCCAGATCCTCACGGGCAGCGGCGACGGCACGTGCGCGCTGTGGGACGTGGAGTCGGGGCAGCTGCTGCAGAGCTTCCAGGCGCATGCCGCCGACGTGATGGCGCTGGACCTGGCCCCGTCCGACATGGGCGACACCTTCGTGTCGGGCGGCTGCGACCGCGCCGTGCTGGTGTGGGACATGCGCACGGGGCAGGCCGTGCAGGCCTTCGACACGCACGACTCGGACGTGAACAGCGTCAAGTACCACCCGTCCGGCGACTCGCTGGCCACCGGCTCGGACGACTCGTGCTGCCGCCTCTTCGACCTGCGCGCCGACCGCGAGGTGAGTCCCCGTTTAGCTGGCTAGGATATTGCTTACGTCTAGTAGTTTCTAAGATATGTACCTTTATTTTTAGTTTCTGTACTGTCTGTGTAAAGTGGAACAGGATAAATAACTATGATCCTTGTTATTATTTTATCTATTTTAGATTTATATTGGTACCGACGGAAATATTTGTTGCACTAAAATAACGAGGAACCGGCAGCTCTACTCGATACAACACAACTCCAAAATAAGCAATATTATCAAAAGCTATACTTCCGAAATGGTCCCGTTGTCATCAGCTCTAGGGGCTCGTGACGTTTTACTTAGTACAAGGTTGATATTTAGATGTAGTGGAGAACAGTGAAGGTTTAGGGCTCTCACCCTCATGACATGTGTCGTAAATGAAAGAGTTTGCTGAATGGGATGCGATTTTATTTTATACTAGCGGTCGCCCGCGGCTCCGCCCGCGTGGATGTCGGTTTTCGCGAAAAAAAGTAGTCTATGTGTTGTTCTGATATATAATCTATAGAGGAGCCCCGCGGCTACGCCAGTGTGGATGTCGATTACCGCTACCAAAGCCTAAATTTTGTCGGGATGAGAAGCTCGCGCTCGGACCTCCCGCCTTATAAAAACTACCAGCCGACCCATGTATAAGTTTGGTATTTCTATACCGATTTCTATGATTCTTTTTTTTATAGAATATGTAATAATGTTTTTAATTAGGGATGAGCGAGAATGTTAAAAACATAAGAGTAAACAAATCAATAGCAAATAATCAGAAAGCTCCGAACTGATAAACTACTGGGAGTTATGCGTGGTATTGTGAGTCAACCGTTAAAGATAGACATATGCTGTTGTGGAATATTTTTTAGGTAATTTTATGTAGAATATTTCCGTCATACATGATTTCTATGTAGCTTTAACCATTAAGGCTGCACACGTGACGAAAGCTTAAAAAGTGGTGTAACTTCTCCCGTTTTCCCAACATTTTCCTTCACTGCTCTGCTCCTATTGATAGTAGTGTGATGAAAAGTATACTATAACCTGCCCAGGAGTATGAAGAATAATTGTACCAAGTTTCATTAAAATCCGTCCAGTAGTTTTTGTTCCTACTAATAACATACAGACAGACAGACAGACAAAAATTTTACTGATTGCATTTTTGGCATCAGTATCGATCACTTATCACCCCCTGATAGTTATTTTGAAAATATATTCAATGTACAGAATTGACCTCTCTACAGATTTATTATAAGTATAGATTAATTTATTTTAAATTAAGTTTGAATAATAAGAACACTAAAAAGTATAAAATAAAATTAAAAACTAAGAAACACGCTTTTAGCACGCACTAATTTTTGTGGCAAACATGATCCTTGGCGTGTACTAGATTACCTGTAAAAATAGGGTCCCCTTTTTGTATTACACCTTATATTCGTCGCAGTAAGATACTATACTACTCACTTATAAGATACTATATCTCTAGGGATGTAACTTTGTTACGGCTATAGGCAAAGTTATATCCCAAGGTATATAATTATGTACCGGGACATAGTTGTACGAAAGCGATTCTTTACTATCTCATCTCACTAGGAATACAGTTCATTGTAACACGTCCAAGTTTAGTCATATACTTATATCGCTGCATTAAGTTAGGTGAAATAGCTTTCAATGAAAGACTGGTAAACCCACAAATGCAAATACAGCTTTCAAACATTACTTTGAATTATCCTATACTAAATGAAAACTTGTCACTGAGAGAAATGTGCCTAAAATTGTCGCGCTTTGCTGGCCAAGGTTATTTAAAATGTTAATCTGTAACACTTAGGACTTCATCATAATACATATAAAGTAGATATAATATATATAGGTAAGGCAAAACTGACTGATGCCTCGTTGCTCTAGTAGTCGCATAGTGCGACTACTGTGCACGGGATTTTGGGTTCGATTCCCGGGTCGGGCCGAAATCGCTTCGTGGGTTTTAAGAACTTTTATAAAGCTGCCCGGAGTCTGGAAGTTGGTGATTGATACACCCGTGCATCGGAGAGCACGTAAATTTCGGTCCTGCGCCTGATCTCTCCGGTCGGGTCGGATGAGCGTCTTATCGGACTATGAGGGGGAGGGAATAGAGAGTGCACCTGTGTCGGCACAAATGCTTGTGCACTATTATTTATATTATTGTCCTGCGCAGCTGGCTGATCTCCTCAGAGAGAACGGCCGCCGTAGTAGATAGTACCATCTGTCTGGTCATATATAAGTTCTAATAAAATGTGCACCATATTTTTACGGGTCATCTAGTACATGCTAAGGATAATGTGTACCACAAAAAAAGTTGAATGATCTAGGGGTCAACGATCGAGCGCCTTCATAGAGACCTGCGTTATGCGTAAGAAAATATTTACATATATCGAATGTTATGATAAATTTAATAAAATATGTTACTGCTTTCATGACTTTTATGTGGTAAACATGATCCTTAGTCTGTACTAGATGACCTAAAAAAATAGGGTGCACTATTACTGTTAGAGCTTGTGTAGAATTCAATCATTCATTCACGAAAAATGTTTCAAGATGACGGCTGGCTTTAGTTTAGTTCACCTTTTGGCAACATTCATATATGTATGTAGGTGTCAAATCAAAAAGTACTGTTTGATATTTAAATGAGGCGCTTAGCTCCATTTCGTAAATCTCCTTTATCCCTGAAATGTATTGGTTCACATTGGATATAGACTTGGACATACGGGTAGTGGGCTCGGGTAGATGAGCTATCACCTGTGCAGGTGGCGCGCTACAGCAAGGAGAGCGTGATCTTCGGCGTGAACTCCGTGGAGTGGTCGCTGAGCGGGCGGCTGGTGTTCGCGGGCTACAGCGACTACACGGCGTGCGCGTGGGACGCGCTGCGCGGCTCGCGCGTGTGCGTGCTGTGCGGCCACGAGCACCGCGTCACGCGCGTGCAGCTCACGCCCGACGGCACGGCGCTGTCCACCGCCTCGTGGGACGCCACGCTGCGGGTGAGTGGCCGGCCGCGCCGCGCTCGCGCGTGTCACGGCGTCACGGTGTCACGGTCTCATGTTCGCGCCTCTGTTGCAGATCTGGGCGTAAGGCGCGGCGCCGGCGGGTGCTTCCTGCGGCCTGGGCGCATCGGTTTCATTTCAAGTATACTGGTACGATTCCGAATACCTTGTGCGTAGTTTTAGCCGAATATACCTATAGCACTAGTCGATGTAGTACGATAATAAATAATATATAGGTATATTATTTATAAAGATTTATCTAAGTAATGTATGTAAATATTGGTTACTGAGCACGTTGAAAGTGATGTTAATTTTTGCGAGTATTTATTTTGAATCGTAGTCGTGTCGAATACAAGAGCGAGTCGGGCGAGGCGGCAGCCGTCCCTCCACCAGCTCAGTGTTAGTGTCCTATTATTATCAATAAATTTAAATGTTTACAATGTGTTTCATTCCCAACCCCACCAAGCCCTAGGTAGGGTTAAAGCTTAATAAATAATAATAAAAAAAAGTTTTCTTATTTTTTGGCATAAAAAGTTACTTACATATTGAAACAAATAATTAAATGTACCTACCTACAGACGCCAGCAGGTCAACCTACCTAAATCTGTCTTTTACCAATAGAATAAACCTTCCGGTATTGTGATAAGGCTGAAAGTATATTGTTAAGTCTGTCGATAAGACATATTAAGTTGTTTAAAAGTAAAAATTGGTAGAATGTTCTATGTATGTGATCTAGAAATTTCTGGGAATCTAGTTCATACTACATTTGAGCACTTACGCGAACATTCTAGACTAAAGGTCATCGATCTTCACGAACATTCTAAAATAGATTAGCTGTCCCCAGCGGTTTCACCCGCATCTTTGGTTACTGCTCCGCTCCCGTGTGTCTTAGCGTGATGGTATATAGCCTATAGCCTTCCTCGATAAATGGGCTATCTAACACTGAAAGAATTTTTCAAATCGAACCAGTAGTTTCGTAGATTAGCGCGTTCAAACAAACAAACTCTTCAGCTTTATAATTCTAGAATAGATAAGTCATTGAGCTTCAGGTACCTACTGGATGTGACTCAGGGTGGCTGGACAAATCTTCAAAATAGCTTGCATTTAACTAGGTCAATAGGTCACTTTATGTGACGGCTAAACACCCTTATTTCAGAATTTGTGACGCTACAGAATCTTAGATCGATAACGTGTCCAGCCATCTTGAATAACCACTTTTCGCTGGTCTCTCAATCTCGGAAACAGAAGTGACTTTGACGACTTTTTGCATTTCAACGGGCGTCACATAAATTTGTGACGGGTACCGTGCTAAAAGTTTTGTGATATGTACAGCGGTTTAGTAAAAAAATGCTAAAATCTGTGTCCAGCCATCTTGAATTTACGTATAAAACTTATGGCTGGCACTTCCGAATCTCAATAACGGGGACGTTTTCGAATATGGTGCCTTTACTAATACTTGCTGACGCAATGTGTGACAGTAATAACGTTTGACTTATGACGTCACATGTAAGGCCGCTTTCCCACTGGCGTTGTACGAGCGTTGGCGCTTCTCTTACGTCTGCCCGCGACCTTAACGTCGCGAGTTTCTTGCGCTATTTGGCATCAGGTACGGGAAGGCGTGGTTGTACCTGTTGCCAATAAAAAAAAACTTTTTACAAAAAAATTGCAACCGACTTCACAAAACACTAAAAAGGAAAAAAAATCCTTTCGTCATAGCTCTAGAAGTTTTTTTTTTATTATCTGCTTTTTAGTTTCCTGGTCAAAAATTGAAGAAATCTACTTTCACACTTCCTATTCGTACTTATCATCAGCACTGAAATAAAATGTCCACTAATCTCTTGAGACTTCATATCCATTACTAAATTGTTAGAACAATTTCTCGCATACATCTGATAATCATTACAATCTTCAAGTCATGCCGTTGGACTATGATGTAATCGAGGAGGCGCCATCAGGCACACACCTGAATATCAAGTTTTTATCCCATGTGGGCCTACAATTTCCAATATTTCGCATCATCAGATCGATCTGATGATAATGGGACCACTTCGAAAGCATACCCTTTCAAACAACAAACAAAAAAAGATTTTGTCAAAGCGGTTGGTAAATGACGGAGATATGCGCGGCGCGAACAAACCAAAATCATATTTGACAAAATTAATACTTCCTTTTTTAAGTCGGTTGAAGCACCTTCTCCTCAATGTACCAATACTTCTCCGAAAACCGCATGGAAATTGGTTCAGCCGATCGCGGACAGTAACGGACCCGTGGAGGTAACCGTAAGAAGTCGCTTAAAAAAACTACTTACTCTACAGTACACAAGTTGAATAAGACCTTCACTAGTTTTAAGAATTAGGACATGAAAGTTTACATGGGACTGTAGTCGGTAACTAAAAAACAATTAATAAGTACCTACAATAACCTCCGCCTTAAGGGCGCGTATTCCAAAAGCTGGCAGAGTCGCAAATAGCTGTCAAATATTTACATGTTTTAATTGATTTCTCAATTTTATTTTATGAAAACTTAAAATAATGATCTGTAGTGTGCTAAGAAAGTTAATAGAGAATGCAATTATTAATATCGTAACACCGAATATATAGTTTGATATGTAAAAAACGTATTTGGAAACTTTCCAAGTGCCTTTTTTACACACCTACAACGTTTATAGTGTTTTAATTGCAATTCCAATGTTTTAGTGCACTACAGAGCCATGTCTTACTTTTATAGAGTAAATTGGCCAAATTAATTAAAAAGCGTAAACATTTGACAGCTATTTGCGACGTTGCCGACATTCGGTATACGCGTTCTTAATCAAGAGTCTCATGGTAGGTCTCAGTTATTTACGCCCTCTGACGATAAGGTGAGCAAATCGGTTTCCAATCTGTGTGGCTTATGCTATTACTATACATAAGAGCCAAAGTCATCCGCTCTTTTGTGGGCAGGCTTATGTAGCACCCTGTAGAGTGACCAATTTACAAGGTGTTCACCTTATACATATCGACTTTACTAGTATTAAAGCACTACAGTCAGTTATAGTGGAAATAATCGCTTAAGTGCGAAATATCGCCCCGATTTATTTATTTAAACTAACACATTATTATCCAAAACACTTATTACACTATCAATTTATCGCCACTGTACAATACCGGCAGTGCTGTGCAAGAAATACACCCCAAAAAAAAAAAAAAAGTTTGCCTAGCAACTTACGACAGAATAGCGTTTTTGAGTCTAGCTGTTTGATTGAACGGCGATCAACCCACTCCGCTGCGACATAATTACATAGCATAGCTTAGATAAAAAAAAAACAAATGTCAACATATTAATAATTTATTAATCTACTGATTTGGTTTACAAATACATAATAATAAAATGATATAATCTGTTTCGAGCGGCTGATTCAAGGTGTTGAACGCACAGCATGGCGATGCGACGAGTAAGCTGTGTGCGGCGCTCGTGCTAGTCCGCATTTAGATCAGGCGGTACCGCCGCCACTCGGCTTTAAAATAGTAGTTAAGAGCATAACATAACCAATTGTTAACAATATCTACAAAAAAATGCAATATAAGTACACAGAAGTCAGCGCATAATATTATATTACAAAGATATATACTAATGGTATGATTGAATTCATTTAGTCAGTTTAATATAAATAAAGTTAGCATGAACGCTTTGGAGCGCTTGTTTATTGTACTTTGATCACGAATTGAATGAAGGTAATATAGTAATTTAGCGGTTCGTTCTGCGTCGACCGGGGGCGCGGGCCGCAGCCGGCCGAGCGTCGTCAGCGGCGGAGAGATATATATATGTATTGCGAACGGAACAGAACAACGATCACAAAGTCAATGCGGCTGCCGGGGCCCGCTTACGACTTCTTCCTGCAACAAGAAGCAGACGCGTCAGCCAGCGCCGGGCGGGCGGGGGGGCGGGCGGGCGGCACTCACTGCTCGTGGTTGTCCGTGTCCGAGTCGTCCAGCTCGGGCTTGGTGCGGCGCTTCTCGTAGACCAGGATGATGGCGCACAGCACGAAGACCTCGGCGCAGATGCCCAGGAAGGGCCACAGCGCCGCGTACATGTCCTTGACGCGCAGCACGGTGGGCGCGGGCACGCCGCCGGCGGGCGCGCACGTGTACACGCCGGCGTCGGCGCGCGCCGCCGCCTCCAGCACCAGCTCCGCGCCCGCCACGCCCTGCTCCGAGCGGCCCAGCGCCGCGCGCGCGCCCAGCGCCGCCGCCGCCTCCGTCAGGTTGCCGTCCGACGCGTTGGCCACCAGCCACTTCACCTCGGGGTACGGCTTGCCCACCACCTGCGCACTGGGGGGTCAGGGCGGGCCGCGCGCGGGGTCGCGGGCCCGCCCCGTGCACTCACCTTGCACACGAGCTTGAGCTTCTGGCCCTCCACGACGTTGGTGTTGGCGGGCAGCTTGGCGTGCGGGCGGCCGCGCAGCTCCCAGACCTGGCCGGGCGCGGCGCCGCCCACGGCGCACGAGTAGTTGCCGAAGTCGTCCTCGGTGGTGCGCACCGTCATGCGGAACACGGCCTTGTTGTCCTCCAGCTTGTAGCGGCCGTTCAGGTCCCACCACTCCTCCACCGCCGTGCCGTTCTTCCTCCTGCGCGCAAACAGCTCGTCACCACCCACAGTACGACAAAAAGCCCGATACGCGACACTTCAGAAAGTAATATTACCATTTTATTATTTGAACACAAACATTTTGTTATTTGTAATAAAGGTTCTAAATAGTAATTGTAATAGTGTGTAATAGTAATTGTATCTGAAGTGGGCTGACATCAATAGTGCAATGGGATCGCCTGGTCATGACTTATTCACATATAAGTTAAATTTTGTATCCTTTGTAAGACACGTATCTTTACGTAGTGGCATGCGATTTTTGCAAAAGATGATGTTCGCGAGTGATCTGCTGTCATGTAGGTAGAGGCACACACTGACCAGACGTAGTCTCCGGCGTCGGGCGCGCGCGGCAGCGTGCAGTTGAACACGAACATGCGGCCCACGTCGTAGTAGGTGAGCAGCGGCGCCGCGTCGCCCGCCACGCCTCCCGGGCTCGCGGCCGCGCCTGCGCTCGCCGGCTCGCCTGCAACCAGTCCCCCTGTGACTCTCTGCACGAACGGTCAGACTGCTGCCTACTGTTACTGCTAGCTAATACCACTATTCACCGAAGCAAAACAAGCCGCCGCGTTATAACAATCCGACAGAACCTCACGCATTCGACGTTTCCAAGTAGTTGACACAATGGAAGAGATCAACACAAACAATATGTATACCCAAAAAGAAACATGCTCTGCCCCGAGTCACGTATTATGGGCGGTCCAGTGGGCACCGAGTTTTCGTCCTTCACCATGAACCTCGAAGTAAAAGGTACAAAAGCTAGTGTATACTTTCGTTGTAAAGTTCTATAGTTCCGTCAAGCAAGTCTCTTGTGCAACCCGACATAATATTTAAAGCATACTGAATATTATACTTTACAAAATATCTACTTCTTTTTATATGAAGAACAGCAACCGAGATAATAGTGAAATGCCTTTTTCTTTAAGGTTTATAGTCTCACGAGCCCGAAACTCGAAATTGTTAGGGAAGGTATGTGGGTGTTTGTCGTGGTGTTTGTAGCTTATTTTTGCCTAATTGGCTTTTCCAAACTTGAGCACTTGATTTGACACTTTTATTGTTTCAACTAGAAAAAAATACTGTAACAGGACCATATTCTTGGGGTGCTTACAGACGAGCAACCGCTACCTACGTTAGTGTCGCCGCACACGGGCCACCGGCCACAACCACAAAACGCCGCCACTAGCATATTTCCCGTAATTTTCATACACACGGCGATTGTTGCGTGTGGCGGCCACTGGCTTCAACCGTGTGCGGCGAGTCCATACAAAATGTATGAAAAGTACAGAAAATATGCCAGTGGCGGCGTTTTGTGGTTGTGGCCGGTGGCCCGTGTGCGGGACGTCTTTAGGTCGCGAGCGGTCGCAGACCCCGTTGCTCGTCTGTAAGCACCCTTACCCAACTGCACGTCAAGAAACCATTAAGTAAAAATAATGTACACGTAAGAAGAATAAGAATTTAAAATTTAAAGCTTATTGCTAAAAATGTCTTCTAGCTAACCTGCGATGAGAGAACTAAACGAGGAGATATAGACTGTGTAGAAAAGAAATACAAGTTTTACATAACAAATAAATAAAACATAGTTATAATATAAATATAATTATGGCACTAACTACATTTAACTATGACGCAATGGAGAGGTAATGTTGTCGTTTGATTAAATAAAATCAAATACAACATAGTATTGTGCTATATGATTTCCTTGTGCGAAAAATATTGCCATGTGATGTTAGGAAGTAAACCTGTAAGATAGCTCTTCATGTTCTACTCTATTAGCAGACCTTTCTATAATGAAGGACATTTTCCCACAACGGTTAGGTGCAGTAAAATACAAGTGAACATTTATTTTTCAAGAAGAAAAATTGGCATCAGTACGTTAGTTTGTAGTAAGTTTTGAAAGAACACGCAATTTTCCTACATAATCTAACTCCAGTATACAGTTGGCTAGCTAGGGCCTCGGGTTAGATGTGCCCAAGTCACTATTGTCATTAGCGTCAGGCCGTTGGTGGCGCGTGATTTCTTGCCTTAAAATCAAATCAAAATTTATCAGCACACAGATAACGTTACTACAACCTTATCTAACTAATTAAACTGAGTGTAGATACTACTGGCGACATATCTAAGGCATAGGTACTGCAATGCTACTAAAACCTACATAGATACTGAGGCTTAACTACAGGCATCAAATCAGCAATACGTCATAAGATAAATTTAAACAAGTAACAATATGGAATTGAAGCACCGAGTGAGCGTGCAGGCGCGACTGGCTGCTACGGCCTACGCCCGCGGTCCGAGTGCGTGCCATCGCCTATCAAATCATTGCCGCAAACAACTTATGCTCCTAAATTTGGTTATAACCCCACATATCTATTCTAATTGTTAAAGCGCAATATTGTAAACGAGCGCTCTTATAATTGGAACTAGATAATGAGTATATAGGAGTCGAAACACATTTTGAATTTCTCAAGTAACAGAAGCAAAAAAGGTAAGGGAGAAGCAAGTGCAGGCTGGCTATCGATGCAGTGACCACAAACCGGACGTGTCATTACATGGAACAGAAAAGTATTTCATCATCCCACGTCACATCCCCAGTTCTCAATATTGATTATTACATATATTATGATTAACTCTATTTCTTTTCTTCAAAGAGAGGGCAATAGGACGATGCTAGGAGTTTCTCTACGAGATCGATTCAGAAATGAAGTGAGGAGATCCGCAGAAGAACCAAAGTCACCGACATAGCCCGAAGAATTTTAAAGCTTAAGTGGCATTGGGGCACTGGGCAAGTCCTAAAACGTTTAGTTCACACAAAACATTTGTCCTATATTTACGTGAAAAACTAAAAGAATTGCTTTAGTCCTTTTTAATCGCCTTAAAGGAGGTTTTCAGTTCGAATGTTTGTAAAGGTTGTTATGAGAGAAAAAACAAGGAATTAAGAAAATTGAGCTCAAAATAAACAATTAGCTCAAAACACAAATCTTGTATTTTTCATAATTAATTTACATAAAGTTAATAGATAGAAGGCTCGGACCGGAAACCGTAACCTGGAACCATTTTAATTAAAAAATAAACTATTTCGAATGTGGACGTTTTGAGAGTTGAACTTATGGGAACTAGACTTTTTGGGAATTATAGACTTGTCGTCGTTGTTGGAAAGTAGACGAAATGGGTAATATACATTTAGAGAATTACCATTTTGGGAAGTGGAAGTTTTGGGAGCGTGAACGTTTTGGGAAGTTGTCGTTATGGAGCTTAATGGGCAGGGCAAATAGTTCGCAGAACAGATGGCTGATGGGGCAGAAAAGTTCTTGAGAGGCGACCAGACTTGTCCACAATCCGGAAGACGCAACGTGAGCAGAGCCCCGACTAGGTGGACGAACGATCTGGTCAAGATCGCCAGGAAGCAATGGATGCGGGTTGCTGAAGATCGAGCAAGGTGGCGAGCCTTGGGGTGGCCTTTGGCCAGCAAGCAATGGACGTGTTTCGGCTGAAACGACGACTATGAGTTCCGTTTCAGTCAGAGCAGAAATTTCGTTACAATTTGTAGGTTTTGTATTTATTTTGCTATTGGGTACCAATTAATTAAAATATACTGCTATGCATACGATATTCATAAAAATTAAATTTTTATTTAGTTTCATGACGGCAATATTTTGATAAGTAATCCGGCGACAAAAAGGAAATGTGAAAGATTTTTATAAAGCACGGATGGCACGCAGACGCATCCCAGGGACGCACACCGGGCCACGGCGTATCGCTCTCGTTGCCGTAGTGCTGACGAGCTGTCGACTCCCCACACTCAATAGGCGCCGTCTCGGCCAATGCGCAAAACGTCGGGACTAAGTATTATATTGGGCGTGGCGGAGTCCATAGCCGGTCACTAGGTTTGGCGCGTAGCACTCCTGTAAGATGCCCAGACCAGCGCGCCACAACTGCCCCCAGGCGGCGGCGCTGCGACCTCTCACACAGACGCAATGCCGCCACGACACCCATTTAGTTTTGTTTTACTTGGGCCTTTTTTGTCGAGAAAAACAATAACGACAAAGCACAAATCCCTATCCATTCACGATAAGATCAAACAGTGTTTTCAAAAGTAATCAGGAACTTCTTCCGTTATTAACCCTTGGGTAAATAATATTTGATGCCGAAGTTTTAAGCTTTTATGTGATATTGACTCATGAATTTTTTAATACCCAACCCACTTCAACTTACATTTTAAATATGCTTCGGTAAATAAAGCGTTGAAAATTCCGACATACGATCATATAAATGATTTTGATGCGATTGGTATATTTAGTATAAACCCATTTCGGCCAAGTGTCAGTTGGTTCAACTCGACCATCCTTGTTGTACAAGTTCTGTGGGCGCGATCGCCTCAATTGAACTTATCCGTTGATGATCCTATGTTTTATTTAACTTGGAATAACTTGATATTTCACCAATCGAGCTGGGAATCGATAATCCATTGCCTTCAATGATTCTATCATTTGTTTCTGTTAGATTTTATTTTTGCCTAGAATGATACTATCATTTATTTCTTTTAGATTTTATTTTACACTAGCGACCCGCCCCGGCTTCGCACGGGTGCAATGCTGATATTAAATTATACATATAAACCTTCCTCTTGAATCACTCTATCTATTAAAAAAAACCGCATCAAAATCCGTTGCGTAGTTTCAAAGATTTAAGCATACAAAGGGACATAGGGACAGAGAAAGCGACTTTGTTTTATACTATGTAGTGATAATATGTCGTAGATTCTATATAACTCGTCCAGTTTCAAGTCAAGGATAATTTTGTTAAGATTGAACGGTGCAGACGTTGACACGTTTGTTTAATAGATACGTTTTACTGGAGTAGAGCGGCTGAAGAGCGTGCCGCGTACGAGCAGCGTGCACGCTCCGCACACGCCGAAGTGCAAAACGCGACGCTCGAGGATCGCGGAAGACTAATGTTGGGTCATCCATAATGTTCAGTCAAAGGTCTGTTTTGGTGGGACGGCTGTTTCAACCAGTTGGCTGCGACACACAAGAAACCTCGAAAATTGGCTTAACAATGGCTTCTTACAGGAATGTTACAAAGCCTTATAACGGCAGAGTCGCTCGCGCATCAGTTGCGGCGGCGGCGGCTACGTGCGCTAGGTACCGGAGGGCGCGGGCTGTGCGGACGGCGCCGGCAACACGCGCACGCGCACGGAGTGCGCGGGCCGGCGCGCACAAGTGTAGAGGCCGGCGTGGTGTGCGCGTGCGGCGGGCGTGGCGAGGCGCGCCGTGACGCGGCCGGCGGCAGCCAGCTCGCCGGCAGGCTGCAGGTCCGCCGGCGGGCGCGCGCCGTCCAGCCGCCAGTCCACCAGCTCGTCCACGCGCAGCGAACACTCCACCGTGAGCGGCGCGCCCTCCGCCACCGCCACGTCTGCGCCTACACACGCAAGCTTAACACTCGCGTGGTCGCCACGCGCACGTTTCGCTTGCCTTCCTTACGATCTGTATACACTCTAGCCACTACTCGACTGACCTTATGGAATGACTTAGTACCTTACCAACTATTATTCAAGTACATAAAGCTTTTAATTGGGCGAACTTTATAATTACATAATTCAGATAATATTGTTATTTGTTTTATATTTTAGGGAAGGGCTTAGTTGTGTAGCATATTTTCCTAAAGTAAAAAGTGTTCTATAAGTTTCTTAACTTTTATTGATTATCACCCCCAATAAAAGAGATACTGCCCTTGTTGGGAACCAATAGCATGGATTATGATACAACAGTATGTATTGAAGCTCGTTTATCCTCATAAATATTTTATTTTTATTTTTGTGTTATTCAGGTTTTCTGCAACTATTACTACGTAACAGAGTGCTCATTTAAAGGTATCGGTAAAACAACTTTGTTATTAATATGAGAGTTAGTCATAAATAGTGGTGCCGTCGGCACATGCTGTTCCATTCCATGAGCTGCAGGCCAGGAAGTCATTATTTAGTTAGACTTATAGCATTACTCTACAAAAGAACACAACATAATCTTAATTGCTTTATGATTTAAGAAACCACAAGATTACATAGTGTTTGTTCAGTTGAACTGATAATGTTGAAACTGACAAACAACATGAACAACCAGGGACAACTGTTATCTTTACTCATTATTTTATTATCATTCATTTATTCAAATACTGTTTGCATTTTTAACCTGCCTTCTACAATTTAATTTGTAATATAAACCACTAGCTGCACCCACTTGTTTTATAATATATATACAATGATTGAATATTTATAATGAGATAAATCAAGTCATACTAGAAACAGTTTCATTTTTAGGGTTCCGTACCCAAAGGGTACAACTGGAACCCTATTGTTTTCGCTCCTCTGTCCGTCCGTCTGTCACCAGGCTGTATCTCATGAACCGTGAAAGTTAGAGAGTTGAAATTTTCACAGATGTAACAACAAATACTGAAAACTAGAATAAAATAAATATTTTGGGGGGCTCCCATACAACAAACGTGATTTTTTTGTTAATTTTTGCTCGATATTGATAACGGCAACAGGTAGATGCTTGAAATATTCACAGAATAGGGAATGTATTACTTACTTTAAAAATAAGTAATTTCATTAAAATTGAATTAATATTTGAGGGCGGCTCCCATACAACAAACATGATTTTTGCTCATTTTTTACTCGATATTGTTAACGGCAAGAGGCAGACACTTTAAATCTTCCCTGAATATTGAGTTTATATAAATAATGGTACGGAACCCTTCGCGCGCGAGTCCGACTCGCACTTGGCCGGTTTTCAATTTTAAAGTGACATGCGTAATAAGATAACAGAGTCATTAGAACATATTGTTCTTAAGTAGGCACTACATGGAGAAATTAACTAGGAATCTGAGAGGATATTCTAATCACCTTTTGTTAAATTAAACCTATGAATACATTTCTATAAAAGCTACCCAATAAATATTGTATATGTTCTGCCAAATTTGTTGGCACTTAGTTATTTGCTATAACACAGTGAGGTGCATATTAGCTTTTGTATTTCTTACTTGCAGTTTTTTTTAATTATTTTTTATCACCAAGGTTAAAACAAAATGGAACAATGAACGACTTTACACTTCAAACTGGCCTCCTAAAACGAACTCTTTAACGAATAAGTCACTTGCATGTTGCGGCGACTAAAGCTCAATTATTACGAATCACCCGAGCTATAATGTTGAAGACAATTCTCATTCATTGTCTTCGAACGTTTACGACTGTCCTTGATCTAATTAAATACGTAAATTTAAAAAACACGCTGTACAGCGACACAATAATCTCAAGTTAGGATATATTCCTCTAATTAAAAATAATTAGGTCGAAAACAGAAATTACGCATCCAGTGACATCATGCGAGCTGCCGTCGCCCATCAGCTGTGCCAGCAGTATTGACTTCCTGCGCTGCGACACGAATGTTGCGCGACACGGTCACCCACCCTCGATAACTCAGGCTTTATAGCTAACAGTATGGAACCCCCGCAGCCTCGCTGACATCTCGCTATTCAAGATTTGTTAGTGTAACAGTAAAAAATTGATTTGGACTTACTTTGTGCGTTTGAGGGAACTCCGAGCGCTATAAATAGCAGAGCCAAAGGCAATACCATTTGCTGCCGCATGGTTGCTATATTAAATCACACCATAAAGACACAAAGATTAAAAATGATGGAATTCAGTAAGGCACAATCTTTAAACTAGATTCCAAATTGTATTCTTGATGCCAATTCTTTAGTTGCACGCTGAACAATGGCGGCGACTGGCGAGTGGCGAATATTTCGGTCTACCAACCAACAAATATCAGCCAAAAAGGAATTCATGAACGATGTTGCCATAATTTTATTTAAACTTAGATTATACATGATGAAGCCATGAAACTTACAGTAGGGAAGTGTAGAAGTGAGACGCACGTATACGAAATAAGTAAGAGAATTGAGACAAAACATAACATTCTCTATCGCATTCTCCGTGCCGGTTTTTGTTAGGAGAATTTTTAAAAGTTAGCCATACAATGACCTGTCACTGTCAACGTTAGTTCGACTCGGATCTCAACTCGGATGATCAGTTTTTTAAGTTTTTATAATAATTTCGGCAATTATTAAAGTTATATAATAGTTTATTGTATGTTTCAGAAAAAGGCTCCAATAGTTAATTGTTTAGTGCATTTTGAGTGTTGTATAATGGGAGGGTGCAGTATTTTAGCCTGTAGCGATATCGTTTATTTTTTTTTTATTTGTTATTTTCTTTCCACATAATCTAAATTGTTATTCGTTGTATTGCCATATCTTTGAGACTTATTTTTCCCTTTACTCTGTAATAAAAACTGCAAGTAGTTAAATCAAATAGTTTGTTCAGAGATTACTTTGAATTATATGTATAGTAAAATAATGATCAATAAAACTTTATTCGGTATTTTTGGCTTTTATTTTGAATAAATAAATATGTTTTCATATGACTATCAACTCACAAAACCAATACTTTAAACTCACAAACAAGCCTAAATTTTTTAATTATTATTCTGCTTTGCAACAATAGATACGCAAGTTAATATGAAATTTGATGTCGGTATCACAACTACAGTATCAATTTTTGATTTTCTCTATTTTATCCAAGTGGCTGTTCATTAAAAACAAATGGAAAGTCTGTAAAAGCTTTCCCCATCGCTGAAGGGGAAATATTGTCTACCATTGGTGGTTTAACACACCTCCTGAGTGTAAATACTTTGCGCAGCAAATTTTTTGCAATGCAATTTTTTTTTACACCTTCGGTTTGTTTTAATAGGATTTTATAAGGATTTCTATGTTTAGGTATCTAGAACTTAATAAAGCCTATGGCACTCATCTTTCTGTTGGAAAATTATTTTTTGAAATCGGTCAAAAATACAAAACTTTTCTCTTTATAATATTAGTATAGACAACAAAATAAATTCAAATAAATTATTTACTGACTAAAGGTCACGCTGATGTGTACGTTACCTCAGCAAGAAAGTATCTCCTAGAGTTATATGAGTAGAATGTATAGTTTGTGCCTTATCTGCTATAAATGTGCCCCCAAATAAAAAATGTGTGCCCCTGTCGTTTTGGAAAAAAAACGGAAAAACAATTCCTGCTAGGGTAACGTTTTTCTAGCAGGAAAATTCTAAACGAGTGATCGAAGAGAGAAAAATTTTGCATGGCCAGAGAGCTTATATGTGTGCCAAAAAGTGCAGTGCCCCCAAAAATAAAATCTGTGCCCCTTCAGGTTTTCGAGATATTGCGTTTCCTGCTGGAGTAACGTTTTGATGAATCGTATATCTCTAAAACCATTGTATGTGCCCCTGTAGAATTAACGTACACGAATAGCTCTTAATGTGTGCCCCTTAGTGCCCCAATTAGATTTAAGAAACTATTTATAGTTTTCAAGTTATCGCTGTTTTCTCAAAACCCGAAAAAACATCGCAGCGCCTAAATGAGGCAAGGCATAAGTTCACTGAAAACTGTATTCGGTCCTTCTTGGTGCTAATAATAACCATAGAAAGTTTCAAAACTGTTCATGCATGCATTTTTGAATAATCTTGCTAAAAGTTAAAACGATGCTGTCATAACTTTGACGGCAAAATACAAGGAACTGAGAAACAAAAAACCATCGATATAGGAAAGACTAGATGGAGTGTTTAGTACAAAACGGAACGTTCATATTGACAGCATGTTTGATGCGCGTGTGAGTGCCGAAAGTGTATGATTATCGCGTCTGCATTTGTGTGCGTGTCATTCTAATATACCAGCGCAAAGTGATTACCCCCAAAATGTGGGAAAATTAAAATATGTGCAGTTTTATTCACATTGACATAGGTGATAAAATTATCTTATAAATATAAATATAAATATAGATATAGATATAAATATAGATGTAGATGTGGATGTGGATGTGGATGTGGATGTGGATGTGGATGTGGATGTGGATGTAGATGTAGATGTAGATGTAGATATAAATATAAATATAAATATAATGACTGGATGTTACAGGATCAGTCGGAAATCTATTGAAGAAATAAACTTATGTATTATCAATAAGTATCTTACTAAATTACAATAAAATAATAATGTTGATTTCGTAATACCATTTTACAATATTAATCGCAGCATCAAAAAAGAAGGTAAAAATATTTCATACCTTGGCAATACTCAAACAATATGGAGTCGTTTTGTTGTTATTTTGCCGTCGTAATATTTTCAAAGAAATGCATAGATATCTATACATATTTATCATAAAATTTCAAACTTACCTATGAAAAGAGATGTTCGTATCCTTATGTTTTTTTGCAGTGTAGTTATTACAAAGTTTCACTACACAAACCGTCATTTTTGATTTTTTTTGTGAAAAATTTACAATGTAATAGAGATGGGTAACTCAGGAGAGATAGATAAAAATGATATGTATCATTCCGTTTCACTCACTCACTCTTTGTATCAGTTCAAATCCGAATGTATCAGTGTATCCAAGTGTATCTATCTTTTGCAACTCTGTATCGCACACACAAGCATGAACGGCTAGTGACACGGTGTTTCTTCGGAGAGTCGAGACTTCTCTTTCGCACCCCCTATTTAGAATGTTCTGTCGCACTCTCTCCGTACCGAGAGTATGTGTTTGACCATTATAAACTGATATACGTAAAAGATAAATAACTCTATCACTGGTGCTTAGGGCTTAAAGTCGCAAAGCAGTACGTGAACATTGCAAGTATTATACTGGTTTCCTTTTGTAAAGCACTTTGCCTAAAGTTTTAGTAAACAATGCAAACTTTTTTTTTGTTTATTTTTTATTTTCTTTGTATATAGTTTTATTTCTAATTAAATTGTAAATAATTATGTTTATAATAAAAACTATAAACCTTAATTTTATTCAAATATAAAGTGAATGAAATATATAAAAAAAATGCAAACTAATTTCAGTCTTAAAGTTATCGAGAATAGGATCAAGATAGAAAAAAAAAATTGTGATTTATAAAATTTAATTCAATATTTTTTTAGTTGCAATAAATCATAACAGAAATATACGTAAGAGCAAGCAGTGAAGCAGCTATGGGCACAGCACGTGCATCTATCTTTCTATCTATGCTCTTACTGATTCGTTGGATTGAATTGATCAATTGAGCGAAGCGAACCACGCTGAACAGTGTATCAGTATGATACAGATTCAAAATGATACAAAGATATAAATGAGTGATACATATCTCAGTGATCAAAAGATACATATCAATCTTTTCTTTTTAGTGATACATATTGCCCATGTCTACAATGTAAACACGCGGCAAACGTCTGTCGCGTAATGGCGGCCTGTGGGTGGGGTTAAGCCAAATTGATGTCTCTGATCATAATGCATTTTGACAGCGCGTACTAGGCATCTAGACACTTCTTATATCGATGCAAAAAACCAAATTAAGTAATTAACGGCTGTTGAACCGGTTAGTGAGTAAAGTAAAGAAGCCCATCGATATGTATGAATCCGACGCTTTTTAGTAGTCATTTAAATTTGGTCGGATAACCAGCCGTTGTTTACTTAATTTGGTTTTTTGTTTATATTTACTTAATGCGAATTATTCCAAGCTCAATATTTTCACCATATATTTCTGACTAAAGGCACATGATTTTGGTTTACAGCAACACATCTGAGATTGAGCCAGTTCCTTGTATTTTGCCGTCAAAGTTATGACAGAATCGTTTTAACTTTTAGCAAGATTATTCAAAAACACGTGCATGAACAGTTTTGAAACTTTCTATGGTTATTATTAGCACCAAGAAGGACCGAATACAATTTTCAGTGAACTTATGCCTTGCCTCATTTAGGCGCTGCGATGTTTTTCCGGGTTTTGAGAAAACCGCGATAACTTGAAAACTATAAATATTTTATAAATCTAATTGGGGCACTAAGGGGCACACATGAAGAGCTACTCGTGTATGTTTATTCTACAGGGGCACATACAATGGTTTTAGAGATATACGATTCATCAAAACGTTACTCCAGCAGGAAACGCAATATCTCGAAAACCTGAAGGGGCACAGATTTTACTTTGGGGGTACATTTTGGCACACATTTAAGCGCTCTGGCCATGCAAAATTTTTCTCTCTCCGATCACTCGTTTAGAATTTTCCTGCTAGAAAAACGTTACCCTAGCAGGAATCGTTTTTTTTCCAAAACGACAGGGGGCACACATTTTTTATTTGGGGGCACATTTACAGCAGATAGGGCACAAACTATACGTTCTACTCATATAACTCTAGGAGATACTTTCTTGCTGGGGTTACGTACACCACGCTGATGAGCACGTTTGTCAATAAGGTTGAAGCTCGCGCACAGCCCGTGGACCTCCTGCCTTTTCATACCCTGGCTGCCACAACTGCGTCAAGCGCGGCAACCGTTACACAACAATAATCCTTATTATAACATGATTCAGTATACACGTGCGACGGCTCGATGGCATACCATCGTATTTCATGTATAAGTTTGGTGTTTCTAAACTTATTTCCGTTTATTAAACAGGTAATAATGGTAACTTTTTTTTAATTAAAGATGAGTGAGAGTATTATAAACATTAGAGTAAACAAATATAATCAGAAAACTCCGAACTGCTAAGCTATCGGGAGTTACACGTGTTATTGTGAGTAAACCATAAAAGATATCATATGCTTTTGTGGAATATTTTTTAGATAATTTTATGTAGAACATATCCGTCATACATGATTTCTATGTAGCCATTACCATTAACGCTGCACACGCGGCAGAAGCTTAAAAAATGGAGTAATTTCTCCAGTTTTCCCAACATTAACCTCCACAGCTCTGCTCCTATTGATTGTAGCGTGATGAAAAGTATACTATGACCTGCTCAGGAGTATGAAGAATAATTGTACCAAGTTTCATTAAAATCCGTCCAGTACTTTTTGTTTCCATAAAGAACATACAGACAGACAGACAGACAACAATTTTACTGATTGCATTTTCGGCATCAGTATCGATCACTAATCACCCCCTGATAGTTATTTTGAAAATATATTCAATGTACAGAATGGACCTATCTACAGATTTAGGCCTCGTTTAAGGAGACGCGACGCGTCAGGCGGCACGGTGCGCGAAGCGGGCCGCCGGTAACACAAACATACGCCGATGTGTGGAGCGTTCCAGGAGAAGCGTTTTTGCTCGCGTTTGTTTGAATTGTAGCGTCGCATGAGACGGGCAACGCCGCGAAGGACGCAGCGGATGAAGCGACGGGTGACGCCGCGTAGGACGCGGCGGTTGAAGCGACGGGCGACGTCGCGAAGGACGCAGCGGATGAAGCGACGGGTGACGCCGCGTAGGACGCGGCGGATTAAAGCGACGGGTGACGCCGCGTAGGACGCGGCGGATTAAAGCGACGGTTGACGCCGCGAAGGACGCGGCAAGGAAGGGGAAGGAGAAACAGAAGACTGGCAGGATACAAGAAAGCTGCGGTAGCCGCAGTGGACGACGCCGTGTGCGCCGCTGCGGACTACGCGGCGGGCGCATCGCCGTAAACCACTAATCCGTACGCCCCGCTCCTTCATAAACGAAACCACTAGTTATCATATGTTTGTCTTTACGCGTCAAATGCGGCGGGCAGCGCCGCGCGCTGCCTCTACATAAACGGAGAAAACACTTGACGCCGCGCAGCCCGCTCCGCGCACCGTGCCGCCTGACGCGTCGCGTCTCCTTGAACGTGGCCTTAGGGTTGAACCACATCTGGCAGCACGGAATCGCATTTGTTCCGTCTGTGCTACCACGTGCTGCAGTATGCTGCCGCATGCGAACGCGCGCTGTCGAATTCCGCAGACAAAAAAGGCGATCGCACGCGTAGCAAGTGATAGGCGATAGCAAGTGATCGGCGATGAAAGGATGCGTTAGCATGCTATCGCGCGCTTCAGCGTTCCGGAGTCTCCCTGCCGACCATTGCATTTTGTCCGTGAAGCCGATCGCCTCGAGGATTCCGCCGCGTGCTATCGCATTATGCTTTCTGTCTCGGTCTAGCAAATAGCAGTTCTAAGCGACAGAAAGAGAAAGGGCGACGGAAAAAGGCGATTCCATGCTGCCAGATGTGGTTCAACCCTTATTATAAGTATCTATAGATAAAGATAGAGAAGAAGATAGATTGATTTACAAACTCCAATAGGCCCCTATGACGCTAGAGTTCCTACCGACGTAGCATCCTCGCCTCCCCTACTATATAACCCTATCTGTCAATGAGTGTCAAACGCTATGGGGGCCAGGAATGGTCTGCGTCAGGATGGCTGGACCAAGAGATTTTGGAAGTTTGAACTATACCAAGTTTATATATATTTTGTACTATTTGGTACGAGATATCAAATAATTTGTACCTCGCTAAAAATGGAGAACTATTACGAGTGTATATCCTATACACCTTAGGTCCATTATGTATGTATTTATATTTTACTCATGAATAGAAACTAAAACTAGGTGTAGCCGCACTTCGGGTTTTAGCCGTAACATATATATAAATAATTACACTAATCAGACTAGAAACCTCGGAGTAATCGGTGTACATACATAAAAAAAAACATACCGGCCGAATTGAGAACCTTCTCCTTTTTTTTGTAAGTTTGTTGAATATTTCATCACAGTTCAAATTGCATAAGAGGGCCTCTATTTGGAATCTATTTTTAAAGATCACAAGCTCGTGGGATCCGGAAACCATTCTCGTACACATATTTTTTTTTTCTTGCACAGAGGATAACATCCTCAAGAGTCGATATATGGTTGGATACGATCATCAGGTTTAAGTAACGCTTCTCGTCATCGGTTCCACTGCGGTGAAGTTCACAACAGCCTTCGTCTCCACGGGCTGTCGTGCAGCACTGCAGTTCGCATACGGCATGCAACAAGCAACACATAACCTCAAGCGGCGCAAATAGTAGGTTATCATCGGTAACTATATACAACCGCCCAGAAACGCAGCCCACGATATTTCATGAGATGACCGAGCATTCACCCTAGATACATCGGGTACAAATCAAGTAATAAAATGGGATTCAATGGAAATAGCCAACTGAACACCACCTATAAACCACAACGACAATAATTATTTGGCTGCGCTGCGAAGTATACTTTTTAGCAGAAAAAAGGTATAAACAACTTAATGACATGCTACTATCAGATGCTGTACATCTAAATACCAGCACATCAAGGTACTACAATCTGACAAATCTCATTAATAGATTACAACTTACTCGCTGAAGCAGATGGTTCAAAGTTGATTGGGAAAATATAACACTTTCGGGTAGCTTGATGTGCAGGCGAGTGTACGATTAACTAAGCAAGAAATAAACGAGTGACACTTGCATCGGTTCTAGACTTAAGCAGCCACGGGGAAAAGTAAATTAATTTAATTAACAACACAGATAGAAGACTTGTCTGAAGGAAAACAAAACAGATGTATTTTTTTCTCAAGAAAACAATATTTTGCTAGTTGTTGAATAATAACACTCTTCTTTTAAATGTAGTTAATCTCTATCTCATAAAATCTGTATTAGAAAACTAAATAATTAGGGACTAATATACTACAAATATTATGCTTATCTTGAAGTGTGTCGTGTGTAACGTGTGTGACGTACGCACCGTGCGGGAATGCGGTCTCGCCAGGCGTGTACCGCTCACGTGCCCTCACAGGCGCGCGGTAGGACTCTAGCTGAGCAGGGCCCCGAGGTGCCACGACATTATCAAATCAATTGTATTTGAACACTCGATGGTTTTGAGGTATCACGTTCCGGATTTGGACATAAAATGTGAGTTGATCCATATCCGTATTAGCCAACATGTCGCGTGATCCAGAATCCCTCCTGGCGCGAGAGTTCCTGCACCGTGCGTACAATAACTTTATGATCTGAGATGGTATAGCTACGAAAGGACCAGATTCATAAGGCACGGTTTGTTCAGTACTAAGCTATAGTACTCTTCCTGTCGAGTCCACAATCCGAGCTACCAAAATGGTTAATTTTACTAATACTATTAACAATATTTATTACAAAAAATATTCGTGCAGAATTCGAGTGGTTTCTCTATAAATATAGTTTCCAATTAATTATAAATTAAGGCCATTTTAAATAAAACATACTAACGTATACAGGGACATCATTTACATTAGTTATATGTACTCGTATTAGGGTGGCCTCATGTAGCACGAATGGCTTTCTGAATTCCCTTCCTTAATTAAGAATCTTTATTAAAAAAACACGGAATTACATACAAATTATCTATTCACCTTACCGCATTCTGCATTGTTCATCTTAGATCAGGCTCGTCCGTAAGAATGAAGCCGACTTGAGTTCTTAGTAGAGCTGTGTGTTGAAGGGATCGATATGATTTCAGAAGACAACTGCCAGGCCAGTCCGGCATGTCAGTATCCTTAATTAAGAAATGGATTTCAAAAGCTGTGTGTTTCAAGGCCGTTTTGCCCGCACACTTACAAACTAAAAAATGTTTCAACATGAGTGTGTGACAACTTCGTTTTGAATTCATCAAGTAAATAATGTCATTAAACTAACAGTTCATCCTGTTATAACTCCAACAATTACGAGAAATAACTTGGCGTCTCCAACGTTGGGCACTAGTGAGTGAGTGACTTCTCAATATACACATAAGGCTATAGGTATATAACCAGATCACAAAGGAGTGAGCTGTAGTCGGCCACTCCTCTTCTTCTAGCGATCTCTCAAGCGGTCGGCCGAATGAATGCTCATATTTATCTTAACACTACCTTCTTCTGCTTATTTAGAAAAAAAATAGAAAATAATAACAAAAACAAGAAAACTGTACGAATCAAACGATGGCCAACGGACGCACGTAAAAAAATAAAGGAGGTAACGTCGCGGCGGTTCGGCGGGTCTAGACGCGGTACAGGTGCAGGTCCACGCCCCAGCCGGTGGCCGCCACCCAGGCCGGCAGCCCCGCCAGCAGCGCCGCGTGCGCCGGCGCCAGCTTGTGCGCGCCGAACTGCGCGTGCGCCGCCAGCGACACGTCCGCCCAGTGCGGCGCGCGCAGCCCCGGCGCGTGCAGCAGCAGCACGCGCAGGCGCCAGGCGCGCGCGTCGGCCGCGCGGCCGCCCGCGTGCAGCGCCACGAAGTACGTGCGCCGCGCCCCCCACGCCGCGCCCGCGCGCAGCTCGCCCGCGCTGCTCCACGCCACGCGCGCGCCCGGCGCCGGCGCCAGCAGCGCCACGCCGTGCGCCGCGCCCGCCAGCGCCACGCTCAGCTCCAGCGCCGACGCGTTGAGGCGGCGCAGCGCCACGGCGGCGTGCAGACGCGGCAGCGGCGCGGGCGCGGGCGCGGTCAGCCAGCGCGACACCAGCGCGCGCACCGGCAGGTAGTAGGGCGCGCCGCAGTGCAGCAGCCGCGCGCACTCCGCGCCGCCCAGCGCGCGCGCCGCCGCCAGCGCCGGCACTGCGCCACACGCACCATATCTTTGCAGGTATCTTTATAAAGTTTGCCTCTCTTTACCCGCACGCCTCCCGCGGAGACCGTATGTACGTTATTTTGGGCCCAAGCCGCGGTAACTCTGAGCGAGGCCGTACACGGACCGCTTCAAGCCGTCAACATACCGCGGTCGCGAGGCATACACCGACTATAGTCGTATTTTTAATTAGACGAAGCTGGATGACAGTAGCTAATGTCACTTTATCTTGTCGTTGTCATGGCTCACCGTGTCGGTGTAGGGTGGACTCCGTGTTCGCGTCGAGCTCCGGCACCCAGTACAGGTGGTCCACCGTGTCCTGCGCGGCTAGCGGCGCGTGCAGCGTGCGACGCGTGTGGAACACCATCAGCCGCTGCGGCCGCTCCGCGCTGTACGGCGTGCCCAGCGGCGTCAGCAGCACCAGTAGCGCCGTCGCCGCCGTCGCCAGAGCCGCGTAGCGCGCCAGCCGTGCCACGCCGCGCGTCGCCAGCACCAGCGGCAGCAGCCAGCCCGTCGCCGCCTGCACCAGCAGCGCCACCAGCAGCGCCATGGCGGCGTCGGGCGGCAGCGCACCTGCGCCCGCGCGGCCCATCATCGGCACGAACATGCGCAACGAGCCCAGCGCCAGGTACAGCGTCTGCGCCGCCGGCAGGGCCGCGCCCGCCGCCCACAGCGCCGCCCGCGCCGCCGGCCGCAGGCGCAGCGCGCCGGCCAGCAGGTCGGCTGCGGCGGCGCTGGCGGCCCACAGCGCGGGCAGGAAAGACGAGCGCAGGCCGCGGGCGGCGCCAGCCGCCAGCAGTACGGCCGCGGCCGCCGCGTGCGCGTCGTGCCACGCGCGCGCCGCCCACCAGCCGCGCAGCAGCGCCGGCGTGCCCCACAGCCGCGCGGCCGCCGCCCACGTGCCCGCCACCACTGCGCGCCGCACACGTCACACGCTGGCGGCGACACGCACGCCAGCGCGAGCGCACACTCACCCGGCAGCGCGTACAGCGGCAGCAACAGCTCCACGCGCGTGTAGAAGCTGAGCCGCGCGCCCGCCGCGTGCAGCAGCAGTGCCACCAGCAGCGCCGCGGCCGCGCCCGCCAGCGAAGCCAGCGCGCCGGCCAGCGCGGCGCGCAGCACGGCCCGCGCCCAGCCGGCGCGCGAGGCCACGAGCGCGGCGCGCGCGGCCCGGGCGCTGGCGCGCAGCTTGAGCAGCACGAGCGCCAGCACGGCGGCGGCGCACAGCGCGGCGGCGGGCGCGCGCGCGCACAGCACGACGCGGCCCAGCACGTCGAAGTACACGGGCAGGCGCGCGCGCTCGGGCGGAGTGTCCAGCGCGCCGCCCGCCAGCAGGCCGCGCGCCAGCGCCAGCACGTTGTCGCCCGTGCGCTGCAGCGCCGCCGGCGGCACGCGCGCCGCCGTGTCTAGCCGCGTGTGGTACACGTAGCCGTTGGCGCTCCACGCCAGGTCCACGCCTGCAAGCCGAGCGTCAGACGGCGCCACCCGCGGCCGCCGCAGCCGCCGCTACTCACCCGACAGGTTGCCGAAGTCGCGGAAGATGCGGAAGTCCGTGTCGGCGGGGATGAGGCCGCTCTCGAACAGCTCCTGCGCCAGCGACGACGCGAAGGGGTGCGGCGCCTCGCTCGCGTACGTCTGCAAGGAGGGGCGTGAGCATGGGCGCGGCTCAGTCAGCGCACTCGGCGGCGCGGCGTACCTCGATGAGCCAGGGGTCGTGCGGGCCGGCCTGGAACAGCACCTCGCGGCCGCCGGCGCCGCACGCCTCGATGTTGATGAATGCGCGCACGTCACGCGCCCACCTGCGCACGCGCGACAGTTAAGGCACACAAACATTTTCAATAAATTAAAATGCTTCAAAACATTTCAGCAAAGTAGGTATACTTAGGAGCAGACTATGTATAGAGTTTTACTTCAGTATAACTGATTTTTTTAAAGACAAATAAAATCTATTCATATTTTTTCATGTTTTTCATTCCAGTTAAAATACGTAATAATAATAACTAATTAAAATAAAATTAAAAGCGACCCGCCCCGGCTTCTCACGTACACAAATGATTTAGACCTTGTACCTAAACCTTCAGTTTCCCAGTCATTGCTATGCCATGTGATAAATTTTAAAAGCAAATCATAATATATATTCATACTAGCGACCCGCCCCGGCTTCGCACGGGTGCAATGCTGATACTAAATACACTACAGAAAAACTGTGAACGTTGTACATAAAAACATACCGGCCGGCCGGTACCGCCGCAAACGCTATGTCCCGCAATTTTTAAATCTGTAATATCTTCGAAAATATTCACTTAAATCAGACGGTGTAAAGGGCCATATAGATCTATATTAAATGGACAATGTATTCAAGGTATTGAATTGGTTAAGGATTAATGCTATATTGGCCAAAATTGCTACCTACGAAAATTATCCATTATTGTCGTAAAAAGTAAATAATAAAAAAATAAAAAAATTGGTTGCCTGTAAAGTCGGTATACGGGCGAAAGTTTTACGTGACAACGACTTTAAGTGGTAAAATAATTTTAATGTCTCTCTCGCTCTTAGGCGGGCTAACCATGCCGAGTGGAAGGGACGCGTGCCTCTCACTCGCTCTCATTGTGAGCGCATAACGTGAGCGGAGCGTAACGCAGTTTCTTGAAGTGTCACCCGGCAAACCAATTTATAAGACGTTGTCACGTCAAAAAAAGTTATTGTGGGTTATCCATAAGAGATAGACATATACCATCACGGACTTTTCTGTAGACCTTTTCAATGTGTACAATAATTAGTACATTATTTTGATAAAACTCGTAGGGTTCAGGCTGCGTTTGCAATGTAAGCGGAAAAAAATATATTTACGACATCACATTAGAAACCTCAAAAATAACAGTACTTCTCCACTATTTAATGGATGTTATAATACATATAAACCTTCCTCTTGAATCACTCTATCTATTAAAAAAAACCGCATCAAAGTCCGTTCCGTAGTTTCAAAGATTTAAGCATACAAAGGGACATAGGGACAGAGAAAGCGACTTTGTTTTATACTATGTAGTAATAGTAATATGTAGTGATGATAGTGATACATATGTATTGATGAAGGCCGCTTGCGCCGGGCAACACATGTGCGCACAGAAAGGATCAAACAAGTGTTCACATGTGTAGCGCGGGCATTTGTACACTTTGCGCTAAAAAATCAACACGGAACGGCAAAGCGTAGGTACTTGTTTTTTAGGGTTCCGTACCCAAAGGGTAAAACCGGAACCCTATTGTTTTCGCTCCTCTGTCCGTCCGTCCGTCCGTCTGTCACCAGGCTGTATCTCATGAACCGTGATAGTTAGAGAGTTGAAATTTTCACAGATGATGTATTTCTGTTGCCGCTATAACAACAAATACTGAAAACTAGAATAAAATAAATATTTTGGGGGGCTCCCATACAACAAACGTGATTTTTTTGTTAATTTTTGCTCGATATCGACAACGGCAACAGGTAGATGCTTGAAATATTCACAGAATATGTAATGTATTACTTACTTTAAAAATAAGTAATTTTATTAAAATTTAATTTATATTTGAGGGGGGCTCCCATACAACAAACATGATTTTTTGCTCGTTTTTTACTCGATATTGATAACGGCAAGAGGCAGACGCTTGAAATCTTCCCTGAATATTGAGTTTATATAAATAATGGTACGGAACCCTTCGTGCGCGAGTCCGACTCGCACTTGGCCGGTTATTTTTCATATATGTGACAGTAGTGTGCAAATGTGTACAAATGGCCGCGCTACACATGCGAGCGCTTATTGGATCAGTTCAGTGCACGTGTGAGGGCACTCTCACCGGTGCTGCGTGATGAAGGCGTGCGAGGCTTGCAGGATGTTCTCCTCGGCGCCGTTGAACAGGAACACGGCGTCGTGCCTCAGCGGGTGCGGCTGCGCGGCCAGCGCACGCATCGTCTCCAGCAGCACGGCGCAGCCAGCGCCGTCGTCGCTAGCGCCTGCGCACTCGCTACGTCACCACTATATCGTATTGCTTGCACGCTCACGTATGTGAGTGACAAGATTATTTTGTGGACGATGTAATTATTTCTTTTGGCAAAACTCGAAAGCGAAGCGAGTGAGGACTCTGGCAGTTAGTTGGAGCGTACCTGGGCTGTCGGGCACGGTGTCGAAGTGGCAGTTGAGCAGCAGCGCCGAGCGGTCGCGCGGCCGGCCGCCCGCGCCGCGCACGCGCGCCACCACGCTCTGCACGCCGCGGTACACGTTGGTCATGCCTGCACACACACACACACGCGACCACGCTTTTCTTACTTATTATTTTGAAATGGTGTTCTTTGTTTGGATTCGTAATCGGTCGTACCCGATTTTAGGAAAATAGATTTTAGGATTTTAGCGCACGCTCACCGTCCATGAAGGACAGCTGGAAGGCGCCACTGCCGGCGTGCACGTCGAGCTCGACGCGGTTATGCGGAGAGGCGTGCTGTGCGATGTCCTTGACGGCCGCCACCAGCATGCTCACCGCCAAAACTTCGTTCTCGTAGCTGCCCGCCACCTGTGTTCAAAACTCAGCTCAAATGTCGGTTCCAGGTAGTGAGGAAGTTTATTGAGGTCGAACGACCAGAACGTCTTCGCAACTCAATATGATAACTACTTGTGCAGTTTGAAGGAGCCGGAGCGCCGGCACCGCATCATACGTGAAGTTACGTTACGCATACCGCGTTGGGAGTATTTATTTTATTGAATAAAACACAAAATAAGCTAACAGTCGTGACCAAAACGCTTACATGCTAACAAAATATACATTTAAGATCAGATTAAAAAATGAGAAAAAATGTGAAATACAAAGATGTCAAAGTATTTTCGCTTATAAAATAAATACAAATAATATGTCAAAAATCAATAAAATAACATGTCCAAATTTTATAACACAGTCGATTTTATAATAATTACAAAGCTATAGTTTATTCAAAAACGACAATACATCCTACCTTGTGCTGTTAATACTATCCACAAGTATGTCTGTACTACTACTATTATATGAGTATCTGGATTACTATCAAGGTAACTATTTATGAGAGAAATTGCTCTAGCGGTTGGGCTGCTATTGGCATGATTGGTGGCACGCGAGAAGTTGATGCCGCCGCCCTGTACCCCGCATGTACTGCTGCGGAACATACAAATGGACGTGCTCCCTAGCTGAGGGGTTATCAATTTTGTTGTCAATTAAAAGACAATGATGCAAATTATGCATTAAGTTGCGCCTAATCCAATCATACCCGACACGAACAGAAAATTACACAAGTCTCGTACTAGCTGCGAATCGATGCAGTCGTGCTGCTGACGCGTAAATTTGTTTAATACGAATTAGAATTTAGCGCGCCGCAAGCCATTGCTAGTTATTTAATCGCCATGAGTGAGCAACTTGTGGCGAATGAGCTGCTGGCGTTCCTGCTGCAGAAGCTGGACGTGATGGACGAGGTGTCTGCTGTCCAGATCTGCGCGACGAACTTCAGCGAGGATGACGTCGCTGCTGCAAAGCAGTTGCTGTATCGATTGCTTAACAAGAGCGACCTGATGGTGTCCCGCCGGCGTGACGGGACAAAGAAGACGCACAACTGGTGCTACAAAGAAGCCCGTGCCTGTTAAGGGACCGAATCGGGCTGACGATGAGGGGTTCGTTACGGTGCAAAGGAGGAAGCGCCGTCAACGAACCAACAAGAATCGCTGCGGCACGGCGCCTACGGAGCCTAACATCAAGAGTGTAGAGAGTGCAGCTGCTGGAGTCGCGCCATAACGCCAGCTTCAAGGCGATCGTGGTGCGAGTGCCCACGTGTTACCTGCACCTCGTGCTGGCCGAGAGCTTCTGGCCACAGGACGTGGTGTTCAGTCGCTTCCGCGGACAAGTGCCCAAAGGACTGCACAGTGTGCATATAGACATTGCACACATAGAGATTTAAGTTTTTTATTTACTAATAAATTTTGTATATAATATATGTTAGTTTCAGGTATTTATCTATGGGCTATTGATGCCTGAAAATAAAGGTTAAATAAAACAACCGGCCAAGTGCGAGTCGGACTCGCGCACGATGGGTTCCGTTCCATTATTTATAAAACGGACAAAAAATCATGTCTGTTTAATGGGAGACCCCCCCAAATATTAATTTAATTTTAATGCAATTACTTATTTTTGAATTAAGTAATACATTCCATATTCGGTGAATATGTTAAGCATCTACCTGTTGCCGTTATCGATATCGAGCAAAAATTAACAAAAAAACCGGCCAAGTGCGAGTTGGACTCGCGCACGAAGGGTTCCGTACCATTATTTATAAAACGGACAAAAAATCATGTCTGTTTAATGGGAGCCCCCCCTCAAATATTAATATAATTTTAATGCAATTACTTATTTTTAAGGTAAGTAATACATTCCATATTCTGTTAATATTTCAAGCATCTACCTGTTGCCGTTATCGATATCGAGCAAAAATGAACAAAAAAATCACGCTTGTTGTATGGGAGCACCCCAAAACATTTATTTTATTCTAGTTTTCAGTATTATTTGTTATAGCAGCAACAGAAATACATCATCTGTGAAAATTTCAACTCTCTAACTATAACGGTTCATGAGATACAACCTGGTGACAGACGGACGGACAGAGGAGCGAAAACAATAGGGTTCCGTTTTACCCTTTGGGTACGGAACCCTAAAAAAACGGCAGAACTTCCTCTGAACCTTTTCCAGCATCAGAATATATAACTTCTCCCTAGGATTCCAGACAATCGCATTATACTCGAGGAGGAGGATTTGATACTTTCTATGAGTTCTGCGAGTGATTAAATCGGCATTCATCATGAAGTCATTTGTACAAAATTTTTCAGACACGGTCGGTTAGCCCCATGGTAAGCTATTGATAAACTACATATGTATAGGTACTTTACACATATAAATACATATTTGTGCGAGTTGCTTCGGCGAACAGCGGATGTGTTCAAAGAGTATACAGCAGTGTGGACACGAGTGGCGACTTACCCGGGGCCCGATGGAGGTGAGGTTGACGAGGTGGCGGTGCGCCGACAGCCCACGGAACCGCTCGGCCGGCGCCTCGGGGCCCAGCGGCGCCGGAAGCGCGTGGTCAATGTGCGCCACGCCCGCCAGCGCCGCCAGCGTGGCCGCCAGGGCCGCTAGCAACCAGCCCGGCGACAGCGGCGCGCGAAGCGACGCGTTCTCCTTCACCAGTTCCTCTTCACTATGCGCCAGCACCACCTGTGCCCATGTTTCCTCCCACTCTACTCAAAGATTTCATTTTTTACATAAATTATATTATAGTTAAATGACGATCCCGGCTTCCCACTATCGTCCAACCATCAAACTATTTGTCCAACATACCGGTATTGCGAGTTACAATGTTGAGTCATGCTGGAGAGCGATCCTTTAGAGCAAGAAACAGGAGTTGGCCTAGACATATGAACAGGCTTTACACATATGCAGTCTTTGATTTATTCACAGAGAATTTCAATATAACTAAGAGGAGTAACATTACTATACTCTACTTTTAAGAATTTGCTTGTTTTTTATATAGCTATATTGTCGGGGTACGCGGGAGGTGTCGGTGTTCTTGAGGAGAAACAAATGTTAAACACTATTTTTATTGATGCCACAAACTGTTCTTACTGTAAAAATTATAATAAAAATGTTGATAGAATTTTTGAGTACACCCGGTTAACGCAACATACCAAAATGCACTGAATATTTAATAGAAGATTATATGAATGATGTTTAACATGAACTAAAACTAGGTCAGCGCGTGATGCCGTATTGCAAATTAAGATGTTTGGTGAAAACACAAAACATAATAAGGAATGAATAATAATTATTAAATGCACTTATGTGAGACAGAACATTGGAGGGATAATTAAACACTGAATGTTGAATCAGAACTGTTTATTTTAAAGAATACATACTTAAACGGATTTCAATAAGCAAAATAAGGCAGGTTGCATAGTAGAAGATCAAATCAGATCTGACCGTAAAGCACTAAATGCCTCTATCCCACGTTGGGAGCATTGTATGATGCCTTCTGTTTTTAATTTACATTAATGACCTACCCAAAAAAATCCACGGACCATGTGTGTTATTCGCAGATGATGTATCCATACTCACCTCTTGCCAAATAAATGAAAAGCTAAACTTTATTCTCACATAGGTAACAGTAATCAGGATGGAAAATCACAACCTAGAAATAAATTTTTCGAAAACCAAATTAATGACTTTTCACCCATAACTAAAAGCCCCTATTAAACTAAACTATTATCATAACAACACAAAACCAGAACAAGCAAACAGATTCACCCTCTTCTGATGATTCTTCGGATTAGCAACAGATACTCTCATAAATTGGAAAACACACATGACAGACAAAATATTTAGAGTAAAGCTTTCAAAATTCTCTTATAAGGAATACAAATAAACTACCTACTTAAAAATAGCACTAGTTACATACTATGCCTACGCCCAAGCATGGCTTAGTTATGGCATCATATTATGGGGAAATAGTACAGACACTTATACCATTTTCGCCTTACAAAAAAAAACTCATTCAAATAATTACAAACATTGCACAAACAGACAGTTGCAAACCACAATTTAAAAAATACGAAATCCTCTCTCGTATTTATATATCCTAGAAGTATGCAAATTTGTTAGAAGCCACCCACAATTATTCTAGACTACAAGTATAAATTAAACCTACCTACATCTAATCTAAAAATACATTCATCCGTCCACTAATTATGTCGATAAAAATATATGCTTTGTGTTATCCCACTGAGTTGTGTTGGACCATGAGGTCGGCATTACACCACTACCCACACCATGGTATGAAAATGATGTACACTTGCGATAATGGCACAAGCTTGTTGTCTGTCTATTGGTGATAACTGCACACTTACTGTGTTGTTTTGCACACAGACTGTTAATTCACAAAAATACTTCAGGCTAAACAAGATCAGTTGCACTCCTGCCTCACTACCTCATAAAATTAGGTACTTATTATGATCTCATCAGGTTCAGGGTTCAAGTTCAGAAAAGGTTAATAGTTTTGTGGCATCCTGAGCCAGACTGTTCAATTTATTGAATTCCCAAAGTGAAAATGCAAATAGGTGTATCGTCATCGTGTAATCTATGTGCATAGTATCAAACTACACAAAATACAATAACCACTTTATGTAGATAAACTCTAGTAACTTAATGTTTACCAATTGTATAACACTTACCATTTTGAACTATAGAAGATATAATTGTCTTATAATATCGCTATTTTTCAAAGAAATTCTTCTGTCAGCTTTTTCTTTCACATATTATTTTATTTTAATGTACTATAGTGTCATTTTCCATAAACATGTTATTAACAACCTTCATAATATTGTCGAAAAAGTAAAAAAAATAACTAAAAAGTTCAAAAACTCGATTCATTCTTTCTTTTTCTAGCACTATTGTATTATTGCACACTCCCAATGAAAGCACGGGACCAAGACATATTTCATAAATAAAATATTATTTTATTTTAAAAGGTGCGCATCCTAATCCTTGCACATCCGTCTTTGCAAGTTGCAGAACAGTTGCAGAAGTTTGAAGTTTAGCAAGCTGTCATACTCATGCTCATGTCATACCTCAGATTAATGAAGGACAATGTCATACAACGAGTCGTGGTCGTGGTTGACTGGCTGTGTTTAATGTTTTTATTACTAGCGACCCGCCCCGGCTTCGCACGGGTGCAATGCTGATACTAAAATTATACATATAAACCTTCCTCTTGAATCACTCTACCTATTAAAAAAAACCGTATCAAAACTCCGTTGCGTAGTTTCAAAGATTTAAGCATACAAAGGGACATAGGGACAGAGAAAGCGACTTTGTTTTATACTATGTAGTGATTTCCCAATCAGACTTTATTCGAATCTCCAGAATTTTAGGGATATTTTTTTTTATATCTTTTGGCTAGTTATGTTTATTTCTGTTTTCCAGCCCTTTCTATTTGACGTACACACGGCTACACATCAAGCTGTACAAGCTGATAGTTCAATTTGTAGAAAGACTGTATAAAAATTGTAAATTCTTTCTTTCCTTTTTGTATTTCTCTATCTTGTGTGTACATAAATCAGTAAATAAATAAATAAAAAATTTTCATTAATCTGAGATATAAAGCGAATCTAAAACACACTGGTATTGTATAGCTTGATGTGTAGCCATGCTACTTTAGGTTGTCATTCATTAATCTGAGCTCCATACTTTTTCTGAGTACTCCATAGTTTATCTATTTTAAGGTGACAAGTGACAGAAGTGACAGCCACGCACGAATTCACATTCACAGACAAAGTTACAATTTACGTGCATGGGTAATTGTGAATTATTGTCTATTGTTAGTTAAATACTTTTAAAACGATTCAGGAGAAATACTTTTGAAACATTGAAACTAATCTGAAATCTGAATGTGATCGTTATTGGCTGTGACACATCAGGATTGAACTTTGCTGGAACCAGTCTGTTGTTTAGATAACTACCTCGTGTTGTGGTTCACTTGTATGAAATAGACATTTGAGAGCATGTCGACCTGGGTCGGGTATGCCATATCTGTAAACTGTGGCGAACCTTTAGGTTGTTATCAGGGCACAATTCTGGAGGCTGATGGGAGCACTATTACTTTAACGAAAGCCTTTAGAAATGGCTTTCCTTACCCGAAATCACAAGTGACTCTAAAGTAAGTCTTCACTAGTAGGTAAAATTTGTGTTCCTATTATTTGACTGTATGTGCTTATGTTTCTTTATTACTTCAGTGCAGCTGATATCAAGGATCTGAAGATAATTGAGAGCCGTCCAGAGCCAGCAGAGCAGACTCACAGCACAGTGGCTGTAACTAAGGGCCTAAAGAAGGCACAGAGAGCTACAGTATGTGAAAACCTCCAGGCAAACCCTACTAGTTCAGGTACACTGCATTGTCTTCATTTTGTCCAGGTTCGAGTATACATAACGGGGCACTGAGGAAAAACCACCTAAAAATGTTTCTTTGTAAATTTCTATTGTATAGAATAGACCTAAAGACCATAAAGTATAAACCTAAAAATAAGCCAAAAAGAATCCGAGTGAATTTGTGAATTTGGTCTTCGGACAACCGTTTGTCGTAAAAACTATGTCAAACACGAAAGGGTTGGTCACAAAGTATAATAATAATTCCTGTACTAGGAGAATTTAGGATGCTAAAGTGAGCGAAGCAAGCTCACGCCATGCTGGACCCCGACTAGGACAGGTTAGGTTAGTGCAGAAATGCGGAGTATTGGAGACCCAGCCATCCTCTTGGTAGTTTTTTTTTAAACCACTTTTAAATCGAAAAAACTGGATTAGCTTGACCTTGACCTAAATCACTTGAACCAAAGGACACAAATAATATTGACAAATTACTGCTTTAAGATTTTTGACCTTGAACTCAAGATTGATTGCCTGAAAGACGACATGATTAAGAATGGAATGGATAGTAGTTTGATAGCAAAGAAAGACCACCAACCTCAAATAACTTGTGTTTAATTACAGAAGATCATAAAAAAAAACTTTCATTGTAATGAGTACCAATAATTGCATATTGCAATTGGCAACCAGCAACCCAACCGGTTGCCTGCCCACCTCAAAAATGTGCGAGGAAGGCGATGGCTGATCTTTGCGTAAAAGTCGTGAACGGGTGCTGCTGACGGTGCCAGGTCGTCTTGCTGACTGCATATTCTTTTATACTTAGTTTATATAATTATAATGTGTTATTACTTGTGGTATGAACCTAGTTCACTTTTTCACAAAACCGTTACACATGTTGATGGACACAATCTACAGCTAGCTATACCTACCTGTTTGCACCAAATGAAGCCAATAGAATATATTTGATTAATAATTTTATATATAGGATTCCATAGCCAAATGGCAAAAATCGGAACCCTTATATATTCCTCATGTCTATCTGTGCGTTAGTCCGTCCGTCCGCCGTATGTCACAGCCACTTTTTTCCGAAACCATAAGAGCTGTGGTGTTGAAACTTGGTAAGTATATGTATATATATAATATTTTTTTGTAAATGCTTGAGCTTACTTTTAATAGGTATGGGTAGGAAGACGGGCTAGCTAACGTGGTCAAATATTGAATTGAATATGATACTTTATGTATTATTATTATTTGTATGTCTCTTTTAGACCAGGGGACTATTATTAGTACCGGATTTATAGAAGGCGAACGTGGGGCCGAAGCCAACACGCTGAAGCCCTTTTGAGACAGCTAATATTATGTAATGGTGACACAAAACCGACGATTATCCCTGTATACACCATGGAAATTCCCTGTATACCCAAGGACAACCGCCGTTTTGTGCTTAACTATTGCTAACTATGGAAGAAAAACTAATTGAGCTATTCAGATGGGATGCTTGTGTACTAGGGAAGGGAAAACTATGGGGACTATGGCCCCTGCCGATGACAATGTAATAAATACATGTAAAAATGGCAGGAGGAGACTCGCCAGCTCACTTACCGAGCCCCCGGGAACTAGTCGCTAAGTCGCAACAATGGGGCAACGGGAACGTGAGCGGCTGAAGGGTGAGGTTGCCTCGGCCGGCTTTTTACTCAGATCACGCGCCTTAAAACCAGCATCCAGCCTGGGTCCAGCATCTCTGTGCCCACTCGCCACTTACCACGAGGCATTCACCCTCCGAGCAGTGCTTTAGCGACTCCACTCTGGACGGCCAATGAAGGCAAGCCAGAGGCGGGAGACCTGTCCCCCTTCAGGGTTCACTCCGGCCGGCCGGAGGTGAGGGACAGTATCCTCTCCCTGGAGCACTCGGTACCCGCGGGGTTTTGTGTAAAACCGGTTCTGCAAACCATACAGATAGAATTGTGTTGCTGGGCAGTTTGTTCCACCACTTCGTCTTCCCAGTGAAATAAATGACTTTGTATCTGTATCTGTGTCCGTTACCTAGAAACACTTGAAACCATCTATGTGCCTCGTTGTTCTATTAGTAGCTGCATAAAAAAATCATATAAATCATTGAAGCCCCTTTATATGTATTATATGTAAATGTGATTTATTCGATAGGTAACCAGACAAATGCCGTCGGCGGCAGCGGCGCCGCCAGCGCGGCCGGCGCGCAGCCCGGCAAGCCCCGCGCCGCGCCCGCGCGCAGCAAGCCCATCGACATCCAGCGCGCCGCCCGCAGCGCCAACCTCGCGGGTCAGTGCCCAGCGTCACCTCTGTGTGTCGGGGAGAGTCCGTCCTAACGAAACGTGCGCGCCGCAGGCAGCTACGGCAACGCGAGCTCCACGCCCAAGGGCCGCGGCGGCGCCAACGTGTACGACAAGGCGCGGCGCCGCAACGAGGCCTGCTTCGGCGAGCTGGCCGACGCGGAGCTCGACGACGACTTCGACTTCGAGGGCAACCTCGCGCTGTTCAACAAGCGCGCGCTGTGGGAGGAGCTGCGCAACTCGCACAAACCCGACGTGGTGCGCCAGGCCGACCACCTGGGCAAGTTCCGGCACGACGAGAACGTGCTGGGGCCGGCGCCCGCGCCGCGCCGCGCCATCCGCCTGCCCGAGCCCGCGCCCGCGCTCTACGTCACCGACGACGGGCTGGCCGTGCCCGCCGCGCCCGCGCGCATGCGCGCCGCGCTGTGGCGGGCGCTGGCGCGGCGCGGCCTGCGCGACCAGGCCGACACGCTGCTGGCGCGCGCCGCCGCCGACGTGGCGCTGCGCCTGGCGGGCGGCGGCCGGCGCCTCGACCCGCGCAACGCGCACCAGGCGCCCACCGTGGTGGCGCTGGCCGGGCCGCACGCCGCCGGCGCCGCCGGGCTGGCGGCCGCGCGCCTGCTGGCCAGCCACGGCGCGCGCGCCGCCGCGCTGCTGGCCGCGCCCGCGCCGCCCGACTGCGCCGCGCTGCGCCGCGAGCTGGCGGCGCTGGCGCCCAGCGGCGTGGCGCTGGCGGCCGAGCCGGCCGACCTGCCGGGCGCGGACGTGGTGCTGCTGGCGCTGTCGGACCCGGCGCTGGAGGACGCGGCCGAGTACGGCGCGGCGCTGGGCTGGGCGGCGCGCGCGCGCGGGGCGGTGCTGGCGCTGGAGCCGCCGAGCGCCGGCTGGGCGGGCGTGGCGGCGCGGGCGGCGGTGCTGGGCGGGCTGCCGGCGGCGCTGGCGGGTTCCCTGGGCCTGCAGTACCTGGCCGACGTGTGCGTGCCGCAGGCGGTGTTCGCGGAGCTGGGCATCCAGTACCGGCCGCCGTTCGGCGCGTCGCCGGTGCTGGCGCTGCACCCGGCTACGGACTGACCGCCGCCGCCGCTCGCCCCCACGAGTTCGCTTCGGTTATTCGATCACAATTCTATTGCTGACTCTCCCGAAGTATAGGTGAGACACTCACATTGACAGATATCGTAACACTCCTGTGATAATTTCTTCTTTGATGTTAATTTTATTTTTCAACAAAGTAGCTATTTTGACATGTGCATTATAATTATATAGAAAAATGAATTGGATGAAGGTGTATTTATTGCGCACAGACGTACACAAGAGAGAAGTTGTCGACGTGTATAATGTACTCGGTCGCACCTTCGCACACATATTAAGTAAACTCGTGTTGCGTGAACAATGAACCCCGTGAAAACAAATTAATTTTATCAGCATTTGTCTTATGTTTTTGATAATAAAATTATAATGTACACGAACTGGTCACCGACCTTTAAGCGATGCGTACTTCTTGAAGGAGATAGAGTGTCAGTGTTGACCAATAAACTTGTTGCAATAAAATGGAGCACTTATAAATTATCGCCGTTTTTGTGATATCTTGAAGGCAACATGAGTAAAAACATTAGTATTTTGATTGTTCTGATTAAGTGTTTATTTTTTGCACATTAAAAGAGGAATTAATAAGAGTGTCTTATTATTATACTCCGTAAAAGATAGGGATCTCTGCGACATATGTATTTATGTCGAATTGACACTGCTAGGCTTGTCAGGATTTAAAAAAAATTACGATAGAACTTATCGATGTTTTTTACTATTACCGATCATAATGTAACACATAATAATTGGGTTTAAGTTATTTAATCGTGGGGGTATAACGGTAAGGTAATCGTGTTCGAAATATATATTGTAGGAGTATTTGTATATATACATAAATAAATAGAATATTTTACAAGAATAGGTATTAAGAATTTATGGTTTATTCAATACCGATAGTGTAATCATTACCTGCCACTGCGCGGTCCGTGATGCAGGTGTAGTACAGCTAGGGAACTCCTTAATGGTTGATAGCAGCTACATAGTGTTTGGGGTTGTTTTATTCGTGTCGATGAGGACTTTATTAATGTAATCAGTTACAGTTACCATAAACCATGTACTATCATGGGTTACGAGTGCCACTAGAAGCTTGATGCTGATCATAAGTACGAATACCAAGTGTGAAAGTAGATCTCTTCAATGTTTGATCAGAAAACTAAAAAGCTTTTTATTTTTTTGTAAAAAGTTTTTATTTTTACCTCTTTAGTGCCAAATTCTAAAATCGTGTTTTGTCATTGACTTATACACGTAACAGCCACTATTAGCTGTCCCGGTGTAAAGTTCTCATCAATACGAATAAAATAAGGTCAAATACGAAGTGGTTAGTACAGACGCCAGCACATCAAGCTACCCGAAACAGTCAAATTTTTCCAATCAACTTTGATCTGATGGCAATGGGACCATTTCGGAAGCACACACCTTGAAACAAAGAAAAAAATCGTCTCGTTTGGTAAATGATCGAGATGCGCGCGATGCATAGATTCATACATATAGGCCATCCACATAACGCAGCAGTCAATCAATTTAAAAATGCTCACAAAAATGAAAACGACTGAAACAGATTGGATGAAAATTTATTGGACCAACTGGCAAGTATACTGCATCGACCAGATGGCGTAGTAGTTAAAATACTTGCTTTGCTTCGATTCCCGCGTAAGTCAAACATTTGTGTGCGCTAAATGAACATGGATTTTTGACTTAGTCGGGGTGTTCCTTTGTATTATGTATGTGTTTAGGAAAAAATGTATCTAAGTACGTACGTTTATCAGTTGTCTAGTACCCATAGCAAGAGCTTTGCTTAGTTAGGGACTAGATGACATTGTGTGAATGGGTGAAGAATATTATATTAACCGAACAAAATAAGAATCACGCTTATCGGACTGTTATTCGAACACCCATTTTCTTGTAGGAGTAAATGTAATTTGAACACGCTCTTATTTGTTGTAAATTGGATATTTTTCTTTAACGTTTTGGGTTTTCAGTCGGCAATATATTGCCACGCTGGGCCACAGTTTGTTGGGAGATGAATATGTTTCTGGAACCATTATTGGTGCCCTTTTCTTCTGGTCCAATAGCTGATCCTCGTACATTACTGAATACTGTAACCAAATCGATCCAATTAATTGGCCTGAAATAACACATAATATAAATATCATAATAACATATAACAACCATGTTGGCGCAAATGTAACCATGCCTAACTGCCGAGCTGAGGGTCCCGGGTTCGATTTCCGGTACGGTCGACATTTGTGTGATGAGCATGCTTGTTGGCTGTGGTCTGGGTGTTATAATATGTATCCTACTAATCCTACTAATATTATAAAGGCGAAAGTTTGTAAGTATGGATGTTTGTTACTCTTTCACGTAAAAACTACTAAATGGATTTGAATGAAACTTTACCACAATATAGCTTATACATCAGAATAACATATAGGCTACTTTTTATCCGGGTATGGAAAGTACTTCCCTCAGAAAGCGGGTGAAACCGCTGGCGGAAGCTAGTTTATAAATATGTGTAGTTTATCAGTTCTGTTGGCACCCATAACACAAGCTAATCAATAGTATGGGACTAACCGACCGCGTGTAAAAAAGGTGTCCCGATATTATATCACCTAACAACATTTTACAAAAGAAAACAACATAGGTGTTCGATTTTATTGCAACAAAGTATACTTAGCTAAACCGGCCGCGTACTGTGTCCCCAACTCCAACTTACCTGTAACATTTTTACATCGATAGCAGTTAATGTGTTTATGTCATAGGAAGATATCAGGTATTTCACGAAATCCCTAGGGATATCACACTGTCCGATGCACGGGTGGATCAATCACCAACTTCCAGACTCCAGGCTGCTTTATGAAAGTTTCTCAAAACCCACAAAGCGATTTCGGCCCGACCCAGGATTCGAACCCGAGACCCCGTGCACAGCAGTTGCGCCTTGCGACCACTAGACTAACGAGGCAGTCAAAAATAAATAATCGAGTACCTATAACAATTGTGTAATGCGAAATAATCCCAAAAGCATGCGATGAACGCGCGCACATGCTACCTGCAGCGTAATAATTTCACACGAGCCGCACCAGCTCGAGCGATGCATTTGTTTCGCTCCCACTAGTAACCGTGCGGGTATTAGAGCGAGCGAGAGAAATGTATGGCTCGATTTTATTTTGGCAGTATCTGCTTTTCTGACATTTTACTAGATTTAGTTTAGTGAAACGACGATATCACTGACGATAGATTGGTGTTTCGTCATATCACTAGATACTTTTAGGAAGAAGATGTAATAAACAAGACTATTCGACATCTTCCGGATTTTCGTGATATCCCTAGGGATTTCGTGAAATACCTGATATCTTCATTGCACTGCGACGTATATACCTATATGACCCAATTGAATTGAATTGTTATAAATAAATGTATAATAGGACATTAATTTAATTAATCAAGGTCAAGGTATCCCAGATGATAGCACTACATTTGTACAGACGCCAGCACATCAGGCTACCCGAAACTGTCAAATATTCCCAATCAACTTTGAACTTTATACTTGAGCGATAAGGTTGTAAATCCATTAGGGAAATGTGACAGAGTGTTGTAGCCTGATGCGTCTGTACAATAACTCAAGGATTTTTTTGTATACGTATCTATGGAGGTCGGATCATCGTCTCGCAATCGTTTCATAGATGAACAATCCAATGGAAAGGTTCTGGCACTGCGTACATCACGTGCTGGTGTGGCCGAGTCATTCGCACGAGTGTATCTACAGTGGTGCCTTTATTTACTTTCTTAATCTTATATCAGATGACATTAAAACAGGTTAGGTACCTACAGTAAAACTTATCCGATTTGGACAATCGGCACATTTGTTATTTCATGCTTTTCAGTTACGTTTATTCGAAGACAGACCTCAAAAAACTAAAAAAATAACAAAACTGAAAGCTCTACTGCCGCCAAGTATTATCGACAAGATTATTTTGTAAATTTAAAAAACAGGAATGAAAGACAACGGTGTCATCTCGCAGCCGTTTCACCTCTTCGTTTTCTGGCATAACTGATTCGCAGGCAGCGAGGGCTTCCCACTCTCCCTCGCTGCGGTCGGGCCGCCAGTTGCCGCCACGAAGACGCGGCGGTGCTCCGCCCAAGCAATCATCATCTTAAAGCCCGTCACAGACTTAGCTATCACTACATAGTATAAAACAAAGTCGCTTTCTCTGTCCCTATGTCCCTTTGTATGCATAAATCTTTGAAACTACGCAACGGATTTTGATGCGGTTTTTTTTAATAGATAGAGTGATTCAAGAGGAAGGTTTATATGTATAATTTTAGTATCAGCATTGCACCCGTGCGAAGCCGGGGTGGGTCGCTAGTAATATATATTTCTGTGACATCACCATGCGATACCGTATATGTACATATACATATATTGTTGCATATTACTATAGAGATAGAGTCGTCATACCTTTCAAAAAAATATGTTTTATCTGCAGAAGCAAGAATAAATAATAGTATTAGCATGTTTGACTACCAGCAACCTATGTAACCGCTACATGCGCGTATAACAAACTGCGAAGTGCTCGTGTACAAAAATGATGAGTCATCTGAACCAACCCGCGGGATCAGCTTGGCGATTCTATGTCCATTCTATCAAGAAAAGACAACGCTCTTTTTGTCAATCTCAACATGTCTTCTTCCCGAGCATGGTGCGACCTGTCAACTCGCGTTTCTATGAAGACAAAAACATTCCATTGCAATGGAAGTATTTGTATTCTCTTTGGCAACGGAGAAGTAGATGTAATCACGGAACAGAGAATTAAAGTGGAAATGCCATAGAACAAAATTACTACGGGAACCGGTGTCGCCACACTGACACAAATGAACCGATAATCATATTATTCAATACACAACAAAAAGTCGTTTGATTTGTCCAATGTGTTTGGTCCAATTTTAGTCAAAATTAAGCTTTTAGTCCTACAACTTTAGATTGATCTTACTTTAACGTACAAACTATTTGCACTTGACTAGTTAATCTCGCTACTCGACCACAGATGGCCTTATTCTGAGTGATAACAATTATAAGTTTAATTACTTGAAGTATAAGGTTGACATTCGTGTTAGGCCTAAAACATACACAAGCGCCGTAAGGCAGCAGGCGTGGAACAGACGTGCGCCGCTTCTAACCGATTCTATTTAAAATGTATGCAGGTGACGTTTTTGAGTTATACTGAAGCGACGCGGCGCAGACACACCGTTTCGTTGCCTGCGCCGCGTCGCTAGCAGTCGGTTCTCGGGAGTCATGCAAGGAGCACGTCGCTTCTGCCTTATCGCACCAAAGTCAGCCTATAAAATGCCGAATCTGAACGTTTCTTGCCTGTTCCACGCCCGAGCTGCACCTGCCCCGTGCCTTCGCCGTACGTCGCTTGAGTGTGTTTTAGGCCTGTTTACTGCTACTCAACCAGTGAAGTGACACTTTGAGTAATGATTACACTATCGATATTGAATAGAACATAAATTCTTGATATTCTTGTAAAAATACTCTATTTATTATTAATATATATGTGTACAAATACTCCTATAATATTTATTTAGAACACGATTACCTTACCTTTATACCCCCACGATTATCTCACCCTTACGCCCGTTGTCGTTTTCGTCATTTATTTATTTTAAAAAGGTATTAATCCCTACTTTTATCTCAGAAACTATATATACCATTTTTATATAAATGCCGAAAACTGCATCTTATTTAGTGGTATTGTAATGTAAATAAAAAATATCAGAAAAAAATAATAATATTACATTATATCTATAATGGCTGTAGATTGGCGATAGATCTCGATAAAATCTACACCCAATCCGACAACATCACTAATTGAGTAGCGTAGAACTTACTAGTGTCCGCGCTGAATACAATCACTCCAAAAAAAGCTTTATTTACATTTACCAAGGTGAATTTTTCTGGACATTGTATTAAATTGTTTGAAGATGCGAAATAACTAAGATTTTATTTGAAAACAAACATAAATCGTACTTTCTGGTGGTACGACACACCTCCATTTTAAAGGTTTTTACTCCTATCATTATTATACTCCAAAATTAACTAAAATTGAACAAAACGGCATAAGTATTTTCGAAAAAATAGGCTAGTCGCGATACGAGCACTTCGCAACAATGTTAGTACACGACTAAGGCCAAGTAAGCGGTACAGCGCGTACTTGTGACACGCGTGCCACGCCTACTTAGCACTTCCACTTAAGGGTTGAACTACATCTGGCAGCACGGAATCGCCTTTTTCCGTCGCCCTTTCTCTATCTGTCGCTTAGAACTGCCATTTGCTAGACCGAGACAGAAAGCATAATGCGGCGGCGGAATCCTCGAGGCGATCGGCTTCACGGACAAAATGCAATGGTCGGCAGGGAGACTCCGGAACGCTGAAGCGCGCGTTAGCATGCTAACGCGTCCTTTCATCGCCGATCACTTCATCATCGTCATCGGAACATCGTCTGCGGAATTCGACAGCGCGCGTTCGCATGCGGCAGCATACTGCAGCACGTGGTAGCACAGACGGAACAAATGCGATTCCGTGCTGCCAGATGTAGTTCGTAGATTTATGTAAGTCGAAGAAAAGAAACATTTCTTTTCTGGGTGTCAAAAGAAATCTTACTTCAATCCTTCACTTGTCTGTTATTATGTCCATTCTGCGGTAGACAAAGCTTGTTTCTACGAATGTCATACCGAGCCTGGAGACCTATGTAGAATGATAGAAGGGCATAAAATAATGAGATTCAGCATTATGCCGTCACTTGTACGCTATGCAACTTTTCTAAATTTGTAAGTATTATAAAATCTGTGTTTGTATGTACAGACGCCAGTAGGTCAAACTACCCGAATCTGTCACAATTTACCAATCGAATATTAATCTGCCGGTTATGTGATAAGGTTTAAAATCTATTAAAGAAATTTGACAGGTTGAGGCAGGTTGATGTGCTGGCGTCTGTACATGTACTTTCCAAGTATATCTTGGTCACCAATGACTGTGTTTCGGATGGCATGTTAACTGTAGGTCCCGGCTATCATTGAACATCCTTAGCAGTCGTTACGGGGGTAGTCAGAAGGCAGTAAGTCTGACGCCAGTCTAACCAAGGGGTAGTGGGTTACTCAGGTAACGGGTTGAGGAGGTCAGATATACAGTCGCTTATTGTAAAACACTGGTACTCAGCTAAATCCCGTTGGATTGGTAGCCGACCCCAACATAGTTGGGAAAAGGTTCGGGAGATGAGGAATAATAAGAAAGCTCGCAGTGCCGTACAAAATAGTACGCGAAAAAGTCGGAATTGTTTTTTTAATTCCGGTGATTTTTAGGGTAAATTTGGTAATTTGTAAAATCTTTTATAAACATTTGAAACAACCAATATAATTTCGTTAGTCAGATATGTCGTCTCCGCTCATACAGGAGTTGGTAATCCTGAGCGGACCAATGTATTGGTTTGACAGCTCCGATTAACAGTTACAAGTAAAGAAGCCAATTTTATGTCCATCGATTTATTTGAAAAACAATATTCCTCAAAAGCACATCACACTTATTTGGACAACAGAACATGATTATGTTATGGCTTAACACAACTCCATCGCATCTAGGTAAACTTATATACAAAATGGCGCCTGACTGTACAAAATGGCACAAGTGCGCTGGCGGGCTGTGAGTGACGTCACCGCGCCCGTCGGATCTGTGCCGGCCCGCACCGCACTCGCGCACAACATAACTATTATATTACAAAATCACAATAAATAATAAGTAGTGTACGGAAGACTCGCGTTACGGAAAACACAGACATGTCAGAACACTTCGCTCTCCACACTTATTTACATCGACGATTAGCACAAACGAACTGGTAACAAGTCGAGCGAGGCACGCGGCGTCATCGACTACCACTGTAACGCTTCATTAAAATTCTGCTTTGATTAATGTTTATACCATTCGTAAGTATTTCAGTGGTATCAGCAATAGCATTCACTGCACCCTCGTTCCGAAACACTTTACAAAATCACATGTTGACTTATATGATATTTACGCAATGAATAGCTGACAAGGCAATGTTAATGGCGTGTGACGTAGGGTGCAGCGCTGCCACAACTGAACACCTAAGAATATGCGACGTGTGCCACCAAATTATACCTTAATATTTCTATTATGTGAAAAATATAATTCATTTAAAAGATTATTTGTAATAAACACGTTAAAAATATTTTGGATATAAAATATTGTGTACACTAGGTGTGCAACAGTCTTTGGTTGTTTAGATGGCGGTAGCCGCTGAATTAAATCTCTCATCACATGTATGATATCTTAGGAGACGCGCATCAGGTCGCGACCACCCGCGGGCGCGTCGCGAGCTGCGGCGCCGCTCAGTATAACAGGAGACACTCGATATTAGTCGCTATCCTAAGGGATATAAATGATATACATAGGTAAACTGGTGTAAAAAAATATTCAAAAAATTCGTTATAAAAAATTAGTGAGTAGACAAAATATGTAGAAGCTCCTGCGACATCAATAGTGGGCATAGCCGGCTCCGACGGCACTCCGGCGACTCCGGCGCGACGTCGGACCGGCGGCCGGACGCACGCACACACAGTCACGACATACAACATTGTAACCTTATCGATAAACATTCCCACGTGATAAAACTTACAATAGTAAAACTAAAGAGTAGGGTGGGCCGGGCGCTACAGCTCGGGCTCGGCGTCGCGGCGGCGCGGCGCGGCGGGCGGCGCCGGCGCGGCGGGCGGCGCCAGCACGTCGGCGGCGCGCTTGCCGGCGGCGCGGCGGATGAGCGCGTGCGTGGCGTCGCGCAGGCGCAGCAGCTCGCGCTGGATGGTGTCGGTGATGGCGGCGCGCGTCTCCTCCTCGCTCGCGTTCGCGCTGCGCAGCCTGCGCACACACACGTTATAATACCACATTAATGACATCTGTCATGGCCGCTGACTTCGAATGTGCATAAAGTTGTCATCTCGGTAATCGAGTTCGGACGGGGGACACGGTGAATGGTAAGAGAATATAAACGTCAAAATATCTAACTGGTCTCTGCTCGTTATTTTGAAACATGTCTCTCAGATCCGGTTCTGAATTAGTAAGGATTGTAACAGTGGTAAGGTGGAATATATGTTAACGTGTAGTGCACCAACTTGTCGAGCAGCTGATGTATCTGGATGGGCTCGCCCACGTTGAGGAACACCTGCTTGCGGAATTTGAGCAGGTAGGGCTCCTGGTTGGGTAGCACGGCGTCCAACCCTTCGTGCCAGACGGGTACGATAAGCGGCGGCGCGGGGCAGTCTGCCACCAGGCGACCCACGCCCCACTTAAAACGGATGTGCTCCTTGTTGACATTGACCCGACCCTCGGGGAAGATGTGCACCCACTCGCCGCGCGCCAGTCGCTCCACGCAGAAGTCCATGGCGGGCTGTAACACGCGCGGCTGTAGCGGCACACACACACACACAATCGCGCTCGCGCTCACACACACACACGCACCTGGTAGACGCCGGCGCCGCGCACCACAGGCACACATTTCCCGAGCGCGAAGAAACAGGAGTGCAGAGCGTTGGTGAAGCAGATGTCGTGTGCCGCCAGCGACCAGCGCATGCGCGACCGGCTCGTCAGCGCGCGTACGTCTAGCACACCTGCGCAACGCGACACATAGCCCATAAACCTAAAAGAGCCAACTAGCCGGGAACAGAGATTTGGTTTCCGCTTGACTCTATAAAGATACATTACAGGCAAAATTCCCGACGAGCACCTTAACTTAAATTTGCTTGCCATAATCAAGTCCGGTCTGCAACCAACAAATCATCTTAGGACATAATAATAAAAAGATTTATATCTACATAAACGCGGTGGACTCAAGTTGTTTTTAAGTTGAAAACTAGTGAGGACAAGACGATAAAGTCAAATGTAAAACAGTAAATAATTGGGCAACATTTAGCCTACACTGCTCACAAGCACGTTTCTTTAAAGGTGAACGGGGTCTGAAGGTGCACTGTGGCTAGGTTCATAAATCTCACAGTGTACCTTCGGCCCCGTACCCTTACCCCGATCCACACCCAGTACCCCACAAATTCTCTGCACATCTCCCTCTGGCAACAACTATCAAAGTTGAAAAATTCCGTACCGATTTTAAAGAGAGTTCCTCGAGGCGCGAGGCCATCTGTAGCAGCAAGTTTGGCACGATCTGTGTCCCTCGTCGTCCGAGAGAACTCTGAGCGTGCTTAGGAGCAGTTACTCACCTTGCCCCATAAGATTCTACACGTCAAAAAAAAAATGGCTAAAAAAAATAAACAACTCAAATAAAAGAAAACTGTTATAGTTCTGTAATCCTTTTGACCCAAAATTTCCTTCACAGCTATCCCACAAAGGGATTTTGCATCATGTAGAATCCAAATTAGGGGAAGGTGATATAAGGGGCTGCTAGGATCCTGTTTAGTAGCGATGTGGTCGCGCCGTACTATCCAGAAACTTTCACAGCTCTGAAGAGTAAACATCCGGCTGTGGCAGTGGCCAGTACCAATACGGATGTACCCGGCGACCCCTGCTCTCAGAGACAGTGGGACGAGCCGCTCTGATACGTCAAATAATGCTACTGAGCGAGCCCGTTTGTTGGCGGTGGGGGAATGGGAGTCGGGTTTTTGGTTACAGGCGATCCCTTCGCTCGATCCGAATCGCTGTCAGTCGTCGGACACTATGGCCTGTCATGCTGTAGAAGTGCTGGCCGGATTACACGACACGCCAGCATAAACGACATTATCCGTCGGGCTCTCTCCTCTGCTGCCGGCGTACCAGCCGTATCGAGCCTAATGGCCTGGTACGTGACGATGGGAAGAGACCGGACGGTATGACGTTGTTACCTTGGAAGTTAGGTAGGCCTTTGGAGTGGGATGCAACTAACGTCGATACGTGCGACCGCTACTTCTGCAGAGACCTCAAAACTGATGTGTATATATATATATATATATAGTATACACACATCAGTTTATATATATATATATATATATATGGTTTGTTTGGTTTTGACCATACATAAAGTTTTGACCTTCCTACAATTTTATTATATAAATTAATTACAAATAAAACAAAATCTACATGTATTTTAATTAATTTGACATGAATATAATTAAGAGGTCGGGTCAACGCCTATACACGCTACGGGGTAGCAGTTGTGAATCTTTATTCTAATACCCACGCGGACAACGTCGCGGGTAACAGCTAGTATGCAAATAAAAGCGCGGATCCCTAAGTCTGCGGTAATTAAAAAAAACCCTGTCTTAGGTTTTCCATTGTATTCTATTTATTCACACTACAAAATGACACCTGATTAGGTATGTATATAAAGTAAGATAGGCAGGCTGCGTCCACAATGTGACGGTGGAGTAGACAGGCGTCCGGCGCCGGCGCACTGCGTGGCGAATGCGACGGGTGGCACGCGTGCCGATGCTACGTGGTATCGTGTTATCTAAACGAGTGCGGTCGTAAGCAGAAACACTCGTCAGCGACAGCGGCTTGCCTCACTGCCTCCAACTATTTCACTGATAAAACGTACGGATCAGCGGCGCGCTTATCGCACAGATAATCGTTTCTACTTATAAAAGATAAACATGTGGGGTGGTGAGTGACGTCACAGAACAGAACTGTGTTGCATTCTAGTCTTATAGGAGAATTCGTGTTACCTTCTTTTAAAATGATAATTTTTACTGAGTATATATAGACAAAATAGTCTACATGATTTACTATCTTATCGAAAATATTCATTTATCAATGATACAAAGCCGAAAAACAAATAATTTTGTTTTTATCAAAAGTGGAACAGGGGGCAGTCGAATGGGTGATGGGGTAAGAGAGATATAGTTTCTTAAACTGTAGAATTAATGGTGTAAATTTAGCGATTTCCATGATTGTTTTCTTAATAACCAGACACTCTAAACCCTCGGGTATTATAGTTTTTATTTATCAGTTTGTCAACTTAAGGGCCATGCCCGAGAAAGTGGTCTGATAAATGACTGTGCAATGTTGTGAGCGCCGACTGGGGCCGACGGAATAAAATAAAAATATCACGTTTTCCATCTTGCCCCACTGCACTTTAACTATGTTGGCTATTGTGCACGTGATTTTATTTATCTACACGCAATGCCCTTAATTATATGGATTGGCGAACTGGGTCCTGTGCCTGTGATATGATCCTATGGTCTTTAGCACACAGTCTAGCAGTTCTAAACATTGATTACCATCATAAAAACTATACTTTTATTAATGTTTCGTTTCGTAGAATTTAGTACGATATGTTTACAAGAGAGGCTGATGCGGCAGATTTGCACCCATTATAATCCTAATACTATTATAAAGGCGAAAGTTTGTAAGTATGGATGTATGGATGTTTGTTACTCTTTCACGTAAAAACTACTGAATGGATTTGAATGAAACTTTACCACAATATAGCTTATACATCAGAATAACATATAGGCTACTTTTTATCCGGGTATGGAAAGTACTTCCCTTAGAAAGCGGGTGAAACCGCTGGCGGAAGCTAGTGTAAAACTGATTTATAGGTCGGGAAAGTATAAGAGCGGCCACGCCTGGGCTACGCAAACCTAAGTTTTGTATTCATTACGTAAAAGTGCAGGCAACGCGGTCAAAATATTTTCTGGAAAAAAAACAAACACAAAATGGTACATATCATTTCGATTGTAGCTTGGCAAATTGGTTAGTGCTACTCCCACGGCATACGCGGGTGTGACAAGTCGTTACTGTTAGCAGTGATGGTAAGAGGCTTGTGTGCAGTGCCTCCAAGAATAGACACAATCGATTCGACATTCTCTGACATACAGCCACTAACAATTGATTAAACTATGACATGAGCCACACACTTTTCCCAAGTTATACTGGGGCTGGCTTCGGGTCGATCCGGATTAAATTGAGTATTAGTGTTTTACATGGAGTGAGTACCTATCTGATCAGGGACGCCTCACCCCTATAGTTACCTGGGCAAACCGATTGCAAGACTAGTTGTCAGATTTTCTGGCTTTTGATTTCCCGCAAAGATTGCTTAATATGTATGTACATGATGGTAATAAAGTGTCGGCACTAACCCCAGAGGCCGGGGTCGTCGAAGCACGAGTGGTGGTTGGACACGGTGAGCAGCGGCTGGCCGCGCGGCCGCCGCACTGCCGCCGCCAGCGTCTCGCGGTTGTACACCGTCGTCTTGTTCAGGAACTCTGCAACAGACACAGCCCATGGTCAACTCACTGCAAGTCCACATCATCATTAACTTACTGTAAAGTTTTACCACTCGTTAATATTCGTTATGTGGTAGCTGTGCCCCACCCCAAATCCTTGAGGAATTTATGCAATAATTAATGTAATTACTAGAGACCGGATAATATGCAACATAAAAAGCTTGAAATATGCATGCAAATATGCATGAAAAATGCCTAAAATATGCACGAAAACTGACAGAATATGCAACATTAAATGAGTTTTTTTTTGTTTTGTAAATATTATTCCTTTAGATTTAAGTATTTTGTTAGTAAGTACTTGTCTTATTTATGTTTTACTTTATTATGTATGTATCTTTTTAATTTATTGTTATTTGATAAAATAAAAAGACTATTAAGTTTTATATTTTTTATTAAAAAATCAGCATACATTTATAGAAAACTATCCATTGATAGATGTTAATCGAAACAGTAGACATTATTTAATATTTTTGTACTCTTTCATTTTTTGAGTAGCTACCAAAACAAAATACGCGCGGCTGCCGAGTGCGCTACGCTCGAAAAATACCTACCTACTGTAAATTATAGCAATAATATGCATCATCACTAGATATTAGTAAAAATATGCTATTAGCCTTGAAAATCGCTTAAATATGCAAATGCATATGCAAATATGCAAATGCATATGCAAATATGCAAATGCATATTATCCGGTCTCTAGTAATTACTCTTCATTACTTCTCATTACATATCTTTTTTTTATATCTAATTAATCTAATAATAAAATTACTCAATGCGGAATGATGCTATGAATCCATCCTACTAATATTATAAAGGCGAAAGTTTGTAAGTATGGATGTATGGATGGATGGATGTATGGATGTATGGATGTTTGTTACTCTTTCACGTAAAAACTACTGAATGGATTTGAATGAAACTTCACCACAATATAGCTTATACATCAGAATAACATATAGGCTACTTTTTATCCGGGTATGGAAAGTACTTTCTTCAGAAAGCGGGTGAAACCGCTGGCGGAACCTAGTATATTATAAATAATATATTTTTTTAACCAAATTTCAACAATTTGGTCAAATATGCATTGGTAGTGAGATAATGTGCAATATTACTGCTACAGTGGCCAGTTACAAGCCGTTGAGTACTTCATATAGGTGAACTTGTAACAGTAGCCTGTAGTGGCATTTATGAATATTTAAAGTGAATTAACATTTGTCCCTGAGCATATATTTAGAGCTGGGCTATGAGCCATACAATGTATAGATTGGTCTTGACTTACTTCACCTCAGTAACTATATAAAAGTGACAAACATTTGCTGTTGCATAACTAATACCAAGTTCTTCATTTTGTATTTCACTAGCTGTTTTTCCTGGTTTCATCAACTTCCAGGGTTGAGATATTTTCTAAATAAATTTGGCCTATGACACTGAAAAATAATTTAGCTATTAATTATAAGGTAAATTAACTGTTTGATCTGCTCACCTTATGAGGGACACAAGACGGGTTGGATATAAATGAAACCACATTTGTGACCTATCCTCAGCTAGTTTCTTTATTAAAAAAAAATGTTGTCTTAAACAACTGCTGGCCAGGAACAATCAAGTTATTAAATAGATTTTGACCAGCTATAGTTCGATACAGGAACTCTATCTGCACTTAACATCTACAAACAAAATATTACTAACTATAAGACTCTATTTATTAAATTTGTATGTATTTAGGTTCACCTGAGTATACTTTATTACTGTTCAATGTGAAAATTATGATATATTTGACCAAACAGTGTCCTACTTCTAAAATCAATGCAGAAGTTTATATATGATGTTTGGATGCACATTTTCTTCTTTCACATTATAAGTACTAGATGAAGAGAGATGGATATTGAGGAAATTTAGCAGTAATATATATCAGAATAACATTTTTATACATGTGTGTGGGATGAAAAGCCCTCGGGACGCAGGTGAAAGCATGCTTGGAACTTGGTATATGTGCTACAATGTATTGAGCCTAAACTACGAATGTACTAGCAGCTGTTCTTCAGCAAGGCTAGCATTCCTCCATGCATGTTGGCTCCCATCAATCATCAGTTCTAACAGGCAATTCATTACCACAGTAAATTACAGTATATGCATTTAATAAATATTTCGAAAGAGCCGTAGGCAGTGAAATGTTTCAATAATTGGAAATTGAGCTTCATGACTTACACTTGAAGTAAAGTCAAGCATTATCGACTACATACCACTTGTATTTCGATTTCGTACAGTAATGAATAACATGTAACGTAGAATTTGCTACGGAGGAGCGTCCGCGTCGTGAGCAACAAGTTACACTGTACGCTGATGTAAGGGGTCGGTCCCCACTACAATATGACATTACGTATTCAAAACCACACGTTTTAACAACAGTGTTTAACACAAAAAGCACTGCACATTGCAAAGAAAGAGTGTCAGAATGATGACTGTGCTCACCAATGATAATTTTACTAAATAATCCGACGACAGCGACTGTGATAGAGCTAGCGCAGTACCACAGTCTCCCGGGGTTCCGCAGCCGCGGGATAATCCAGCCGATGTCGTAGCCCATGGCCGCGGCGGGAGCGTACCGACCCGATAGCACGCTACAACAACATCATTACTGTGATGTTCTTTACTTTATAACACTTAAACTCTCTCGTAGCCAGCACTCGTGCAGTCTATTGTGCGAAATGTATGACAATGCCAATAATGACATGACGGGCCTGACACACAAGTCAGCGATGACAGAAAACTGACGTACACCACTGGTGTTGCTATAATAAGGAGATATAATCAGAGGTATAATCTAAGGGATTGCCTGTACGATTTTTCATGATTATTTATTGTGCTTTACTTATTTAATTGCTATTAAATACATATAAATTACAACTAATAATATTAATTATTAATTATATACATATAGATTATAATGAATAATAAAACTCGGCTGTAAAAAAACATAAATGTATTTTAGTAGTTCACTATAATTTGTGATTCATAACTTTAATTAGGTTACAATTGAAACTACACAACAAACCAAGCTTTAGAGTTTTACAATTGAAAGCATCAAGTTATACTATAAGTATACTTACATCAATTCTATACATTTACTACCTTACTCCATAATGGGCACGTAAGACGATGTCTACAGATTTGAGCAATATTACTGGCACCAATAATACTTTTTCTTTGGTCATGGTGTATGGCAGAGCACTCTGCGCCCCCGGGCCGGGTCGTGTCAGTAGTAAACCCGTTTGCCGCTCTCGCTAGGCTCCATTCGCAACAAGTTGAACTCGTACAGTTGCGGTTGTGCGCAGTTTTCAGCCTCCTTGCAGTGTAGTTTCACAACAAACTGCTTCCTGTTGACTAGCTTTTCCGTGGGTGCATTCCTTTCGAAGTTCACCAGCGAGTGTGCGGCCAGGTCACCAGGCGACTGAGGGGCGGAGGTTCGGGCAGGGGCGGGTGCTGCGAGCAGCACGTGCGCAACCAGAAGCAACAGGCAGGTGACGCGTATCATGGCGGTCTCGCGGGCGCGACTGGTTTTCCTGCGATAAGCATCTCGTATATATGGGCTTAGCCCGTACTTTCCGTGTACACTGTCTAACAGATCAAACAGGAAAGTTTTATATCAGCTCATTATTTTGTACTTAAGTTTTGTTAGGGTTTTAGTTACATCAATCCAAATTTATTGGTGTAAAGCCAACAACGAAGACTATTGATTTTTGATGTTAGAAATATTTTTTGTGTAGGTAATTGTAGGTTAAATAAGCTTTCACTCAAAGTTGAGATTATTGTTAAAAGATTGTTCAATAGCTGGTATACTCGTAATATTTTTAAAGGTCAAGCGGGAGCTGGCTCTGTGCACCGCGTACTTGGCTAAAGCGGGCGGTCACTGCATGAGCTGTGCAACAAGTATCACAAGGTGATCTCGAATGATGGCGCTACTTCGACTGTGTGGGGGATTCCGAAATAAAAACGAATGCCGTCTAGTCCTCGTAGTATGAAGCTGTTCAAGTGCCTGAGGGCTGCCGTCATGGACACAGCTATAGCTTTGACAAGAGGGGTCCCCAAAAACAGTCCTCTTTTTATTAAAAGCTTTTATTTAACTTGCCATGTATTCTTTGAACTCAATTTTGAAGTAGATATCTTCAACCGATTGAGCTGAAATTTTGTATACACGTTCAGTTTTGATGACAATGCAAGATATGTTATATGACGTTATTCTAAATCCAATATGGCGGACCGTCCAAGATGGCGGAGTAGTTATTTTTAATGAATTTCAACAATATGGGTATCAAATGAAAGGGCTTATTGAGAGTGACTTAAACAATAATTTGACGTTATTCTAAATCCAATATGGCGGACTATAAAAGCTTTTTTAAAAAAAGATTTTTCTTTTAATTTATTTTTATTACATATACGTCCGTGGCTGCGATGTCGACTGCCACGGACTCGTACGTGCGAGCCACAGCTGCAGTCTGTATGTGGACCAGGACAAGAAATAATAGCAGTGTGCCGGTTATTGGGTAGTGATTCGATGGTTTCAATTCAGTAAACTATGAAGACTGCTGGGGAGTTTCTTACGCCACTTCTTCCCAGCAAAACAAATAGGAAGTGATGGCGTTTTGAAGGCTGTCCTTTGTTTGATTTATCGTTCGCAAAGTGCTGATTTATCTGTCTATTTTTAATAAACGATTTTGTATTTCAGTTTCTCTTCTGAACGAATACAAAGCAAGTCTCCGAATGTGTTAAGATCTGCTAAGAAATGAAGATTGGTAGTGTGTGGTGGTGTCGGCGACTGTACGACGACGGTGCAGTACACAGAGCGCGCGAACATCGAGCTCGGGAAAGCCCAGCTCCCGCACCGCGCTGCCCGCTGCCTTCGCGACCGTTTACTGACCGTTCTACCTGCTGTCAGCAATCACTTGAATATATTTAATCTATACATATTATATCTATAACAAGTATAAGATAAGTTCGTATCTATAGGATATATTTATTTTTCAATTAGCACATGTTGCAAAGCATTTTAGCGAGAGAATAAAAACATCTTGATCTACATATCTTACAGTTATATCTATTCCTTATTATGTCACACATGTGCGGCGATGCGGCTCCACCAATTTCTGCACCTAACCTAACCAAAATGGATGAAAACTGTGGTTGCGAGCTCGTTGCCACGCGCTGTGTTGAGAGGCGTCATGCGGGCGCGCGGGAATCCCGACCCGCGACCGCGCGTAAATATCTAAGTATGTGTATGTATAATTTTGATACAATCGTTTTGTCATGTTTGCACTAAGGCTTGTATTTTATGACGTCACTTCCTGCCCTATGACTTCTTTATTGTGCTCCTCGTTACTACTCAGAAATGCGATTCTCAGATATAACTAGCTCTGTACACCAAGCTTTTCTATGGAGGACGTAATCAGATTAGTACCGATTAATTACCTGTACATTATGGTGGGTAACGTACAGCTTGGTGCAATGCAACTTGTGTTCGTACTAAAAACCGACAAATCTCGGATCGGAGTTGTAACGCTCGGAACGTGCGCGACGCACGCGCAGTTCGTGCGCGCGAGGCGTCCAGACTATGGGAATTTTGTTACATTACATGATACATTGCAGCAATGAGGACCTCAAATTCTTGCATTGCATGTTGCATTACATGTTGCATTGCACCAATCTGTACCCACCATTACAATAATATCAATATTTCTCTCGGGAACTATATTTTTTGTCACCATATTTGTCATCAAGTTGTATCATCTAATAAATAGATCTATCGCCACGAAATATTTTCGTTCTCAGATAAACAAAAAGTGTTCCCAGGTATGAATTACCAAATGATTGTTAATATAATGTGTAAAATATGAGATGGATTACCAATAAAATTGTAGTGCATTACATGAATATAAACTTCGTTCTTATAATAATAGTTTTATTACTTAAATAATAGCTTGGTGCTCAAAATGGTAGATCTGTCGGCAAATAAATCGATCAATCGATCCCTGACTGCGATTCCTTTTTATTTGTTATTTTGTCACCAAACCAATACAGTAGTTACATTTTATTTCGTTCAGTTATTAAAATAATGTATTCAATTCAATTCAATATCTAAATAGTATTCGTTACCAATTTAATACATCAGTTTATAATTTTAATTAAAATATGTCCAAAGGGAAGAGGAAGGGAAGGAAGACAAATTGGCGCGCTTTCGGGCCTCAACGAATGGGTTGTTGCAAAAAATTTACTTATCGGCCAGAAAATAAAAAGGGGGCGCCCTTCAAAATAAAAACCAGCGTTGATTATTCAGTGATTGTTATTTTTAACAACAAATATTGATTATTTTGACTTTAATTAAGTGTTTTATTTACTATTCAGCTAGAAATTTAATTTAAATATATTTATACTACCTGTGGAAATTACGACCCTTGGGGGAGGCACATGGCCAGTTAAGTTAAGTAGTACTCTTTTGATTGAAAGGATGATGACGACCACCCTACATTTTTAGACCTTCATGAAATTTTCTAGTGATATAATATATGATTTATCGGTGATCTCTTTAGTTTGCTTAAATACTGTTAGGACAAACCTATTATAATACATACAAAACCATTTATTTGGTACTTGACCCCATATTTCCATGATTTTCGTTAATTTATTGTGGAATTGATTTTATATTGTTTGGTGACTATATTTTGGTGACAAATCTACTATTTTGAGGGCAAAAATAATAGTATTTAAGAAACACAAAATGAATTAAAGTGGTGACAGCTTAAGTCATACCCATTTCTCTCTGCCGAAACTTTTCTAAAAACATAAAAAAAATGATGTGACTTTTAAAAGTTGGCCAAGCAAAAACCCGGCACGCCGAATGCGACAGAGAAGATTATGTTTTGTCTCAATTTTCTTACTTATTTCGTATATATGCTTCTCACTTCCATATTTGCCTACAGTCTCATGGTTACATCTATAGGTGTATAATCTAAGTGTTTGCCTGACCGCGTCAAGTGAAGTGCTTTTAGTTGGGATCCCAACAGTTCTTGTATTCATGGAGAACCAAATAACGAGCGGAGATGCCACAACGTAAAATCTCCTTCTGGTTCACTCACAATCCATTAAGCTCATCTTCACCTTTAGTATCTTTCGATTAATACAGTAGTGTTAAGTATTTATCAATCGTTTATTCCTTCCCGCCATCATCTAAAGTATTGCAGGGTCTAGCAGGGGATCATACACTACATGTAGATTCTTGGAACGCTCATAATAATGATGACACTTGTATAGCAAATGGGCATTCATACAAATATTTACAGTTAGTAGATAATGTTGATCATATATTATATCCTGGCTTTTCCACATCGCGTCATGTGCACCAGTTAGGTATATACAAAGTTGATATGACAGAGGGGCATTAAATTACGTATTAAACTACGTATATTATACGTGTTTAGTATTAATGCAATACGGAATACAATAAAATATAAGTATAAATGAGTTTGGTTCTTTTCTTTTCAAACACGTTTTTTTACTATAAGAATAAAACGCAACCACCCTTTGTAAATAAATTTTACTGACCTTAGAAACCTTGACTTGATGACCTGTGTGTCTCTCTTAAAGAGTTTCTTTGACTATCACGGTGTTGTGCACTCGGAATTCTTACTGGAAGATTAAACGGTAACTAAAGAATATTATTTGAGCGTTGTAATTCCTTGAAAGATGCCAGATATGTGGAAATAAAATTCTTGGATTTTGCACCACCTTAATGCGCCTTCGTACAAGGCATTGTGAATACCATCGAGCAACCAACGTATTCCCCAGATACGGCTCCAGCCGACTTCTTTCTTTTTCGGAACTCATTTTCGGAAACATAGGCACCGTTGTTGATTGGATTATTCGTTGGCGTAAGTGTATCGTTTCTGAGCCATAGTTTGAAGTTGAGGATGAATAACAAAAGTTGTGTGTAGGTATGTATTATTGATCTGTTCCCGGCACTTTCTTGACGGAATAGTATGAATAATAAATCGCCTATACAACGTGTAACGTTAAATACGCAAAATCTGAAAATTGTTTGATCAGAATAACGAGCAGTATCACTTAAACCACTTTTTAATATAGGTCATTTTTTTCAAAAAGTCTTCGTTTAAAACCTTGTCTATTAAATTGTAGACCCACAATACAACACAACACGTTTTAACTTGCGTGACCAAGCAAATACCTAATGATTCATTTTTTTGTGTTTGTAATATTGTATATATTTGTGTGACCTTACGAGGCTGACTTGGCACAGTAGTGCTCAAGCCTCATAAAATAAAAAGATTAAAAAAAAAAAAACCGCAAACCCGACAAAATAGGTAAACAAACACAAATTGTTGTCACCAATTTAATTTATCTGCGGGACAATAATTGCTCTTATTTCAATGCCAATGCGAATCTTCCATGCAGTAAATACCATGAATAGTTGAAGTGAACAATAAAGGTTCCCATCTTTTTTTAACCTAAACGTAACCTAAGTGTAGGTTCGTCGGCACGGGGCGGAGCGTGGGAAATGGCTATGTTTTTTAGTTCAGTCTGACCGGCGAAGGCACAAGCGTCAACGTCCGTTATTTTTTTTATTTTTTTATTTATTCCTTTATTTCAGGCAACTAGGGCCCATAGAAAATACAAAACAAAATAATATATATAAACTTATACATAATTAAAATCTATTTGACACGAGTAGGCGGTGTCGTGTTGCACTGCGTGGTGTCGCGTAGCCTCCCGCGGAAACGACGGAAAACGACACCCTTCGGCCAGAACTGCTCTTGAAACATGTCGAGATGCTGAGTCGGCACACGAACCACAAACGATTTCAAATTCGTGTTGTGTCTCGGCTCCAACTTCTCGACCCTCAATGTCCAGTTGGTCTTGATGCGTATATACTCCACGATCTCCTCGACCTTCGTGGAGTGGTGAAGGCGCGACACATACAGCTGCGTTGTTGGAATTGCGGGGCGCAGCAGCATGTTCGGTCCGGTCAATGCAGTTCCGCATTGGTTTCGGCTAGAGGGCTTCTTCTTCTTTCTCTCTACCTTGATGAAACCATCTGCATCAGCCATGCCTTTAACTGGTACAGATTGTACCGTATCTCGGGATACTTCGGGGCGATCTTGACTGCCCACAGTAGCTTTAGGTTGCCGTTGTGCGGGATCTCGCTTTACGGCAGCCGAGTAAACACGTCCAGGCTTTGACGCGCTTACATTCGTCGGCGTCCCGACTATGGCAGACGCGGGGCACAGTTTCGCATCGCTAGTAGTGGCGACAGCTGGCGACGAGTGTAATTTTGCTGACTCGGCGCGCGATACGTTGACCTGTCCGTGGCGTGTGTTGTCACTGTTGGCATGCGCGTGTGACCTACATCCAGAGTTTTATCCCGGCGAGCCGGCGCGTGCGCGCGAATTTCGCGACTATGTTTTTTTTTGTATTCAAACATACAGTATTGTGAAATGGTGAGAATGTTGACGCTTTGTAATGACAAAGTGAACTTGGCAGTGCGACGGCTTGCGACGAAGGTATGATGGAAACATTTAAATCACTGTTCAAAAGTAACCTAAGTTTTTATTAGCGTAGATAGAAAATAACAAATGCACGGGGCGGCGCTCAGCGGCCTAATGTCGATTTAGGGCCGGCGCCCACTGCCGGCACGGCACGGTGTGTCATGGCAAAGGATTTTAATACAATTTAAGTTATTTTGAATCTTATTTCAATGAGTTTAGAATTTATGTTATTTTATTTTGATACCACGATGCCGCGACGTGCCGCAGTATGCTGCGGCATGACGCCACTCGCCGCAGGATGCGGTGGCATGACATGTCTTGCTTTTTCATTCCACGGGATGCCGCGGCGCGCTATTGCATCCCGCGAGACGTATGGGTCACTTTGGGGTCGAGGAATTATGATTGCTAGCTAGTTGAAATAAGGTTGAAACTTGTGCAGCATATCGGTGGGGCGCAGTCCGGTCGGTGTTCTCTATGCGACACAACCAACTTCGAATACGCGCGGAGCAAAACTGATGGATGCCAGAGTGGCTGGGCTTTCAGCAGGATGCCACGGAACGCCGCGGGATGCCGCAGCATGCCGCGGGATGCAACAGCACGCCGCAGGTTGCCACTGCACAACCTGCCGTGCCATGCCGTGCCACGCCGTCAGTGAGCGCCGGCCCTTTTTCCTCGATAGAGCATCGTCGCAGATGCAAGAAACGATTAGAATAGCCACTTCAACTAAAATAGCTCATAAAAACTTTAATTTTATATTATTGTTTTTTTTTTGTCTGAAATAGGTCTATTACATTAAAAATCAGTTGGGGTGCCTGAGGTTCTGCGCATTAAGCGTTACACGTTGTATTTTATAATAGCCGGAGAAATCTACCATTACCACTTTTTAAATTAATTAAGAGTAGGTACTGAAAATATTTCAAAGCAAATCATCATCATCATCGGCCTTTTTATCGTCCCACTGCTAGGCACAGGCCTACTCTCATACTGAAAGGGATTGAGCGTTAATCACAACGCTTGCTCAATGCGGGTTGGTAGTAAATAATTATAAAATAATAAAATTATATTTGAGAGTGCGTACCTATTGCGGCGGCACCCTCTCGCGCCCGGCGCCTGCCTCGGGTGCAAGCCATGGTCCGGTGCGAGAGAAAATGGCATGTTGTCTTCTTCTTCGAAACAGTTGTAATAAAAAAGGAGGTGTCGGAGTGGTCGAGAGATCGCTCCTCTCAATCTCGTCACGTCGCCCGCGGAAGTGGGACGGCGCGACCACATTTGCCGGGTGTCAATGTGGTGAGTTGTGGGTGGCTCGCAGTCCGTCCGTCTGACGACCACAGGCCCGTGTCGGCGGTGAGCAGTCAGCAAACCTTCAAAACGAAGCCTGTCGGGGCTGCGGGATTGTCCGAAAGAGTTATCGTGGAACTGGTACATAAAGGGCTATCTAAAGTAAAAGTCCGGTACTCTCAATGCATCCATCTAAAAAAAGTAGGATTCCCATACAAAATTAGTTTTTGTGACCATTTCATAGAATCGGAACCCTTCGCGCGCAAGTCTGACTTGCACGGTTTATAACCATAGCATATAGGACGCTTTTATTACGTAGGTAATCATAACAAAATGTACATTTAGTTCATTTTATTTCAGAGTGTCGCTTCAGTGCAGGTGAACATCAATGCTTCTTAAGACGGCTACGTTGATGTTAGCGTGCGATTAAAATGATAGAGTCGCGGCGGCGAGTGCGGTGTGCAGGCGCGGCGCGCGGCGGCTGCGTGCTGAGCGTGTGCTGCGGGCGCGCCGGCGCGGCGCTCGGGTAGTACAGCTGCGACAGGACGCCCAGCTCCAGCTGCGCCAGCGCGCCGCCCAGCGCCAGCAGCAGCGCCGCTTGCACCAGCGCTTCGGCTGCCTGCCGCCGCATGATGTGCCGTCGCAACAAACCGGAGTCGAGCGCTGCCGACCACTTTGTATCCACTTGGCAAAGCACAGCTGCACAAATCGCATTCGCTACACTGAGGAGAATACTGCGGCTGTATTCAATGAAATTGAATTGGCGTATGAAACAAATTGTGAAATTATCCGGAAAATATAATTAACTAGAAGGCATGGTAGGTACATTCATAACTAATTAGCCGATGAGCGAGGCAGGAAAACATTCCGTTGTTATTATATATTTATATATACATATATAACTTTCATTTGCTGAACTTGCTTCCAGTTCGCGGAAAATTCCAGTAATTGTTGCATGTTAAGGTCTACAGCATATTTCTATGATAAATGATATTTATTTCTAAACCACTGGATTCAGATTCAAAAGTTGGAGGGTTGGGTTTTGGAGATTATAATATATTTTATGATAAAGTTGAATATTTATTTAGTCTTGATGATTTGTTAAGGAAATAATCCAAGTATAAAGTCCTACTTTACATTAATTTTGACGCACGTTTTATCATAATTACTCAAATAAAAACAGCTACACTGTTTTGTATAACCTTTAAAGCGTTTTATTCGGCCACTCCCCACAAGGTGGCAATAGTAGGACCCAACTCATAATGAAAAATGCAGTAAGTTAAAAAAAAGAACGCTTGATTTGTTTTTTAGTACAATAAAAAGTCAGATCTAATAAAACAGTCAAAATCAGTGAAGAATTAAATAATTAATACTATTTATACAGTCATAATAAAATTAAAACATCTATTTTGATAGCCTGCATATCGACTCCGTGGCGCAACGGTAGCGCGTCTGACTCCAGATCAGAAGGTTGCGTGTTCAAATCACGTCGGGGTCAAAGTGTCTTTTTGGTACTTGGTCATCTGTATTTAGTCACATTATAGTTAATACATTTGTAATAAACCATTAGTTGGTCAGATAAGTTAAAAATAGTCAATTTATTGCTTTAATTTACCAACTGATGCACTACTGATAACGTTAACTAACTTCACCAGTAACATTGAATAAAATGAAGCTAAATGCCAAGCGTACTATCACTTCATTTAAAAACTGGGAGGTGCGATAACCCAGAACACGACTTGTTTCCTTGCTTTTGGTTAAAAATACAATCGTAGTTTCTTTATTCTTTTCTAGTCTTTCAAATAAGTTAAAATCATCAAAAATTGGAGATGCCGGGGATCGAACCCGGGGCCTTTCACATGCAAAGCGAACGCTCTACCACTGAGCTACATCCCCGATTACATATTACGGGAAAATTCCATTTTAGTAGCACACACTATAGCGGCACCGCTCTACGGTGTTACTGTCACAAGCACTGCCCAGGAAACTGCGTGTGTCGCCATCCAACGCTGTATTACGGTATTATACGAGTATACGACGCCTAAGTTTTAGGTAGAACCCTGCACTACACTTGATGTAGTATCGAGCTTGTGTTGTCCAAAGGATTGTCGGTCCACTCGCGCTACCTTTGTCTGTGGCCTGTTCCATCATCACATCTGTTCTAAACCTCACCTGTATTGTAGTGTGGTCAGACACAGGTACACTTCAATACTGACTTTGTAACCGATGCTCGCCTTCAATTTTCGTTGTTGACCTCGATTTATCAGGGTTTCCAATATCACATCCTGATCTGATGAGAATGGGACGAAACTGCAAGTACCTATGTTATCCTTTCCTTTGAAGAAATTATTTTGGTAATCGATCAATACTCTCACAATAAAAACCCACTGTCTTTAATTAAACTAAGCGTAGCGTTAGTTACAATGTAGATAGTATTCCGCCCAATGTTTTAAATAATAATAATCATCATCATCATCTCGGCCATAGGACGTCCACTGCTGAACATAGGATTGTGACATAGGCCTCCCCTTTACTATACCGGTTGGAAGCGACCTTCATCTAGTGTCTGCCAGCGACCTTTATAAGTCGTCTGTCCATCTTGTTGGTGGACGTGCTACGCTGCGCTTGCTGGTCCGTGGTCTCCACTCTAGCACTTTTCGACCCCATCGGGCATTGCCACTTGAGCTTGCTAATCCGGTGAGCTATAACGGTGACTTTAGTTCGTGTACGGATGTCCTCATTTCGGATTCGATCGAGCTTTGAGATGATAATTAATAATAGTTAAGTAAATTTCCAACCGGGCTCACTCCTATAATAATTCTTTAAATAATCAATAAATAAAATAAAAGAGTTTAATTAAAACAGGAAGTTAGCTTCGCTATATCACAGTGAGCACTACTTGTGCCTGTATAATTCTTTATTTTATTAGTACTCATTGACTGACAGTAATATAATTATATAGGGTGCTATAAAAATATCTGCCACGGCTTTAACTGGAGGTAGTATTGTGTTTATAGATTGCAATAGTGAAGAACTTTCGTACCCCGGAATAGTTAATTCTATTCAACATTGACTCTACACTGCATAACGTGGTTCGCAATATTTACTGAATTTTGGTAAGTATAAAAAACCAAAATTATGTACCTATTATTTAAGAATTATCTTCACTATTGTCCCTCGTAGGTCAACTAGATTTAACCCGCCTGTCACCATTCCTTTTTCTTCTTCTAATTACAGGCAAAGCTCATACATTGTGCGAGCGAGTAAGGATTTAATACTCTCTGTAAATTTCAAGTATAAGTTAACCGGCCTTTATATCCTCCATCCACGGTACTGAAAATTGACCAGGATAATTTTACCTATCACGCTGGCCAATTTTGAGGTTCCGTGTTAGCCTGGAAAATCGCCTTTCCGAATACCGACATCCCCGCTAACCCCTGTAAAATGGTTATTATGAACATGATAAGGCCATTTTTTCTTTTCCAGCAAATTTTATTTTAATTTCCATATTTTAAGAACAAAAACTAGCATTCTTGGACACTGAACGAAAGAAATTTTTTTTTATACCTATCGTCAACAGTTTTCACGAAAGGGTGTTACCGAGCGGGAATAACCCGCTCTGCAGAGTAATTCGGAAAGAATTAATTGAAACATCCAATACTCCTGCTGAGTGAGCGCGCCCGCTGGCTGTGGGGGAATGGGAGTCGGGTCTTTGGCTTCACGCACTTCCGTCGTCAAACATTGGCACCATCGCACTCGCCTGCGCCTGGGTGCCCCATGCTGCTCTCCTCATCGCTGTCCCTGTGGTGAAGCTGTCAGCGGCCTCGGGCACCACGGCCTGTCGTGCAGCCGAAGTGCGGGCCGCATAGCTCATCAACGACATCATCCGTCGTGCTCTTGTCGCCGTCGGCGTACCAGCTGTATTAGAAATGAGACTACATTTGGTACATTCTATGTACCATGAAGTCATCATTAGAAGAAGATTGTAAGGAAGTTTATGATAAGTAAAATAGAGGAGGAGTAAGAAATATTAATGTCCGAATTTTGACTGTTGTGTAACTATCGACGGTTAAGCATTGCTCCAGACTAATTAAATGAATTACAATCCATGACGCAGTATGTACATACCTGAGGACTGTTATCACAAATCCAATACAGCGGCCTCCCCAAGATGGCGGACAGGATTTGAAATGCTATGATATGGGTATGAAATGAGAGGGTTTGCTGATTGGGAATTCAAAATTGAATTATAGAAGGAATAAAAACTATCAAATAAAAAATAATCGTTGAAAAACTAAAAAATACGCTTTTAGGACACAGTAAAAATTACAAAATAATTCTGAAAGAAAGCGTGCAGCGTTTTGTACAAAAAGAGTAGATAAAGATTATATAAAGGCTCCAAACTTTTACTTTTTTTTAAGTATTATTGTTGTACAAAGTATTTTTTGGGAAGTCGGTTAGATAAAGGACTAAATTTCATAGTACCCAATCATGTACACGAAGGTATATTTATTATTTTTATTCCAGAACCTTTGATTTGTTGTTGCTTATTCTAAAATTCTAATCTAATTGTGTTATTTTTTGCTTTTATCGCATTAGCCGTGAACGCGCCGGGTCGTCATTGTGTATCAGTGTGCAACATTACAACATATTGCACTTGTATGTATAATAATTATGTTACCAGGTACATACAAAGTGCAAGAGCCACGGAGCAGCTCTAACGCTGGACCACCACTAGTAGAAAGTGTTGACTAGCACACGCAGTCGTAATCTCGCTGCAAAGTGGATGCTGACTAACCTTTCTCCCAACAATTACGATATTTGATCTATATCTACATTGATAACGAAATGACAAATGCGCCGCTAGTGGTAGTCTGCAGTGGGGAGTCGCGGGGCGGCGGTCCGGCGGGGCTAGCGCGCCTCCGCCTCCATGATGAACTCGGTCATCATGAGCTCCATAGAGGGTGCGACGCCGTGCTGCACGCATGCGCCCTTGAAGCACTCGGCCACGTGCAGGATGCGCCAACAGTGGTCGTCCTCGTGGTCGAACTGCTTCTCGCACGAGTGGATGAGCTCCACCATCTGGCGCGCCAGCACTTGGCCTGCGCACACAAGTACACACTAGAGACACGCTCCCACTGGGGCGACAGTGACACGTCACATTGTACGTGACTAGTGAGGGCACTTGCCGTTGGGGAAGGACTGGATGAACTTCTCGGTGTTGTCATGGTGCATCCGACTGGAGTCGGTCAGCAGGTTGAAGTGCTGGCTCATGCACTGGATGGCGCAGCCCAACTCGCGGTGCTCGAACTTGAAGTCATCGCGCCAGAAGTGGAAGAACTCCTCCATCTTCTCCTCCGTCAGTTGACTCTGGTGAAGAAACGGTTGGAGTTGTCACAGAAAAATGAACACCGGACGAATTATCGGCAGCCGTTGTTTTGGGAGGGATATGCCCAATACATGGACATACATATGTAGGTGGAATGAGCTCACCTCCTCGCGGCACTTGTCAAGCGCTTGGCCGAAGCCGAGCGTGACATCCTTCATTACGTTGACGTCGGCCAGAAGCGACTCCGCGGCGGCCAGCACGAGCAGCGCGCGCAACACTCCGTGCATGGTGGCAGCGAGTGCCCGGCGGCCGCGGCGCGCGCTCATATACCCTAGCTATCATGTCCGTAATCACCAGCTGCGCATAATCACTGTCTTCAGTTGGGAGGTCCACACAGTCACACAGTGCGTGCAACTGGGGTACTTAATACTACGTAACCTTTCTTTTTATTATTTAGCTCCAATGAAAATAGGCTTCAATGCATATCTAAACAAGTTATGTTTTTGCTGGAATTTGGATGGATGGACATGAAATAATTCAGCGTTGCTCACAATAAACCTGACCGTTGAGCGACAATTGGCGTTCTAAGTTATCAATCATAATTTATAACAAAATGGGGAATTAAGATTTGATTAAAAGTGTTTAGATCATGATCGAGTTCGCTGGCGGAAGCCAGCAGGGCGTGCCAGCCGCACGGTGGTTACAGATCTGACCTTAGCGCACGAGAGGACGTCATTAGGAGCTCATAATCGAGCTACAATTAGCCCTCATTACCCCGGTTCTGCAAATAATTGTGCAATTTTTATGATAACGTACAATTTAAAGAGAACCTTATTGTCCTATTGTGTGTGTATTTGTTTTTGCGTTACATTGTATTGTCAGTACTTGGGCCGGAGCGTATGAACTGCTCGGCGCTGCGACTGCAGCCCAGAGTACCGAGTGCTGCTGGCCGAGCAGAACCTCAAGTCGAAAGGCAAACACGAGGACTAAGTGGCCTCTTATTATTGAGGGATTCCTTCGATTACAGTTTACATGGCTTCAAAAAGTTAAGGCTATGAGCCTTAATTTGGAGTGTCGTCGTCAGGCATCGATGCCGAGTTTTTAACTGATGTGCCAAAAATTCTGGAAGTTGCCCTCGATTTCTATGGTCTTGCATATTCAAACCATGACTTGGCGGCAATAGGACCACCTCAGAAGTTATAAAACCTTTTCATATAAAATAATAACTATTCTGGAGATTCTAATCGATATTACCCATTGAATATACCTATATGACAAGTTCGAGATTCCTTTGTCTAATTCCAAGTGTGTAGTAGGTTCCAGTAATGACAAACGCTTTATATTTGTGGCGATGTTGTTTGACACGCGCGTTTCCAGCTCAAGCTGTTATATTAATTCGTTGGGCTGAACCAGGGTGCGCGCGTGTGCGGGCGTCACGTCCCGCATCCGGCACGCCAGGGCGCGGCACCCGACGTGGCTCCGACACTCACTGCCAAGGATATTACCGCTGAACTGATGTTCGATTCATGACTCAGTCAGTCTGCCAGAAACTGGCCTTAAGCATTGTTCTTTACGTAGGTTTGTACACATAGTAGCGGGTGGTCCACCAGCCACGACTGCAACGTGCGGCTTGGCGCTAGCAGGCGCGGCAGTGTGACCAGGTCCGCCGGCCGCCCGGGGCACCGCGCCGCTGCTGTGGCCAGCCTTGCTCTGATATCAAGGTTTGGCTGTCTGCTTTGACAGCCGTCTACAAATATATTATAATACAGTTATCAAATTATTTGTTTGCTTACTTCTTGTAGAAAGATAAAAAAGGGCTTAATTATGTATTTTTACACCTGATTTTAATGAATGCCTGAGGATGCGCTGCGGTTAGATGACTTCTCTGCTTGACACATACCCATGCAGCTGACGGCTGCGTACATCGTATGCTATTTCATGCACCTTATAGGTTATATTGATGATAAGGAAATGGATTAGCTACAGTCTTCAATGGTGACTTAACCAGCGTTTAGCTAAGCAGATACCAAGAAAGAATAAAAGTAATTATAATTTTCGTTGGAATACCTAAATGTATGATCACATGTGGTGAAGGGTCAATAAAATCAATTTAAAGTTATCAAGGAGGCTCTCGTGAGCTGTTAACTGATTAATGGTTTCTGTAAAAGATAATTAAAATATTTGGTGGGTTGTGCTTAAGTAGCGGCGCGGGGAGCGCAGGCGCGGGCCCGCGGCTCGCCGCAATTAACCGCATAATTAGCGTTAATCATATCGTTTGATATCGCCGCCGTCGCCGTGTGCGGTACGCTATGCAAGGATCCTTTACGAGGGGTACTTATAAATGCAAAGGTACCGGCCATGGAACAAAGTTCAGTGGAAGTGCTAAGTGCGCTTGGCACGCGTGCCGCGAGTACTCTCCCAGTAGTAATTAACAGTCTTTTCTAATGTTATTAATATTACGATGAAAACATATCAAGTGAAACGAGTAACGTCTCGTCTACCTGCTCCAGGCTAGGCTCCAGGCTAGGCTTCAACGGTTACCAATTTATTTAGAACTTAGACAATTTCTTGCAAACCTACGCCTATTAAATACAGTTATTTAATGGTCAATCACTGTAACATGTAAAGAGGATGACGAGAGTAGTACCGACCAAGTCATTCTCGCAACAGTGTAACTGAACAAAAACAAACAACAAAACTTTTCCCAAGCCTTATAATTTTCGAAGAAAGCATAATTATTATAATCGAGTGTTCTACAACATGTTGTGCTATTGCAACAACTGTGCTGGCTGTACAGTAACGGCCAGACGTGGACCGTGCCTACCTACCGCCTTCGCAGCCGTGCAGGGTACGCCGGTACACGTCACCGTTTGTACGTCTAAGAACGACAGGCCCGTGACGGCGGCGTGTGCCTCGAAGATAAGTCAGCAACATCAGAGGGCCCAATAGGGGTAAGATCTGGGGGTCGCTTGTTATCGTGAGCCTGGCACACAAACACCTCCAGAAGGAACATTGTGGGTTTTAGTCAGTAAGAGTCTGATAGGTTCAGCGGGATCATTTGATGACAAAAACAATTGTGCTGGCTGTACCTATTATATTATAACAGCTGTTACTCAACTCACAGATCAAAGCAATAAAGATTACTGAGAACAACGCTATCTATGGTCGAGTAGTGAAACTAACTAATAAAACATTCAAACAAGACCTCGGATTACGACAGGTTGTAAAATGTTTCTGCATGAGAGCAAAATAAATTTCAAGGTTTTGCTATTGGCGACTAAAATGAAACCGACGAATCAGTCCAGTTTTACTTAGTATTGTACAAGTGTGGCCGCGTTACATGTGTGAGTTTGGCGCCGCCGGTGCTCACGGCACTTGAGGTCTATGCCATTTCCGATGTATTTTCTATTCCGTGGCACCGGCAGGAAAATGCTTTTTTGCCGCAAGTTATGGTATCTACATATAACCGGACGTAGTGTGGCGCAGCAGTCCACGTCGCCGGGACACGCTAAGACCCACTATTAATGGAAGCGGCCGAGTCTTCAATAAATTGACATTATCTTAGTTAGATAATTGGAGGATGGAGGCTTCGGCCGCGGATTTCCCCGTGGTAATCCGATATTCGCTAAGTGACCAAGTAGAACGCGAGCTAGTGTCAGCTAGGTCAGTGCGCAGGTTGGACGGACTTGTGTAGGGTGGCGATGCGGCCTACCAACAGTTGTCAGGGACGGAAACACTCTTTTCCGTCAAGACCGAAGGCTGAGGGATATGTGTTTGGCATATGAGCTTTTATTTGTCTAAACGATCGCTTGTCACTGTAACTGCACTACTCTTGTAAGAACAGGGGTATGTCATTTCTACCCCCATTGAGAAATATTTACATGTATTATTGTTACAGAATGGCATGTGAGTATGTTGTGCTAATGTACGGGTGACTAATCTGTACTTATCTGATTACATCCTCCATAGAAAAGCTTGGTGTACAGAGCTAGTTATATCTGAGAATCGCATTTCTGAGTAGTAACGAGGAGCACAATAAAGAAGTCATAGGGCAGGAAGTGACGTCATAAAATACAAGCGGATCACAGGACCAATTATATTTGATTGAGAGCGGGCTGTTCGGGGAACCTGACGCTAAGCGGTGTGCACACTAACCATCGCGGCTATAGTCAGCAATTCAATTACTTTCCTCTCGTGAACTTATGTACGTACACACAAAGTGTCTAGAGATCAACCACGCTATAGGATACGCTGCCATTGTGCTTTAGCGGTGTATATCGATTAAAGGGAAAAGGCTCGGGAGATGATGATATTCTCAGTGCAAAATTAGCTATAAATAAACGAATATGACATTATCACTTTAATGTCCGCAGTAAATTCTTATTCATACATGCATATAGCCTCATCCATATTTGTATACAGTTAAATACTAATGTAAATAAAAATACAGGGCGTAAGGGACAGCCCGCCGCAAACTGATGGGGTGAGAATTCTGTCAGGAACGTTATCGAAATCCAATAAATCTAATTTGTTTTAAAACCTCACAAAAATGTGATAGCTGATTTCAAGCGCCGATCGTTTCGATTATTTCAAAATGCATTGCTGCAGGCTCAGCATGGCGATTCTATGTCTACTCTGTCAAGAAAAGACAATGCTCTTTTTGTCAATGTCAACATGTTTTCTGCCCGAGCATGGCGCGACCTGTCAACTCGCGTGTAAACACTCGTACAAGTCGTAGACTTATGTCGATCAAAGAAAAGAAAATTTTCTTTTCTAAGTGTCAAAAGAAATCTTACGTCCATCTGTCATTATGTCCACTCTCCGGTAGATAAAACTTGTTTCTACAGTTGTCATGCTGAGCCTGCTGGATTTAAAATTTTGGCAGTATGAAGTTCTGCTTACAATGAATGTTATTTTGCGTTGAAAGAAAAAAACTACTGAACAATGGGTTAAAAAAATTAAAAAAAATCGTGAAAAATTCCAGTGAAATATAATTTCAGATAAGGAGCTCAATGCATCCTATCAGTCTGCGGAGGGCTGTCCCTTACATCCAGTACCTATATGTATACACATAGAGAATCTGCAATGGCTGCAATATCCTGCTGTGAAGTTTTCGTCAAAGCAACGAAAATAATCTAAACCACGTTGTAGTTGACACATATACTGATGAAGAGTTCCCGCGACTCTCTTTGGTATCAATTTTCAGGTCTATTATAAACTTTCACACTTTTATTAGTTCATCAGGCGCACCTGGATGTCAAGTTTTTACTCGATGCGTGCCTACAATTTTCAAGGGTTGCCCTTGAACTCAAGGTTTCCAGCATAAGACCCTTGACCTGAGGACAATTAGACAACTTGGAAAGCCCCTTTCAACCAAAAATAAATAAAGAAAGGAAAAGATTTGAAGTTAAGATTATTGACACGTGACAGTGACGTCACGGTGCGCTAAACATCACTTAACACTATTAAACATTGTTGTTGATATTTGCATAGCACTCAGCGTAGGTACTACCTCATAGTTCTTATCCATTAACAATGACTGACGCCATCACATCATCTTCAGATGGCGTCAGAATTTCAGAAATGTTTGCCGCACATTTTTCTGCAATGTACGGTCAACATAATGTTACTCATCTCTCATCTCCGTCAGAATACATGCAGAACATGTTAGCTTGCAGTTTATCTTTTACGGCACCTACTTATAATTGATTTTGAAACCTTGCTCAACAAAATGAAAGCTCTGGATCGTCGATAAGGCGCTGGACCCGATGGAATCCCCCTTACTTTGTTTCTATGTGTGCTTCGTCTTTGGTGACTCCCTGACTTTCTGACTTTGTTACATTATATTTAATAAATCACTTGACACGGGCATTTGACAGTTCATAAAAGCAGCGATCATGACTATGAAGGTAACTATAGACCTCTTTCAATATTGTCTACCTTTGCCAAACTCTTTGAATCCTTAATTTGTCCTTATATTCAGTCTCATTTGAAACTTTACCTCAGTAGCTCTCAGCATGGCTTTGTGAGTTCCAGATCTACATGCACGAACCTAGTGCTATTGACCCGGGAAAACAGGTAGACGTGTTCCCCACAATATACTTCTGTATAAATTGAACGCTTACGGTATCCTTAATTGGATTAATTCCTATCTTGAAGGTCGAACCTTTTATGTTGCCTTATGTGTTTCATGTATGCTGATGATCTAAAATTTTGCAGAGCTAGTGAATCAGATCTCGATGTTGGGTTGCTGCAGGGAGATAATGATACATTAGTAAAGTGGTGGGATAATAATGTTATGAGCTTAAATATCAACAAGTGCTACCATATCAAATGTACCAGGAAAATAAATATAACACAATCTACATACTATACATATATGTGGCACTTCTGTGCAGGAAGTGGAGCAGATGAGGGATTTGGGGTTTTTTTCAACAAGCAGTTAACATTTAAAGTTTAAAAAGCCTCTAAAATGCTTGGGTTTGTGATAAGAAATGTAAGAAATGCTTGCAGCATTCTAGGACTAAATTCTTACTTTATAACTTAACAGTGAAATATTGTAGCACTGTATGGAGACCACATTATGCCACCCACACACTTCGATTAGAAAGGGTCCAACGTTTCCTATGGCACTTGGTAAGCCAAGTGCCATAGGAAACTTCCGGGATAGAAAAAAACGGTCGTATAAAAAGAAACTCTTGCATTTCAAGATGATATCCCTTCCAAAAATTCAAAGTTCTGCGATCTCAAATTGATTGCCCACGGCTACTGAGCGGGCTCAAATTCCGTGTGCTTAGAAAAAACCCTCGAGCTCCTATAAGCCCACTACATCCTCCGCTACGCAGAACTGTTCGCGCCAACTGTCCTGTACCCCGCCTGTGCAAATTATTAAACAACCGCAGTAATCTAGTCGCTGTGCACTCGGACTCACTGAGCTCTGAAGCATCATATTATATGTGAGATGTTTGTTTGTTCGTTTTTATTTTTAATTTGTATTTTAATCCTTTTTATGTGATTTAATGATGATGTAAATTATGTGATTTAATTTTGTCTGCATTTAAATTAAATTTAATAATAACACTCGGTATGACTGTAAGTTATGTATCACTACATAGTATAAAACAAAGTCGCTTTCTCTGTCCCTATGTCCCTTTGTATGCTTAAATCTTTTAAACTTCGCAACGGATTTTGATGCGGTTTTTTTTAATAGATAGAGTGATTCAAGAGGAAGGTTTATATGTATAATTTTAGTATCAGCATTGCACCCGTGCGAAGCCGGGGCGGGTCGCTAGTGTTTTATGTAAAAATGTACGTTTTTAATTTAATTTGGTTATGAAATCCGTATAAATCTATTGATCTTATTTATGTTTCTGTTTAAATTATTTTATGTTGAATGTTAGTTTTGAACTTATTTCACTTTAATTTTAATATGATTTTATTAATAATAATTTTAATTCAACTTTAGGCTTTTGTTAATTCTGCCTGTGATTTTATTGTTTTGTTTTTTTTTTCGTTTGAATTTGGCCCGAGAAGCTGATTGTTCTGTGTGCATCAAATATCCTTTAATGTTAAGTAGCTTTTAGACTTATGTTTAATCAATATGTTGTGCATGTTGCGCTTACCTGTAAGAGATTGATACACCAGACCTGAATTAATTTAATGTAACCCATAGTTGTTTGAGTGTAATTACTTGTTGGTGAGCCAAATAAATAAATAAAAAAACGGCCAACGGTGTGCCGACACAGAACAGAAGTAGGTATATCTACATCTTTACAAAAAGTACCTGATGATATCCCACCAAAACATAAATGTGTGAGTGCCAAGTAAAAATGGACGAATAAGAACCAAAAAACATTATGAACCAGTATTAAACTCTATTTATTTGCTTTATTAGATACGTATGTACACGTATAACAATTGTTGCTATTTAAAAATGTGACACCTAAAAGTAGTTTAGATTTGACACCAAAGTGACCCCTTTCGGAGATTGGTTTGTGTCATGTGCACGTAGAAGGCCTTCTAGTGGACAATGGCTGGTTGTAATTAGGGCAGCCGAGGCGGGCCCGGGGCGCGGCCAGAGCGCGCGGCCCGCCCCGCGACCAATCCTCGCCGCCGCTCCGAGGACACTCAATATGGCTGCAGGCTGGCATTTACTATTTTAGTACAATTTGGATCGGTTGTCTGGTGGTCAGTGGCGTAAACACCACGTTACTGCTGCGATAATGATGCCTTTGACGTCGTTGTGATTGGCAGCGATGGTTATGATATGTCTATTCTCTGTGATAGTTAACAAAAAATTGAAGTAGGTACACTCTAAGTTCTCCACTGATCTATGAAATGATCCTCTAATCCCGTCTACTCTAAATACCTGCAAACGCACAATGTGGTATTCGCTCACTAACAAATAAATTATCTGTAAGACTACTGACACGTTCAGGAGCCAAACTAAAGGAGTTAAAGTAACTAGCTTGAGCAAATCATAATAATATTGTATAAAGTTATGTTGAATGCACACAGCACACTGTATAACATTAACACACGTGCCTTGCTCAGTTTTGGGACGCGGTATGCGTTTTTATAATACACTTCCTTAGTCTTTGCTTGAATTGTCGTTAAATTGATTTAAAGAAGGTACAAGTTAAGACTATTCTTGCGTAGAAGGCATTAATGATTACATGAATTATTTTAATTTTATTTTCTTTAATAGGTACAGAGACAGATAACAGGTTAACAATACAGGGAATATTTTTAAAATAATGTGAATGTACGTACACAGTTAATGAACCTGAGATCCAAATTACAACTGTACACAGCTAACACAGAAGACAATGCTACGTGCTACTGACATAAGTTAACAAAAAGAAAGGAGAAAATAATAATAATAGGTAACAAACAATTTTAGCGAGAGCTAACATGGACATTGTAAATATACAATGGTTACATGATGAGTTATTATAATTGCGTAGAAAAGTTTTGAAAGTATTAAAATGATAAAAGATATCGGTCTTTGAGCATATAGGTAGCATTATAGTTTCTACACATTCCATTCAATGGGCTATTGTGAGTTACATTACTATTGCGGTAGAAACACTAAACAACCGTGGCATAGTGCAGATCGCGTTGCTATTTTAATATTTAGATTTTCAATAAGGCGACTTACAAAATTATATTGTATTAACTGTTCCATCTTCTACATTTTAATGTTGCCAAAGAAACTTCCGAAATCGGTCGACATACTTCGGTATTTTATGCCTTAGCCCACATTTGGAACTTAGAGTTCTGACAAATCGTCCCTGTACCGCCCGATGGATATAGTTGGGCGCCATATTGAAAGCAGGACAGCAGGACGACAAAAATATTTATTGACATCGTGTATTAATCTTGACACACTTTTAATAACCCCAAGCAGAGGGTACGCCTTGCTCCCTCAGCCGGTGTTGCTTGCGGTAGCGTCGGCGGTCAGGTGGCCTTCCTCTCTCAATAATGTGCGAGGGGGGCGATGGCTGATCCTCGCTGCTTGTCCACGGCGTCTTGCTAACTATGTAGGTAAAGTAGTTTCGTATTTTTTTATATCCGCGGCTTGTGTTGTACTTAGGGCACTTAGGGACATAATTATGGTTACAACCAACTAGCGCATGCAGGTGGGCACCTCCCTTATCTGCTATTACCATCACATTGTCGGAGGCTGTAGTATTTTTTTGTTGTACATTATTTTTAGATATTTTGAAAGCCAGTATGGTAAAAATAATTAAGTTAACTTTCTTTATAGCGATATAGGTTGATAATTTTATGAATTTTTAATTAATAGGAATAAGAAACAGCTACACTTTGTGATATTACAACATAATAACATATCAACTTGAATATGAATGTAGCCCGCAGCGCTGTTCGCAGGTAGGTACTACTCCTTACGAAAATAACTAGAAATATCAGACATGTACGAGTAGTATAAGATCTAGTGCAACTCGTGATATGTATAAAACAGCTTCCCACAGGACGATATAATAACCAATATAAAGCCGCTCAGCGGCCACTCGTGGTAAAGAAAACAAACGTACATTATTGTCGACAGGCCTAGCTAGATACTTCCAAATATGTGGTATCAGAAGGAAATCCAAGTGATTTGTCACCGCTATCAGGCATCGAGGTCGTTAGTCATGCGGGCTTGTAGCCACACGTGTTGCGCGCGCGCAGGAAGGAATCTGTCAAACATTCCTCACAACCTGTATAGACTACACTGCGCAGCTCTCTGTGATGTTGGGCTTGCCAACCAAATGGACAAGAGTTTATTAGTAAAACATTCTTGTAGCACTGGCTTGCGGTAGTTCACTAGTGACTGCACTCAACGATTGCTAATCTATGAACATTTTCACATACTTATACATACATACAGATTGACCAATTATTTGATACAACTCCTCAAGACTTAGTAGCATCTGCTCGGATATTAGCCATGATCATATAACAAATTAAAATCCACATGTCTCCTTTTCGCGCGTGTCTTGTTACAATGGATATTTTGCTCAAACTTGCAAATGAACAAGAAAATGTGCAAAGTCGAAATTCGTTTAGCAGCAGATATCTATACATATAATAAAATCATAGGAGAAGTCAAAACTGTACACTGAATATTTTTCAAAAAGAATAATTGGGACGTGATCTAAAATCGATATCGATAAGAAAATATAGTTTTTAGAATTTCCGGATAATCTCAAAAAGTACTGCATGGATTTGGCGGGTCAACATATAGGCTACATATTATCACGCTAGCACTACGGGGGATTAATGTTGAATCCTAATGCCCACGCGGACGACGTCGCGGGCAACAGGTAGTACTTAATAAAGTATGTACACATTAGGTTATCTCGACACACAGGTATACGTAGGTATGTATTACTGATCGGTACGTATGCTGTTGGAACGTCCAACCAGACAGCATCGTACATTGTGCGCCCACAGCCCACACCGCTTGGAGCTGGCTGACGCACAGAGCTTTCGGATGAGGTTGCTAGCGTCGAAAACTTGTGTGCGTCAGTTTTTGTGCCGGCTCGCGTAACCTGAGCCATCTGGCCAGAGCACATGATGGGATAATATATCGACAGAAGGTTCAGTCAATCGTTCAAGTCGGTTATTTTAATATATATTTTTATTTGTACTTCAAATGAGTCGAAACGAAAACCTAGCTCAGGCTCAGGCGAGGTAAATGAATGTTTTGCTTATTTCAGGCGGAGGAAGACCGTACACAGCTTTTAATACTTATTCTGTGTATTGATAAGTATGTACCTCCCCAGTCAGTTGCTGATTTGAACAGTGGGTGTATTGTAGGGGCGCGTTGTGGTGGCGCCGCCCGCGCGAGGCTACGTCATGTCGCTGTGTCAGGTTTCACGCATCCAGGTCTGTGTCCAGGCAGTCGTGCGGGATAATGCCGCCATGTCTCGTATGACTTCATGCTTCAATGTGCTCCAATGAGGTTACACAAAAGCATTTTGATTGTGATACACAAACGAAAGTCACGAACTCTTTAATTTTGTCATCTTTAAATAAGATAACGGTCTCCGGAGGCGTGTAATGGTAGTGCTGACCACGTGCCGCATGGTGCGTTGTATGCCAACGTGCGCAGTTGTAACAATAGGCACTCGTGTATTGCGGACACAATCGCATAGTTTGGCGTCAAACACGCTACAAGCCATGAATACTGAGCGCGCTACCACCACACAGATGATCGTGATCCTGATCACAGTGGGTTTTTGTAACGTTCTTTGGACTTAAACAATATCATTAGACTGTCCGCGACAGCTTGGACAAGAAGACATCTGAGTGACCCCGTTCTGTTCTTCGACAGCTTTATCTCGAGATGCATAGGAGATGCGCGGCGCGACTGATATCAAGCGGGCGAGGCGGCGCGCGGCGACGGGGACCAGAGCATTGTGCACCCGTGTGCTTGTTGTTGTGAACCTTTGATTTACACACCTTTGACAGTACAATTATTATATCCTTGTGTTCTGTTGATTTGCTTGTTGTACTATTGAAGAAATGTTCTTCATTTTAATTTTTTTTATATTTGGTGAAAACTTCAGTCATGGAACAAAGTTTTTTTGTTATTCGGGAAAAGGCTATTTGTATAGAAACAGTGGAAAACTTTATGCTTAGTAACAGTGTAGGCGCCTTTGAAAGACCATAGTCCTTCATGTTGTTGTTGATTGGGATCTTAAATAGCAAAGGTTTTTGCAAATATTAGTGCGTCTGCGCACGTACCCGTGGGTACGACACGGCTATATGTGATAATTACATAACGTGTTATTACTGCCTTTGGCCATTGTAGAGCAACCTCCCCCCTCTCTCTGGGCTGCAACCTGTTGCGATGGGAGCATAATTAGCCATTCTACGCAAAACGCTTCTGAATTGTAACAATTTATTGTGATACCAACCACTTCATAACATTTTGTATTTGTTTAAAGTGAGAAACGTAATGCTTTTAAAAAGGTGTTATTTAGGTAATTACATACGAATGCGCAAATAAAGTGTGGCTGTAAGTTAGAATCGTTTAGCGGCGCCGGCGCCCGCCGGTCGCGCGTTGTGCAGTGCCTTCGTACTTCAGTTTCATAACCGTTTTTCCATAATCTTGCAGATCACCATTAAAATCTATTGAAGGTAATAGTCGGGATGCGCAAGGAGAATATTAAGTGTATCTTCCGAATGAATACTTGCCATTAATGTCGCGCATGAGCCGGTCCTGGTGTGATGGACGTCCGACGTACACAGACAGGAAGCTGTAGATCATTAAAACTTATTGCAAATACTTTTATAATTATTACATTCAGTAAAATTGTTGATGTACTGCGTGATTTCAATAGAGCGCGAGTGGTGAGTCGTTTGTAGAGGCGACAGAACATGATCGTAAATCATGTGCGTCGCCATTTGTAACGAATGCTCAGCAATAGTCAAATGAGGTGTTGTTGTTGCAGCGCGGCCTCGTGGGAGCGGTTTACTTTTATCGGCAGAGCTTTTTAACGCAAAAAGCTGGTCGCAGGCAGCGCGGCGCGCGGGCGGCAGTCCGCGCCGGCCGCCCGCCGCCGATCGACGTGCGTGCGCACCCTCGCCTCATTGGTCCTTTCAAGCCCCAACTGCCGAAATTTGATGACCGCGAATGTCCGCGTGTGGATTGCGACTTAAGTGTGTGTGTAGTGGTACCAGCTGCTGTGTCTGTGCGCGAGTGTCAGTGAAGCCATCCCGTACAATGGCGCGGATCATTTAAATGAGGGCTGCGGGCAGCAGGCAGCAGGGCTGGTGCAGCGGATGAAGAGATAAATCTTGGTGCGTTGACCGGGTGCAAGTTCGACGGCCCGCAGTATTTGTGTCGTAGCGAGTAAACGGTAACTATTTATTGGTACGAGGTGCAGGGATACGTGTGCAGCGAGGAATCCGGTCCATTTGCTCAGTTACCGCTCGGAACCGCTCCAACCTACTTTCTCTAGCAGCAAATGCAAGAACATTGTTTGTTCTGCCCATGGGAGCTTTAAATCAGTCAGGTTTTGTTAGCGATGCAGTAAAGCCTCAACGTTATGTTTACGATCAGTAACTCGTCCTGTCTACACGACAAACTTAGGGCAATGAATAGCGGTGCACACTGTGCTCGATATTCATATCATAAAATCATAAAACAACAACAATGATATCATAAAAGTGAACGTGAAGGGGAGTTATTACAAGTGTGATCACAAGCTCTGGCAGTCTGAGACGTAACTGTTCTTACAGGACTCGCCGCTCATTGCAATGGATGGTTCGGGGCGGTGCAGCCGCTGCTCACACATGTGTGCAGCTTGCCACAACCGATCATACGAATTTATAAAGCAGCTAGACTACTGTTAGCGCGATATCTGTCTGAGGTAACTTATTTCCTAGTGTTTATTTCGTGGAAATAGGTCCTACAATAACAATAGAATAGCGCTATAATAACAACTCATGTAGCCGTCGTTGACTGCGGCAAACGACGCCAAATGACGGCGCTTTGCCTGACGAGTCCATCACAGCGCGGTGACGTATACTCACTGCAGCGCGCCTGTCATCGGCAACAGTTGTCCGTGATCACTTGCCATTAGAGCTGCAAGCCCAGCAAGCCCAGGTGCATACAGATTTCATATGTTATAAGATTGTGGGAATAATCACAAGCACAACGTTTTGCATATTGTGTATGCAAATAACATTATGTACTGAATTGAAAAACTTATATGTGTATATGTATACTGTTTTAATAGTCTGCATTGTGCCAACATGTAGCCATAGCAAGCTACCGCTCGACATGCGGCGCTCGCAATTAGCTGCGACTGCTATGGGCACCGCTGGGTACAATTACTGCACACAACAAGTAAATGACGGATAATCTCGGCGACATCAGCTTCTTGCATTTTATAATGCGCGTAATAGTTTAGCAGAAGCCTGCGCAACTTTCTGCCGGCGCTGAGTGCGGCAGCTGCGCCTAACTTGGGGACTTGCTATTCAGAGGCAGAGGCGTATCTATTGAGGATCTCGACGTTATTATTTCAACATAGCCAGACAAAAAGATTTTACCCAATATCTTAAAAATACTGAAAAGCAAATAAAGCACTTATAGATACTCACACTACACTTTCAGGCTCAAGAAGTTGGAGGGTGCAGCTGTGTTGTGCTTTTAGACGCCCGGGGTAAAATTGTAAAATATATTTTTACTTTAGCTTTTCAGTATCAACATTCAAAATAGTGTTTTGTCATCCATTTATACACTTTACACCCGCTATAGCTGTCATATAGGTGAGAAGATCACAACAGTACGAATATAAAACGAGCTCAAACATATAAAATTCGAATAAAGAGTTCTCTTAATTGTACTTCGTCTCCATCATCAAACCCATCAAAAGTCATCTCCATGTAAAGTCTATCAATACGAATAAAACGAGGCAGTGGGTACGACAGTTGAAGAGTTTTCTACACTCTGTCTTCTCCATCATCAGGCCAGCTTTAAGTTTTTACTGTTTTGTAGTGTCATCAGAAATACACCTGATCATTAATAATATTTGCGGAAACAGGGTTGCCTGGTTTTGTCTGACTTATACGGTAGCCTCGTATCCAGCGGCGTAGCGTGGGTATCTGCCGCCCGGGGCGGAAGACAATTTTGCCGCCCCCCCGTTTTGGCTTTTCAATATGTATTTTAGTTTTTTTCATTAGAATTTAAAAAAATATCAAAAACTTTAACAATCACATTAACCTAAAAAATTATCCTAAAAAAAAATCATAAAAAAAATAAACGTCTGGGTAGTACTTTTGTCCACATCACAACCGCTTATATTTTCTATCTCATTATTTTATATGTATAAATAAACAGACAGTAAACTTTCACTTATAGGTACCAAGTTTTTTTTTTTCTATGAACAAATTTTTAAAGACAGAATTTTTTTTCATTGTAAATATTCGATAGTTTCGTTTATGGGACTCATAAACGTGGACTTTTGCCATATTACTAGCTTTCGCCAACAGTTTTACCCGAGGGAACTACTTCCCGTACTCGGGGAGGGGATAAAAAGTAGCATCTGTAGAGCATATATTTTAAATGTTAAGTCTCTTACTTAAAAAACAAAGGACTTTCATACAAGCTTCCAACGCTAGCGAAACTATATTTATAAAACTTCTCTCGTAGCTGGCAGTGTTTTCCAACTTAGTTCTTCTCTTATCGGGAGTAGAACGGTCCATAGCCCTTTACCGGTGTGGGTTGACCCCGGTATGGGCGCGTTCAATGAAGCTGCGAGCCGCCCACTACCGGAACGTGCCCCGAAGGTCATTTCCATAAGGCCCGGGGTACAGCACAATCTCCTGCGAGGTGGCAGGTCTTCTTCGAGATGGAAGCGAGAACTGAGGGTTCTCTCGCGCCTCTCGTTCTCATGGTGGTATGGAGAGATCGGATGTCGCAGCCCCGTGCAGGGCACGTCACAATTGTAGCACACGGTAGCATAGAAGTGTGCTCTGTTTGGGCGGCATTGTGCGGCAGCGACTTCTCGCGTCCGGCCCTGGTGAAGGCCATGGTCCGGAACGAGTAAGAAAGGGATGCCGTCACCTCCTTCTACGAAGCTGTTGTGCTAGCGGAAGGAGCGGCTGAGAGACCGCACCGCTCATCCTAACCGCCGCGGCAGAGCTGAACCAGGTAGACGCCACGGGCGCAAGGTGTTGAGAGCTGATTCCCGGCCGCCGTAGGCGGTTAGTGTTGGGTGGCTCGCCGTCCGTACGTTTCATGACGACAGGCTTGTGTCGGCGGCGCGTTCTGTTCCACGCACTCCTCGATGAGCTCAAACTCAAAATCATTTATATAAACTTGGCTGCAAAACAGCACTTTTTGAACGTCAAAAATTACAAAAGACAGCCCCCAAAACGCCCACCTTTCACCAGTCGGCAGTCAGCCATATGGATCAGGACTGCGGGATTGTTCGCATGAGTCACCTGAAACCTAAAGGGCTCCAGAAATAACATAAAACAGTTTAATCAGTAAGAGTTTGACACCAGTGACCCGCTGCACCCACAAAAAAATAATAATGCAGTTCCTTTGTTTTTAGATTATGGAAGATGGTATGGAGGCGTACTAAATATTTTTATCCGATATTTTTCCCTCCCCGAGTACCAGTGCCGCGGCGATTTATAATGAGTTTATTTCCGCCACCCCGTGTAGGTACAGTAGGCTATCTTTTTCCAAGTTCAAGTAAGCATTATGGCTTCTCTGTATTTCAGCTCTCAGTTTATCAAGAATGACCAAAAAGGTGTTCACTCTGAAATAATCTCTGGAACCGGAGGGTATTTCAGGTTCTTCATTCGTGGCTTCATCCGTATTTTTTTTTATTTATATAAAAAAACCATGAAAATACTAGTGACCGTTCTCTGAAATCAGCCGCCCCTAGGTAGGACGCTGCCGCCCCTAGGACGCTGCCGCCCCTAGGCCGCGGCCCATACGGCCTATTTATAAATCCAGGACTGCCGAGTACGGTAAGTAGTTCCGTCGGGACGCGGGTGAAGCTGATTGCGAAAGCTAGTAATATGGCAAAAGTCCACGTTTATGACTCTCATAAATGAAACGATCGAATATTTAAAAAAAAAGACAGAGCTTTACAGAAAAAGCCCGTTTTTTTAAGACTTGTTCCTAAAAAGCAAAAAGAAACTTACCTTTAACTGAAAGTTACTGTCACCAACCATGTTGTTAAAAAAATATCTAGTTTCCGTTGAGATATCAACATGAAATTTAGCTACTGGAACCTAGTTATATCTTACTGAAAACCGTGACTATTTTTAGAAAAGTACGGAACCCTGAGTAAGTATCTGAAAATCCTATTTGGTCCGTTTTTAATTATTTTAATAAATAAAAGCTTTAAGAACATCATCAGCGAGATGATACGCTGCGCACACGCGGTACGTTGCCTGGCGCTCGCATGCGCTTTTTTTTATTTTTTTTTATTTCAAAATGGTTTAAATTATTTTTACTAATTAATGTGAAATTTTGCCGCCCCCCAAAAAGTGCCGCCCGGGGCGGACCGCACCCCCCGCCCCCCCCACGCTACGCCACTGCTCGTATCCGTCGTGGCGGACAGAGTCGACAGTCCCATAATACGGCACTGGATGACGACTCACAGAGCGTCATTCAGATACTTGAAATTATTTTAATAATATGTAATTTTTCTTTTTATTTCATATTTTATGAGACAGTACTTTTTATATGGAGTATATGGTCTGAAATAAAGCTTTAGTTGTATATTAAGTTTTCGCCTGATGACTGGCTATAACTTTAGAGAGTTGCCGTCGATTTCTCAGGATTCCTATCAGGGTTTCTATCATTAAATCCATAATATGATAACAACCAAACAATTTGAGAAGTGTATTACAAACAAAATACTTTTCCGCGACTAAATATTAAGGAATACCAACCGAATCCGGAACTGAAAACCTCCTCCTTTTTGACAACGTCATCTAGTCCCAAACTAAACAGAGATTCTAATATGGGTAGAAGACAATGGATAAACGTCGGTACTTATATACTTTTCTTTTGTAAATACATACATAGAAACACCCAGACTAACTCAATACATACCCATGTGCACACAAATGTTTGACTTATGCGGGGATCGAACCCGCGATCTCCGGCATGGCAGGCAGATTCACTTATTATTACGCCATGGGGGCGTCGAATGTCCACTGACACGTGTGGCAAGCAGTTCAACAAACGCACCGATTTCTGTCTCTTGTACTTTACTTATCACCTTCGGACCAGTTTCGAGACCTTCAGGAGAACTATTAAAAACTCAAATGGTGATAAGTCATGATCCATTTGTTCGCTTTATATCCGCTGTAGCTGTCATAACTTACGTTAGTGTAACGTTACGTTAGTTAAAAAGTTCCTAGTCGAGTTCTTTACTTCGTCTCCATCATCGAACTCACAACTGCAGATAAAACCAACCTTTGGTAAAATGCTCGTCAGTACGAATATCACAAGCCCAAACACGTGGTAATTTGTACATACATACATACATACCATTGAGAAATTCCCTCAATTCTTTGCGTCTCCATCATCGGGTTGACCATCACTGTTTTTCAATGCCTACAATACTAGAATCATGGAAAACAAAATGACTAGACTAGAATACATGCCTACAATTTTCGAAAGTTCCCCTTGATTTCTCAATGTTTCCACCATCAGACCCTGGACCTGATGACAATGGGACCATTTCGTAAGTATACTCTTTCAAAAACAAAAAGATTTTTTCAAGTCGGTTGGTAAATGACGTAGGTCACAAACTACACGTAACACGTTGCGAACAAACATGTTGTTCACACTATCAACCTTCTTGTGAACTTGTTATAGAAATTCAAACACTCGTGATACTGCAAGACGTTTTAATCATATTTACAAGTGCACCTTTATATTATGGCATGTAAGGAAACCATGGCCTGCATTTATTTGCGGCAACGCCATCTAGTTACAAAAAGAAAAACTTGTGCCGGGAATTCTAACACATTTCCAATTAAGATCCTCCTCTTTTTTGGGATGTTGGTTTAAAAAGCATAAAACACATGTGCACTTCCTGTGGTGTAACTAACTATACCTCGCACTTGTTGCTGCGAGCGACTTACACGCAGGAAGCCAAAGCGTCCATAGCCTTACATTGTATGAAATGCAACTGCAGACTGCATACCACGCGTATTAGGCATTAGTGCTCCGTGACCGAGTCATAGGCGACTTATGGTGCTTTTGGAAACTTTACACAACCAGTACTCAGCTTGAGGTGTACTTTTATCACATTTGCAGAAACATCTTGAAATGTGATCATTGAATCATTCTGAACACCGGGAATTGTCAGACGAGTCTTGAATAAGTGGTGACCTTGTGCCGGTGGATCAGTCACAGTGCGCGTCGCTAATGAGGCTTCAAATGTGAGTTGTGCAAGCTTCTCGCCTTCAACAGGTACCACGCGGTGACGTCACCGCTCTGGGACCTTGTGCGACTACTGCTCACCCAAGTACTCCGAGGCATCACACAGTTGTAAAGAGTGAAAGTGATTATTAAAAAAAAAATATTATTCAAAATATATCAAAATGGTGTTTGCTGTTATAAGATAGTTATGCATTGTTAACGAGTCCGGTTTATGGCAATTACAGTTCAAAACCTTAAGTTTAGATCTCAAACTTACACTATAGCGGCAATATCAGTCAATAGCTCATATTCCTCGGCACGCCTGAGATGGACACTATGGAGAGCAATCACGACGTGCACTTGTGCAGCGCTCGCATGCGTCGACTCGGCGCGGCGCGCTGGTACACAGGTATTACGTGTCACTGTCTGGCACATGCTGGGAACTGTATTTCTCCTAGGGCACACTGTGGCCAGTGCCTTAGTTAGGGCTAAGATGGCATCTGAGCTACCTGATTTTTCGTTTGGTTACTCTTTGATACGATTGAACAGTTAATACGCAGGCGAGTTCTTTTTTGTTCCTTTTTATAAACTGTTTTGTAGTCTTCTTTTTGTGCATTTGTGCCTTCACACATGTGCCATGCATAACAAACATTTGTCCTATGCATTTTGTGGTAGCATTTATATTGTCGACTTACTATGAATTACTAATACTTAATTATGAATATGCACTGGAGAGCACGGAGTAACAACTCTGCAGAAACAAGTGTGCACAGCTCATTGATATCGGATGCGGCCCGTAAGCCCGTTGTTCATTGTGAGAGCTTCGAAACAGTCGTTAATTCATCGGCGAGTAGTGCAGATAATGATGAGCCATGGCGCACCTCGCGAGGTTACTCCAATTATACCATTACCGAGGCGAGCAGACGCCATAATTGGACTCTACCAAATGGACTGTTGCGAATCGAACATTCTCGAACAGACTTTTTTCACTGCTTCGTTAATCCGTAAAATATTATTGTAGAGCTTTTCAAGTAGTTCACATCACATCAATGTGATTTGAAATAAAAAATAAACGTGTATAATGATTTGAAAAAAAAAAACATCTTTTTGTTCTGCTAAATTATAGTCGGCGTAGGAGTCATAGGCTAGTTCGTTCCCGTGAGCCACACCGTCGCTCGCGTCAGTCGCGTGCACTCGCGGACGCCAAGCCTTACTGCGATTTGTTTGTCTGAGTATTGTGAGATGAGCGTTTGAATGTTGCATTATATACATCTATAAATAACTAGCTGTTGCCCGCGACGTTGTCCGCGTGAGCATTAGGTGATTAAACCTTCACCCCCCCCTTTTTTTTTTTTTTTTTTTTTTTTTTTTTTTTTTTCGTGGGAAATCATCAAATGACCCCTCCCGCTGAGGGTGCAGCTGGAGGGAGTGTCAGACTTTTACTGACTAAAACCCACTATGTTCCTTCTGGGGGTCCCTGTGTGCCAGGGCCGCGGTATCTCTCACGAACAACCCGCAGCCCAAGCAGACCCTGGCCCTAAAGGGGCCCCTCCCATGTTGCTGACATCTCTTCGAGGAGCGCGTGGAACAGAACGCGCCGCCGACACGGGCCTGTCGTCCCTAAAGACGTACGGACGATGAGCTACCCACACTCACCGCCCACAAGCCCGCGCCTACGGTGGTCGGGAGTCATCCCTTGACACCCGGCGCCCGTGGTGTCGACCGGTACCAGCCCTGCCGCGACGGCTGGGATGAGCGGTGCGGTCTCTTAGCCGCTCCGCCGCCTCCTTCGCTAGCATAACGGCTTCACAGAAGGAGGCGACGGCATCCCATTCTCCCTCGCTCCGGACCATGGCCTGGATCAGGGCCGGACGCGAGAGGTCGCCGCCGCCAATTGCCGCTGTGAGGACACGGCGGTGCTCCGCCCAGGCAGAACACTCCTCCACCGTGTGCTCCACCGTGTCCTCTGGCTGGTCCGCGCAGTGGTGACACCCAGGCGTCTCCTCCACCTTCACCCCCCCCTCAGTACGTGATAGCGTGATAATATGTAGCCTATATGTTGACCCGACCTCTTAGTTATATTCATGCCAAATTTGAAGCAAATCCATGCAGTACTTTTTGAGATTATCTCGGATATAGTTTTTAGAGTTTTTGTTTGTTTGTCTGTATGTATGACAGACAAACAGACAAAAACTATAATTTTGGATTCGATATCAATTGTAGAACCATTTATTCTTTTAAAAAAAAAAAAAAAAAAAAAAAACATTCAATGTACAGTTTGTAATGTTATTGGTTTTATAAGTTATAAGTTTCGTGGTGTACCCACCCGTACAAAGTTTTGAATGATTTCATCGGTAGGAATAGATAAAAAACATTTAAATGGAATGCAGAACGGCTTTACACGCACTGGTTATGATTAAAACAAAGCAGAATACCTAACCATGTTAGTTGATGAGCTTTAGCTGATACAAGTAAAGGTTCAATTCCATCCGTTATGAGCTACAGTCAGTTCCGCTTCAGTCTACCACTGGAGGTCAGAGTGGCGAGTGGTTTGGTGCCATCAGGTGGCGCCTTCGCTGATGTTCAGGGTGCAAGGTCGTCGCACGCGCAGGTGCGCGCCGGTCACCCACCGGCCGCGCCGCCGCGCCGTGTGGGCGTGACTACGCTGATCCACTTTATTCACCCAATGTACTCTGTGGTAGAACTAGAGGTGTTACACAACTGTGTCATAAATGTTTGAATGCAGCTGACGTGTTAGGTCTACATCGAAAGCCAAAGTCAGCAGAAATATGTTGTCGGTGAAGTGTGTAAGGTACATACGAACTTAAAAACAGTAAATTGTGTCGACCAAGTGAGGGTAGTAAAGAAACGTGCACTTCACGGAGACGCCGCTAGCTGTCATCAGTCCACCCGTGACCACGGTCGGTGTAATTCGGCTGAACGTCGGGAGAAATAGAAGTATCGTACATGCCTTTATAGCTTTTCATCTCGAGTTAGACCCGTGTGTGTGTGTGCATTCATGGCCGGTAAGTAGGGTGGACACGATCCTTAACCTACCAATATAATAACTCCACAAGTCAGACAGAGTAATTTAAAACAAAAAAACGTGAAACTTAATATTTCGAGACAATCCCAGCGTCTGTTATTGTTTCGTCCATCACGTGTTGTTAAGATGTTGACATAACAGAGACACGCGGGGCGACACGGCCCGCTAATGTGTCGGCAAACGAGGAGTGCGCCCCGGGCGCGCCTCGTGTGCCCGGCCGACATACACACTACACTGTACTGTACTTAGACAAACGAGCCGCGACCGTATTAGACGACCCAATATGTACACACAAATCCGTAAAAAGGGACCAGTTTTAGGATATCGTTGTCTTTGTAAATAAACGATAAGCGCTGGATTCAAAAACATCAGAAGGTTAATGATACATTTTTTGGAACAGAACTTTCATATGCAGATTTCAAACAAATTCCACTTTTTAAATTTGATTTTATTTTGATTTTTTGTACAACAGTATTTAACAATGGCATACAACGTAAGTAATTTAAACGAATTGTCCTATGCATTTTCTTCTAATTCAATGCCTTTTGTAAAAGACAGGTTAAATGCCGTCGTCGTTCATCCGAACTGCCATCCTCACCCTGTATCATGCATGAGGTCACACCTGTCCATCGCGTGACCTAGGTGATGCTGGCCCCAACGCCGTTCTGTTTGTTTAGCAGTGGCTTGCGGCCAATCTGCTCGGCCTCAGCGACGGTGTCCGGCAGTTCAGTGCGCGCCGTCTCCGGCATCAGCAGCGTTAGCGACCCCGATAGGATGGACGAAATGCCGAAGATGAAGGTGGGCAGCCCGGACCAGTACGACATCTGGAAAGTTGGAAGGAGATATTCGAGGAAGATCGTTTGCTGAAAGCTAAGGACACAATAACCTAACTATGTTCAGTTCTAATATGCTTTAATAAAATTAAAAAAAGGTGAGATCCGCCACTTGTTCTTAGCGGACACGAACTGGCACATTATTGATGAATTAAAGAAAAGGTCATGGAAAAGGAACTTATACCAGCAGCGGTGTCTGAGGAGCGACGAGGGAGCCCACTCTCCCCACAGCCGAGCAGATGGCGTGCATGGAGTTCCTGGTGTAGGTGGGGAACAGCTCCGACGTGTACATGTAAACGATGTTGTACGAAAACGTGGCCAGCATCTCGAACGCCATAAACAGCGTCAGCCCGAGCCACGCGTAGCCTGAAGCAGATATCAGTTAACATTGAGCTGGTACGACCGGCTGACTACGGCTAATATACATACTAGGTAACCGTTATCGCAGTAAAAATAATATAGACTATTGAGAACTTTTATATCAAATAAAAAGTTTATTTTGAAACGGAAAATCATAGAAAAATACTTTGAATATTTTTATGACTTATGTAAGTATACCTTTTGGCAACAAAGGCTGCGAGATGCAGAACAGTCCCCCGACGACGAATGACACGAGCAGCGGCAGGCGGCGCTTGTACTTGGAGAGCGCGAGCCAGTAGAGCACGTTGGCTGGAATGTCCATCAGCATCAGCAGCGAGAAGTTCACGTACTTGTTACCGGCGATGTGCACCGCGCTGATCATCATGCCGTAGTTGATCAGCGTGATCGTGAACCACCACACCATGCACACTAGAAATCTGCGGCATAGGAACATGGACTAATTAAATTAAAAATTGAATTATTTAATTGAAACGAATTGTTTAAAAACTCGCTTCATTCCATGCACCACTGACCTCTGCATCATAATCCTGGACTTGAACGTCTTGATCAGCAGCTTTCTGTCGCTGATTTTACTCTTGGTGTCCTTTTCAGTGTAGTCCAGCCTGTCTAGCATCATACTGTCGACCTCGACTCCGTTTCTGCTGGCTATCTTCCGTATCAGCTGAGCTGCTCGCTCCTTCTTGCCCTTGCTGTACAGCCAGCGAATACTCTCATCCAAGAAGAAGGAATACGTGAGAATGAGGAGTGTCGGCGCATAGATAATGCGGAGGAAGTACCTCCAGTATGGAACAGCCCAAGCGATGAACGGCATTAGGATCAAGCCAGAAGTATAACAGTTCAGCAATATCATTTGAAAGAGAACTGCTCGCTTTTTCTCCACTATTTCAATGCCTGTGAAAAGTGAAACGTAGAATTATAGCTCACTCAAGTTTTGTTCCACACGCACTGTTTTATGAGTTTTTATATAACCTTTTTTGAACTTGGAAGGGAACTTACTGAGCATGAACATGGGCGACAGAGCGTCTCCGACAGCGGCCTCGAGCCCCTCCAGCGCCACGTACAGCCAGAAGGAGTGCGCGAAGCTCTTGCTGAGCCCCAGCAGGGCGCCCGCGCTGCCCGCCACCACCGCCGCCGTCTTGCGCCCGAACCTTACCAGTCACATGTGTCAGCCACAATGCACACACTAAGTCGACATTTATGTTGAGCACAATAAGAAATTGCGCGAGCTCGCCAAGCGGCCATGCGTGGATGAACTATTTAGATAGTAGTCAAGTGAATCTGCTTTACAAACTAGCATTGAAATATTTTAATTAAAATACATGCAGTTATAAAAGAATGCATAAGTTGACATGAGTTCTCCCGGTCCATACAAACGAGCGAGCATAAAGCAAATTAAATGGTTGATTAAAAGTTTGTTTTTAGCCTCCCATGAGCAAGAAACCCGTGTTCGGGGGTGGGGTTGTATTCATAAAGCGGCGATCATTCAAACGAGCGGCCATTACGATGTGCAGATAAATGTCCTGCCGAGGGGGGTAATTAAGACATAACGTAGTACTAGCCGACCGGCCTCTGCAGACGCTAATGACCCCGCGCTCTCACCGCTGCACATGCGCCACACAACTTAACATTCTATTACGCGTTATTGTGGACACGGGGCCGTAATTAAGACAGCTGCTATAAGAGATGATTGCAAATATAATGTTCGTGATGAATCAGAGTTGGGCGCAGAAGGACGCGCGCAGCTGACGGCCGGTGTTAGTGACCGCCGCGAGGGCGGCGAGGACCGACAAGAACGTGTTGATTTCTGCTCGTAGGATTATGTAGTCGCGAGCACAGGACATGACAGCGTGCGCACTCACCCGTGTACGCAAACATTACACGGACACATGGGTCTGGGTTGAACTGCAACAATAGTAGGTAGGTATTGTACCTGTCTGAGATCTGACCCTGTATGAGCAGGCCGAGCATATTGCCGAAGCTGTGCACGGTGCCAACCAGCGTCTGCTTCCAGTCCTCGCACGCCAGCCCGAACTGCAACACCAATCTTATTAATTAATAGCCATAACATCGACAAATGTTAAACGCGTGGCCAACTGCATAAGTCGTTGTAAATTAAGCAACAAACTACCCTCGGCGACACACAACATGAATTGTTCCTTTGCATTTACCTAACAGTTACAGTACAAGTCGTACGTCATACGTTGCAGTTAGTGATAGCAATGTAATGCGATCATGTTCAGGTGTATTTGCAACATTATTATCATGCATCTTGCTGACAACTTATGCTGGCTGATTGAAGAATATTTCGCTTGAAATATTTTTAAATGTTTGTTGATTAAGTAAGAAGTATTACCCCTATTGCTGCACTCGTTGACAAAGCTCTAGCTGTGGAGCTATCAGCTCAGACCTCGAGTTAAGTTTTCCTTGTAGTTGAAGTGGATCGGTCAAGTGCAGTGAACAAGCGAGTGCACGTTGTATCCCGTGCGCTCGCGCAGACCGGTCGCGCGGCAAAAACTATGCAAATAGCTCGCTCCACACGCGAACGGGCCGCGGCCGACGACGCACGTCCCCGTACGCTGGCATACTTGCACATTGTCCTAGCGCCACCCAGCACAATGTCTGACGTACGTACGTACAACACAAACTGGAGCTCGACAGTTGTCTGGCTCTACATCACGACGAATTATGAAGACGTTTCAATAGTGTCTCACGAGTGTCTGCCTACAGGAGACAGAATATAATATAATTTATCGATATATCGGGACACCTCTTTCACACACTTTTTCAGTTAGCCCCAAAATAAGCTATTGAATAGCTTGTGTTGTGGGTGCCAACACAACTTACAAACGAAATATACTAATGGTTACTTGCATGCATTCCAAACAGTAATGTACTAATCGCCGGTGGATAATGTGATAATGAGTGAGATACCACGCATGCACCAAGCAATGTCGGAAACGGAACTATCCATTATATAAAATTAGCTGCTGAAACAAAAGTGATGACGCAGCGCAGAGGTTACGCGGGGTAGCGTACCACGTGACCCGCGTGCTTAGCAGGTGTGGACGAGTTGCACAACTCGCGCAAATCCAATGAATCGCATACCAATGACACCTTACTGACTATTGTTCACATTGACCGCCGCCGCGCGCGGCGCTGTACCTGCTCACGGTAGATTTAGATGAACATGAGCATGCGGTGGGATGCTGCATGATGATGATACAAAGGTTTCGTCAATCCTTATGGTGATATCAAATTAAGGGGACCAGTCATTGAGTAATGGTTTCTCAGAAACTCAATGATGTGCTTGTTGAGTAACGCAGCGACTGACGTTGTGCACTCGAATGGTGTCGTGACGAATTTACTAAACGATATGTAAGGAAACTGCGGTGTACGCAGATGAGAGCGACATTTTCGTCAACGCTAATGTATTCACGTCAAATGGTTGCCGGTAACATAATTTGAAATAGTAACGACAATTCAAGTTTGTATTCAAAATCTCCAGACGAAGCCCAGGACGTAATGAAAGGCAGCAGCAGGCGCGGGACAGACAGGGCCACTGATTAGTAACCCAAGTCTGTAATGTTCTCTGTCGTCTCAAATATATTCGAAACACTATCAGAGCTGTGCCCTCGATGGCCTCAACATTGTTGACTCGAACGCTACCCAATTATAATGATATAACCGAAAGCGAACTTATTACTAGTGAGCAGTGGACGTGCGCCTGTCGCTCACGCCCAGGGTCCGCTGCTGCATTCATTCAAGTTTATCTGTTTACATATCTCTTAATGCTTTGACGACCATTTTTAATATTTTGTTAGATGACTCTTAATTGCTATAATCAGTTGTTATCAAACTATCGTTGATTTACATCTATCTGTTTAGTAAGGGTTTAATTTTGAGTAGTTGTATTAATTAAAATTAAAAAAAGGTTTTTTCATTGCATGTTGAGGTCTTTAGTAACCTAGTCGATGGACGAACATGTTTCTCGCACAAACAATATAACACACAACAATATAAACCTAATATGTTGGTAATTGTTTTACGACGAGCCGTCACGTTGTCACCTCATTGTAATGTGGCGCCCGCTACACGCAGCGGTACCAGAGGTGCAGTTGTAGTGCGTCGGTGGCATGTCGTGAGCCGTGACCAAACATACAGGACGCGACGATTTCTGCTCTTCCACCGACTTGTTGCTAGATATGTATTAGTTCAGGCCTGTGGAGTCGACATGAACACACCTAAGTGCAGCTGGAGTTCATGTGGAATGTAACAGCTCGACATTATGAGCCACTCCTTCATCAACAAAAACTGCAGATGATTAAGAGGCGCTAAATGACTGCTTCGACCTGTCTAATGAACGGTTGACGTAATTGTATGAGCGGCGCGAAGTGATAGTGTACCGGCCACAGGCGCCACCTACTGCCACTACTACAACTGAATAATTAGCTGGCTCATTTGCATCAATTGCGCTCACGCTGGGTTTGACGATATAGTCATAAAGCTTTGGAACACTATAACAATATATATATAACAATAAAAAGTGTGGAATAAATAAAATGGATACTGGATTACGGGTGGAAGAGTTACCGGAGCGCAACAGAGTGCAAGTCAAAGAACATCGATGAGCTGTTGTCGTTAGCAATACTTCTCATTCAACGAGTCCATACCCAGCCAATGAAATTCGTCTAGTCTTCCACCAACCTCTGCGATGAAGCTATCAGGCTTTTCATACAGCCAGTCGGTGCAGCTGCGGTCTCCCGCCGCGTCCGTGTAGTTGTGCCGGGCGCAGTCGGTGGCGGCGGGCAGCCGGCACTGCTTGACGGGCGCCTCCGACCAGCTCTGCGATGAGATCATCCATGGCGTAACGAACGATGCGTTGGGACCGTCACATGAAGGGATTTTGCACCTGGAAGATATTTAGCGTCAGTTCTTGGATTGTAATTTAAGTTATAGATATCCGTTGTGTGTATAAATAATTGATAAAAAGCTGATGGCTTCCATGCTTAGTTTATTTATCTAAGTAACGAAGGAAGTCGGTGTCTGCATCATTAACTGCACCGACACTTTAGAGAGCTTTAAGTTCCAAGAACTGAGGGAAATGTAGTCTCGACAATGTAACGGAGTTACGACGTGTTCTGATATCACGTCGCCATCACCGAGCTAACTGATCTCCTATCCACGTGTGGTGAAGGAAACTGAAGCAGACAACTGAGACAGAGGATCCGGAACTCAAATATATGTTTGTTGCGTCATCGTAATACTCTTGAGAGTACATTCTTATTGTCATGAAAATTTTACTACATTCCTGACAACATAAGTCTTGACGAATGTAAATATTGTCATAACGTGACAGCAGATTACATTAACTGTCTTTTTTGTTACTAGAGAGCACGATGCGCAGGAGCAACATTTTTTTATATATTCAGTGCATGGATAACAAATTAATTTAACATCTTGACTGGGGTGGTACATAGGTAAGTTGTACTAACTAACTGAAGCTACGATAGGATCGTGCGTATGCAACTGCACCTGCTTACGTAGTGCGTACTGTACTTAAACGACATAATAGGATGATCATGTGGAATGCGAAATGTTACGTGTACTTCACTCTAACGGTCCAATCCAATAATAACTATGTGTTTCTGAATATTGACTTTTTGATTTGAATATTGACTAAGATTGACTTTGAGTCTTCAACCTTATATTTAAATGTACGCCTACAGCTAAATCCTAATCCTAATCCTACTACTATTATAAAGGCGAAAGTTTGTAAGTATGGATGTATGGATGTATGGATGTTTGTTACTCTTTCACGTAAAAACTACTGAATGGATTTGAATGAAACTTTACCACAATATAGCTTATATATCAGAATAACATATAGGCTACTTTTTATCCGGGTATGGAAACTACTTCCCTCAGAAAGCGGGTGAAACCGCTGGCGGAAGCTACTATTTTAATAATTTAGAAGTGGTCAATTGTAACCATCTAGGACACAAAGCTCGTCACCACCAGTCACCTGTATCCAACATCTTCAACAGCGAACACGTAGTTAACGTTGTACATGGAGTTGGTGGCGTAAACCAGCGCCAGCATGGCGGCCGTGATGGCCTGGTGTCGGCCCCACCCCCCCAGCTGCGACAGCACCGCGTCCACGTGGAGACGGCCCTCGCCACCTGACTGCTCCATGGCACTGAGCGGTTATCGTGGAAACACCGGCCTTCGCACACCTCATGAATGTCACAAGTGAAGTAGGAGATTAAAATCACTACACAATTTCACTAATAGTGGTTAGCACGTGTAGTCCCCAAAGTAGCATGCAAAGTTTTTTCTTAAATGTTGTTCGACACCCGTTTGTACTTGGCGTCAGCAATAATGCCACTGTGATACTGCACTGTAACACGCCGATGTTTTACAACTGACAAAGTAAGACAAAGTAAGTCGATAGAGACGTGTGGTCACTGAGTCGCGGTGTTCCAGCAAATGTAAACCTGAGGTAATGATAAGGCAGTGCTGTGCCGGGCTCGACGGCTGCGCTTATACGAGGCGCTAGTTAAACACTGATAGGGCTCATCACGACTGCTGATAACCAGTGCAGGTGGTATACGGCTTGTCACGACGCCTGCGACTGCGTTGTCTAAGTGCATCACCGAAAACCTCAGGGTTGACACACAAACTTTACTAATATAACAACAAGTCCCACTGGTTAGAAACGTTAGCGCGCCGCCGGGTCCCACACCACACATGTCTAGGCAGCACTATAGGCCAGCTGAAGAATACTAGATGTCAGAATCGGAAGTATTTATTTAATGCTGGTTACTTTAGAGGCACCGAAGAGTTATAGGGTGTTTTTAACGTATGGATATCGCATTATGAAACACCCTGTAGATGTGCTCACGTGCGACCTACATATTAAAAGGTTTTTGGGACATGTAGAGCGAAGAACAAATAGCATTATGTTCTTAAATATTTGTAAACAGTCCTTTCTGTCAGTTCCGCGAAAATTATTTATTTACGTCGGTACCTAACCTACGTATTATCATGTTAATATTAATTTTACGTATTAATCTACGCATATTTCCAATAGATGATGTTTGCTTTTCTTGAGTGCATGTATACCTATATAATTTCTTATTTTTATTAACGTAAGGTGAGGTTGACTAGCTCATTATTGATTTGTACGTGTGTCATATGTCACGGTACCTATCCACATGAATGTTAATCTTTGTGCGCATACTCGTACTATAACTCCGGCAGATAGTCAAACTGGTCCTTATCACTAACTAAATGTTGTTTTTAAAGCAACCTATTGTTTTGTGAGAATTGTGCACACAACACGTTGCGCACGACTTTGTCTCCGTAACATAGATACTAATGTTTGCGTGGAATTCATGAAACAGAATAGTTGTACAGTAAAAATATCTCCATATCGATTATAAATAGTTTGTTTCGAGAGTAACGAATGTTACATGTCTTTTCATCAGATTACGACATCACAGGTATGGAATAGCAATCTAGCCCTCAACCCTTCATCAGCGCGTGACAAATGTGTGGCAGACGACGGCGCACTGATGGAGCCCTACTTACTGCTCGATCTAGATGCAATAATGTGTGCTGGGCTCGGTAAAGCCTGCTCCACACTAGATGCATTTGCAGTTAGCATGGTTTGCTCAGCCGAACTTCTCAATAGCAAAAGTTTTCGCAGCTATTGGGGAGGTAGTAAGGAAATATTGGGAGACCTTCACCAAGTCATGTGATATTAGGACAAACGAACATGTCTCAGTCTGATGTATCGCATAGCTCGGTGTGTGGGACAGGGCTTCTGTAATTATAACTAGAATTAGTTTTTGCTGCGTTGGATGATAGATTTGCGTTGGGAGTGTTGCAGCTCGACTGGCCGACAGTTAATTGAGCTGCTAGGAGAGTGCCCGCGACTTGCGTCATTGATTGCGATACAACCTGTGCTCCCGTATGGAAATTAAACTAAAGCCGGTGTGCGAGGTTCCCAATGGATAATTATATCATTATAATGTATTTTCAATAGACTTACACGAAAACTGACATTACCACATCGTCTATTTACCGCAAAACCTTATACACATATAATATATATTTCAAAATTCTCGCCAAATTTGTTGCCGACGTGTGTGTGTACCACACTTGTATCGAAATATAGTATATTTTTTATAAGCTTTTATTCAAAATGCAAATTGCGATTGAGCTGAAATTTTGTATTTTCATATGACTATCAATGAACTCATGTCTCACTTCAATTTAAAATCCCGGACGTATAAAAATAAATATTTCTTTAAAATCAGTTCAATTTTTGTTTTCTTATACCCTACCCAGGCTGTTTCTTAGTGTTTCGTTTCAGGTATTAGTCTATTGTATATTATTTAATTTAGTTTTTTATTGACCAATTTTATGTCAAAGTAGGTTATCGCATAGATTACTATAAAATTGTGCCTGAACACAAGGCAAGTATATTAGGTCCCGAATTATTTCTTTTGTACATAAATGAGCTACCGGATATAACCAACAACCTTTATGGAATGTATGCCGATCATGCAGCTATGTACGAGTGCGTCTGCCTCGTTGGTCTAGTGGTCGCAAGGTTCGAATCCCGGGTCGGGCCGAAATTGCTTTGTGGGTTTTGAGAAACTTTCATAAAGCAGCCTGGAGTCGGGAAGTTGGTGATTGATTTACCCGTGCATCGGAGAGCACGTAAATGTCGGTCCTGCGCCTGATCTCTCTCCGGTCGTGTCGGATCCATAGCCATGTGATCTGAAATAACTAAACCTCTAATATCATAATCATTATAATAAGTCATGGCTCATCATAATCACATGGCTATGGACTTAAATTTTTCGAGGAAGATGCATTCGTGGTTAAGACTTTCGAAAAAGTGAGTATTAGAGATTTAGTTATTCGAGATAGCATGACTAAGGCGTCACGTTTTTCGAGATGGCGTACATTCGTTGTTAAGTTTTTCGAGGTAACGTGCATTCGTTGTCAAGTTTTTCGAGGTAGCGTGCATTCGTTGTTAAGACTTTCGAACTCATAAACTTGCGGGGACATGACATTCGGTGTTACACTTTTCGAAGTTACGTATCACACTCCACGTTATTCATGGTTAAAAATGCATATTTAAGTGTTATCTACCCACACAATGACACACCGACATAGACAGACGGACCATTTGTTTGTTGCACTGACAGTCAGTCACGTTAAACAGGGACCTTTGTGAGGCTCAGGGCATCCGGGCAGCACGCACAGCACAGGGTCAGCTGTACTCCGAGTGATAAGTGGACGATGTGGTGTGGGTGCGCTGCGTAGTCGACATGCCACTCGGATAAGATTCAATTACTGTTTGATGCGTGTTGATAAAACTAATATAAGGTGTTATTCGTTTATTGGGCACTATACGGACTGTAACGTGATAAATCATCACGTTAAGATCACGGCTGTCGTCTATGTCTATGTCTTTTTCAAAGGTGCTGCGACGGCCGTATTGCGTGTTTGCGACGCACATTCTTCCTAAAAGTCTCAATTTTACACAATATGTCCTTTATGCACCCATGTGTCACAAACGCGTAATAAAACGTATTTTTTTCTTTCTCATATTTTTTTTATAATAAAAAGAATAATGACGTATAATAAAATCCAGGAATAACATGCACAACCTAATGCCACGTGTCTACATCCCCACAATAGTTGCGGACAGGCGCAGGCGCAGCGCCCCGGGTCACACGCACTCGACCTCCCGCGGCCTTGTCCCGCCCTTCGAATACTTGCGCATCGTGCACATGTGTTGTGTCTGCGTGCACCGAGCGCATGTGTTGCTATCAACATTATGCATTAGGCAGCAGCTTCAGAAGAGTCACTGTGCAACGTGCTGTTGTGGCAAATCGTAGAAATGCTGCAATGTCGTCTCCAGTTAAAAATATTTGCAGGACATTGAAGATATGAAGAGGATGACATTCAGTAGTTTGTCGGGTTATAGTTACGGAATAACGAGGCGCAGTTAAAACTTAACGTCTGCCATAACTGGTTGGCCCAGCCGAGACCCTGGCCGGATAGTGCCGTTCAGTTACCCACAATATACTACAATATCTAAAAATGGTGTAGACTTTACCTTCTGTGCTCGATAAGGCATGTGAGGCGTCTCTCACACGATGTTCTAGGAACCTGTCACAACAACTCAGTAGGGATCAAGTGTGTGGAGCTGCACAGTCAACAAGTGCTCGTGATCGGAAGCAATCTTCGGCGTTGAGCAACATCATAGTGGCTGTGCTTTGATGTCATGCTGGTCGCGGCACGGTTCACGCTTGACGTCACGAGCCGTGAAATAGATTCGATACATCTCCGCTTCATTCAATATTTGCTCATCTTTTGAGATCCTCAACGAGAAGAAAACATTTAGTTTTAGACTATTAATGTTTAATTTCATACTTCTTGGTTTCATATTATGAGAGTCATACCTATGAATACAACAATGATGCTAAGAGAACCACTAGAAAAGGGAGGGACAGCATATCCCCTTAGAGTTTATCATTACGTCTACACAATTATGTAATAGTGGCGCTTGTTTCCCATGAGTTCGTGTCCACTCCTAAAGCTCTCCATGTCACGCTTACAGCGGTCCTTGAAACGGAGATATAAGTAAATAAATATTTGTGAGTATCCGTCACAGCTCCAGTGTCAACACACGTCACACCTGTGGACAATAGGTGTGGAGGTGTGACAACTGACACCGAGCTGCACACGGGCCACCGGCAAACATTACCATCAGTGTGGCTTACGGACGGAAACGATGCCTAAACCCTGCCCATTCCTCGTACGACTAAGTATGTGGTACCCGTTCTGGTAACTGTGATGAGCGTACAGTGTCGTGAACACCTGTTACTTAGCTGAACAGCTATTGTTGCATGTTGGCTGCGAGGTCGCGTCGGCCTGTTCGGGCCACTACTTAGGAATGTTCCCAAGTCTGACGAACCATGGCCGATGGTACTTCTACATCATAACATTCTCCACACTGCGTCGCGTTATGAAAAGCTGCTGACGTCACCGCCACGCCTCTTAACCCTCAACCTACGTGTACAACAGTCAAGTTGCGTGATGTGACAGCGCGGCTGTAATCTCATAAACATTTTGACATCCGTAATCAAAAGCATTACAATATCAATCTAGCAGTTGACCAATAAACTGTGGGTAGTGGAAGGAAGTCACATGACTGATGGTTGTACTTTCCGTAGCTTGACTGTAGTCATCGTTGCCATCAATGGAATGCACAGAAGACACATGTCCTGAATTTGCAAATTGCCGCTAATTGCCGATAATGTGAAAATGCATCTCAGTATTTAAATGGGGATCTCTCTATCCTGTTATTACCCTTGATGTAATACCTCCCGTCAGCTTATTGCAGACGGCACTGTAGAGGTTTTCACCGTAACATTTTGCCAACGTAACATATCCCATGGCTCTCGCCCTACGGTCTAACTTCGGCGCTGACTTGCACATTCACTAACTCATTTAGAAGTCGCGCTCGCCTTGCAGCAGGAGACGCGTTATACTGTCGTTGAAACGAAAATCCACTAACTGTCGTCATGATTCATTTTAAACAATTGTCTGAGAACATTTTTAGCATTTAATTTTATGTAAAGTGAAGAAGTTTGGACGGGTTGTTTGAAAAGTGCAAGCGTGTTTTAAGTTTGGGGTCATATCAAATGATGAATTTAAATTTTATTGAAAATAAATATAAATATAATTAACTTTATTATGACAGGAGTCTTTATTAGTGTGCTAATACACTGCGATATATTATGAATAAAGCTTATTGACGATAATAAGCATTCGCAATACATTTCCCAGCAGTAGGTGGGCGGGGCGCTCGACTTCGACTGCAACTACCACAAGTACCAGTTCATTGCATAAGCCAACAGTTTTATTGGTTTTCTCGAAGCCGTTACTTTCGCCAGATTTCCCCGCGGGTACCTGCTACAGTACCTATGGTATGCTAGCGGACCGAGAGTGCGCGGGCGCCGTCAACGGTTACGTTTTGAATTTGTATCGAATATCTGCATCAGCCAGGTATTTGGCGTTGATATAGTATCAATGTTGTTGTGTCAATTATAGTGTTGATGTTCTCCATAATAGGTCCCGTCATACGGATAGGAACATTGTACTAACAAATAATTGATTTGAAAAATCTGACAGCATTCCTCACGGGTTCCACTTTACTTCAAGTTTCATGGAACAAGGCCAGCCTTGTATCAAACAACACAAAGCTTAACTAGGTTTCCTCGGAGAATTCTATCACTTTATTTAATCTAATTATTATTGTAGAGAATAGAACTTTCACATACGACCTTCCCAAAAGCTACCACGGAGCCACGTCCACGGCCAGTTGTAGTTGTCTTAATTTTCTTTTGTTTTGTTTCGTGGTTTGTAAACAGTGTATTGTGTCCCTCGTTGTGGACATCCTTTCATATTCTCTAAATCGATTAAGACCGTGAAATGACGTTCTAATGGCGCGCGTGCGTGGAACTAGTTTACGTTTCAGTGCCCAGTTGTTTTCCTTAATATGTTAACTGTTAGCCCAGTGAGTAAATTGCCATATCCAGTGTTAAACAAGTCAGTGCCTAGTATTGGACCAGATACTCTACTACCACGCCACCAATTCGATTTAATAATGCGGTTTACCTACTTCTGAAATGATTCCTTGAACTCCTATGCATATTCCTCATCTCCCGAGCTTTTTCCCAACTGTTGGAGTCGACTTCCAGTCTAACCGGATTTAGCTGAGTACCAGTGTTTTACAAGAAGCGACTGCCTATTCTGACCTCCTTGAACTCGCATATTATATGTAAAAAAATATAACACAACATCGTTTTGTTGTCACTCGTGTCCACTCACGTGGTCAACAGTTTAAGCACCGTCGGCATACATAATAGATCATTACAGTGGAGCAGAACCCTCCCACGCCTCGCACCAAACTGTTGAGGACTTGAGGTCACGTCGAGAGCCAAGAGCCTCGAGTACTAGGGTACACGTGGCAAGTTAGGTAAACTTGTTCTCTCTGTTGCAGGTACTCGCCGGTCACGAGGCATCTCTCCACTCGCACGGACGCTCTCCCAAACTATTCGCACCCGACTAATTATGAAAGCTCATATTTTCCCTAGCATTTGAGGTACGATTCATACTATTGAATTTGATGAGGCTTCAATTATTGATGAACGCTCTTGAGCACGTAACGGTTCCGCTTTGAACTAGACGTAGCCAGCAGGGTTACGCACGCGTGTGCGAGACTTTCAATATAACATTGTTTTGTTAAAAGAATATAATAACATCAAGCGCTTTGAATTTGTCTAATTCCCTTTGCTTAGCCTGCAGTTAACATTTGATTGCATATTTTTTTATTTATTGGATTTATAAAGCTTAAATATACATGAAAAGCCAACGTACCTATTGAGCGTGTAATAGATGGCAGAAACTCTTTCTGGCACAATTCGTGATGCCGTCAGTAAATGTAAATTGTTACACAGCGGTACGGAACTCGCGACAGACGGACGCTCTCGTCTCTACAGAACTTTTTTTACATCAATCGTAACGTCAATTTTCTTCGATGAGAATACAAAATATCTGACTGCTTCACACACAATCTATTGTACACTTTATTTTTAAAAGAGTAAGGTACCAATCAGAGAAATTGTTTGGATATGTTTGTGTTTCCATGATTGCGTGTTGAAGTGAGAAATTTTAATGAGTCGAAAATTAATTGACATTTTGACGGCAGTTGAAGCCTCATGCACAAATGTGTCGAAACAGACTAATAAGGAAGCTTTTGTGGTACAGTCATGAACGGTTTGGAGAGCGTGTTCGGTATACTTAACGCTACGGGTAATAAAATTAATACTTTTACTTAACTAATACAAAACGTGTTGAAAAAGTGTTGATAAAAAATTCACTGGTGAACAATAAAGTATACGGCAGTGATTGTGAGGGTCAGCAGTGCTTCGCACCTTCAGTGTACAGTGGAGATAATGCTATAAACGTGCAGTGCAGTGCAGTGCAGCAGAATGGTCGCGCGCTTGCCATGAAGCGCAGCAAGTCGTACACGTGGCTGTCGGGGCTGCTGCGCACGCGCGCCGCCGCCGATGACGACGAGTGGGGCGCCGGGCCCTGGGTGCGCGCCGACCTCATGCACAGCGACAGGTAACTGACATACGAGGGCTGCCTTTTAAGTTTTGTCGTTTGAAATAACTATAGACAATCTAATAGATTATTAACACTTATTGTTCTCCCAAGAATTCTCCGGGATATTTAATGCACTTTTGCATGCATTTAAACCAGTTTTTTAAACATTTATTCCACTCCAAAGTGGGGTAGTCAAAATGGCCGATTTGTATGCGACAACAGCTTCTTCTGGTGAGCTGAAACGTTGACCACGAAGATTTTGCTTAATTTTGGGGAAAGTTAAATATTCGTTAGGGCTTTAAGTCAGGGCTGTAAGGAGGGTGATATAAAATGTCTACATTTTTGTGGTCAAAAACATCTTTGTTAGGGGAGCGGTGTGCGAACTTGCATTGTCTTGGTGCACTATCATGCGAAGTCTTCAATTGTTTTTTCGAAATTCGGTGATGACTTGGGGCAAACAAACAGTGTTATACCAGTCAGCGGTAACCGTCTTGCATTCTTCTAATACAACAGTCGCGACGTAATCACCCTTTGCCACAAACGAGGCAACCCTTGTTTTTGAAGTGCTCCGTGGGCGCATGACTTTGGTCGGTTTTGGATCATGCTGGAAGACCCAGACAGTTGATGCTGCTTAGAATCTGGATCTTAAGCATATATCCAATACTCATCACCACAGAGTCAATGTATGTTTATAATGCATTGACTCTCCTCGGTTGAATAGCTCCAGAGTTTTGCGACAACAACTAACACAGGCTGTTTTTGGTCGTCGCTAAGCAAATGTGGTATCCAACGAGAGATCACCCTTCTTACACCAAGTTCTTCGTGCAGCATTTTTTGGACAGTGGTCCCTGAAATGCCCACAAATGCCTCTATTTCCTGATATGTCACATAACGATCTTCGAGGATTAGCTGTCGCACAGCTTCCATATTCTCCTGCGTCATGTCGGTTTTTGGACAAGCTTCACGTGGTTTGTCACTGAGGCTAGAGTACCCACGTTGAAATTCTAAATATTAGCGTTACACAGTCCTCAAACATGGTTCTGTATCACTAAACACAGAAGTGATCTCTTCAAAGCACTGAAGTCGCGATAAACCCCCTTTGAAAGTTGTAGAAAATTATCGCACGAAAATTTTCTTTACACATTTTCATTTTTACATCAGACTTGTCACCTTTGAGTAGGCGATACGAGAAAACTATTCCACCAATCAGAAAGCAGTCTTTTGTTTTTGAATTCTACATTCAAAAAGATAAGAATGGCATATTTTTTTGTTATTAACAACCGCAGGAGGTTGGCAAATGACACAACTTAAAAGGCTTCAAAAGTTGATTATTTAACATCAGGGATGATTGAAAGGGAAACAGCTCCAAGTGGATTGAGCAAGTCATGTCTCTTGCGCCTGGATATCAAATGAATATTCATAAATAACTTTATAAATCGTTGCGTTGGAGTAAATAACGATCTCCGTTATGACTCAATTGCTGTGACACATGAGCAAATGGTTATCAAACGTGGCACCGCATTATTACAAGTCACTAATTAAAGATCATCAAAAAAGCAGATTTTTACCCAAAGACCTAAATTTGAAAGGCCTAGACCTACAGCAATAGGGAAAAATAATACACTTTTAGCTGTAATAAATAAATATGAAAGAATTTTTAAAATATATTTATCGACAATAAAGGTATAAAGCTTTAAAACTGTTAATAAGAAAGAGAAGTCCGAGTGTAAAAGTTACGTTACAACTACACACGCCCGTAAGGCTGTCATTGAATCGAATGAATGTCATAAAATATTTTTTTTTTATTTCATGCATATTCCCCATTCTGTAACTAGTAATAGTTACTCCATGACACCTACTTGTGTGCGTGGACTCTGCACTTCCTTGAAGGTACTTCTGTTCCCGTTTTTTACCGTCGTCGGAGAAAATGTGTTCCTAGTATGAACCCGCGGCGCTGGCTCCGGCACGACTGCGGGAATCCGCGCAAAAACCGGAGCCAGCGACGTCGGCACCTACTGGACGTAGCTAGGCGGTGCAGGGCGTGATCGCGTTATCCACCTTGCCAAATGTAGGAAATAGGCTAACTTATTAATTGGCAGTTCCAATGATTGCATAAATATACATAGCGTATGTAGATGATTCGTCAGCTTTTGGAGAATCATGAATCATTTCTTATCAAACCAAGAGCCAGTCAAGCTGTAGGTACCCATACACAAATAGACTAGAAGTGACTAGTCAACTTTTGTTCATAGTCATGACTACTCATGAGGTGTAGCTCGGCCAATGTTTTCGAACCGAGTAAACTGTATCATGGCACTCAATAGCGGCCCTGGCTCCAGAGGGCGGTCCCTGCGCGGAGGTCGCGGGTCGCGCCATTGTCCGCCTGTCCACCGAACGGATGAAGATATTCCCAGAGACGCTCCGGAGAAGCATACTATTGTGTTAATGACATCTTCGTTGCACACCAAATATTTTGAACCAAAACACTTGGGATTCTTATTTTGTTATATAGAAAAAAGTACGACCAAGTTCGTTGTTCGTAAGCGCCAATAACAAATTATGACAGAAATGACGTATAAAAGCGCAGTGGAATCAGTTTTAATTACTCTCAAATGACTTCGGCTAACAACATCGTATCATTTAATTTTATAGCAATCGTTTTACTGCCGACTTCACAGCTGCCTGAAGACTTGCTCTATGTGGACGATATTTCTATAATCTGTGTTGAATTTGTTCGTTTGCATTGTAACCTGTTACATGCTTTTGTATGAGATTTGTCTCACGACTCGTTTTTGTAGCACCTCTTAATAGTAGCGCAAGAAAGGACATCCTTGAGCCGCGCCGGACTGACTCCGACAATCGATTTGATTTGTCTGTGCTTTTTTTGGTTCATTTGATTTCTAATCGATTTAGTTAAGGCATGGTTTTTGTGAGACCGTTGACTATCATTACCATAAATTGGGTATAGTATAAGGTTTCATGGAAATCTAGCATTAAGTGTGGTATGCGAAGTAATGACTACGAGTGGACGAGTATAACCTGCTTTTAAGGTCATGCATAATACAATTTCCATCCCTTAATTTGAGTTATTAATTAAAGAAAGTATACATAATAGCTTCCACAACTGTCTATAAATAACAATAAAAGCACAAATTTAGTCATCACAAGTCGACACCGGAGGCGCGGAGTGCTCGGCCCGGGCACGCCGCGGGCGTCGGCCATCAACACTTCGTGTCGGCCAGCCATATCACTCGACACTGCCTGACGCAACATGTGACTTTTCTGACCGGAATATGCACCATGTGAAATGTCAGAAAGTGTACAGACGAAACTTTTTACACGCAGTTATTGGGCCGCTACAATATTAACCACAAACCTGCTTAATTAGGTTTCTACGTATAATAGAACCTAAACAGGCTTAAGTGGACAGCTGCCAATTACGTTAAATTGAAAATCCTTGACACCCCTTTTGACTTTTGACTACACTACCGACTATACTAGGCAGTTTGGTGAGAAAGACTTTTTCATCACGGTTATTACGATTAGGAGCCCCATTGTATCGAAAGTTAGGATCCCTTCAAGTTGAAACATTTTCTGTAAAAGTTGCGTGCGCTTAACTTAACTTGATCACGGCTCGCAGCAGGGCGCATAGTGCTGAATGTTGCGCGTGCGCAGCCACGCACGCGCTATATCTTACTTAACGCAGAGCTGCAGTACTAACAGGAATCTAACATTAGTTAAAAGCTCGAGGCAATGGAACAGGCCTATTGATTGCTTGTAAGTGTTTCAATGAACCGCTAATATGTCGTTGCCAGGACGGTGTACGTTCGCATGACAGCGGACAACGAATTCTGTGCATTATCAAATGTATGTACATACATATTTGTAACACAATATTTGTTAGCAAACCGCAGTGAGGAGTTCGTAAGTGGTTTCCATATCCCCAAGTGGTCGTAACGTTGCATAAACGCGTACTTCCATAATATTTCAATGTGCCAGATGCAGTTGTGAGTGCTGAGCACAAACAGTGCGGCGCTCTGGGCTCGTAAACTGCTGCGGTGAACGTAAACCATGCCGCACGGGGGAGGGCGGGAGGGGGCGGGACAGTTGCCTGCCGTGCACCTCACTGCATCCCTAGCTCTGTGATAAGGTCCAGATAATTATCTAGCTATGTGAGAAAAATTTCAATGAATGTAAACAGAAAATATGTTTTACGTTTAAAGACAGTTTCCGTATTAGTTATGATCGCCTGAAACACTGAAATGATCACTACGAGACGAGAGTTGTCGGACTTTTTACTCATTATTTTGACATTGTAACATTTCTTCTGACGTTTCATAATGCATTTCTAATGAAAACTTTACTCTGGCGTTACGAAACTCGATACTTCGAGGAATAGAAGAGATACACAATTGTTGCGGCTTATCCCCGGCACTGGTGTACCCACATGTAGCGGTACTTTCTATATTAAAATCAAATAAAGCACGCGAGTCAGTTGGGCTGTCACTTACGATATCCGCTGGCGGTCGAGTGTGAATTGGAAATTTAACCGCAGCGCTGATTGGCTGACAGGCCGTGACGCGGCGCGCACGCAACCTCCAACTATAGTGACGATTGTGTTTTGTTTTGGTGATTAATTGTTGCTTAGTCGCTTACGTAGAGACAAGCGCGAGCGGGAGAATGTCGTGCAGGTCATCGCAACTGGATCGGACCTTTATAGAACATTTTTAGGATCAAAATATAATTTTCCAATTATTTAATCTTTTACATCGCATATTGTGTAATCAGTCATCAAATCAACACCACGTAAGTAGGCAGGCCGGTCATTCCAATCATTGATAACATTACTGTGAACCTATCCATAGGTGCCATAAAGAGTTCGTGAGTAAAATGATTTAGTATATAGGAAATGGATTGGAAGTTCTTGGTAGTAACTTTAAATAACGCGACACGACGTTAATTGTAAACACACTGCAGCGTTCCGTACTAGTAATGCGATTTCATTGTAACGTAAGCCTCTACGTCGTTTTCTAGTTATTTGTGTTGCTGTCCTCACCTCGGCGTGGCGACCTTACGCTATCCCGGACAGGCGTAGATACAGCGCCTGCGCACCCAGCGAGGCACAATGAACACTGATTGCGTGAATAGCGTGTAGTCGTACACTTCAGCAGTCGCGTTGAGCGGCTCGGGCGTGTTTGTATTGCGTGGCTTTTGTTCAGTTTCTCACATTAGGATAGCGCAGGAAGTTGGAGTGTTTCAGTGATCCTTACTTCTGCACTTACGTGCAGTTCAAGTGTTCATATTTAGATACCATCCAAACCCATGGGCACGCTTCTCTATGGAATCTTGATTAACATAATAAAACGTGCATGAAAGGAACATATTACTAATCGTCCTTCAAGCTATTGAAGTAGTTATTTAACGAAATGATGTTGACGAACTGCGAACATGGTTGAAGTGTAAAAATGGTCGGTTCATCAGGATCAGGAAATTATATAATCTGTATGGTAGTAACCGTTGTCAGCACTAGCTGTTCCGTGTACTAGTTACGACGCGATTCCGAAGCCGCCCTTGTCTTAATTAATTAAATAAATTATTGTATTATCGGAGATTTCGTAGTTGCCTGAATAATGAATCGGTTGCTAGAATATCCGGGTAATTGACGGTTCGTTACGGTAACGGCCATCAAGTTCAGAAAATTATTATGGATGCATAAAATACTGATTTCTGAATGCTAAGGACAAATTCTAGAAATGCTTGGCAAACGTCTGAAGTAATGAATAAATCATTTATCCAAAAAGAATAGTTTCCATCAAACAAAAAATTCAAATGCTTTATTAACAGCAGATATCTACACAAAACTTTATCATGACGATCGAGTTTAAAGAGTAATATTTCACGAGCGGCGTCGCTCCCGCAGCCTGCAGCTAACTCGTGAATGGCCATACAATTTAAATCTCGCCATAAAGCTTTCCCTTCATATTTCCCTCCTAAACCGCCTTATAACTGCCACTTACCATACGCTCCATAAAAACTCAGTTAACTTACTTTATGATTTCACCACAACCTGAACTAGACTTTATGTTGCAGAAGATATGATTCAGAATAGAAAAAGCAAAAATTAAAAAATGCGCCTAAAGACGTCATTATTCATATAAATAGGTTTTGACAGTTTTATTCGTTGTTACTGTCTCATATCGCACGAATGAGGTGGACTCACTCGAGATGCAGCTGGAAAACTGTTTTTCTTTATACAAGATAGGATGCAATTTACAGAACCAGTTATATATTAAAACTTTAAAATCTTTAGTTTTTAAAATAAGTACGACTAAACTCATGCATATGCTGGATTACCTTCCGACGTGGATGACATAAAAAATAAGTGTTGTTAAAACCAGTCCATCCAGCGAACTTAGTGACAAGTGTCGTCATTCGGAATTGCAGTAACACCCTACAGGCAACAAGCAATAACAGTTACATTACACGCGTATCATTAGCTTAGATGAACGAGTACTAGATCTGAGGCCGACGTAAACATATCTGCCAGACAGTAACCAAACTCAAAACATATCGTACTAGAGAAACCTCTAATGGAAGATATTAATAGACATTACGAACTCTGTATACGTAGGCAGGTGCGCGAATACCAGGCCTGAGTAAAGTTCAATCGTTTTATAGTGCCTAATTAATAAATAAAATATGCTAATTAGAGATTTGGTACAAATAATGCTACTAGACTCAAGAAGATTTCAATGATTTTTATGAAAGTTTATATCAGAAGCTGAATGCTTTACTCACGACAAGATGTTATGATGGACCGAGAAAAATTATGTAGTCAATGCAAGTTAGGTAAGTGCAAGTGAAGTTAATGTATCAGGCACACATTGATGCACCTATAAAACCCGAAGTGAACATTACGGTTGCACGAGGACAGCACAATTAGGATCACAGCAGCGCAACACTATCGCGGCGACATGGCACTTGTTCCCACAGTTTACACGAACAGCGTATTTCCCCGGACGCTTGGCGCCGAGGTGTCCGGGCCGCGCCGCCTGCGGCACTGTCCGGCTGTCCGGCCGTCCACGTGGCTGCTAATGCCAGATAATGGTTGCACTTGCTGTTTATTGGACAGAAAGCGTGGGCCTGTAACAACGGCCGAGCTATGAATATTAATTCTGATTTGAAACAATTTACCTTGGGATTATTACTAGTTTAGGTAAGTCCGCAAGAGGACCTTGTTTCGAAAAATTATGATAGATCATAGTAGGGTACATACAACGTACCAGGCCTGTGGTGTGGCAGGCTTTGGACTTGGACATGTTGACTTGTCCACTTATCCTACATGTCAGCATGGTATCTTCGTAACCATATTTTGTTGTAGCATCTGGTTAGTTAGCGGCCCCAAAGGAAACGAATCCGAAGAGTACACATCGCAATCTCGTGTAGTATGGTACCCGTGGAGTGTAGCGCATGGTAAGATCTCCGTCGGTTGGAGCCACAGCATAGTTGTAGGCGCTGTTGTGTTCCGCCGGCGGCGCGGCGGTGGGCGCTGCGACCTCATTGATATTTCTATTAAAATTACTTTTGTTAGAGCTCATTGAAATTTTTGCTTAATAAGCAAGAATACGATTCATTCAAATCAATTCAGTTTAATCCAAAAAGATGTTTTTGCTTATTACCACAAGGTACCTACTTACTTTTTCATCTAATAAGTTGACTTAAAGAGTGGTCAGCGATCTCGAGCAGCAGTAATGTTGCGTGTTCCCATGGGGCAAACAGCTGAATGTTCATTTTACTTGGCAACTGTATCGTACTGCCGGAAGAGCAGTGGTTTATAAGATTTTATCTATCAGATATGAAGCGCGTCAGATAGGCGAGCCGGGACGATTGGTGGCGCCCTGACACGCGACCGAGGTTGGACCAATCAATGATAACATATCACCGTTGTCACTGATGCAATCGTATCACCAGTTCATACTGCTGGATTATAGCGAGGAAATTGAAAATATATGCCTTGTGTATAGTTTGGAGTCGCTAACTCGACACATATGTACATGTTAACGTTAATGCGATTTATAAACGCACCGACTGTTTTATTCGATATTTAGCTCTTCTTGATTAGAGTCTCTTAGGGATCCTATTTACGCCTGTGAGGTCCTGCTGCTCTCATGTACGTACGTGAGGTATACAAATATTACAGGCATTCCAAATAAATCGGAGCTGCTTCAGTTTGAAGATATCACGTATGTCAACAGAACGCCATTCTAAAATGGTTTATTTTCCAATTTGTATAGTACATTTAATGCTTTCTCATACCTGATAATCCTATGCTTTGTAAATAATAACAGGACTAATTACTACGTATTTTCCCTGGAACAATATGAAAGAAAGCGCCTCCAACACGCCATCAACAGCATCTGTTGTTATTTTATTGCTATCAGCTCACCTCGTGGCTGAGGCGCAAATAAAATATGATGGCCGGTAATGGCGACGTTGCTCACACGCGGCGCCAGCTAGCGGTGTCACAACGCGGACATCACCAACTAGACATTCATCCTTAGGATATCACTGACGACAATAAATCATTTAAAGTAAGAAACATGCCAATAATTACGATGATATTATATTACACAGTTAGGTACACTCGTTTGTTTCAAACCTGAGAACATGGCGTAACTGGCGCGCCTCACCTAAATTTTATCTTTCACTTCAAATCAAAATTCCATTGTCATCGTTTTTATTAATGAAGTTAATTTTATTGAAAGTCTTCAGGCCACAGTATTGCTCAAAATTATGTAAAGGAAGTTCATTTTACCGAGCCCGAGTCATCCCCGCTCGTTTATCTGCGTGGCTTAGAGTCCACTTTACGTGAGGGGCTGCTAAGCCTCGTCAGCGCGGCCCCCGAGCGTCTTGATGTATGCCATGAGCACCCTGCCTGGGTTCATAGCACGTTATATCGTATATCGTAAAGATCAGCACTGCTTTTGTATTCGCTCATTTTATTATTCATTTAAATGTAAATATGCTTGTGGAGAGCTGCTTGTGTGAAATGAAATTTGGTGGTAACAGTAAGCGTTTCGCAATAAGTAGAAGCGTTTCACCGTTCGCCTTTGGTCTTTACAATTTATCGACGCTGCTTCCTGCTACATTCTTATCCACCGCATACGAAGCTTTATAAAAATATCTGGGAAATACCTATTTTATATTTCCTGAGCTCGAATCATTCCAAAACAATTAAAATTCTATAATCCCTGTCTAAGAAATTGAATAATTTTAAAGACATTCAAAAAACCCCCCTAAAGATTTGTTTAAACTCCACCGTTCTACGCTACTCAGCCGAATTCCATTTGCCGCGGGCGTTTCCCTCGTGGAAGTCATTCAGTAAATGGAATAGTTGGTCATTTTCCCGCCCTGCGCATGTAGCTCTCGCTGCCACTTACTTTTATGGCTGCACAGATTGATGGCGCTGCTGCCGAATATTGCCGAATGATACCGAAGGTATTCGCTTAGGAAAACGATCCGTAGGCTTTTACGAAACTTATTAGTACGTTACACACGTACATATTTCACGAAATTAGCGATACAAGTAAAATAAAAATAATACATATATAAAACCAAATCAATAAGATAGCATGGTGGCCCCTAGCCATAAATTGTCGTAGATGGGTCCAGCAGTCAAAGATTAGCAATGTTTATAGAGAAGCTGATACTCGAAACTTGCCGGGCTGTCTCCATAATGGTGTAAATGACTAAAACTGTCGGTTCATTATGTAAATCGAATTTTATCTGACCATTAAAACCCTCTCAAATATAATTATGGAGCTATAAAATTACTATAAAACTCAAATAAATATTAAAAGTTTTGTCGTGATTTTATTCTCATCCGTATTATTTGCCTTAACATTCGAATGCCTCAGTACGAGTACAGCTTACGAAAAGGCTAAATTTATAATATGACGCGCAAATAGTTTTTGTACGTGAGGACAGTCAGGATGTTGTCGAGTGAGCAGATCTGCCGCGGTACTTACTCGGACCAGTGTCGTCGCGATAAATGACTTTACTTTTCAACAAGGATTACGATTTTTCAACCGGGGGAAGTTTAACTGAAGTGAAAAATGCGAGAGTGCACCTCTCTGGACGCGTTGGGGTAGTGCGGGTGAGGGGCAGGCCGGGCAAGATGCGGGGCCCGGCCAGTCGCCGGCTTACCTAAGTGTATTTGAAGGAGTTTTATTGATGCGGTTAGTGAGTAGGAGCTCAGGCTCAAGTGGCCGGTTGTCGCAAAGGGACCGTTTTGGGAAGAGATTTTTAAGAAAAAGAGACTTATCGTGAACTTGGTCGGCACCCTTATAACATCACTTTGTTGGCCATCTGTCCGTCTGAGAACATCTTTTATTTTGGATGTGCTTGGTAGTATAGACTTGAAATTACCTATATACATATACCGTAGACTCAGGTTTAGGGTCCCATGAAGTTGTGAAGAATCAAGCTTCTATCATCATCTGCCTGGCCTTTCCCAATTCATGTTGGGCTCGGCTTCCAGTCTAACCGGATGCACCTGAGTACCAGTGTTTTATATAGACCATGGACGACTACCTATCTGACCTCCTCAACACAGTTACCTGGTTAGCCCGATACCCTTGGTGAGACTGGTTTATCAGACTTTCCAGTTTCTACGCTCACGTAAAAAAAATATGTATAACGTGGTCTCAAGGTAATCACAACTCATCTACTTTCCGTTTATGTATTTACAAATATTTAATTGGCACATAACATCTAAGATATCACTAGTACAAGAAAAAATCTGCAAACCATGCCTTTGTAAGTAATTCAAAAATAAGGCGGCCCACAGATATTATTCCTATAGTAGGACGGAATTTAAAATTGTAACAGTAGCTAGTTAGAGTTGGGTATCATATGAAAGGGCTTCATGTGAACTTTGTAAAATATATTTTGTATATGTTTCAGAAATATCATTAATAAATTTTCGGATACATAAAAATATACCGTTAGAAACCTTATCGGGAAGGAATCCGAATATATAATAAAAACGAATCAAATGAATTAGTTATTACGAATTTTACAATTTTTTTTTTATTTATTTGGGAAAAAAAACAGTGACACATTACATTTTATACATAATATAGATACAAGAAAGCATGAGCAAATGTGTAACCAACAACATTTTCCACAAAATTAGCAGGATTGTCAGTAACAATCATAGGGTCGCGTTGTCCGGTCAGAGGACCATCAACGTGTGACGACTGGCTGCCTCCGCCACGAGCAGATTTAAGTATTTAAGAGGTTTTGTAATGGCGTCTTCTCTTCGGAAAATGTAAATTTTTAGAATTAATCGCGTTACCGTTGGCGAAACATGGTCATTATGTAAAATCGGTATTTGGAATTCATGTCACCGCTTGCTAATTAATGCTAAATTATATTTAATAAATAATTTGTATGTAGATTGACACAATACGAGCTTATCCGTTTGGTATAAAATCGACAGTAGACGCAGAAACTTAGTATAATTCAATATTGAATTGACATTATAAGAGTATCTATAGTATTATAACTCGTAGTCGAGAATGACCTGTTCACCGATGCCTTTTCTAAAATAATAATTACTTTTATCAACTCAACGAGAACAACAGAGTAGCAGAGTACATAGTACCTATTTAAATAACTAATTTATATTAATCCATATTGTTTGTACTTTTTATCTGTTTGTTGTTTTTTGCGTCGCTTTATGTGTGAATTAAGTGGTTTTTCATCCTAATTACAACCTCACTGTGGTTTATGTACCTAATAGGTAGGTGTCAAGTCGTGTAAACCATTAATTGAATAAATAAAATAAATATCATCAGAAATTGTAGATAAAGTTAACACAACTTGTCTTAGCAATGAACATACATATGCTCAATAAATTAATACGAGTATTTATAACTAGTGGCTAGTGAAGGTTATGTAAAACTGCAAAAATAACCTCATCAAGGTCATTCCTCCACACATCGCCGTTTGTGATATAATTCATAGAATACATTTAACCTCACGAAGTGACGTCAATAACATGCTGAGATAACGAAACATAATTTCGAATAGGCTTGCATCGACTCCGTGGCGCAACGGTAGCGCGTCTGACTCCAGATCAGAAGGTTGCGTGTTCAAATCACGTCGGGGTCAAAGTTTCAATTATTTTGGATGTTTTTTTCTTTTATTGCAATTTTAATGAAACCTTTTTGTAGCTAATACTGGGATTTTTTTAAGTCAACACTTTGCTTGGAGAAACTGATATTTGTCCAGAACTCCAATGAAAGGAAGATAAATCAATAAAAGCTATTAAATATTGAACAAATATGACCTGACAAGGTGGCTACCTGCCATCAGTTCCCACGGCTAATATTATTTGGTTATTTCACGGTCCGTGCATCCGTGGTGTTAAGGGCTCGTTGCACTCTGCCGGTGGTAGGTACTCAGATAAGAGAAATGGAAGTAGGTAACTATTGTCTTTCTATGTATAATCGTAAACGCTAGTAGAAACGAGGAAAATGTATGGAAATGACATATCAAATCACATCATGACCACGTGACTTATCGAATTTAAATGTCATTTCCATACATGTCTTCAAATCCCAACGCTGAGTGCCCCGACGCTAGGCCTCCCGACGCCAGGCGTCCCGACGGTAGGCGTACCGACCCTAGGCCTCCCGTGACGAGACGCCATGACGTTAGGCGTCTTTACCCTTGGCGTCCCGACGCTGGACGTCCCGAAGTTAGGCGCCCCGATATTAGGCGCTACATTAGGCATCTCCGTGCGTCTAAGGACAAAAGGGCCGTGTTGGTGGCGTGTACTGTTCCATGCGCTTCTCGGAGAGAAGTCGGCAACATCGGAGGGGCCCCTAAGGCCAGGGTCTGCCGGAACTGCGGATGGTTCGCAAGAGTTACCGTGACCCTGGCACACTGGGAACTCCAGAAGCAACATAGTGGATTTCAGTCAGTATGAGTCTGACACTGCCTCCTGCTGCATTATCACTACATAGTATAAAACAAAGTCGCTTTTTCTGTCCCTATGTCCCTTTGTATGCTTAAATCTTTGAAACTACGCAACGGATTTTGATGTGGTTTTTTTTAATAGATAGAGTGATTCAAGAGGAAGGTTTATATGTATAATTTTAGTATAAGCATTGCACCCGTGCGAAGCCGGGGCGGGTCGCTAGTGAATTATAATATATAAGATCTGTAAGATCTACGTTAAACAAGATCGTTGTAATTCCAATTTGCGGGCAGCCATTTTGAATGTCGGCACAACCTAGGTCTTGGAATATTAATAAATTATGTAGGTACTTCGTTGTTAGCGCATTTATGTTTGTAAGATCGTGAGGATTTAGGTACACCGCTAGGCACAAGGCGAAACGGGGACAGTTCCGTGACGAGGTCCTTGCTGCTCGACGACTCCATCCAAAGTGCCTTTTGTCGGCTCTGCTGGTAACGTCACTACTCTGCCAAAGCGCGCCAAAACCATGTTGCACGACAACGCCACCAGAGGGCGCGCTTGCGTGTCGTTTAGTGTCCGTATTAATGACCGACGACAAATATATTATTTTTGTTACCATTCGGTCGTAAAACTAACTTCCTTCGGACACATGGTTTATTTGTGATCAAAATTATTTTCTTAGTTTAGTCAGGATCGTCAGCCGAAACCGGTTAGACTGGAAGCCGACCCCAACATAGTTAGGAAACTACCTCGTTGGTCTAGTGGTCGCAAGGCGCGACTGCTGTGCACGGGGTCTCGGGTTCGAATCCCGGGTCAGGCCGAAATCGCTTTGTGGGTTTTGAGAAACTTTCATAAAGCAGCCTGGAGTCTGGAAGTTGGTGATTGATTCACCCGTGCATCGGAGAGCACGTAAATGTCGGTCCTGCGCCTGATCTCTCTCCGGTCGTGTCGGATTGCCGTCCCATCGGACTATGGGAGTGAGGGAATAGAGAGTGCACCTGTGTCTGCGTGAATGCTTGTGCACTATAATATATCCTGCGCAGCTGGCTGATCTCCATAAGAGAGAACGGCCGCCGTAGCCGACAATCGGCCTGGATGCCATCATCATCATCATCAGTTAGGAAAAGGCTCGGGAGATGAGATGAGTCAGGATCGTCAGCATCTTGCGATTCAACTGCAAAAAATCAAATCAAACAACAAGGAATAGCTATTTTTTTGTGCCAATACACGAACTTTGTTGTGCATATTAAAATATTCGCTTGGACTAACAAACAATATCTTAGAAATTTGTTTGTGTCTGATTTAATAATTAATAAAATCTGGTTTATTTTGGTATCAAAAACTGACAATAATGGTACCTGCATTTTGTTATTGTTGTTGAAAGGGCCCCGCGATGGTTTCTGTACTCCTACTGTGAAAAGAAAACATCTTTACGTCTTAAGAGAGCAGCAGCAATAAGACGGAGTGGCGCGAGGTGCAATACGCTAATGGTTGGCCCACCTCAACACGCCTGCCATCTCGCCAAAAAAGCATTCTGTTCAGTGGCTCGACATGCCACCGCTGCAAACCGTCACGAGGCGTCCTATGTGATGCGTCTCTAAGCTCGCTGGGCCTTTGTTCAGTGGCGAAGAAGGTAGTACGTGTTCACAGCTTGGCGAGAGTGTTGCTTTGTCCTCACTGACACAGATACAGTGAGTCAAAGTTCAAGTAAGGCGTTTCCACTGTAGGCGACGCGCTTTGTTCGCTTGCCAGTTGGATCGCAGGCCGACTGCTTCTGATGATTAATCAATAATTCGATAAATTTGTTTTTGCATCGAAGTGAAAAGTCAGTGAAGTTCTTTTGATTTAATGTTGTGTAATCTTTTAATATGGTTTTAAATTAGCAATTTACATAAGTTTTTAGATATCCTCACGCAGACATTATTCGACTCGCAGTCGCCATATTGTTGCGCCACAACCTTTCATTTGAATAACGATTAAATGCTATGCAAATGGAAACTCGTAAAACAGCTGTTACAACCACTGATCTAATTTTAAAATCTCGTGTATTTTATCATTTATGTATAAACGTCACATGAATTGTTGTGACCTTGGGGGTCACCAGTCGTTGACACTGGTAACCGATTGTGCTCGCTCGTTTGTATGTTCGACGCGACATTCGACAGTAACTCGGAATTCCAACATGCCATTTAACTGGGAGGTACACATCACCGTGTCAGCGTGAGTAATAAATATCGTTAGGTACGTCCTGTTTCTGTTGGTACTGAATCACTTGTTTTGACTTTGGGAAGCAAATTATTTGAAAAGAACTGTTCACTATCTTCGAACCTATCACAGTGTCTGATTTCATTAAGCCAGCGTGAGTCATGGGTTCTTCGGGGATTTTGATAGGAATTGGTTAACATAATTTTATAGTAAAACAATTTATGTACTTACCTTTAGTTCCATAATCCGTTGTGCGAATAAAACAAGCAAACTGTCGTAATATGAACGCACCGGCAAAGGCCAACTCCAGAAAACAAGCTCGGACTACTCCAATCAACAGTTTTTGTATGGCCGCAAGCAATTTGTGTACAATTCAGTTCCCGGCGAGCGAGCTCTGAAATGACCTGGATTGATGCGTTTGTGCCGCGTCATGTGACGTTTTGAGTCCGGCGCGGCATCACGTCTGCACAATTAGTGGGCGAGCGAGCCTCGCGGCCGCATTGCTACTGCATTCTAAGATACAACACAGTGTTGCCGCCGGTCGCAAGCATAACTAAAATGTTAAAGGTTCACTTTTGGTTGATTTGCTTCCGAATGAAGTTGTGAATGGTTTGCGGCCTCTGCATGTAAAGCTAATCGTTCGTTTGTTTTAAGTTACAAATAACCGAATGTAGAAGGTGTGCTTCTAAATACACGTAAAACCCAACTACCGTACTAGGAGCTCTATTTAGATTTCATAATGCCAAAATGATCAGTGTTGTTAATCTCTCAATAACTTCGTCAGTATGCCCTGTTTAAGAGACACTTATTGTTTCTGCAAATGCAGATGCCATTTCGCCTGAAACACAGGATGACATAGTTGAGGCATAAACTATGTAGATAACATATTATAGATTTAAGAAAAACTGCATTTACTGAAATATTATAAAATTTTAGTTAAAAAAAAACAATTATCATCTCAGAATAGAACCTTTTTAATACAGTAAGTTATATGTATTACTCGACATGTTTCTAGAAACGTCATGCTAGTTTGCTTGAACGGAACTGCAATAATTTGATCTGGTCCTTATCGCAAGATAATGAAGTAACAGTGGTGTGCGGTGAGTGCGTCTCGGCCGGGAGGACGCGGCTGCGGTCAGCCCCCCCCTCACGGCCTCCTGTGGGAACTGGCGCGGTGAGATACTGCCCGCGGCTCCGGTAGCTTGTGCCGCTGTGGTGTAGGATTACTGCAGCTCTACTGGTCTTACTTGTTTAGTTGGCGTCACTTTAATAATATAATTAGAAGCTTCGGTTAGCAAACCATGATCGGAAATTCAATGAGGCTTATAAAGATTTGGTTGTCGAGATTAGTCCTGTTCCGTTATCCTTAATATGAGTCATATGGAGAACATGTAACGAACGGTCGCGACTATTTATGTAAATAAAGAGCTATCAGCACGTTACATACTCAGATAAGCAGCATTCATAATATGTTAAAGATTGCCCTTAATCCTTAAGTGGTCACTTTCCATTATTTTCTCATATGTCAGCTCGGAGATAATCCGTGTTCTGTGGCGTGAGTTTCACTGTGGCTCGCCGTCACCGGGGCTGCGGGGTAATTGCCGGCTGCAAACCGTTACGTTTGACCGCACGTATAATTGACCGGCTCCACGGTTCGAGCTCTTCACAAAAAGTCGTGAAAAATTACACCGGCCCGGCTGTCTGTGACCTTTCGACTAGCTCACGCAACATTTGCCTCGCCAGTCTTCTAATAATAACTTGTTTGTTGTATTAACTTCATTCAGCGAAGTTGGTCTTAAGTCACAACGTGCTAGCCCTACTGTTGAGGCACATTGACTTCACGTCTTCACTACGTCTGCTCTTCCGTGTACATACCTATATCAATCAGCAATTTCAAAAGATACACGTGTCATAAATGAAAAGCAATCACTTCAGTACTCATGGCAAACTATCACTTCAGTCTTCAAGGCAATCTGTTTTAAATATAAAAAGACATGAACAGTTCTCGCACTGGATAAGCCGGCGATATAATTACTGCGTTAAGTACTGACACGGGGCAGTTCGTCACAGACTAGCCCCGACTCTGGACGGGAACACTTACTCGAGGACCGATCAGACAGCGCCGCAGCTACTCACTATTAAATTCAATGTTTAACACTTCACAAGATGTATCTCCATCTTTCAGGCCAGGGATTTGGAAATCAGTAAATGTTTTTTTAGTTTTCATTGACGTAATAGTTTTATGGAAAATCATTTGATAACAAGATGCAAGAAAAAACATGCTAGAAGGTGTAGATGATTAATACCACTGAACAGAATAACCTGTCTTAATAGAACACATTCTAAAATCTTCCCAAAAGTAGGTGTAGTAATCGGTCGACAATGTGCAACTATAGTAGTCTGCAGTCTGTATGTAATAAGCAAAAAATGTCACTCCGTTGTCGTGGATGCAGTGTGCAGTTCGCATGCGCAGACCTTCCTCCCGTGCACGCGATGATAACGCGCCCGTCGGTAACGAGGTGTCACTGTTATCAGGTGACGATATCAGCCGCTAAGGAGTTACATTTGCCTGTTTTTGATCGGTGACCAGCATTTTGCAGATTTATATTCTTCTAGTCCTTGCCTTGTTCCCCATTTATTGGGGGTCATACCAATACTGAATCCATTTTTGTATGATCAGTTTTTTGTCTCCATCCATCTACATTCATACTGAACACACTAACTGTAGCATGTGTTTCTTCCCTTTTCGTCGTACCCGTATACTATGACAAACGCTAACTTCTCATTTGTTCTACGTTATGACTTCTAATATACAAACATCCATCTCAACATTATCATTTTTATTACATGACATACTCTCTTTTCTCAGCCCCCTTTTCTAACGCAACACTCTGATCCAACCAGGCGACGGTTTTAATTATGGGTTGATAAATATTGTTCCTCAATTTGATATCCAGATTTACGTTTAAAATTATATATTTAGCAAAGTTTGGTACATAGATATGTCGCAGGGATAGAATTATAGGAAGATAAAATGTATATCTAATGTAAAAACTTTTAACCCACTACATTATATTTTAGTTTCAATTGTTTCGTGTTTTTAATAATCACTGATTGCACCTTCGCCCGCGCACTTCACACTGACTAATTGAATATTGTTCTGCCTTTCATTGGTCCGCTAGCTATGCGCTGGGCAGTTGTTAGGGTCTGCATTGTAACAAGTTAACATGGGCGCTAACTAGAGCTTTTACGTGATTATATTTATCGAAGTGCTGTGAAAACTTATCATATTTTATGAAGTGTTAATATTATGCTGGTTTGACTTTGAAAAAGTATTGCTATAGTTTTAATGTACTTGAGTATATGTATAAATACGGGGAGGTATTGTGGAACTTGTATTTAACACAAGTCGTTGGTCGCGGTCTCTTTGCTCATTATGTATCACTTCACTGAGTACGTAGTGACATCGAGTACTAAGAAGTACTGATCTCTAAGTATTTCTAGTTGCGGCGTGCACAGTACAAGCGTCGTCTGTGACGAGAGAGCTATTTCGACGAACTCGTACAATCTAAAATTCAATTACTACTTAACTAAATGTAATGACTGGCTGACGTGACCCTAGTTTCTTGGTAGACATCAAACGTTTCATTCTTAGTTAGCGCGATGTCATAGTTTAACTTTGCAAGTTTTATTTTCTATCCGTTTTAGGGTTTAACGCTTCTAAACCGTCGTCATAAATTGAAGTAACAAGGCACAGCCAACACTTGTGTTTACGAACGCACTGAGTGAAATCAATGCCTTATCCGAAGTCCTATCCGAAGCTGGTGTGTAACAAGCCCCGTAAATGCGTTGTGCCGTGGCATATGCTGAGTGTATATGTATAATTAATATGTTAGTCAATAGTGGAGTTTTTGTGTGACATCGACACGAGCATGTTCAACGCGAGGTATTTAGATATTAACGTGGTAACCGATATGGTGGAATGTCGCGCGGTGCGGGGATTACAGCGGCCCGACTGAGGAGAACTCGTTTGTTTTATAAACGAGAAAGTGATGGATAGCATACAATTAGTAACATATTCACATTGTATTAAATTCATAATCTTTCTTTCCCATGGTTATTTAAATGATTTTTGAACTCAGCAGGGTTCTCGCTTAAACTGTAAGAGGTATCGATGTCATTTTTTCTGATTTATTATTTAGAGATCATTTTTGGTCAGCTGTTATGGTAACTCTGAAAATCTTGCAAAGCGTTGTCACAAAACACTGCTCACTTTTCTCCAGCAAAATATAGGACGCATTCCTCAAGTGCATACAGGATTACCGAACCACGAAAGTCGTATTAAGAACTTATAAATATTAACATCTCCCGAAAGGAATCAATCTCCGAAGCAGTTGGCAGGCTTTAATCGCAGCGGGCCGGGGTTCTGTTCCCGGAACGTGCAAAAAGCTTCCCGCGGCAAGACCGAGTATATTATTACGTGTCGGTATAATGGGGTATAATGACCTGAGGTTAGCGCGCACTATATGGGCCTGCACTTTGTAGATTTGAACATTGGTTAACAAAAACGTGTTTTGTATTTGTATTTATATGAGTTTCAGAATTAGATTTAAGTAGAAGCGGATGGATATTTATACTGTAAAAAATTAACCACTTTTTAAATAAACAGTTTTATGAATACCTGTAGTAGTTATGTCGGAGAGGCACAGCGCGGCGCAGTGGCGGTGGCGGTGCGGCTGCACGCTGTTTGATGCGAATATAAATACCGCGCAAAGGAAATGAGAATGCTCAGATGTCGTACTATTAGAAACTGGAGGACACTTTTATGTTTATTGTTTTATCATGCAAGTGTATTAATGTGTTTCTTAGGTGTATGCTTGTATCTCATATTTATAACGACCGGTTCTGTAAGTAGTGTCAAGTTGAGTTTTTGATAAAATATTTATTTTTGTATAATTTATAGTAAGTAAGCTGTATCATGTTCATGTTTGAACGAATCGGCAAAAGTCCTCAGGAATACCATTTCTTGGAAGTGGATTAAAACGAGCTGTTTGATCGGACATTTCCACCTAATAGCCCAATAAGCCACTCAATCAAATAAATCGCGATAATCGAGCTTGAGACATAATAACGAATAGGTTTGCAGTCATTTAACTTCAATTATAACCGCCGGTTAAAGGAACAGGTTATTCTCGATCTGCGAGCCCTAACTGTTGCACAATACTTGATGAGTGCTGGCTGCTGGTCGTGTTTAGTGCGACGCTGTGCAGTAGGTACTACGGCAACACTTTATAGCCTACACTGTGAGGCTTCGCTTGCTGATTAGGAAATAGTAAACTTCGTTTTTATTTTGAATTCCTAGATGAAATAAAGTACTACAAGAGAATAAAGCACCAAGGTACAGCGCAATGCCTGAGGCGACAGGCGAAGACATCGCCCACTGTTCCACTCTAGTAGCAAATTATACCGCTTTGTACGGACGCAAATAATCAAAGTATTTTAATAGATTTTGGGATAACTAAGTGGCAGGTGCCGACACTGCTTACAGTACGATAAGCGACAACTATAAAAACTCGACAACCGGCGAGTGGCCGCCCCGCTCTCGGTCGGCCCGACGCGACGCGATGGTTCGGTAATTAGATGATGATAAGAGTCCGGTAGTAGTATGTCGAGGGGTGGAGAGGGTATTCCTTCTGGTACAGATTGCACATTCTACGAGACCATTTTGTAAAGTTGAGGAGTTAAGTCGCAAAGATTTATCAGTTAAGACATGGGTAAAACTTACCTGTCATATACAGGTTAATATTTTGTCCGATAAATCGGTATCCTTCGATATTTGATCGAAAGACATAAGGTAACAGATAAAGGTAATCAGTTGCGATAATGCTGGTGTTTTCAGTAGTCTTTCTTGGGATCTTTTGTAAGCAACAGGTCGCCCCCGCGCCTGCGTATTTAATGCACTGATAAAAACTAGTCGCTCGACCGGCGCAGACGCCGACGGTTTTTCTGACAGCTCCCAAACTTAAAAGCTTCATGTTTGTTTAAGATGTTGCTATAAAAACGCGTTTGTTTTAGTATTGTTAAAAGTTTTGTCAAAAGGGAGCTTTTTACGGCGTATGCCATGTTTGCGGAGGAATTTGGGGTTTGGCCTCTTAATAATAAAAAGGTCGGATAATTAATTAGGGCCCATTATAAAGGTTCGTTCAGTATGACATATAATTACTAACATTCTGTTTTTTTCTAAAATATTTGTTAAATGTCTTTATTGTAGTCGTGGGAAACAGATACAGCTTTGTTTCCAAGTTGTTGTGAAATTAATTGTCATAATACTTAAACGCGTGGCGTCGTGTTCTGGCGAGCTCTGTGAGCTCGGCATGCTACAACCCATACGTTTACCAGGAAACTGTGAACAACGTTAAGATGCCGCTGTAACGAGCGCAGCGTGGGAGTCTCCTGCTGACTGCCTGCAGTTATGAGAGCATAATTATACTCAAATATTTAACAATCCGCGGACGATAGAGATCGCGTGTAATTGTTGCGCGGCTACACCGTCGTACGACACGGTAATGTAAGTATCTATCATGAGGCAGCCATCGTCAACTTATTCAAGAACTAGAAAAAATATTAAGCTATAATAATAATAATAATAACCCCGTTGCCCCCTTGTTGCGACTTAGCGACTAGTTCCCGGGGGCCCGGTAAGTGAGCTGGCGAGTCTCCTCCTGCCATTTTTACATGTATTTATTACATTGTTATCGGCAGGGGTCATAGTCCCCATAGTTTTCCCTTCCCTAGTCCACTAGCATCCCATCACAATAACCCAAGTAGATTTTCTTCCATACTTAGCAATAGTTTAGCACAAACCGGGGGTTGTCCTTGGGTACATTTCCATAGTGTATACAGGGATAATCGTCGGTTTTGTGTCACCATTACATATATTAAAGTTGTCTTAAAAGGGCTTCAGCGTGTTGGCTTCGGCCCCACGTTCGCCTTCCAAAAATCCGGGACTCTATAGTCCCGTGGTCGGAAAAAGACATACAAAATAATAATAACCCCCCCAAGGGGCCACCTTGACGTGGTGGGGGGGCTTTCGGGAAGGCATGATCACTTAAAATAGTCACTCAGATCTTGACTACCCTGTACCATTAGGTAAGCAGGAGGTACTTAAATACATTGTCATAACACCTAGACGTCACCCTTCCCAACTAACGGTCCCAACTTCTCAATGTATCCTCTCTTATACTTGAGAAGTTCTTTTTCCTTATCTTCTAACTCTTGATCTTTAGTTTAGACTTAAGCTCTTCCTCATCCAAAGTCTTAAGCTCTGATGTAGCTCTCCTATCTCCTTTTTTTTTTTTTATCTTTAAAACTCTTCCAATCAACCTCCATATGAAATGCGACTACGAAACAGAGTTTTACCCCAGGCGGGTACCGGAGCTAATCGCAATGGAGAATCCCGCCCCACGGCTTCCAGCCTGGGCTGCCCCTCGTATTCTGGGGGGGGCAACGTGTCGCAACCAGCTGCCCAGTCTCAGACTGTTGCAGTGCCAAACGACGACTCATCATCATGTTCTTCATCAATATCATTATTTCCATCATTACCATCATCGCCACCCTCATATTTACTACGGTCATCCAATTTTTCACCAACTTCATCATTAACATCAGTAGATGTTGTGGCGGAGGCCACAATGGCCAAAAACCCGTCACCCACTACTGCTACAACAACTACGCGCAAGAAATGGAGCGAAGAAATGAATACATTCATTTGGCGCACATATCTCATTATAACTAAATTAGAATCCGATACAAGTTCATATCTTACGTCACTGCATCAACAATTTACTGACAGATTCCCACATATGAATGCCTCTAAACAAAGAATCGGAGACCAACGAAGAGCAATAGTCCATAAAAAGTTACTCCCAGCCACTACACTGGAGTCCATTAGGTCAGAAGTAACTGTTCATTTACAAACACACATGAATAATAGTAGCAGCCAGACACTACCTCAAATAAGTAAGGAACAGCATCAGGCACTCTCACAATCACAACCAAGGCGCAGAATGAAATGGTCTAACGAATTGAACGAAACCTTAATACAATTATACTACATTACTACAAATATGGAAACTGATATGACCATTTGGCGTAAAAAATTAAGAGATAAGTTTATAGAAAACTACCCAGAATTATCACATTTATCAGAACAACGAATATCAGATCAAAAAAGAGTAATAATTAACAATAGAATGATATCAGAATCACGCCTTCTAGAACTCAAAACTCTTGCACTTCTTCAACTAGAATCTTCTGGGGTAACGGAACACAGGCAACCACAAATATCCATAGAGAATACAGACACAACAGAAACATCGTATCAGTCTCATACACAAGAAGTCGGAGTAGGAAACGAGACTAGTTTCTTAAGTGGTATCGACTTAGAAGCAATTACACAAGACATTGTAAACACACAAAGCATAACACATAATGAGACAGTTACAGAAATAACCCAAGGAGTAGAAGAGACCTTTACTTCAGCGCTACAACACTACTCAAACATTCCTCCCACAAAAAGAAATTTCATACCAAAACAGAAACCATCAAGAAAATTAGCACAAATAGTAAATTACATCAACGACATCATATTACCGAAACATATTAACGACGAAACCAATTTTGATCAATTACAATCTATTATATACAGCGCTGCTTGGACAGCAGCTAAAAGTAACGGCAGTAAACTTTCATTAACCACTCCTGAAAATAGAGCAAACTACACAATTAATAAACCTAAATGGCAGAGACGATTGGAAGCAAAAGTTAGAAACTTACGGGCTAAAATAGGTAGATTAACAGCGTACATGCAAGGACATAGAAGTAGGAAGTTAAATAAACACGTAAACAAAATACTAGAAGACTACAAAATACACTCAACTCACGAAAACCCAAACACAGAACTAGCACATTATCTTGACACACTCAAACAGAAACTTACGTTAGTAAACAGTAGATTAATCAGATACACTAAATGCACGCTTCGCAAAATGCAAAATAATAAATTTAGAAATAATGAAAAGCAATTTTATAGATCACTTAGAAACTCCACCACAAACCAAACAATCAGCAACGCAGAAAATAATAGAACCGTTGCTAGCCCACTAACAGAAGAAATTCATCAATTTTGGTCAGAAATATGGGAGAGGCCTATATGCCATAACACGGAGGCTGAGTGGATTAAAGCAGAAACAGAAAGGCATAAACACACTGAAGACATGCCATTCGAACATATTCCAATAGATGCGTTTCACGATGTTCTTACTAAACTACATAATTGGAAAGCACCAGGTTCAGATTATATACACAATTTTTGGTACAAGAAATTTACACATGTTCACCCGTATTTACATAATTATATCAATATTTTTGTTAAGAACCCCAATACAATACCAACATACATAACAGAAGGAATAACATATATGATACCAAAAGACCACAATGACACTAGTAACCCAGCCAAATACAGACCCATAACATGTCTTCAGACTATATATAAAATTATAACTTCTTGTATTACTCAAATAATCTATAAACATCTTGAAATAAATAATATAATAGCAGAAGAACAAAAGGGATGTCGAAAATTTAGTCAAGGATGTAAAGAGCAGCTCACAATAGACTCAGTAATACTCCAGCAGGTTAGACGTCAGAAAAAAGATTTATACACTACGTTTATAGACTACAAAAAAGCTTATGATTCGGTCCCACATACGTGGTTACTTGAAGTTTTAAAAATATATAAAATAAACCCTTGTATTATACAATTCTTAGGTAAGATCATTACACAATGGACAACACGGCTACAGTTAACAACTCCTACGGGGGTCACTGAAACAGGGCCAATTAAAATCCAACGAGGCATATTTCAGGGTGATTCACTCAGCCCACTATGGTTCTGCCTAGCTTTAAATCCGCTATCGAAGAAATTAAATAATACAATAGTACCGGGACTCAAATTATTGTTTAATGACAATACAAATGACATACAGACTGACCGACAAGAATGTAAAATTAACCATCTCCTATACATGGATGACATAAAGTTATACGCCTCTACACAAGAAGATTTATATGAATTAGCCGACATTACAGATCAATTTTCAAGCGACATAAGAATGGAATTTGGGATAGATAAGTGCAAGTTTAACTCAATTAGGGGAGGCCTGAATTACGAACACTCTTACACAATTCATACAGGGGAAATAATAGAATCTTTAGATGAACACGAAACATACAAATATTTAGGTTACATTCAAAATATGCAAATAAAACATAAAGAAATTAAAATTAAATTAACACAACAATTTAAACACAGACTCAAATCAATATGTAATACTCAACTGTACTCAAAATACATTATAAAAGCCATCAATACCTATGCCATCCCTGTCCTGACTTATTCGTTTGGTATCATAAACTGGACAAAAACTGAGCTTAAAAATCTACAACGTGCTATCAATACCACATTAACCAAACACAGAAAACATCATCCCCGCTCCTGTATACAGAGACTAACACTACCGAGAAAGGACGGAGGACGAGGGCTAATTGATATCCAAAATTTACACAACAAGCAAATAACTACATTACGAACATACTTTCATACTAAAATTTCTAACTCTTCACTACATAAAGCAATAGTTTACAATGACCGAAAACTGACTCCTTTAAATATGTACGATAAAACACCTCAGAACAACGAAAAACAAATAGAAAGACAGACCAAAATAACAGAATGGACCCGGAAGTCTCTACACGGAAGGCATCGCCTGGACCTTGACCAGCAAAACGTCGACAAACTCGCGTCGAACGAATGGTTAAGGCGAGGTGATTTATTTCCTGAGACTGAAGGGTTCATGTTAGCTATTCAAGATCAGGTTATAGAGACGCGTAATTACCAAAAGTACATCATGCGAGCCCCTATTCCTACCGACACCTGTAGGCGATGTAGCAGCTCCTCTGAAACAATTCAACACATCACAGGAGCATGCAAAGCTATAGTGCAAACCGACTATAAACACAGACACGATCAGATAGCAAACATTATTCACCAGAAACTAGCAATAAAGTATAAATTGATACCCCCTCAACCAGTTCCTTACTACAAATACTCACCACAAACAGTCCTTGAAAATAACACACATAAACTTTACTTTGATCGCGCTATCCTTACCGACAGAACGACACATTACAATAGACCAGACATCACTTTACTAGACAAAATCAACAAAACCGCACAAATAATTGATATCGCCATACCGAACACACACAACGTACAAAATACCATAGCAGAAAAGCTTTCTAAATACACAGACCTCAACATTGAAATAAGTCGAATGTGGCGATTAAGCAGTGTCTCCATTGTTCCTATAGTTTTGTCAACAACTGGGGTTATACCAAAGCAATTACACCAGTCGCTAAAAACCTTAGACTTGACACCTAATACTTATCAAATTATGCAAAAAGCCGCTATTCTAAACACGTGCCGTATCGTTCGAAAATTTCTACAGAACGATAACGAGACATCACACACACAATCACGCAACCAAAACACACAAACCAATTCATCACACCTTAATTCTTTCATCACATAGGTTAGCGCTTGGCTTCGGCCCGCGCTAAACTAAAAACCCCGGTATATTTTATACTGAGATACTAGGATGTATATAACCAAAAATAATAATAATAATTTATTTAGTCAAGTAATACAACTCAGATTTGCAAAACAAAATATATATATAAAAAAAAAAAGAAACGTTTTTCTTTTTAAAAACTAAGTTATAGTGGTATAGGGCCTGCAGAAATTTGGCAGCAACGATTTATTACTATACAGTCCAATCGACTAGAGATCATTTTTAGGATACTGTTAGTGCTGCCCCGCACTCTGTGTACCAGGGATGCGCATCTTTTACGCATAACCGTATAAAAGCAATCTACGCGGGCTTCTGCAAACATCCCTGAAGCACTACAGAAACGCGGCAGCCCCATCAGTATCCTAAATGCATTGTTATATTGGACTCGAAGGGCGCTGTATGCCTTTAGTGTAAAATGAGCCCACAGGCTGCACGCATAGAATGAAGTGCAATAGGCACGGAAAAGTGTGACCTTGACTTCATTCGAACAGCGTGCAAACCTGCGAGCTATCATGTTAGCACGTACAGACAGCGCCCTTCGTTCCCGTTCTATGTCATTATCGTCTTTGAGGTCAGCAGTCAGATAGTGGCCTAGATATTTAAATTTATTGACCCTCTTAAGCGGAATATTATTCAATTTTATATCAGGCATCTCACTAGGCACACTTCGACTGCCAATCTCAAAGACCATAACTTCACTCTTTTTCACATTGTACGTAAGTCCATTCAGCAATGCGTACTTCTCACAGACCCTTAAAAGCTTGCTGAGACCACAAGGTGACGCACTCAGCAGCACCATGTCATCCGCATAACTTATGTTGTTGACACAAACTCCGTCTATATAACATCCTTCTCTGGTGCTGCTGAGTTGCTCAATCAGCTCATTTACATAAAGGTTGAAGAGCGTGGGTGAGGTCAAGCCTCCTTGTCTCACCCCGCACTCCAACCCATACGCGTCAGATCTGACACCTGCCCATTTGACGCTATTGATCTGGTTTCTGTACCAAAACTTGATGATATTAATAAGTTCTTTTGGTAGCTTAATATCATCTAGCTTTTTCCATAGCAAATCGTATGAAACCAGATCAAAAGCCTTAGAGAGGTCGAGAAATGCAGCATATACAGGAGTTTTCCGATCCGTATAATATTTGACAGTCTGCTTAAGACATAAAATAGCACTGTCAGTAGACAAACCAGGTCTAAACCCGAATTGGTTATCATGTGGTTTAAAACATTTATTAAGTTGCGTGCTAAGCAGGCTGTCAAATATCTTTGAGATGATTGTTGCCAAAGATATAGGCCTATAGTTATTTTTATCTGCTAAATCGCCAGTTTTATTTTTAACTACAGGCACTACCAGCGTTCTCAACATCTCAACAGGCAGGTATGAATGACTTATGCACAAAGCGAAAAGCATGGACAATGTCCTGGATAGATGGGGACCAGCGTATCGCAAGTGTTCAATGCTAAGGCCATCATGGCCTGGTGACTTTCCTCTAGCCATTGATGCTATTGTCTTTTGTATGCCTTTTGCGCTGAACCTAGTCTCCAGCTCTTTTGCAGAGTCTACGTCGAACACCCATGACGGCGGCCCTAATGGTGATTTAACACTAAAGTGATTCATAAAAATATTTGCAATTTCTTTTGAATCATTTGCTCCATCGACGCACACAGGGAGCCCAGGTTTATTATTTAACTTGTTTGTGGTTTTCCAAAATGATTTAAAATCTTTTCGTGAGTGATGTGTAGCGAGCATGTCCATTTTAATCTGACTCTCATTATTTTGACACCACCTCAATCTGGATTTAAACTTTTTTCTGGATACACACATCTCCTCATATATTAAACCAGTCGCTGGTTTGCCATACCACACCCAAGTCAAAAACTTGTGTCTAGCCTCCCTGTGCGCTTCACTTACATGTTTATTCCAGCCGACTATAATACGCTTTCTCTTATACATTTTATTTGTTCGTACAGTAGATTCTGCTGCTTCACTTAGAGCTAGAACAAGGTCATGATAAATTTTATCTATGATAGATCTATGTTCTAATATAGTACACGTTTTGTCGGCACATTGTTGCATTTGCTATGAGCTTATTCAATTTGACATCATCAGAGTTTGAGAATAATAGGGTGTCTGTATGGCTGGGTGGCCTCCAAATTATAAAGCATTTAGTTTTAGGCAATTGCTGCTCAGAGTTAACAATATTTTACGAGATGTTGAGCGTGACTTACAGTTTTACAAATGATTTTTTTTTGCTACCGATATCGTTGGGATTGCACCGTGATGTCACTGCGCACAAGGAGACTGCGCACACCGCGCACACAGCCCTGGCTCCGCCTGTGTCGCCGCAGTGGCGGAACTGCTCTGTTGCCCTGTGCTCCGCCAACACATTGCCACGTAACTCGTGTGGATGTTGTTACGTCTGCAACGGTAGCAACCGCTGTGAATTGTAACATTATGTACTTACCCATTTTATTATATAGCTGTTTAATGTTTTATACTATTGTAAATAAACTATGAACGGATATACATTCAGATGGAACCTTTACAGAGATCATAATATTATACGAACCCCATAAACTCCTTCGTGCAGTCCACAGGCATGTGCGTACCTAAGTAAATTGCGTTATAAAGTGCATTTCGCTAGTAATAGGCCGGCGCCGTATATAATCCGAGCTCTAATCATCGTCAGACCCTCTCAGAGTAAAACGCCTCTAAATACGGTTCATTGTGCGATTTAATTCTCTTTTTATTGGAGGATAATAATTTCTGACTTGTGTGAAAGTGTTTGGCGTTGGATTTTCATTAAGATAAGTCGTGCGCGGGCGCAGGCGCCGCCCCTCCATTACGGGCGCACGTGACTGCGGTGAAAAATCGAAGTAATTTCGTGGAAGAAATAAAAGGAGATTAAATAATAATGTTTTAGTGCTACAGTGGCAGACAGATGTGAAGCCGCTGACATAGACACGTCGCGCTGCGGCCGGGCTGCGGCGGCGGCCAGGCGAACAATAATATTAATAACTGAAGTAATGCTACTTCCTACTACAGCATTAGGTACCTATTACTTGATTGCTCTCGAAACTTCGACTCATGTACCTTACTCAAGGTAAACTGACTTTGATATGGTCATCGGTCGTATTTAATAAAAAGCTGACCCTATTAAGGTACCTCTTAATTGAAAATGAAAGCGAATGTTCTTTTAAAAGCAGAAGCTTTTGCTTTATTTAGTTTAATTTGACATTTGGTGGCGACGCCGCAGTACGACTTGCTTACGTATCAAAAAACGTAACTTCGTGTGAACTGTAGGCTAACATTAGTAAGTCGTAAACTGCTGTCATAAAGTGACGGCGGGTTCATAAGCCGCGACGCACACCACACTAAAATTGTTACGATCACCCCATGTGTCGCCGTGTGCGCTTACCCTTAGCTGTCGCGAATGTGCTCAATATAAACGCCCCTTGTTTGAATGTATTTCTTACTATTTTATAACCAGGCGATTGTTATTCTGCAATATTAGTGAGTTCTTAGTTTCTCTTTACGTATATCGTTAACATTTTGTTGTTTTTAAGGAATCGCTGATGATCATCGTTTCAAAGCCTGAGTTTGTTAAGCCGCCTTTTTCTGTTCAGTTTGTGAAGTGAGAGTTAACAATGTGGCTGTAAATAGGCCTGAGTATCTCTGTAATTGTAACTCGTATGACGGTATTTCTCACTCACAGATTGTCATGAAAGCAGTGACTACGTAACATCCTCGTAGGCTTTATGTAAGCTAAAACTGATGGCAAGTGGTTAGGTTATAATAGAGACTATCCGACTTATCTTCGCGAAGGGATGCTATTTTATAATGGTGTTTAACAGGTATATAATCAAGTAGGTACCAAACACCATTATTGCATATTAACTTTGACCCTGTGCAGATGTATTTACTTTCTGCCAATTTTAATGGACCGGTCTTTAAGTGAAAAAATAATATTTTGCGTAAAAGAGTTAAAGTGTCCAAAGATTAATATGACGATGTGTGGTCGCATCACAGGCCTATTATTATACATTATAATGAAGACTTGTTTATGTAAGAGCAATATTTCATTAACACGCGTTAATGTGGCTCTACATTATCACTCATACTTCACTAGTTATAATTATTAATCGAAACCCTGTGATCTTAGAACAATATCCGATATTCACATGATCTCAATAGAATAGGAATTAAATCAAGCTACACGACTTGTCCAGACAACAATTTTTGCTCATATAATAAAGTATTACTATTTTCCACGTATACGTGGTACGACCCCTTCTCGATACTTTCCTTGAATAGCAAATATCTTACTTTTCATTCGGTTATCGACGCGGGAAGCAATAAGCTAAGCCATCCATCACCAGACTACACGTAAACACGCGCGTCAGCACGAGCGATCACCGCGCGCCTGCGCGAGGGTCCACTGTATCCTAGTCCCACACTAGTGCGGAACTGTGGTGTTGCTTGCTATATTATCGTACCCACGCATACAGGAGTAAAGATTTTGATGCATTTGTTTGGAAACTGTGACATACTTACCTCTGTCTCATACATAAAACTTTGAAAGCTTACTTAGGTACTAGTACTACTAGTGCCAGTACTACTAGCCTAAAAGCTGGATTCGAGCACACCCAATGAGAGGATGTTACTCTAACCACTAGGTCCGCACGACTTTTTGTTATAAATCATTTTATGCTCTTTTGGAAATGATATTGAATTTCATAACATCACATCTTAAAGTGTAGGTGTAATGTGACACTCCGCAACAGCACGTATGGGTTTTTCATTTGTTCTATCCTAGGAAATATGAAACTTAAAACACAAACTGACATACGTATAAATTGTATATGAATGATAGCAGCAGTACCTACCTGCTAGGGTCGTAGAGTAGTGTGATCACGCGCGTCGCCGGCTGCGTGCCTGCGCGTGCGACCATCACTTTGGTACGAATAATAAGTTCTTATACGCGGACCCGTACTGTGAGTCGATGAGGAGGGAACAGCTGTATGTAGCACAAGGGCTCATAATAAGCTTTCATTATTATATTGAGAAAGAAACATAGACATTAGAGGTGTATGTGGGTATGAGGGTATATAGTATATCAGGAATGAAGTAAATGAACGGAGTCCACAATTCTCTCGGCTGTACAGCTAAGCTCACAAACAGTTTGCCTGCGCCCGTGAGAACTAGTGACAGTGGACCTCTCAGAGCACATGACGTGCGCGCCCGCAGAGCCACGTGTAATTACATACGCCGCTGCGCTGATGGTATCGCGCGCGTTTGTTTGGCTGTGTAATGGTTTCCCTGGAGGTTGGGCCGTACGCCTCAATGGACTGCGAGACCTTGGGCGGGGCCATGGCGGGGCTTTGGTTTTTAAGAAAGTTTTTGTTGTTAATATTAAAATGAGTATGTGTACTCTTATATTTGAGTTGTGAATGTCAAACGATTGGCTCGTACGGATTGCTGCCGCGTGGGCAGACCGTGGAACGGAACGGACGAACTAATAGATTATGCTGATGTTTATAAAATAATTGCGGATCCAGGCGCAGCCATTCATCGGCAGTAATTGGCGCGATCTCGTAATAAACGTTATCATTTTATCAAGTCGCATACCAACTGTAGGCTCGGTGATTAATCAGTTTCCCGCCGATTGAATTGGGTAATTAATAATAATTACTTATTAATAAAAGGCCACAGTAGAGACAGGCTCTACGAGTAGTTTGTTTAGTAATTTTAGTTAGGTTTTCGAGTCTTCTCTCAAATTTTCACATTCTACTTGTCCAAATACTCATCAAACACGAAGACATCTGAAAAAATAAAATCAATAGATTATGTCATATTCCCAAGATGTAAGTGATTGAATCACCATGAGGTTCAGTTTAATATGACCCGCAAAGCTATTCGACGCGCTCTGCAGTCTTGTCTAATATTAACGCCTTGTACTAAACACCCAACATTTCTTCAACTACGAATATTATCTATTTCCCTACAAGGCGAACCCGGTGCCCTGCGCCGCAGCAGGTGCGCCAGCTAGCCGGTGCATCGGATGCCAGCACGTGCTGCCCTCACGAGCTCACCTCACTGCGTGTCCACTTTTTGTGCCGCCCTCCAGGAGCTGCTGGGGAAGCGACATACGATTTTCAATTATAGATTTAGTGACAGAGGTCTGATTTGCGATTGTGATAGGAATCATTACGTAAGGTGAGGCAGATAGGCTGATAACTGTAGTCGAGTGTTATCAGTAACTAGGTAATAATATGTGATAAGTTGGTGTACCTGTGGCAGCCTGCGGGTGCCAGATGCTCGTGAGAGGTTAAAGGACAGAATCTGTTGAGTTGCTTGCATGGAACTATATGTATTTTGCGGTAGTTCTTGATTTAGTTTCCGTGTTTATTTTACTTCATGCTTTAGTCAATACAATTCATTATAATCTATACTTATAATAAATCTGTAGAGAGGTCAATTCTGTACATTGAATATATTTTCAAAATAACTATCAGGGGGTGATAAGTGATCGATACTGATGCCAAAAATGCAATCAGTAAAATTTTTGTCTGTCTGTCTGTCTGTCTGTCTGTCTGTCTGTATGTTATTAATAGGAACAAAAACTACTGGACGGATTTTGATGAAACTTGGTACAATTATTCTTCATACTCCTGGGCAGGTTATAGGATACTTTTCATCACGCTACAATCAATAGGAGCAGAGCAGTGAAGGAAAATGTTGGGAAAACGGGAGAAGTTACACCATTTTTTAAGCTTTAGTCGCGTGTGCAGCCTTAATGGTTAAAGCTATATAGAAATAATGTATGACGGAAATATTTTACATAAAATTATCTAAAAAATATTCCACAACAGCATATGTCTATCTTTAATGGTTGACTCACAATAACACGTATAACTATACCGATAGTTTAGCAGTTCGGAGCTTTCTGATTATGTATTTGTTATTGATTTGTTTACTCTTATGTTCATAATATTCTCACTCATCCCTAATTAACAAAAGATAACATTATTGCATCATTATCATCATCATCATCACAGCCTTTTTATCGTCCCACAGCTAGGCACAGGCCTCCTCTCCCACGTAGAAGGATTGAGCGTTAATCACCACGCTTGCTCAATGCGGGTTGGTGATTTCAGACTTTATAGTCCAGGTTTCCTCGAGATGTTTTCCTTCACCTTTAATCAGTCATTGGTGTCCAAGATAAACTTAGAAAGTACGTATAACTTAGAAAAGTTACATTGGTACTTGCCTGACCTGGAATCGAACCGGCACCCTCATACTCGAAAGGCTGATGCTTTTACCACTAGGCCACCACGACTTTTTTATTCAGACATTATTGCATATTCTATAAAAAAAGAATCATAGAAATCGGTATAGAAATACCAAACTTATACATGATATACGATAATCAGCCATCGCCCCGTGTCGTTGCCGCGCTCGGCGCGGGTCGGCCGGCAGGTATAATAAGCCGGGAGGTTCGAGCGCGAGCTTCTCACCCCGACAAAAGATAGGCTTTGGTAGCGGTAATCGACATCCACAGAGGCGTAGGCCCCCCGCGGTCCTCAATAGGTTATAGATCAAAACAACACATAGACTACTTTTTGTCGCGAAAACCGACATCCACGCGGGCGGAGCCGCGGGCGACCGCTAGTGAGTAATAATTTTCTTTAAGGATTCCACAAAGAAATATGCGTAACGCATGAGGCTCTGCTGATAAATATATTCAAATGGCATTTTAATGAATCTCCAGCAGCTAAAGAAACCGTTCGTGTCAACAGCTCCTAAATTAAAAACATGAATAATTAGAAGGCCGTAAGTGTTCGGTAATGAGCCCGTCACGAGCTGCTCCGTGTTCCACTGAGTTATGAGAATAGATCTCAGTCCATACATTACCGTGGGACATCTCTGTCGGTACCGAGCGCCCAGTGCATCACTCGCGGCACTGGGTCGCTCTCGCAGCACGATGAGCACCATCCATCTAATCTAACTGCCATTACATTCTATTAATACATTCTTAGTTTGTGTTTCTAAATACTTAACTATCTTATTTAAAGCAATAAAGAATAAATTACTCCGACAAAAACAGGGGCTTTGACAAACTTACTGATGCAGTCGGAGTTTGTTGGAACGTTAATGACGTGCTAGAGTCACTGAGTTTGTCCGATGTAACTCCACTTGCTGTGTTTAAAGTTGAATGATAAAGTAAGTCACACATTGTTATCTGTAACGTCTACATAATAAGGTTGAATTTCCCTTGACACTGATGCTCTCACAGTAAAATATACGATTCCACTTAATATTGATAACTCGCCTTGGTTTTAATTCGTTAACGCTCATTAGGGTGGCCATTAAATCGGCTTCGATAGGCGTTTAATTATGATCAAAAAATAATTTTGTAATATCAATTAATCGACATGAGATAATGCTTGCTTTTATCATAAATAAATGTGATGTAATCTAGTTTGTTATGTAATTTACAATTTATTTATTATGTAAATTTATACCACTGTATATTGAAAAAAATGTTTACATATTTTATCGTTGCCGTTTTGTATTAGCTATTTATGTTTGTTCAAAAGTATTACAAAATAATGCAGTAAAATCATAGTTATGTAACCCTTCCATGCGTCCAACCTGCCCCGCGGGTTTCGTGGCCCGCCCTTCCACAGACGACATAGAACACAAAAAGTTAAGTGCCTTATCAGGGCAGGTACACCCCGGCAGCCGGCTGTTGCAGGTGAAACACTTCGTTACCAGAAATTATCACTCTGTGATTATGTACCGATAGGCGATAGTCTTCATTATGATATCATAGATTGTGGGTACACAATGAGGGTTTATCGCGAAAGACACAAGTATGGTTTACTTGAAGTTATGTACTAAGGGCAAACGACATATGTAGGTCATAGCTAGTTATACATTTTAATCGCAAAATATTTTCATTTCAATTCTTCACTTGTTTTACTTCAACAATGTTCATAATTTCACGACCATACTATTTTGTTTATGTACATTATAACTTTAATAAAGTAAATAACTACTCTGATAAACAAACTAAGTTAAATGTTACCTGCTTCGCAGTAGTTAATATTCACACAGTTACATAACCACTGCATTAACTGATTATTAATACAATGAATATCTTGTTTACTTAGGTGCTTTATAAACTTTTTAGAGACTATAGAACAATTGTATAATACAGATAATTTTTCGAAGTATACAAAACAATTATAGCTCCCCGTAATAAGATATGAAACAAGTGGAGGCTTCGCAGAACCAATCATAACCATTACTAAAACTTTAATTAATTATACTTATTGTAATGCGACGCCCGCGCCGTCACATCACACCACTCTGAACCTTACGATGCTGTACACAGGAATGCAACGCGGTGCAGATCGTGTTTGTAAGAGATCGCTATCGATGGAGTCATCTGGTCGTCATGGCAACGGTAACACGAGTTCTGAATTCGAACTTCGGAATTCGGAACGTGCTCTCAGCCATATACACGGCTGAACGATTTTGATATTTTACATTTTTACAAAACCATCTAAAGATAAAGTATTCAGTGAAACCGTTAGCTGTCGGCTGTGACATAGATTCTCCTACTTTGTAGTAACATATAACTGAATTGTTATAATGTTTGAAACATAAATCCTAGTTGTTACGGAACTACGGGTTTATAAATGCGAGTACATAAACGAAGCCGCCAGTAAATGAGTCAAGTCTCCTTGGGTAATGAGAGCAAAGCCATTAATACTACAAGCGCTATCGCAGCATTACTAAATCCTACTTAAAACATCAATAATTATTATTCAATGAGTTATCTTTAATGGTTGCCAGCTTTTAATGGACGATATAACTTAAGCTGCAGTTTATTCAGGTCGCATCGTATTTATTTGTGATTCGTTTAATAATTCATACATTAAGACACACTTGCAAAATATTCACTATTCGATTGTATGTTTAAAATATAATTTTGTCTTTGTGACCCATTCGTGTCAAAATCAAATGTTTTTATTTCCTACTAGCCGATTACTGCGGCTTTGCTCGCGTCCCGAGGAAAATACGTATAATGCCTGGATTAAATATGGCGCATAGTACCCAGGTACGTTTGTCTTAATAATAGACAGTTCCACAAATCCAGTGATTAACGCAACGTCACCAACTCACAAACTTAAAAATTCCATCGTTAGGTTAGCGTGCAATAAGTAAGTAGTTTGGTAATCCTACTACATGATATTTATATATTCTTAACAAAATAACAAAAAATCACAGCTCAAATATTTATGATTGTACTTCGCGACACGATCAAGACTTTTTGCGTAAAAACACAGAGTGCGTTCAGAGTATGGAACAAGGAGCAAGTACAAGTCACGTCTGTGTTCCAATATGTCTGCCGGGGACAGGAGCCGCTCAGCCGCAGAGGGAAGCAGACAGTTTTACACGTGTACACTGAAGCACCCTGTATTGTCTCGTGACCAGAATGGGACGCTTACTCGACCTGTTAGATGAGGCTCAGGCTTTTTTAATGTGCTGAAGGGTTTTTATTTCGTAGTTTTAGAAAGAGGCGCACTATTTACATGGTTAAGTACAGATTTAAGCTTGAATTTACGAACATGTTTTCAGGATTACAGTGAAAACAATAAGTGTCTGTGTAACTCTAAATATAAACAAATTTTCAGTAGCTGAAATGTCAATTCGTACCTGTAACCCATCTAACCTATTGACTAAGTCACAAATAGCTTCGATACGTTCAACATAAATACATTAAAAATAAATTGAAACAAATATCAGGATCTACGTTATCTACGAGTACTTTGGTAATAACTCGAAATTACATTCATAAAAATAATTTGTATTCATTTTTATTGAATTCAAAATAATTTTCAATTCAATTTAAACAATTCAAAAACCCCACGATTTTTATTTTATTCTTCGTATTATCATATTTTATATTTCTTTTTGAATAATAACCACATAAAGATGTTTGTAGGTGCGCTTAATGCACGGAAATTATTACTATTTCGTGTTATTTCACTCGTTTTCTTTGTATAACCCAAGTAAGTTATGATAATAGCTGGGATATATCTTAGTATTCGTGCCAGCTAATGGTATGAATACGTAAACCGACTAATATACAAGTATTTGGTGATTGGCGGCGACACGGTGTCAACTAAAATATTAATGGAACTTATTTCTCCGGATAGGGTGAGAAATACTGTTATTACCTTGATAAACCGATTGCTGCCGAGAGAGGGTAACATTTTGTAGGTACATTAGTGTCATTTCAATAATTTATTAAATACCTCGATATATGGGAATGTCCTGCTGGTAATTAACTGAAATCATTTTGAAGTGGTGTCTAACCAACTTAAGTTGATAAGTAGGTAATTAACAACAGCATATTGACTGAGTTTTAAAACTATCAAAGTAGTTCCGGAGGTTAATTAATTTACTATTTGAGTATGGTAAATTACCACCGATGATGATACAGTTGTAAGTATAATGAAGAGGCTATCCGACATGATGTTACGAACTGCGCCTGCGCACGCCGCCTGATCATAACTTACGCGACCAATGGTAATTTAAATAATAATGATATTTATTTTATAATACAAGACGATTGCATGCTGTGCACTTTCATTTACGTACATAATAATGAATAATTTATCATGCATTTATTCACATGTTATACCAGTCAAATATTTATAACAATAATATCGTGCTAATAACTATTTTTGGCTGGCATCAAGTTGATAACAGACAATGATTTATCTGGGGCTTAAAAATGGTTTTTTAATATGAATGAATTTGTTGTGTATAAATCTCAATTGTCTTTCATCCTTAACCATGAGAATCTTCAAGGGTTTTTATCACGTTGTGACGTCACACATACTTCTGCCGACCTCCTGATGACGTAGAATTCAAAATCCGTCGATATACCCACCGTGACATCCTTATCTGTCCATCTGTCGCGTGTCGATGTACCTCGATAAGCACTGCTAGAGGGAGGTCAGCGGGACAGCACTGGTACCAACACAAGACGGTTGATGGCTGTAGAGATTCAGATAAGGGTCCTCACGATTGTCGACTAATTTTAGTAGGTTAGTTTTAATGCAGCTGGTGTTTAGTGGTCTGAACTGAATGGAAGAGGTTACAGCTCGCATAATGACAAATTGATGTATTTTTAAATGTCTGTGGTCATTTTTACGCCTTTGATTATTTTTCTGGAGAATTTTTTTGTGACAATAGACGCTTAGGTAGTGGCTGTCTTACATAAATATTTCTTAGCCAACAATGCAGCTTGATCAAAATATATTTACATCATTTAAAATTATCGAATTGTATGAAACGAAGACATCAATACATTTACGAGAAACACAATAAGTATTGATTAGAAACAAACACCTGATCCAATATTCCGGGCGGCAGCCGGATTACGAACTAAGTCTTCGACTATGACCTCATGTTTCTAAACAAAAGACGATGTCGCTTAGCGAGGTACGTGCCAGCCCTGCGCCCCACCGACAGATAGAGACTTCCATAGCCGCAGCCGGGTGTTACCGGGGATAGACGGGTATAGCCGGATTAAGATGCAATCGGAAGTAAGGGATATAGGGATCGGAGAGGCCTTGTTAACATGCAGCTGCCTGGGGAAATGTGATAAACTTTTGTGTTTACTGAAGAAGGTTATTAGAGTTCAGGTAATGTGAACGGTTGTTGAAATGCTATTAGGCTATTATGGAAACTTCATGCAATTCGTTTGGCAGACGCAAGGCTCATAGCGATATAGCCTTAAGAAATCAATGCATACCTAAGATTACAGAAGTGTGTGCTTGTTAAAACAATAAGGTTGAAATTCAACGTGGTCTAATATAGCTGACAGTGGTCACGTAGCGGCTGTTCGCCGTCATATTATTTATGATCGGAGTACTTCATCCAGATTTCTAAACCCCTACTTTAAGACGTTTTATATCTCCATCCGTCTTGGAGACGCGTCATTGCGGGACGCGGTACGGTGACCACGAATTGGGATGCACCTCAGATAGAGGGATGTTTTAATTTTTGTTGCTCATTTCAAACTTTATTTATCTTATTTATATATTTATGTATGATAGTAATTTCGTTTCAGTGCATTAGGATACTTTTGTAAACACTGTTATATCCAAACAAACACTGAATCATTCTTAATTTTGTCTATCAATGAAATGACCCCGTTCTGTGCAATCACTTACAGGAATTCTAAACTTAAAATTGTCTTAATTTAATATATCTGGTATCGTTGAAGCACAGCATCACAGAAACCCCAAGCATCTGGTGGTCTACTTGACAGTCAGGTCACGCACGCGCCCTCGCTGATCTACTCCAGTAACGGCCTACTTATGTTACAGCCCCCCCTCCCCACCCCCACGTGCCAAGCTTGTATTGTTTCGTCCCAAGAATATTTTACACAAATGTTATTGGAAAGTAAAAGTTGACTAGGATTTGAAAAATAGGGGACAATCGTTGGAGTTACTTAAGTTTTATTGTTTGTTTTGTTTGGTAGACAAAGCTAGTGTTTTGGGAAGAATAAATGCGTTTTACTAAATAGTGAACTAACTAATATGTCTATGGACTCGATGTTAAATATGAAAGCCTACTAAGTTGGTTTGTATCAATCACTCCCTCCTATGTTATCGACGATATTACTGACAAAATACTTGAAGTTATCAACACAGCAATGACTATAATGACAAACCTTTACTGCAGGCCAAATAAAAGTGCGCCTATAAAATCCGACCTCCGTAACAGATGAGCAATATTTAAATTCACCGGCATCTGGTATAAAATGAAAATAAAAGTCTCACTTTCCTGTGTGGCCTTATAAATTGAGTAACAAGGTGTCCAGTAACGTGTTATGTGCAACGACAAGGTTGTAACGTTTTTATCGAACTCTTTTGTCAGAACCTTTATTTAATTTAATATTTTTGAATGAATTATTATATGTGGCGATGATATTATAATTTATTCCGGAGGGTCAGTGTAGACTGTGGGCTCAGCTGATAATTATCACATTGGTTGGGTCAATGTCTTTTAGAAAACATGTAAAATAGTTTATATTTAATCTGAGCAGTAAAACATCTTTTTACTCTACCCATTCTATTTGCAGCTAGCTTGCAATATCACGCAGATTTAAACGCATCATCACTCACTGCAATTAGCTCATAAGGGTTGCGATTTTTCTCCGTGAAATAGTGTTTACGGATGAAGCGTCTCGAGCGAAATATTCGCACTAAAAGGTAAATTAATGGTTTCGCGAATGTTCAGAATGAAGATCAGACAGAAACAAATGCCTATCATTAACGTGAGTCGACGGCGGATGAAGACTTGAAATACCTGATCGCAAATTGATTTAGTTCACATCAAATAAAAGAATTTATTAAGTTCAGTGTTTTAAAGACATCGCTAACATTTGGCATTGATTAATTGTGCTGGAAACATTCTTGATAAATTGTAATACCGACGTCAGAGTGATCATCATGTGCAAGAGACGGCTGTAGACAAGATATACTTATTGCAAATTTATATTCGAGTTTGTCGTGTACTTAAATCATTTTCTATTTAAAGTAACGAATTTATTAGCGATTACTTATTTGCTCACAGTAATGCCGCGCGCGTACTTTTCTACCACATCCCATTTTCTTAACGATAAGTGGAACCAGTTAGTATAAATTAAAATGCAATAAAAACTTTATACTTGCAGGTTTTCTCTTGTCATGCGAACTGATTTGAAATAGAAATGTTTGTAGTGAGGAGTAACACGAGTGTTGGAGATACGTGAGGCGCGTCGGCCGCGACAAGCCCTGCTCATATACATGCGCGCTTGGCGACGCCGCCCGACCGGTCCGCCGGTTTGCTAATTGACGTCGGACAGGTACGCCGCCGGTCCGACAGCTCGCGCATGTGGCTACAGACGGAACTCGCAAACCGAACCAACAAGCTACAACACTAAATACAATTTACATCGGCCGCTCCGCTATGCAGAATTCACTAAAGCGTTCGACTGCGTTCGCAATAAAGAAACCTACGGAAATCTCACACAAAAAGTCGCGGGACATTGATCTGTTGTCGTCTTGGAATAAAAGTCATTTTATTGAGTGATCGCTCAGCCGTTGTCACGTTTTATATCATTGAAAAACCGGGAACCCGTTATGGTGATGCAAGGGTTTACACTGGGCCGGCCGAAAGCCATTTTATATCTTAATCTGTTGGGGTCAGAGTTCGATATCGCATGTGATACGCGTGCGTGTTGCGTGGCCCGGCGGGCCGGTCGCGGCAGCAGGCGGAATGCCCGCGCCAGGAACCTGTCCTGCGCCTGAGAAATGCACTTCAAGTCTGCTTTATAAATTCACGTGTGGAACGCATTTACTACGGCGATGATTCACATTTTATAGCAACGTTATCTTTAAGAAGTTTTTTGTACAAAACTTCATGGCTCGTTAGTAAAATTATTTAAACGTTAGTTGTCCGATGAGACGACAGACTCGTCCAAATAAAACTTGTATCTAAATTGCAGAATTAATTATTTTATTGGTGCGTTTAACTTTGTTAAAAACTCTAGCTTCCGCAATTAATACCTATTCTAAAGCAATTAACCATCTCATATAGGGCTCATAACTTCGTGATTATATTCCGGTTTATTAATATGACATGCCGACTTCGATACAGTTATAATTGAAAAATCTTTGGCGGCATAAATATGTCTTCATCCAAGTGTCGCGCAGTTTAAACGTGATTAGTCACGCGTGAACCTCATGAGTAGGTGTTAATGATTTATCTTGTGTGTTGCTAGAAGTAATGTTTGCTAGTACTAGATTGTTCGGCACATTTCAAGTGAGCACGGAGCGCATATTGATTTTTCCCAACTGGTCCATTAATCACGTTCAGGTTGTTCTCTGACATTAACGACGCGTTAAAGCTGTGCAAATATCTTCGTAACTGTTGGTTATCTTGTGCGGGTGGAGAGCGCCTGGCCGTCTGTTTGTCACGAGTCAACAGCGACTGATTTGTTTATATTCCGGTCTCAGCTCGTACGGTAACTGTTTGTTGCTCGCGGTTACGATGTTTCATTAACTAAGCTGTATTTTAAACTAGTAATTACAATTACAAGTGGGTAAATAACTATAATTAATCCAAGTCGAGAAAAAAGCGCAGCAGCCGAACCATTCTTATTTTCTCACTATTCGGGCCTTGGGAGGGAGCGTTTCCTCTCTCCTGGAGTACCCTTAACGAGGAGCTCTATTGGTTGTCAAATAGTATTTTATTCACATTTCAGGTGTATTTAACAAACGAATCGAAGTCATTATGTTTCATTATGACTCTGCAAAATCCTGATTATTCTTATGGCATCGTCATTCTGCGTTAGGCTTGCAAACCAAGCTGTACCATCCCCTCTGGGGTAAGCAGAGTTGCATAATTGCCTGTCAGTCATAACATAATGTTGAACGGTTTCTCAGGCAATTAGATTATTGTAAATAAGTAATAACATTTAAAATGGACTGACTTTCAACTGACCAGTATTAATGGTACCATTTCTATCAACAAAAGTAAGTAGGTAGGTACTCAATATAGACAACAACCCTTGATTCTGAGTTACACGCACCCAAACGATTTACGGCTATCTACCAAAATGAAATGTGGCAATATTTAGTAACCTTAAAATGTGGAAATTAATTTAGCAAAACAAGTGCCTGACCTGGGAATCGACCGCGCGTCCCCAGCGGCCACTTAATTCCATTACTAATTCACCGGACACACACCAAATTAAAATAGCCAAAGTCCACCAGTGTTGAGATCTCAAGCGAAAGCAACCTTTAATATAAGAAGCTTATTAATATTTAACGTCGAAAGTTGCGTGACGATGCCGGCGGAGGTTACGGTGTTATGCACGGAATGCCGCGGTATCTAGATAGTCCGCGAAGAGTTTTTTAATCCGTAATGGCCGCTGTTGCTGATAACAGACAGTATGATATACTGGCTACCCCGGAATATTTTGGAAAATGTACGTCTTAGAGTGGAGACCGATTTTTACGTAAAATTAATTATTTTTTTCTGACTGTAATCTGTAATTGCTCCCAGAACTGTTTTCTTAAGCTAATATATATTAGCTCTCATTGATATGGAAATAGCTTTATCTACATTTAACGCAAATCTATAATTTTAGACAAAAGCGCAGTTATTCCCATGAGTTAGATCCTCTATCTATACAAAGCCTACTTGGTAAAGTATTAATGTTCATTTGTACACAGACACTTGTGAGACATTCTTGTGTCTAGCTGGCGACAAATTCAGTCACTCTGCAAGTAGGCTACTGAAATCTGATACAGAGCGGTAAAACAGGCTTTTAAAAGTTTTGTGTAATTATCCAGTCCGCTCGTCAGCCTGTATTCTGATAAGATCTGACGCAAGAACTGGTCGGGGTAATCAGGGCGACGCGGAGGTGCCTCTTGTTAAGGACATGCCAGCTAATGGCTCCTAACAGGACCTTAATGGAGTAGTAGCTAGAACTAGGGTGAGAAGACACGGAGACACATCGGGCATGGCACGCCATTAGAGTAATAAGATCGACCAGGATATAAGCTACTATAAAGAGAAACTAAATATTTAGTGCAACTGATTGAAACTAAATAATTGAATGCAGATTTTGACTTGTGACCATTTACTGAGCACCTTTATAGTCAGTTATCAATTTCCTCTTAAAGTGAATAGACAAACCGCCGACAGACATACAGGCGTGCAGAAACCTGCGAATAAGGGTGGTATGTGTGTTGAGGACTCCTAGCGCGCCAGCCATACGCGCAGCGAGGCAACTGGAGACGAGATCAGATATTAAACTAAGACATTTTTCTGGGAGGATAAAATTCAGCCCATGTCTGACAAATTCAGCCTTCGTTGTTTAGATTTGTAGACCTCGCAGGCTATCACTATGCACAAATCATTCGTACAAAAAAAAGAAAACTATTGCCATAACATCCAACCTTGTACGAAACTCCTTGGTCCGGTAGTGAGTGTGCGATAATGAATGGCCGGTGCGCACGGGACGCCACCGAACCCGCGACCCACCGCTGTGAGCTTAATGACCAGCGCCGCCGTGTCAATAGGTTACTTTGTTTTACTTACCAACGTACGAATGTATTATTTAGATAATGTTTGCTGGGTTCATTTCTTAGAAATGTAAGTTTAAAAAAGTAACTTACATTTCATAAGGTCAGAAACTGTCTTTTACTTATATATTTTTCTTCTATCTAATTACGTTAAGGAAAATTCGGCTAGTAATGTAAGTAATCTTCATCTATAGAAATTGTTCAAAATAAAAATCTGAATCGAAATAAAAAAGAAAAATGAGTATAGAGGGCCCCCATCGGTCCGCGACCGTGAATACCAGCATAATGATAATTTAAACGCTATTAAACTCACATGACAATTAAACATTTATAACCGAGGACAATTTTCATAAAAACCATAAACAATGGGCATGCGTACACGCAATAACTTGCGCTCGTCCCGGAACCATAACGGCCCATAACATTTCCCATGTAGTGGAGCGTTAGTGATAAGGGTAATTGCACACTGGGGCGCGATGCGCGCTGTCGACAGCCGCCGGACACGACACTCGCGTCACTCACGTGCAAACGGCCTAACGTGCATGCTTCGGTGCAGTATTTCATAATGTTATGAAAACTGATTAGGGGGTGTTGTTTAGGGGATGGAAAATACCTGTTTATAATTAGAAATTCCATCAAAATGAATACCTCGGGTTCGATTCCCGGCTCAGGCCTTTCAGGCGCTTTGTGGGTTTTAAAAGAAGAAGAGGAGTCTGGATTAAGATATAAATGTGCATGGGAGAGAACGTAAATGTCGGTCCTGCGCCTGATCTCTCGTTAGTCGTGTCAGATTGCCGTCCCATCGGACTATGAGAGGGAACGGTCACCGTAGCCAGTAAGTGCAGCACATCTGCAGTTTTCAGAAGTGTAGCTGTATGTGCTATTTACCTTCACTACTGCAAACTATAACAAATAAACTTTACTACAGGTTAATATACTCAGTATCAAGCTTCAAGCACCCATTGGCATGCCAGGTGTCCCGAACCCGCCCAGTACCTCATGTCGAACGAGACAGTTAACTTGATTTAACTGCTAAATATTCAGAACGAACGAATCTATATGTAAATTGTGACCACTTGTATGACAGCGCTAGGTTGTAATCAAGCCCACTTCGCGCCTGTGCTGATGTATCACTATGCTGTGGTTCTACTTCCTCTAGTCTACAACAAAGTGAGGACGAATGACTGGATGAATAAATTAAATACTTTTCTGTAAATACTATCTTTTACTAGTCTGAGGATGAGCGTGCATCAGTCTCTCACGCAAATCCTTTACTTACGTACTATACTTGAGCTACTTGGACCCTGCTCCCGTTATCGGTGGTCGCCTTTTTATATTTTTTATTTTTATGGATTGATATTTAAAAATGTAATAAATATGTGTTGAAAATAAATAAATGACTAATTAACCTACAACTTAATAGGGGTGCGGGAAAAAGCTCCCTCTGAACATCAAGTAGGTAACAGATTTCCCTGGCCGCCATTGCCGTGTAGAAGTACCGCTACTTCAGTATGTAGGGCACTTTGCTTGGACTGCCATTAGTTAGGAATGAACACGGGCCCTTATGGGGGTAATCTTAGATTTAACACTGTGCTTAAGCTATGTTTAAGCGCTGTCTACGTATTGATCATCAGTGAGTTCGTAAAGGTAATTGTGGAGGTCATCAATTGAAGTATTAACGTTAATTTCAGTTGACGTCTAAGAGTTAATTGAACTCTAACGTTAATTTTAAGTGCTATAATTTTATGATTATTATATTTTAGTAAGACATAAAATCCTGATTTTAGTATTTACACTTCGATTTTAACGACCTCTCGAAGTTATCAACTGAACAACAAAACTAAGTGGAACTTTGAGCTATTGCTTTCAAATTCCCAACATTTAGTTCGTGTTTTCAAAGCATTAAATAGATATCGTATCAGTGAGTACGTGGACCCTGTCAACGTAATCTGCACGAGTTAATCACAGTATTGTCTTCTGTCAGTATCGCAAGTTCATCTCACGGTGACCTCCATCTAAGATGGTACCTAATTCTACTGATTATACTTCGAACTCTACATTGGGATATTATCTAACAAAATTCGTAGCTGTTAGCTGCTTGAGCCTATAATGAGCATATTCTCCAAATGAAACTTAGCGTAGTGACAACTGTACTAACAATTCAAAATGACATCGGTCATTCTTATGGCGATATTCTGACAAAATATTTCGTGACAGCGTCACACACAGTGGGTATATTGCCTATAGATATTTTAGATATCAAATCAAAACTGAAACAGCTTTACATATATGTAGGTTTCCAGAAACAAAGCTTGCGGCACGGCTGACAGCATCGCTAGTAGCATACGCATGAGTTGTGAACTTGAACTCGCAATTCAATAGATAAGAAGCTCTCTCCGAGCTTCGCATAAGGCAATATCTGGACATGAGCGGTGACAATTCACAAGTATGTAGAGTTTCTGAATAAAACATCGCGGGGAGAGGCGGCGGCTGTCACACAGCCTCACAATTAGAAACAGGAGATTATTCCGGATTACCGTCATACTGGTGAATAAACCTCCAGCGATATTATACGTGCCATTGTATTGAAATGGCTGCGCCTGCGCCGGTGTGAACTGTCCGCCACTCCGGCGCAGGTTATTGCTATTTTAGTCGAATGTGAAAAACTGTGAGTTTTACATGATGTTAAAGAAAAAAGACAGATTTTTTTTGTTAGAACAGAGTGCATTCCCTATTTGTTGAACCTATGTTGCTGTCATGTTCATTGCCAATTGTTGTTCTCAGGCCTCTTTTATTTTGTTTCTCTAGATTGCCGGATATTATTTTAACAACAGCAATTAGTGACAACGTGTTACGATCTATGTACATATGTGTACACTGTAGCAACTGGTGTCCGTAACTTCTACAATTTGTTTCTAACCTAAGTTTGTTGCGGTTTTCATAAAATACAAGCGTATTAAGTCATTAACTTCAAAATCTACTTAACATAATGTTGCGATAATCATTTTAATATAAGTTAAACGCGCCGTAACCAGTGCGCGACACGTTTCTTAATGGCGTCTTTAAATAGAGGACCTCAGGAGTGGGTCCCACCCTCTTGCGATAGCCCGGGGGCGGCTCCGTACACCGTGTGCCCCAAGTCATTTGAATAACAATACGATACGGGAAATAAATAAACGAACGTTATCTCAATCTGAAAGATTTTCCATTTCCTTGAATTACGAACTCGCCGTGTTCCCCGTTCTGCCTGTGAAGGTTTTACGTTTTCTTGATCGACTGTAGAAATGAGTTGTTCTGGATCTCAGACGTTTTTATGTGTCTAATTTATATGGGAAACTTGTTATCTGTCTAGCCGTAGTATTTGACAGTGCCTGCTTTTAACTTAAATAGAGCCGTAAAACTCATTTAACTACGCAAGTAAAGTAACGTCAATTGAACGACCTTTCTTCAAAGCTTTAATGGACCCATAAAACGGCCCCGATAATGAATTGAGTACATTTCTTATTAATTAAGTTTAATTGCTCACAATAAACCAATCTGGTTAACAATTGGAAAGTAATCAACTAATAGGTTTATATTTAACTGATGGTTTATTGTTACAGGTACGTTTATTGGTGTAATCAGGAGTGAGTGGTCCTCTCCGGCTGGAGGCTCGTGGGACGTGGTGTGGGGGGGAGGGAGGGAGGTGGTATTGGTATGCAAATGAGATGATCGTCGTGATTCACGTGAACTGCCGTATCGACAAGTGGGATACTCCGATATACGGAGGTGAGTTCGGTAACGGAACGCAATTCTTATAGAAGCTATGTTGCTAAAGTATCGCACGGGAATGTAGTCTTGGTGCTGACACTCTGTACTACTCGCGACGGGAGTTATTGTTTTACTGCAAGGGTATCGGGGTATGCCTCCAACATATGCACCACTGCTATTACATATTTCTTTATGCAAAGTTTGTAAATATCCCAAGTTTACTTGCCAAGTCTTATCTTTGGCCTCTGGTAAAATACAACAAACTAATCATCAGCAAAATTTTATTTATTTTTCTATATTCCCAATCAAATATTCTATTATGACCTCCTCTATGAGTTAATTGGAACCGATGATTATACCAATTATAACGTCAATCATACAGAAGGTTGAAAATAAAAATTACATTCCTTGATGAATCACAGTGAGAGCCTAGCTGGCGTTTTACTATTTTCTTAGTACATATTTACATAAGCTCGGATGAATGTGCTTATGATTGCTTAGGATCTGTATGCAAACAATATAAACATTAAACATACTCTTTAAAAATAGTTTTAATTCAATCATCACGTCTGTTTGAGTAGCCTCGACGTAGTAAGAAAGAACGTAAAAGTTTAATTTCGTAATTGAAGACATATTATGTATATGTATATAAAAAAATGAAACATAAGAGGGCACAAGCACGCAATACGGCCCTCGCTCAGCATAATGCTGCGACCTCATATGAGACAAAGTCGCAGCGCTGATTTTCAGCGATAGCAGCAGACACGATCGCAATATGTCCCCGTGTGTTGTGTCGGTCGTGCCGCGTATAGGGCAGGGCGCGTCCCCGCTCCGGTCGCGATAATCCACAGACGGCCAGGTTTGTGCCCCATTGCGCACTGCCGCGGATCCCGTAGCGTTTACTTGATTACGTGATAACTTTAAAGTGTATTCCGTACGTAACGACGAAGTGTCTTTAGCAGTATACATATGTACTTATATAGGTATAGAATCAGATCAAATTCCTACTGTGTTACATTTCATTATAGGAATCGTTTGGTGACATTGTTTATGTGGCAAGAATAATTTCTGTTAATTTAAACTTACTCTATATACATACATATGTGTTATTATTGGATACATTGGAACTACAGATATTATGTACTTATCGGGTGTTTTTTATAGAGCTGAAATATTTATCCTGTAATATCTGAAAGGGTTTCTTACGAAACCGCCGTACCTCCAACTGTGTCACAGTGTTACAAGAACCGATCTCCCAAGATATCTCAATCCATATTTATCCTGAGAACGGCTCGTAACAAACCGTCTGACGACTTATTCAGACATTAATGTTGCCATAAGTATAGTAGTGGTATTATGTGCGCTGCGTGGGCGCACCTGCAGGACCTACTAAATAAGTTCTCTATTTGCGATACCGGCGTTGTGCAAGTGGGGCACTCATTGTCGGAGCAGTGGGCGCCAGAGGTGCCTCGTTTGGGCCGAGGAATGAAACCTATTGCTATTAAAATAAATTGTAGAATTAGTGCGATTATGAAGCTAAGCCGGTGAGAGATTGACAAAACATCACCCGTCAAATCGTATCTCATACTACCGAACACGGCTGAACACTGAACGTACTAGTTATCTATTTTTTTTTATTATAGATGAAACGTCCTATGTAATCTCATGTTCATTCAAATGCAACTGATAACTATACTCTCCCGCATGCATTTCATAGCCATAAAGTGTCATATCATACGCATGCGCTGTGGCAGCTGTCAAACAGCGATACAAGTAAAAACCTTGCAGTGCCATACACTAATGCAAATCTGTACACAGTATGAGTGAACTCCGACTGATGGCTTTCTTGACCAATGGTCGAAGACATATGGGAAACTGGCTTTCACCTGCGGTTACAGCTGCGTCCCGGGGAACTACACCCTTCACCAGTCTTAATCGTAGCCTATGTACATATGTCTCCAGGGCTCTCCACGCTCAAATAATAAAGACTTCTATAAGTTCAGCAGCATTAGCCTGAAAGTGGAACGAACAAACAAACTCACATCCACATTTATAATATTAGTAAGGACAAGTGCACCACCGACTGATAGTTTACTTGATTGTTAGAAGATAAATGGGAAATTATCTGAGACGCCACGCGATGTCGCAGTCCCATGCATTGGCGGGAAGTGGTCCGACTGCAGCGCGGGTTAGCTAGCTATGTGGGAACGCCATTGTTGAGTGGCCAGCCTTATACGTACAACATTCAGAAGTCGAGACATATCGGCTGTGCTACGCTCGCGTATTCTCTCACGTTGCGCAATAGATAGATAAGGAAGCCAGCTGTTGGTTCATTTAATCAATAAACTAACTTAGATAACTTCATAAATGTACATACATATATATAAAGTAACTTCGATGTAGATAAAAATGGAAACCTCCATAATTCCTAAGCCCAGTGCAGTCACAAGCCGGTAGAACTGCATGTCACTGCACCAGTGCGTCTGTCCCGGTGTAAGTTGACGAGTTTATTTGCTAAGGCTTCAATAATTCAGTATGAGCGACAAGCGTGCCTGATGAGCGCGATGAAAGCCTGCCCCGACTAACCGCCTACTGCTATTAATTTATTATGAATCTTTGCTTGCTTCTACTTTATTGATTGGTTTTTATGTCGTGTATTAATGCTGTACTGGTTAAGGAGTTGTTTCTGAAGAAATTATGTTGTTACTGGGTATTTTTTTTCTAGGTAGGAATCATTTTAAATACTATTTAATAGTTGATTGGTATTTGATAAAACTGTAGGGTCAATCTCATCTGTTGTCAAATATACAACCGTAATCTCATACACCGTATATAACATAACGTAGCACACAACGTAGCAGCCGTAGTATACACTGGCGCCCGGGGACGTAGCCCGTAGCACCGTAGCAGCTTAACGTGCTTTCTACAAACCGTTACAAGATATTCACTGCATATGTAATACTTCATCACGCAGAGCTTGACAACCGCCACAGACCAGATAAGCGATAGACAGGCACGTTTGTGCATAAAGTTGTCTGGCTACTGACAACGTCAACTATTGTAGCGGAGCTGGCGGAACGTTGCGAGATGATATGACCGCACTATGCGTCATCACGTCAACATTATGTCCTTCTCGTAATATATTGTGGGTTGCATCTTTGTAGATGTTCTTCATAAGATTTATTAGAGATTCACACTAGCGGGTAAGCGCTAGGTTTTATCGCGCAGTTGTCCGCTAATGTGAAAGCGCTATCAGGTACGAACTACCTTTTCTAATGTTTAATACAAACTACATTATTCATTCTAGTATCAAAACTCAAATTCAATAACTTGGCACTTAATCAAAGATTGCATAATATATTGAACGGCAGTAGCTGCACTTAAGTGCACTCCATCTAGTTTATCAAGCGTGATCCCGGATACACCTCCTCCCAACAAACCGATCGAATACACATAACGAGGCTCTTAGAAGTCCCCTAAACAAAGTGTGTTCGACACGTAGAGCCGCTCGGGCATCGCGGCCATCGGCTAATAACTCAGGGCCGGTACAAATGGTCGGGCGACACCGCGCACACTGCATTCCCACAGATGCAAATTGTAAGCGCACTTCTATCTGATGCAGTGTGGCCATGCTCCGCGTCGTTTAGGAACTGTGTAACGGTTATATATATACATAATAAAATAGCGCCGAATAGGTTTTTGTTAGCAAATCTACTCCTGGTGTCTACCCAGAGAGGGCCTGGATTCAACGACGGCCAACGTGACGTTGGCGGTAGCAGTGGGATTAATGTCTCAGATGTTTTTCGCGAAAACTTAGTATAGTTTCAATGCATGTATTTGATACCGCTCTAACATTTCATCATTGGCACCTGCTATCTGACTAGATACCAAATCTGGAATGTCTCAATCGCACCATTCATCATGGAGCCCCTAGCGCGATGGTATCCGTGCGCCTGCGACGATTTACATACAAGCAGTGAATTGTATTGCGACGTAGCGTATTGGTTATTGTGCACTTAATGGCCCTATCTGCTCTACACGAGGATTGTATTGAAATTACTGCAAACCGCCGCGGAAATATTGAGTTATCACGTGGGAACAAAGGGTGAATCAGATGTATACGGGACGAGGCCTACTGGTCTGCTGCATTGTGTTTGTTGTAATAAGTTGCTGAGACTGCAGATACTAATTATTTGAATTACTTATGTAGACAATACAGAGAAAAATATTCACGTAACAATTTAAGCAAGAAAGCAAGACGTAAATTGCACCAGAATCTAGAAATTCTCTCTCGTACCCTATTCATACTCACGATTATAGTATTTATAAGAATTTGTTGGTTCAACTGAAAGCTAGATCACATCTTAATATGCAAATCTAATCGGATGGCATCGCTTTCCGTCACTCTGCCAGTTATACAAAGGCGCTATAATTCTATCATTGGTCAGCACATTGTTGCGGCACGACCGCTCGCGACGGCGGCCGGCGCGCTACGGACGGCCATACGTTACGGCGCTGTCGGCGCGCGCCGCTAGATGGCGGGAGCGACGCCTCGCTGACACGTCACGTCCGGTAGCTAATAAATTGTATTAGACATGTGAGCATGGGAGTAACGCTATCTAAGAACACAAATGCTGGGAAATTAATGAGACTTTTTCTACGGCTTGATAGTGATCAACGATCCTTTTCGAACAATCACGTACAGTTTTCGGAGCTGTTTGTGTAGCTTGTGTGGACATTAAGCTAGACCAACATCGGAAAGCATTTGATCCTTAAGCCGAACCTAAGCTATGATATAATTTACAATAGTTAGTATGATTTTAGGATAATCACGACATTAATATTGCATCGTTTGTAGACAACTTTACATATCTTCTTTACATTTGAACTAACAAAGGCTTTGCATACCTTAGTACCTGTATGTACTCAACAATGTCTCAGTGCATACAAATCAAAATGAAACAAAATCGAAGACGCTCTGTTTAGATGAAACCCAGCGCACGGCTCCTAGGCAGCCTAGCTTCGATATAATGTAGGTTAGTAACGGTAGCAACAAGTGGCGGGTCGCGGGTTCGATCCGGCCGGTGCATTAATTGCTGCCTTATCTGCCGCAGTACAACGGGTCCAGTGCATCGCTTACCGATTCCGTCGCAGTTACTTCATGGGAAAGTGTATGTACTGACTTACAATTAACTGTGGAAAATAATTATGTGGTTAAGTCAGGAATAAGTGTCCGCCGTTTTACTTTGTTACCGGTTAGTATTTTTAGATTAAACAGTAAGTAGCCATTTTAATTTTGATTCTTAACAAAAATTGTGTTCCGTATTGGAACTGAGGAAAATTTCTGTTCAAGAACTAGACAAGTTATAAAAGTAAACGCAACATACGAGTTCCTGGCCGATACTCTTCTATGGGCCGACGACTGTAATATTCCCGTCCACCTAATTAGGAACATGTAACGTATACAATACACGGCTGAAAGCTTATTGTTCAACATTTAGATTGCGATAAAGATATAATTTAAGTTCGTAATACGTAACGATCACGCAAGTCAATTTGTTTTTCAAGCTTTGAGTCAATTAGGCACGTGTGTCGCAGCTAAACAAACTAGTTAACAATATCAAACGCACGTGGTGTTGACCGCCATAGCTAACTGTAGTTAAACAAATAACTGCCTTGACTCGTGGCTAATTAATGTTAAAAAGTTGCCCTGTACTTGACACGGTCAGTACATGGATGGGTGAGATTCACGTCATTGAAAAACTAGTAAAACTGCTGGTCTCTGATGCCAGGAGCTAGAAAGTGTGACAAGTTAGGCACCTGAAGGCAGTCGCTCTGTGTATAGTACTTACACCATTGAAAGCTGAAAGCAAGATATCGTATTTAACCGCTGTTAGAACACACCTACGTTACTAATAAGCTACAATCTTGAAAGATTACAAATAGATTTATAGATATCCAGCTCGAACCAAAACATGTACGTTATAGTAAATACGTTCCTGTATCAATGGCCCCAGCATCCAGCACTCAGCGTGTCGTACAGCGCACGGTAACAGCGCGGGCCCCGTGCCACAGGGCGGCAGTCGGCGCCCAGCCGCCGCGCAGTCTGCCCGCGACGCACCGCCCGCCCAGCACTGCCGCCCGCCCTACGCGAACATTATTACGATACGACACCGAAATGATCACAGAAAAACTTTTTCTAGTGTTAATTTTTTGTATTGACTGTACTGTACAGTTGTTTGTGTGCGTAATGAAGATGACTTTCAGTGATTTTTGTTTATTCTAATATTTTTTTGGAAATTTCATATCTCTGTAAGATTTGGTGTTATTAATATAAACATATCTTAAAGAATTTTGTTATCTACTAGCACATTACATTATAATTAAAATGTTGAGGCTGTATTGTGTACTTGTTAACTGATAACAGTGATAGTGGGTCGCAGATATTGCAGAACTTTTCAACGTTACAAGGAATTAAAGGTACGTGCAGTTTATTTAAATCGTGGAACATAATTAGACGCTCCAAATGTCACACACACTATCATTTTTATAATACAATATTTTGCTGGTAAACGACGTTTAGTCATAAAAATTATAAATTCCAATGAAACCGACAGTAACAATATGAACAATATTTATCTCACCCGGTCACTATATGCAGTTCACGATTGGCGAATAAGTGTGAATGAAATATAACTAAGCAATACGCATCGGCAGCGCACACGAATGCCTGCCATCTATATAAGTCTCACAAGTAGGTACCAGTACTAGAGGCACTGGCCACACCACTCCCTTATACGGAGTTATAAGTTGACACACAATCTGTAAGTCCAGTCTCAGGCATTTCATCATCCTCCAATTATACTCGCCATGAAATAACAAGGGGCTCATTACCGCGGACACCGTAATCTTACAGCCAGCACATCTTATCGCACGCACTGACAGCTCACGTGGATATCAATAAAGTAATATCTACTCATTCATACCGCTCACAGGCTCAGCTTACCGGAGCCACAATAAAGCTTAAACAAAACTATCAAAAAAAGTTAGCTCCACATAAAGGCTAAGTGCCCTCAGATATGCCTAACGAACTCTTATCCGCCACTTAGCGAGCTGAGAGAAACGAGAATCGCTTATTCATTAGTTTTTTGCTCAACTTTGGGAGCCAATTAAGCGAACTGGCCGATACATTAGGAGTTTTATCGTCTCACGTGATAATTCAGTGCTAAGTGTGGATTGTATCTATATTGTTGCGGACGCCTGCCGAATAATCGCGGAATAAGTAATGCGAGCCAGCGCTAGGTTCGCGATAAATCTCGCTTAATTAAGTCACACGTTTGTTTATGTTATCATAGTACCTTGTTGTGTTCACTTTTTTATTGATAGCTTAAGCGAATAACGCATTGAAGCGGGCTTATTGCACATGAAATGGAATTTATTGCAACTTCGCAATGAAATGCAGGTTTAATCAAGATGCAAGAAGTTTGATTGAGACCCTAATGTGGAACATATGCGACAATACTGTTATCGGGCACCGTGACACGGCTAAGTGACTGATGAATGTATAACATTATACGAGATCGCTCCCGCACGCAGCCGAGCCTGCTCCGGATCGTGGTTGTCGCCGCATTACCATAAATATTATTTTTATCTTTCTTTCTGTAAGTTATTAATAAACGTACTCAATAAGTAGGAATTTTAATAAAACTATGCAATTTTAAAGCGTACGAGACCACCAGACAAGTTAATTTGAATTGTGATTGGAATTTTTAATTTTCGGTATGCATTTGGAAGATAAAAGATTATTTCTTAGAAATGTAGTATCTTTTCAAATAAAAGGCGTGTTTCCTTGAATGTAAACAATCCATCCTCATGGCATCCAGGAAACGTTTTGATAAAGAAACAAGTTTCTTTCCGAATTACATAAACATTAACAGATGACCTGCACAGTAAACACATAGATACTTTTGTGTTTATGCGTGTAGTTTATGTCTTGGCGCTTGATTGTGTACAGAGAGAAATAAAAGTTCTGAAATATGACTAATTAACTATATTTGAATATCTTCAAAACACACTGAATTTAGTACATAGGTATATAATCTAAAGTGCGCGTCTGTAGTGAGTGCGGGGTACGGGACAACTGAGTTTCAAAGCGCATTCAAGTACATAATGCAAAATATACGTGTCAGCGTTCCCGCTACACTATTCCCCCCTTTTTAAAAAAAAAATAAAAAAATATTTCAGTACATATTAAATTAAACATTAACAAAATTCTAAGTACATTTCTCACGCCTTCACTAAAGGCGTCGCTGTATTTGCTTACACAGAGTTTTGGTTAATGCAATGTAACTGGAGACAACTCAGGTGTGCGATAACGTTTACAATGTTACATTTCAAACAACATTACTATTACGAAAGTTTTAAAACAATTCTCATCACGCTATTATTTCTAAATGGTACAGAGAAAACTACCAAATCGCATGATTTAATACACATATGACATTTCTTAAACGTTAAATACGTACTACATGTTCATCATTGTTGAGTTATATTCTGCTGTCCTCTCTTGGCATCGTCGTGACCGGGCATCAACAACACAAACTCTACAGAATGTCCTACGATCGAACAGCAAAATATAATATCAAAACACTTACACAAACAACTATGTACTTACTTCTTATTAATACTAAGTACATCTTAATCTATTGCGGACATCTATGTTTCAAGACCCGACTTGAAATATAAGTACTTATTAACAAAGGTACCTACTAATACAATTAAGGGTAGTCAACATGTCGGACAACTCTGCAATAACATAATGACACCCCTGTGAGGTCCACAGTGCCGACATGCTGACGCCAATCAAAAAAATAAAACACGAAATGTCATTATAACACTGACGATAAATTCACTTGAACGAACTGAACTGTTGGTCAATATTACACAAATTAGAAAACAACTTTTGAAGATGGAGGTGTCGCGGACTGCAAATGCGGTGGTTGCACAGTTTCCACCTTTATACCATGTAAGGTTGTCGAACTAGCAACTACCATTTCTTGTCTGAGCCATTTCCTTACACCCTTAGTACATCTTCGTTTCAGAGCGTAGCATAGCAACACTAATAAGATGACAGTGATTATAATCATAACTATACCGATAATGTTGAGCTTACTGTCTACTTGACTCACGTTGGACAAATTTTCACTAATAATAACATTTTCTTTTGTCTGATTAGAACCCATGTTGGTAAATTAAAAATATAAATTAACTCAAAGAATTTACTACCAACTGTAAGTAATGTTCTGACCAACTAAATTAAAAATTATACTTTAATCCACAATCCAATGCCCTAGATAAAATAATGTATAATTAACAAAATCGTTATTGCAAATACTTCGTTGGTTTCTTGCTAACGCGCCCTGAACGCGTGGTATAGCCTTCGTTACTGGAGTCGCCTGTTTGGAAAGTTACTTTTTTACAAACTTTTTGACAAACGCGATTCCTACTACTATCATTACTGCTATCATTTGTAATAGGTTGTGCATCGTCCATATTTAATACATACGCTGGTTTCAAACGATCTATAGAAATTTTAACGTGTCTACCTGGTAACTGAATACAAAATGCTTTATCAGATCTACTAATGACGCGATATGGTCCATCATAAGGAGGTTGTAATGGTTTCCGTACTGCATCATTTCTGACAAAAACGTAATCACAAGTATGCAAATCTTTATGTACAAAAATCTTGTGAGGTGATTTGCTTTCCCTATTAGAAGGTTTATACTGATCAATTACATCCTTCAATTTCGAAACATAATTATTATCATCACATGACTTCACATTGCTGATGTCATAGAAATCACCAGGTAACCTAATATTGCTACCGTACAACATTTGTGCCGCGGTTACGCCTGTATCTAATCGAATTGTTGTGCGTAATCCTAACATAACAGTTGCCAATTCGTCTACCCAACATTTGGTATGCAAGCGAGCCATTAATGCAGTTTTTAACGATCTATGCCAACGTTCCACTGCTCCATTGCACTGAGGATGATACGGGGTGGTCCTTGACTTCATTATCCCCATTAATAACATTAGTTGCCTAAATAAGTTACTTTCAAATTGTCGACCTTGATCACTAGTGAGCTTGACAGGACAACCAAAACGACTAATCCAACCCTCGTACAATGTTTTTGCAACTATCTCAGCAGTGATTTCTTTTAACGGAAATGCCTCCGGCCATCGCGTATATCTATCAATAATAGTTAAACAATACCTATACCCGTCAGGTGAAATAGGCAAAGGACCGACTATATCTATGTGAATATGTTCGAATCGCTTGGCAGGCTCAAATGACTCTAAATGTGATACCGTGTGCTTCTGTATCTTCGCTCGTTGGCATTTTAAACAAGTCTTGGCCCAAATTCCTATATCTTTATTCATGTCTGGCCAAAAATATCTATCTTTAACTAATTTCCTACTTGATCTAATACCTGGGTGGCTCAAATTATGTATTGATTCAAAAGCTAAACGACGAAATTGTACTGGTAAGTATGGACGTGCCTTATCTGTTGAAGTTTCGCAAACAACATGTTTATCTGAACCGAATACGGTCACACGCTTAAACTGCAAAGTACTGGTGTTATTTATGTCGCTAATAATTTTTGCAAGCTGTTCATCGACTTCCTGCGCAGTGGCGAGTTCTGCGAAGTCAATACTTGTGGGACATGTTATTGTTTCAATTCTAGATAACGTGTCCGCTACAATATTATCATTTCCACTAATATGTCTAATATCTGTACTAAATTCACTTATAAACATGATTTGCCTAGCTCGCCGAGAAGTTTCTCTATTCGTACCAGATTTAATAAACGCAAAAGTTAAAGGCTTATGATCTGTAAAAATAATTAATTCTTGACCTTCAACCATATTACGAAAATGAACTATAGCCAAATAAATTGCTAAAAGTTCTCTATCATACGTGCTATACTTCTTTTGAGTTTCCGTTAATTTCTTAGAAAAATATCCTAAAGGTTTCCACTTACCTGCAATATTCTGTTGTAGTACAGCACCTACACAAGTATCGGATGCGTCTGTCATCAATGATAATGGCGTGCCTGTGGATGGGTACGCTAACAAAACAGCATTTTTAAGGTCCTCTTTGCATTGCTCAAAATTTCGCTCAGCCTCTATAGTCCAATTAACTTTAGTTTTGTCTTTGCGTTTACAATTACTTAAATACTTATTTAGCTCTGATTGATGATCGGCGGAATGTGGTATGTGAGCCCTATAAAAATTTAACATACCCAAAAATCTTCTAAGGTCATCAATAGTATCTGGTTTTGGAAAATCAATAATAGCTTTAACTTTGTCATCTAAAGGTCTAATGCCCTTAGTCGAAACTTCATATCCTAAAAAATCCAATTTATTTTTACCAAAACTACATTTTGCAAAATTAATGGTTATACCAAACTCATTGAATCGTTCAAAAACTTGAAGCAAATGTTCCCTATGTTGAACTTCATTTTCTGACCCAATGATTACGTCATCTACGTAATTGAATAAAAAAGAATCTAACCCTTGCAAAACTGTATGATGCATGAAACGTTGAAAAGTCTGCGCAGCGTTACGTAACCTAAAAGGCATGCGCACAAATTCAAATAACCCAAATGGCGTTATAACAGCAGTTTTCTGTATATCCTCCTCAGCCACAGGAATACAATTATAGGCTCTATTAATATCTAATTTCGTAAATATCTTCTTATCCGCCAAATTATAAGTAAAATCATGCAATCGCGGAACTGGATAGCGATCTGGCCTAGTAATAGCATTTAAACGTCTATAATCTCCACAAGGCCTAATATTTCCATCTTTTTTAGGTTGCAAAACAACATGCAAAGGGCTTGCCCAAGCACTATCGCTCGGCCTACAAATCCCAAGTTCTTGCATAATCCTAAACTCATTTTTAGCCTTAACATACCTGTCTGGAGGTAACTGTCTGGTTCGCGCGTGCACTGGTGGTCCTGTGGTCTCTATGTGGTGACAAACGCTATGTTTCGGCGTCTCCTTATATGAAACAGGTTTAGTGAGGTCAGGAAATTTACAAAGTAAATCATAATAAGGGCAATTATCAACAATCGTTTTTAAAGTGGGCTCAGTGGAATTCGAAATAGTACCTCTTACATTTAAATTAGTTACTTGATCAATCAGTTTCCGTCCGTTCAAATCAATTAACAACTTGAAATTAGCTAAGAAGTCAGCACCTAGAATCGGTTGCTGTACGTCCGCTAATGTAAATAACCAACGGAACGGTCGTCTAAGATTTAAATCTAAATCTAGAAAGTATGTACCATACGTATTGATCGCAGTACCATTCGCGGCATACAACTTATAACATTCACTATTACTATTACCTTTTTTATACACTGCACTTTTAGGTAACACTGAAATGTTCGCGCCGCTATCCACCAAAAAGTTCAAGCCCGTTTTCCTGTCCATCACACAGAGACGGTGATTTGCGAAGTCACGGCCACAGCATCCCGTCGTCGACTGGACCGACTCTAGTTTTCCGACGGCTTAGTGTCCTTATCCTTCCAATTGCAAGGTTTGACACATTTGTTCGCCCGAGTCTTATACTTGTAATGATAGAAACATAACCAGTCTGGATCATTCTCCGATCTCTTAGGATTTCTTGATCTAGATTTTGACCTCGACTTAGACCGCCTATTGCCTTTCTGCCAACGATCTCTCGAACGTGTTTCCAATTGACGTATTCTATCTCCTAGTTTACTGATCTCGGCAATTACAAGGTCCTCCCTACTAGTTCCTGGTTTCTCCTGTACGCTCGATACATTATGCACAGGTGTCATTGTCTCCATTACCTTGTCTGCGATGGCTGCCAATTTCTCAAGGTCTTTTTCATCCGTCACGGCTAATACTCCTCGCACCGACGATGGTAAATGATTTTGCCACATAACGATAAGTGCGTCGTTAGTGACTCTGTCTCTAGCCAGGTCCTGCATTTTCCGTAAAAGTTGAGAAGGCTTTTGATCCCCCAACTCCATATCGCCAATTAACTTTTTCACTTGGCGTTCCTCTGACTCTTGGTAAATAAATATCAATTTCTGCTTCAATGTTTCATATTTATTCTTCTCAGGAGGGTTTAATAATATTTCTGTGACCTGTTCTATAACATCCTGGCTCAATTTCGAGATAACTACTTGGTATCTCGCCTCATCTGACATTTTCTGGGGCTGCAATACAGCTTCTGCCTGGATGAACCATGTCTTCGGTGATTTTTTCCAGAAATCCGGAATTCTCGCCGTTACAGAGATGGATGAAAGGTAACGCTCCTCAATGTTGCATTTATCCTCGGACGACATCATTTAAATTTCCAATACGACACGTAACACCAAATTACACGAAATGCGCACTATGCCCGACACTACAGACCGCTTATGAGTTGCCCGTATTTTTTTAAAGTTCAATTTCACTCTCAATCCGTACACAAATATTCACTTAAAGTTCAATCGCCAAACTAAAACTGTCGTCGGGGTCACCAATTTTGTGTTTATGCGTGTAGTTTATGTCTTGGCGCTTGATTGTGTACAGAGAGAAATAAAAGTTCTGAAATATGACTAATTAACTATATTTGAATATCTTCAAAACACACTGAATTTAGTACATAGGTATATAATCTAAAGTGCGCGTCTGTAGTGAGTGCGGGGTACGGGACAACTGAGTTTCAAAGCGCATTCAAGTACATAATGCAAAATATACGTGTCAGCGTTCCCGCTACAATACCAATAACCCGGCTCAATAGCAACAGCACTTACACAAGCCATTGACTGCAGGTACCTATCGCAGTACAAGTGGGTACAAGGAGTGGGCTACACCGGTGGTATCGCGACTCGTATCTCTAGCGTATGGGACCATTAACTACATCGTGCGGATCTCGTCCAGTACTAGGGCTATGTCTGTGCTTTCTTGTAATGGTGAAGCGCTGAGCTAACATTTTTTTTATTATTCATAAATTAATGTAACACGTTATTGTATTTTATAGGTATGTAAACTATTGATGTGATGTTACTATGATACGAGTAAAATCTAGGCTCAGAAATTTTCATTTTGCGTGCAACAATAATAAATATTCGTTTATCTATTTTAGTTAGGCGTTAACGCAAGTGACCAAGGTGCTAGAACTCAAAGGGCAATGGGTGTGTAAAGAACACAGATAGGATTTATGCAGTAAAAGACGAACAGTCTGTGTATGCAGTGGGACGGGTTATCTGATGATTTCCCAAATCAAAGAAAACATTCGGGTTCACAGTAGGTACCTGCAATAAGTTACATTTTCAACCAGACACAATACGCTACACATGCTAACTCCGAACATGGTCGAGTACAGTACACCACACAGCTGCAGTAAATAAAACAGCTGAAAGTCGGCAGAGCGAGCGCGCAACTCCGCGGCGCGCTGTACGCGACCACAAACACTGCACAAATAGAACGCGCCCAATAAACAAACGCTACGGTAAATCTGTCACGCGATGCCCTGTTCACACTGCCGAGAGGACAGTCGCACGGGCCAGTAGCTGATGTAATAGGACTAAGCTAGGAGATAAAACAAAAATTCGTTAATTAAATATAGACACGCTTCTTGTCATAAACACTTGTAATTAAAACTGCCAAACTGTGTTGTTTTTTTTTAATTTTAGTAAGTTTTTAATAATTTCATCGAAACACGCGGGTGCAAGCTTATTCTTATGTTACAGTGACTTCACAGATCTGAAATTGAATTGAAATTCTATGAAACTTATATCCTCGTGTGCAATGGTTCCCTTGACGTGCCTGTGCCTAGTCTCAGTAGCTGCGCCGAAGCACACGCTGTAGGCAATAAACAAGCGCGAGTTAAATCTGTCGCACGGCCGCGCTGCACGCGATGCTGCGTTCTAACTGAGTGCCGAGTGGTTAAGTGAGTAGAAGTACTTTACTTCTGTAACAGATGGAAAGTTATAACAACATGAATTACTATTTTATTATGACCTAACAACCACAGCAAATAAGCATTCTAATAAAAAAATACTTAAACCTTTGAATTAAAAAGTTAAATCTTTATAATGGGTCTGAGAAGTCGGCGACAAAATAAAAAACGCAACAACCTCCTGACTTCTCAGAGACATTTCAAAGATTTGGAGTCAGTTTCATCTACAACCTGATAGTTTTAGACTTATTTTGAAAGATTTATCCCTGGATTAGCAGTCATAACTAATGATGGTGTAAAGCCGTTATCAATACGAATAAAATAAGCCTAAACACGAAGTAGTTATATGTTATTGTCACGTCAGAGTTCCTTAAACAGTATTTTGCCTTCATTGCCAAACCTGAATTGGCAGTCATAACATATCTCGGTGTAAAAGTCTCATTAATACAGATGAAACAAAAACGTGGTGGTTGCTACCTACCGATGTGGAGTTTCCTCGGATCTCTGTTGTTTCCGTCATCAGTTGAGATCCAAACCTTCACTGTTTTGTAGAACCATCACATATATACGAATATCAATCGATTTCTCACGGCTCCCATCATCAGATTCTGACATTGTGGCAATGAGACCACCACGGCTGCCTGCCTTTTTAATATAAAAAAAATCATCTAAATAAGTTCATAAACGTCGAACTCATTGAAACACACATAAAAATGTATGTATATGTATACAGCCTCTTTTTCGGGAAGTTCGTAAATAAAGCACGCAATGTGATGCTAACTTAATTTAGTTGTTTTAAGATACTCATGTCAGACAGTCTAATTGCAATATAATTTTGTCACTAGCATGGAATGTGATCAAGTAGCTCGCCCGACGTGAACGCGGCCGCGGCGGTCGCACGTGGCACCGCTGCACCGGTGACCGGATATACATTAAAGTTACACACTCACTTGTTGCCTATTTCAAGAACAATGTTATATTTCGTGTAAGTCTCAAGCTGCGCAATATTTGACCAACCTTTTAGTAGTTTTCTTATCACAATTTGTCCGTCAGTCCACTTGAACAAGTTTTTCATAAGGTACTGTCAAAATTCATGCTATTCAATGAAAGCGGCCAAATATACAGTGTTACAATTCAAACATCATTTACTTGTAGTTTACCATGAGATAGATACCCATATAACTTGCAACTCCTTCACTATTGGTATCGCGGGGCAGTTTGACAAGTACCCCACGTAACCTTTTCAACAACATTCAATCTGGAGGCCGCCACCCTCCGCCCCGCTGACGCAGCAACTAACCAAACTATTTTACTAAAGGGTGGGGAACTCAAAAATGAAAAGCACATTCAGGGTTTCCTTCTAAAATGTAAATTGTGTGCCCCCGAGCTCGAGGTTCGAGAACGTTCGATATTCTATTAAGATAACGGCAGAAACGACGCAATTTTATTATTGTGACTCGCGCCATATTTTCGTCATGCTAAAAATCTGTCAACTTGAGATATGATATGACGGTCTAGGGCTAGGAAATGTTAGACAGGCCAGTGACGTGCACGTGCGTAGCGCTTTTCCTAAACATGTCTGTTGGCATCAGCTTCTAGAATAAACGTTTGCAGCTGAGTTCCAGTGTTGTGCGTGGTACGATTGCCTATCTGAACTTTTTAACCCAGTTATCCAGGCTTAGGCACAAATGTACAAAAATAAAATATATTTAGAAAGCCATCGACATTAATCGCAATTAGTTAAAAAAATAAACCTTATTCCATAGCATAATATAACATGGTACTAAGCGGGTCTGGAACGTTACTAAGCCTGTGGCATTTCCCCGCAAGAAAACGCGAGCGAAAATATGAATATTATTCAAAGTGATTTGTCATAAATTGAACAGCGCCCCCGGCCGCCGAGTGCCATCGTCTGTTGTGACAAACAGCTTCACACTATGATGGTAATCAATTCTTCGACAACATTCATAAAATACAATCAAGGTGTTGAGTGGGGATATAAATTGAATCGTAATACAGGTCTCTTAGTTATTAATTGTGTATTTAATGATACAAGACCTCATTTCAATTAAAAGCTTTTATTTAACTTGCCGTGTATGTATGTTACGGTGGATTCTTTGAACTCAATTTTGAAGTAGATATGTATATTCAATCGATTGAGCAGAATTTTTGTATACACGTTCAGTTTGGATGACAATGCACTATATGTTATATGATATTCTAAATCCAAAATGGCGGCCCACACAAAATGGCGTAGTAGTTATTTTTAATGAATTTCAACAATATGGGTATCAAATGAAAGGGCTTATTGAGATTGACTAAAAAATAATTTGACGTTATTCTAAATGCAATATAGCGACCATCCAAGATAGCGGAGTAGTAATTTTTAATGCACTTCTACAATATGGGTATCAAATGAAAGAAATGATCGTGAGTACCTCGAAATATTGTGATCTCACTCTAAATCTAATATGGCGGATCATCAAAGATGACGGAATAGTTATTGTTAATGCGCTTCTGCAATGTGGGTATCAAATGGAAGGGATGATTGAGAGTAATTTGAAATATTGTGACTTCATTCTAATCCAATATGGCGGACCATCCAAGATGGCAGAGTTATTATTTTTAATGCACTTCCGCAATATGGGTGTCAAATGAAAGATGATATGATTGTGAGTAACTCAAAATATTGTGACCTCACTGCGGAATAGTTATTGTTAATGCTCTTCTGCAATATGGGTCAAATGAAAGAGATGATTGTCGCTGATCAGCAATCAAGTGTCACGGATCTACCTTCGAGTGTCACGAGTGTACTGTCGAGTGTCACGAGTGTACCGTCGAGTGTCACGAGTGTACTGTCGAGTGTCACGAGTGTACCGTCGAGTGTCACGAGTGTACTGTCGAGTGTCACGAGTATACTCGAGTGTCACGAGTGTACTGTCGAGTGTCACGAGTGTACTGTCGAGTGTCACAAGTGTACCGTCGAGTGTCACGAGAGTACCACCAAGTGTTAGTGACACCGTCAAGTGTCACGGATCTACCGTGAAGTGTCACGAATCTACAGCCGAGTGTCACGGAACTACAATCGAGTGTCACGAGTGTACTGTCGAGTGTCACGAGTGTACCTTTGAGTGTCACGGAACTACAATAGAGTGTCACGAGTGTACTGTCGAGTATCACGAGTGTACCTTCGAGTGTCACGGAACTACCTTTGAGTGCCACGGATCTACCTTCGAGTATCACGAGTGTACCGTCGAGTGTCAGTGACACCGTCAAGTGTCACGACGGATCTACCTTCGAGTGTACTGTCGAGTGTCAGTGACACCGTCAAGTGCCACGACGGATCTACCTTCGAGTGTCATGGATCTACCTTCGAATATCACGTATCTACCGTCGAGTGTCACGAGAGTACTGTCGAGTGTCAAGAATCTACAGCCGAGTGTCACGGAACTACAATCGAGTGTCACGAGTGTACTGTCGAGTGTCACAAGTGTACCGTCGAGTGTCACGAGAGTACTGTCGAGTGTCACGAATCTACAGCCGAGTGTCACGGAACTACAATCGAGTGTCACGAGTGTACTGTCGAGTGTCACTAGTGTACCGTCGAGTGTCACGAGAGTACTGTCGAGTGTCACGAGAGTACTGTCGAGTGTCACGAGAGTACTGTCGAGTGTCACGAGTGTACTGTCGAGTGTCACGAGTGTACTGTCGAGTGTCACGAGTGTACTGTCGAGTGTCACGAGTGTACCGTCGAGTGTCAGTGACACCGTCAAGTGTCACGACCGATCTACCTTCGAGTGTCATGGATCTACCTTCGAATGTCACGGATCTACCTTCGAGTATCACGAGTGTACTGTCGAGTGTCACGAGTGTACTGTCGAGTGTCACGAGTGTACCGTTGAGTTTCAGTGACACCGTCAAGTGTCACGACGGATCTACGTTCGAGTGTCACGGATCTACCTTCGAATGTCACGGATCTACCTTCGAGTGCCACGAGTGTACTGTCGAGTGTCACGAGTGTACTGTCGAGTGTCACGAGTGTACCGTCGAGTGTCAGTGACACCGTCAAGTGTCACGACCGATCTACCTTCGAGTGTCATGGATCTACCTTCGAATGTCACGGATCTACCTTCGAGTATCACGAGTGTACTGTCGAGTGTCACGAGTGTACTGTCGAGTGTCACGAGTGTACCGTTGAGTTTCAGTGACACCGTCAAGTGTCACGACGGATCTACGTTCGAGTGTCACGGATCTACCTTCGAATGTCACGGATCTACCTTCAAGTGCCACGAGTGTACTGTCGAGTGTCACGAGAGTACTGTCGAGTGTCACGAGTGTACTGTCGAGTGTCACGAGAGTACTGTCGAGTGTCACGAGTGTACCGTTGAGTTTCAGTGACACCGTCAAGTGTCACGACGGATCTACGTTCGAGTGTCACGGATCTACCTTCGAATGTCACGGATCTAACTTCGAGTGTCACGAGTGTCACGAGAGTACTGTCGAGTGCCACGAGTGTACTGTCGAGTGTCACGAGTGTACCGTCGAGTGTCAGTGACACCGTCAAGTGTCAGTGACACCGTCAAGTGTCAGTGACACCGTCAAGTGTCACGACGGATCTACGTTCGAGTGTCATGGATCTACCTTCGAGTGTCACGAGTGTACTGTCGAGTGTCACGAGAGTACTGTCGAGTGTCACGAGTGTACTGTCGAGTGTCACGAGTGTACTGTCGAGTGTCACGAGTGTACTGTCGAGTGTCACGAGTGTACTGTCGAGTGTCACGAGTGTACCGTTGAGTTTCAGTGACACCGTCAAGTGTCACGACGGATCTACGTTCGAGTGTCACGGATCTACCTCCGAATGTCACGGATCTACCTTCGAGTGTCACGAGTGTACTGTCGAGTGTCACGAGTGTACTGTCGAGTGTCACGAGTGTACTGTCGAGTGTCAAGAGTGTACTGTCGAGTGTCACGAGTGTACCGTCGAGTGTCACGAGAGTACTGTCGAGTGTCACGAATCTACAGCCGAGTGTCACGGAACTACAATCGAGTGTCACGAGTGTACTGTCGAGTGTCACAAGTGTACCGTCGAGTGTCACGAGAGTACTGTCGAGTGTCACAAATCTACAGCCGAGTGTCACGGAACTACAATCGAGTGTCACGAGTGTACTGTCGAGTGTCACTAGTGTACCGTCGAGTGTCACGAGAGTACTGTCGAGTGTCACGAGTGTACTGTCGAGTGTCACGAGTGTACCGTCGAGTGTCACGAGTGTACCGTCGAGTGTCAGTGACACCGTCAAGTGTCACGACGGATCTACCTTCGAGTGTCATGGATCTACCTTCGAATGTCACGGATCTACCTTCGAGTGTCACGAGTGTACTGTCGATTGTCACGAGTGTACTGTCGAGTGTCACGAGTGTACCGTTGAGTTTCAGTGACACCGTCAAGTGTCACGACGGATCTACGTTCGAGTGTCACGGATCTACCTTCGAATGTCACGGATCTACCTTCGAGTGTCACGAGTGTACTGTCGAGTGTCACGAGAGTACTGTCGAGTGTCACGAGTGTACTGTCGAGTGTCACGAGAGTACTGTCGAGTGTCACGAGTGTCACGAGTGTACTGTCGAGTGTCACGAGTGTACTGTCGAGTGTCACGAGAGTACTGTCGAGTGTCACGAGTGTACTGTCGAGTGTCACGAGTGTACTGTCGAGTGTCACGAGTGTACTGTCGAGTGTCACGAGTGTACCGTCGAGTGTCAGTGACACCGTCAAGTGTCACGACGGATCTACCTTCGAGTGTCATGGATCTACCTTCGAATGTCACGGATCTACCTTCGAGTATCACGAGTGTACTGTCGAGTGTCACGAGTGTACTGTCGAGTGTCACGAGTGTACCGTTGAGTTTCAGTGACACCGTCAAGTGTCACGACGGATCTACGTTCGAGTGTCACGGATCTACCTTCGAATGTCACGGATCTACCTTCGAGTGTCACGAGTGTACTGTCGAGTGTCACGAGAGTACTGTCGAGTGTCACGAGTGTACTGTCGAGTGTCACGAGAGTACTGTCGAGTGTCACGAGTGTACTGTCGAGTGTCACGAGAGTACTGTCGAGTGTCACGAATCTACAGCCGAGTGTCACGGAACTACAATCGAGTGTCACGAGTGTACTATCGAGTGTCACAAGTGTACCGTCGAGTATCACGAGAGTACTGTCGAGTGTCACAAATCTACAGCCGAGTGTCACGGAACTACAATCGAGTGTCACGAGTGTACTGTCGAGTGTCACAAGTGTACCGTCGAGTGTCACGAGAGTACTGTCGAGTGTCACGAATCTACAGCCGAGTGTCACGGAACTACCGTCGAGTGTCACGAGTGTACTGTCGAGTGTCACTAGTGTACCGTCGAGTGTCACGAGAGTACTGTCGAGTGTCACGAGTGTACCGTCGAGTGTCAGTGACACCGTCAAGTGTCACGACGGATCTACCTTCGAGTGTCATGGATCTACCTTCGAATGTCACGGATCTACCTTCGAGTGTCACGAGAGTACTGTCGAGTGTCACGAGAGTACTGTCGAGTGTCACGAGTGTACTGTCGAGTGTCACGAGTGTACCGTCGAGTGTCACGAGTGTACTGTCGAGTGTCACGAGTGTACCGTCGAGTGTCAGTGACACCGTCAAGTGTCACGACGGATCTACCTTCGAGTGTCATGGATCTACTTTCGAGTGTCACGGATCTACCTTCGAGTGTCACGGATCTACCTTCGAGTGTCACGGATGTACCGAGAGTGTCACGGATGTACCGAGAGTGTCACTGACCTAACTTTGAGTGTCACGGATCTACAGTCAAGTCTCACGGATCTACAGTCGAGTGTCACGAGTGTACCGTCGAGTGTCGCTGATCTACAATCAAGTGTCACGGATCTACCTTCGAATGTCACGGATCTACCTTCGAGTGCCACGAGTGTACTGTCGAGTGTCACGAGAGTACTGTCGAGTGTCACGAGTGTACTGTCGAGTGTCACGAGAGTACTGTCGAGTGTCACGAGTGTACCGTTGAGTTTCAGTGACACCGTCAAGTGTCACGACGGATCTACGTTCGAGTGTCACGGATCTACCTTCGAATGTCACGGATCTAACTTCGAGTGTCACGAGTGTCACGAGAGTACTGTCGAGTGTCACGAGTGTACTGTCGAGTGTCACGAGTGTACCGTCGAGTGTCAGTGACACCGTCAAGTGTCAGTGACACCGTCAAGTGTCACGACGGATCTACGTTCGAGTGTCATGGATCTACCTTCGAGTGTCACGAGTGTACTGTCGAGTGTCACGAGAGTACTGTCGAGTGTCACGAGAGTACTGTCGAGTGTCACGAGTGTACTGTCGAGTGTCACGAGTGTCACGAGTGTACTGTCGAGTGTCACGAGTGTACTGTCGAGTGTCACGAGTGTACTGTCGAGTGTTACGAGTGTACTGTCGAGTGTCACGAGTGTACCGTTGAGTTTCAGTGACACCGTCAAGTGTCACGACGGATCTACGTTCGAGTGTCACGGATCTACCTCCGAATGTCACGGATCTACCTTCGAGTGTCACGAGTGTACTGTCGAGTGTCACGAGTGTACTGTCGAGTGTCACGAGTGTACTGTCGAGTGTCAAGAGTGTACTGTCGAGTGTCACGAGTGTACCGTCGAGTGTCACGAGAGTACTGTCGAGTGTCACGAATCTACAGCCGAGTGTCACGGAACTACAATCGAGTGTCACAAGTGTACCGTCGAGTATCACGAGAGTACTGTCGAGTGTCACAAATCTACAGCCGAGTGTCACGGAACTACAATCGAGTGTCACGAGTGTACTGTCGAGTGTCACAAGTGTACCGTCGAGTGTCACGAGAGTACTGTCGAGTGTCACGAATCTACAGCCGAGTGTCACGGAACTACCGTCGAGTGTCACGAGTGTACTGTCGAGTGTCACTAGTGTACCGTCGAGTGTCACGAGAGTACTGTCGAGTGTCACGAGTGTACCGTCGAGTGTCAGTGACACCGTCAAGTGTCACGACGGATCTACCTTCGAGTGTCATGGATCTACCTTCGAATGTCACGGATCTACCTTCGAGTGTCACGAGAGTACTGTCGAGTGTCACGAGAGTACTGTCGAGTGTCACGAGTGTACTGTCGAGTGTCACGAGTGTACCGTCGAGTGTCACGAGTGTACTGTCGAGTGTCACGAGTGTACCGTCGAGTGTCAGTGACACCGTCAAGTGTCACGACGGATCTGCCTTCGAGTGTCATGGATCTACTTTCGAGTGTCACGGATCTACCTTCGAGTGTCACGGATCTACCTTCGAGTGTCACGGATGTACCGAGAGTGTCACGGATGTACCGAGAGTGTCACTGACCTAACTTTGAGTGTCACGGATCTACAGTCAAGTCTCACGGATCTACAGTCGAGTGTCACGAGTGTACCGTCGAGTGTCGCTGATCTACAATCAAGTGTCACGGATCTACCTTCGAATGTCACGGATCTACCTTCGAGTGCCACGAGTGTACTGTCGAGTGTCACGAGAGTACTGTCGAGTGTCACGAGTGTACTGTCGAGTGTCACGAGAGTACTGTCGAGTGTCACGAGTGTACCGTTGAGTTTCAGTGACACCGTCAAGTGTCACGACGGATCTACGTTCGAGTGTCACGGATCTACCTTCGAATGTCACGGATCTAACTTCGAGTGTCACGAGTGTCACGAGAGTACTGTCGAGTGTCACGAGTGTACTGTCGAGTGTCACGAGTGTACCGTCGAGTGTCAGTGACACCGTCAAGTGTCAGTGACACCGTCAAGTGTCACGACGGATCTACGTTCGAGTGTCATGGATCTACCTTCGAGTGTCACGAGTGTACTGTCGAGTGTCACGAGAGTACTGTCGAGTGTCACGAGTGTACTGTCGAGTGTCACGAGTGTCACGAGTGTACTGTCGAGTGTCACGAGTGTACTGTCGAGTGTCACGAGTGTACTGTCGAGTGTTACGAGTGTACTGTCGAGTGTCACGAGTGTACCGTTGAGTTTCAGTGACACCGTCAAGTGTCACGACGGATCTACGTTCGAGTGTCACGGATCTACCTCCGAATGTCACGGATCTACCTTCGAGTGTCACGAGTGTACTGTCGAGTGTCACGAGTGTACTGTCGAGTGTCACGAGTGTACTGTCGAGTGTCAAGAGTGTACTGTCGAGTGTCACGAGTGTACCGTCGAGTGTCACGAGAGTACTGTCGAGTGTCACGAATCTACAGCCGAGTGTCACGGAACTACAATCGAGTGTCACGAGTGTACTGTCGAGTGTCACAAGTGTACCGTCGAGTGTCACGAGAGTACTGTCGAGTGTCACGAGTGTACTGTCGAGTGTCACGAGAGTACTGTCGAGTGTCACGAATCTACAGCCGAGTGTCACGGAACTACAATCGAGTGTCACGAGTGTACTGTCGAGTGTCACAAGTGTACCGTCGAGTGTCACGAGAGTACTGTCGAGTGTCACAAATCTACAGCCGAGTGTCACGGAACTACAATCGAGTGTCACGAGTGTACTGTCGAGTGTCACTAGTGTACCGTCGAGTGTCACGAGAGTACTGTCGAGTGTCACGAGTGTACCGTCGAGTGTCAGTGACACCGTCAAGTGTCACGACGGATCTACCTTCGAGTGTCATGGATCTACCTTCGAATGTCACGGATCTACCTTCGAGTGTCACGAGAGTACTGTCGAGTGTCACGAGAGTACTGTCGAGTGTCACGAGTGTACCGTCGAGTGTCAGTGACACCGTCAAGTGTCACGACGGATCTACCTTCGAGTGTCATGGATCTACCTTCGAATGTCACGGATCTACCTTCGAGTGTCACGAGAGTACTGTCGAGTGTCACGAGAGTACTGTCGAGTGTCACGAGTGTACTGTCGAGTGTCACGAGTGTACCGTCGAGTGTCACGAGTGTACTGTCGAGTGTCACGAGTGTACCGTCGAGTGTCAGTGACACCGTCAAGTGTCACGACGGATCTACCTTCGAGTGTCATGGATCTACTTTCGAGTGTCACGGATCTACCTTCGAGTGTCACGGATCTACCTTCGAGTGTCACGGATGTACCGAGAGTGTCACGGATGTACCGAGAGTGTCACTGACCTACCTTCGAGTGCCATTCAGTTGTGGATGTGCAACAGAGATAGCGAGCTGTCTCTACGAAAGCCACACTCTTTATCACATGAATATTAAATAAAAAATTTAACTATCAACTTATAACATCATTCATTATACATATACAATTTAGATGATAATAAAAGCTTGTCGCGCAATTTTAGATTGATCCCTTATGAAATGTGTCTCGATGCTTAATTGATTACCTATCATTAGGTACTAAGTTAAATTGGTACCTACTAGTTTATTTTTAAATTGCGCGGTTTGGCTAAAAGTTGTCTTGCCACTTTCTTAGTGCAGAATAAATCAATATCATGCTCAGGAGATAATTCATTAAAGCAACGACCGCTTCTAATAATATACGCATTACGCGTATAATTAGTGGAGGTAGAAGGTACACTCAGTAAGGGCCTCCGACGCAATCCAATAAGGTTGGTTCGAAGTGCCAGTTTAGAGTCTAGCTCAGACCAGTCAACAGAGCCATTCGCTATGTTCATCAAAAAACATACATATATCATTGATGAGCCGCCTGTAATCGAGTGGTAGAAAATGGTACTTCAACGGTGCTCGTAATCTATAGATACTTGGTGTGCTTTGTAATCGAGATATCTAAGAAACTTTTAGGAGGATATTATCATAAGTTTATTGAGGTGAACATGGATTTATTCTTATTTGGTTACTTGACTATCTGAGTTAACCACCTAGATAAACAATACAGTTGCTATCACGCATGAGGCAGTTAAACCAGCTGCCGCAGTAAAATCGCCAGATATCGCCTCCTCCCACTGGCCGCTATCGGCGATCGTTACTGCACCCATGTTTAATCGCCGCTCCGCTAATATTTGCGCTTCGATGCTAGTCAGCCTGTGCATTTAAGTGCATTAAGTGGTGCAATCAATTCTGAAATACCAATGCAAAGCGCAATTGAGAGCTTTCATTTATATTTCAGTTCATCTTGTGCTATCAAGCTTGAGAGTCACCAGCCGTTACTTACGTAGGTATAGACTTCACTTTGATTTTAGGGATACTTCTAGTAAGTGCTAATAGAATTCCTATTTAAACATGCAAAAATGTTCCAATTAAAACTTGGTTATTCTGTAACAAAAATTGCATAAATTAAAACCTTTTATTAATTCAATTAATTAATATTTTTTTCCTTGTTTCAGGTAAGGACATCCCTAATTAATTCCGGGAGTCATCCCCGCAGCGCGCGTAATTTATGCGCGGACATGTGTCGTCCCGGACCCCGGGATTCGGGACCTGGAACAGCGGGATACAGAAATGTGCGAAGGGTATGCAACGGTGTTTTTCAATAGATTCGCTTTATTTTGCTTGTTTTGAAAAGTTTGGTGGGTTGTTCGATACTTGTTTTACGGAAATTGGATAACAGATACCTGTCTAAGGTTAGTATTTTATTTAATTTACTACAATTGTAGAAATTTCTATCTTAGAGGTGTTATTAGTTGTGTAGCTATTATAAATGTATATAATTTAACCATTAATGTTCCTCACAGCAATTTAGAGTGGTCGTGAGATGAGTTAGATAAGTGGTGCGCTACCTCGGTAACACGAGCGTCGTGCTCGCCAGCTGTTATGCTAAAATATTACTTCAACTAGAAATAAGGAATTACACAGAATTATACAGAACTGGGGATTTCCGACGAGCGTGCACCGCCGATCTATCGGGAAGGGAAATGCTCTAATGACGGCGCGGTAAGCGGCGGCTAAATTGTTACTCTACATCAGTTTGTAAAGGTTCTCCGCTTGTAAACTCTCACGCAGCCAAATGTTCAACTTACAGAGCTACATGTTCAGTTGAGGTAAATCAAACTACAACAGTAACGTGGAATTTCGTATTGCCTAAAAATTTACGTGTTTGACATTGCGCTCCTATTGATATACGTCATTGGGTATAGAGATTGTGTAAATATCTGTTAAAAATGATTTAGCCTGAAGCAAGTGAATCTGTTCGACACATGTTTGACCAACAGCAGCTGGTTCGCAATAAAACTGGCGACGCGCATATAAAATGCAGCTTGCACTCCGAAGTCAATCAAAATCCAATTTAAAATAATACGCTCTGCGTTTTATTACTCCAATTAAATCAATTATTATTTAGGTGCACTATATTATTAGGTAGGCACGAGTGCAGCGACCAGCCAACGGACTGCTAAAGTCACACGCCTTAGTTATACAAATAACATTTGTCCAAGTTGGATCAATAATTATCACAAAGGAAATTGGTTATTTTATGAATCCATAGCTATTAGTGCTGTGGCCTGGTGATTGTCGTTAACAGTTGCAGCAGTTGGGGGACCTCTAGCTTGATAAGCAAGTGTTCCACAGAGCAGACTGCGGGTTTATTTGTAATTTTATATTTTTTAGGTACAGACGCCAGAACATCAAACTACCCTAAACTGATATTTTTTTTCAATCAATTTTGAACCATATGCTTCAGCGACGAAGTTAACAATGTATTTTACTGCCGCTAGCACATTAAGCTACTACAACCTGCCAAATTTGTTTTATAAATTTTCAAGTTTACCGCTGAAGCATATGATTCAAAGTTGATATGGAAAATTTTTCAGTTTCGGTAGCTTGATGAGCTGACGTCTATTCATACATTGCACAATATAATTACATATATCTTGCGAGGTCGTTTAATATGTCTCAACAGTTTCTCAATTTTAGTTAACTATATAAATATTCCGTTACTTGTAAATAAAAAAATAGGTTTAAACTTCTACATACGAGGTAAAGCAGGTTAATAGATACTAAAATTAAAATGTACAGTGTTTTCACTCTAAAAGTCGTCTTATTTGGCAAAAAAATCAGAGTAGGTAGGTACGTAGCCTAAAAAAGAGTCATACACAGACAGACGAACAGTTATAATTAATATTAGTGCGAGGTGCACGCTGTTTGCAGTGACGGCTTGAGATAGGAGATTGGTCACGCGACCACGGGCGGCGGCGCAGCGATACTGTTAATTGCATTTACGTTCCTGCCTTTTTATTGTTTTCCTCTCCTAGTTTAACTAATCAACTTCAAGGCGATTTTCTTTAAATTAAACATGCTAATAATTTCATGAAAATAATTAAGATTAAACGATATGGGTTTTTTTAATCAAAATTGTACATTGATAAATTTAGTTATTATTATTGTTGATTATTTCAAGTAACGGCAATAAAATTTATCGAATTTCATTAAAATACGAGCAACAGCGACACGTGCGGCTTAGGGTGCGCTCACACTACAACTCTACCATAATACTTGACGATATTAATTTTCACTTTCAAATCCATATCTGGTTTCACTGTAATTCCAGACAATGCAGTTGTACTAATAGCGCAATGGATTTTGAATGAGGGAAAGTGCGCATATAGCCAACAGATTTTCGGGTCGGGTTGGGAAGGGGAGACACGAGACACCAATGTTTAATGTTTATGCGTTTTGTCGCCGCGAGGGGGCGCCATGAGAAAACTGCACGAAAAGCACACAGGATAATTCCAAATATTGAGTTAGACTGCAAATTGCATGGCGCAACTTACTTGACGTTTATTTGATTTGAGCCGTCTCAGTTATTTGAATATTGGATTTGTTTGCTTGAATGTTTACATTATTTATGTATAAACCAGAGCAATGAAAAGTTGTATTTTACATGATATGTATATAAGTTATATTGCCTTGGAATTATTAAAAATAAAGACATTAATAGATTCTAGGTAAATTTTGTTTACAAATAACCCAGACCTCGGAAAACTGACAAAACATGTAAAACAGTTTACCCATACATAGCGAGTACAAGGTCACCGCCCGCCCCCTCCCCTCCCCGTACTACGACAAATGAATGAACGAGGGGTGCGCCGGACACACGGGGTTGAACCCGCTACCGTGACTCAACGAGTTTGATACTTGCGATGATTCTTGGCTTTAGAAGCATCTGAACTATTATACAAACGATTCAAAAAATATATTGTGTAACGTTTTTTTTTTTTGAAATCGTTGATTCCAGCTATATACAAGTGAAGTATATGTTGATATATTAATGACACAGTTGTAGATTTCTGAGCATTGAATTATAATGTCTCATGAATTAATTATATCTTATTAATACTTTGAATTATAATATGAATTACTAGTTTATTGAGGAGAATACGAACAAATTTAATACAAAATGGATTGGTATAGCAATGAATACATTAGCAATAAATTTTGTGGACATGTTACTATCAAACCTACTTAATAAATATTTAATGTCATTAAAGAATGCTACCGATTAGCAGCTCATAAGCAATTCAGTGTTTACGACTGTCTGCATGCCGCTCTGTTATCTCATTGGTAGCGACATTTCATATAAAACACGTTTGAGTAACAAGGATCAAGTGTGCGGGCTCCGATAGAAATTGTCGGATCGCGCCCCGAGTGCAAGCGGCAAGGTTAGGTTAGTTCGCAACGTGGCCGCCTAGCCGCGCCACCTCCCGCCGCTCACATTCAAAATAAGGACGAACCAAATAATAACAACTAAAATAAACAAAATTATTTAGAATATTAAATTCAGTGACCAGTGCAGTGAGTGAGTGTCCTAAAATTGTGCTGTGATGAATTTCTAGTCAGTATTTTGGTAATTTGTGATGTTTTTAGGTTTGTTATAATATTTTCTTATTAGATTATACGTGCTAATAGAAAATATTGTCAAGAAATCTAAACTTCAGAAAAAATGCGATAATTTTCACGTCCAATTCTCCGAAATGCAACTTGTTGATCATCAAATTAACTTATTTTCAATTTTTACGTTAACATTACATTAAGGCCTTAATTTTAATAACGACTATGATATTGAATAAACTAAGTTTGTAAGTGCAAGTGTTTACAAACAGCGATGCATCGATTTCACATAAAGTGCTACCCGACATAAGGCGGGCGTCAGAGGGAAGCGGGAGCGGGCGCGGGGTAACAGACAGAACACGCTGCTGTCAAAATACAATTCCTATCCTTTTTGTAGCGACAAAAGTTAATTTAATGCAAATCGAAGATTCAGTTTTAGATAAGATTACCAAATTGAAAAGTCGTTAAATATTCTTTTCATTACCTTACATGAAGAGTAAACGTAGGCTTATTGGTAACGCAACACGTTTGTATAGTTTAGCAATGTGATTTATCTTATAGTATCCAACTGCAATTCCAGTTAGAATCTATTATAATAATGACATTAGGTATAATCATTTAACCACCAACTAAACATTACTTTAATTAGTATTTCTTAGGACCATCTCGTACCTACACTCATTCATAATTAACAATCATCATCTTCTTACATCCGTATAATACACCTCAGAAAGTTTATCATCGTCGTCGCTGGCGCTCTGACCTAGCCTTACACGCACACACGCGCACGCAGCAGCCCGTGTAGCCACGCCGCGCCTGTGTGAGTTCGGACTTTACTATGAGTCACGCTGCGGCGCGTTGCTAGTACGAGAATGTTAGGCGCCGAACTATCGTACTTCATACCGATATTACTTATGTCTCTAGTACATAGATATGTTTTAAGAATACTTGGCAACATTCCAAAAAGTGACTAAGAATGCCAGAATGTCTAAGAATGCATTGTCCTTGTTCACTTCTCAGTATTTTGGTTGTTCATCAGACACATTTTTTTGGATTTAATCTTTGTGAGTTTTCTCTATATAGTTAAAGTAACGGCGATTTTTTTCAATGCATTGAAAATTAAAACAGCAACTGTAGAAATGCAAATGTGTATATTTTAATTTCATCTACGTATAGCAAACAGCAGACTGGTCTAAATGGGGAAATCATCCCCTTCGTGAAGTGTACAGACGATTTTCCACCTCGTCGCACTTGAGATAAGGTTGTAATTTGATTGGTAAACGGTTTGTTTTGATTCGGTCCGCGATAATGAAGTGAAATGTGGAAAAGTGCAGCTAAACACTGGAGCTATACATATACTACATACGTACGTACTTATATCACACGAGAGGGGTTAATGGAAGAGTTCAGTTGGAGGCCGCACGGCTCCTGTTGAAGGGTTGTTCAAATTAAGTTTTTTTATTTGTTAAACTGGACCACGTTTTATAGTAAAATCTGCACGTTGCTTGTTGATTTGATCAGTAAAATGATGTACCCCAGTGACGCTCGTTTTCTTACTTATACTATATTATCCCATTTAAATGATCACAATAACTCAATAATTATAGTGTATACACGCCCCCAAATAACGGTAATGTGTGTGATCAATTATGTACGTACATACTAGTTATCATTGTGTACGGCGCACCCCACAAGTGCAGCGGTGCATCCCTACGCACTAGAATAGTTATGTGCACGACACAGATGCGATGGAGCGGGTGTACCATAGCTGATTGAAAATTAATCAGGGTGGGTAAGAAGAGTGAAATAATTTAAAAAATCTCGTAGCTTTGTAGCCCGTAGCGCTACGTAGGCCTAATCGCTACGGGTGTGACCTACATTATATATATTAAAATTATTGTGTATTATGCCCGCTACTTACGGAATCACTATTAAGTCCATCATTTATAAAATCTGTCTTATCTCTCTCCGTCTGCAGGATCTCATCTTTCTCTGAGATTCAGCCGGTTTGTAACGTTATAAGCAATAAAAAGCTTACGTGTTTTTATTATATCAGTTGGATGTGTGGTAGTTTTTGGCGGCTTTATGAGCGTCCAAAGGCTAGTTAGGATTTATTTGTATTTATGCACAAATAAAACTTCAGCAATATAATTCACACAACAAAGTTTGAGCTTTTAACAAACAATTCAGAACTTATTTCCATAGCTAGTTCATAGAAACAGTTCCTGTGTTCATAACGCGAGAGTGGTCCCTCTGAGCGAGAGGGAGTGCGCCCTCTATTGAGCTCGGTGATTTATAACTGCAGGGATGTTACGCTGAGGAGTGGCGGATGAACTGCGGTGTGTTGGGATAATTGTCTGTGATTATATTATTGTAATTAGTCAGTTATTGTGGTTCGAGCATACAAGACACGTAAAATCGTACCTAATGGAAAATAAATAAAAATGGATGCCATTTGCCTAAAGGTTTAAGCGATACTATATTTCAGCCAAGGTCCTGCGTGCCACTTGGGCATTAATCAGACTTTAGGCTGTGGATACAAGATATTGGATGCATATTATAATGATAACACAATATACACTAATCACTAAAATGGACTAGTCGCGACGCAATTAGTCCATCACCCCCCAAAAGCTAATAACAATCACCACAACACGAACAAATCAATCCATACGTACTGTCTAATATCTAATAGCCGCAGCCGTAATCAGTCTAATCTTAATATGTGCATTCATCCCCCTGTGGGGTGGTTGACCCCCTGCAGTCGGGGTGCAGGGGGGTGCATTGTGATAAGTTTAATCAGAACAAATGTATTGAAAGATTACTGTGTTGTGAGGGATAGTGGCTATGGGTTCGGCATTGGCCACTGTTGGAGCTCGCAGGCGGTCGCTTGATAACTGAAGCCGCACTTTGATGTGGGTCCTATTGATAAATGCAATCAAGTAGAACATTCAGATGTATTATATTGTATGCGAAAAAAATACGTGATAAGTAAATGTTGAATGACGCTTTGAGATCCTTATTTTTTCTAATTAAGACCTTAATTTAGTGTAGCTTGTTAATATATATTTCTTCATTTATAAAATGACAAACAAATAAACATATGTTAAGAAAAATACGTGGGGAAAATTAATAATAAATTAATTAAGCGCTGGTACTACGGCCTGTTCTGTGCACAATAGCTACTTGTATAGAGAACGCTAAACCAATTTCATTTTGTGTAAAACACCTCTATACACTAATTTTGATGCCAGCGTTCATAACTAACAGTTATTACTCGACTATGCTTACGTTTCATGATATTAAAATTCTTTTCAAGGAATAAAAAGTTATAAACTTAGTTTAATGGACTGAGCTTTAGTTCATTTAACGTCGTTAATTTAATTGCATCTCTTGGTATTAAAATAATCTTTGGCTTTATCCGCAATTCCACTTGTCACAACATTGCACCGAATTAATCTATGTCAAACTTTTAATCCAATGCGTGCCTCGTACGCTCAAGTAAGTTGATTACCTTCTAGTCTGTTACGTAGCTTAACATTTAAGCAGTTAATTCCGACACTGATATAAATTGTTAGTATCAATATATCGTTAGAGAGCAGACAGACACTGGCGCGCACGCACTGACGGTATTTCCAGAGACAAACAACTGTTTTACTAATCAACTAATTTGAAATGTTAACATTGATTAAGAAGAACTACATGATTCCTAGGATATTTCTGCAATAGGCGAGTCACGTACATACCATATGAAGTAAGACAAAAAAAAATATAAATAAACAATATAATATGCAATAAAATAGATATGCTTGTGCATATCTATACTACAGTTTTAAAATTTAAGAGTTAGTTTGTTTTTTTGCTTGAACTTTACCTCAGGACCAGGTCAGATTTAAAAAACTATATATTTCAGTGTTAGATAGCTTATTTATCGAGGTAGGTTTAAGCTTATTATTCTCCGTGGAGAAATTTCCATGTGGTACGATGCGGGTGAAACCGCTGGCAGAAGTAAATGATATGAAAAACAATGATACGTCAGTAAGTCCAGATGCTAATGTTTAGAAGAACTATATTCATAAGTTATGCGCCCACCAGTAATGAGTGCAGTGGTATGCAACACCACGTGCGCCGCCCGGTGGCACTGCGTCGCGCCGGTCGGTGCGCGGTGCTTGCAAATTCATCAGTTATACACGTTAGCGCCCGCGGCGGGGTCGGCAGGGCTTGCGCATGTAAACACTCGTCACCATTGTTGTGGTAGCTAGGATTTGCATTTCAGTTAATTGATATTTATCGATGCATTTACATTTTTACTCTTACATTATGCAATGACGGTAAAACAACTTAGCCGATTGACATATGACATTTGGCACAGAAGTAGGTAACCAGAAGACACTTTTATCCGGGTTATGGGAGTAGGTAAATTCAGAAGTAACCGCGGACGGGAGCCAGTTACGGAAGCTACTTCTAGCTATTTCTATAATTTCTCTTATTATTCTGAAGCGGATAAATCCGAGCGTCGGATCCGCAATAGCGATCCCAATGGCAATAGTTTAACGCACCCCACCTTTATGAAGACTCATCCAAGAATTTCATTCGGTGAACAGCATGACGTCACAGACATAAGTGTCGCTATGAATTTCCTATGCAGTCGTGCCCCCGCCGTAAGGGCTGCAAGATTTATTGCTTTACTTACTGCTAGTTCTTATTAAACGCTTACTCCTCGCTTCCGATACGTATTCGCTGTCCCTTACTACCTTTAAGCGAGTGTGAAGGATGGTTACAAGTTTCTTTCATGACTAAGATTTGAAAAGGGAACTTTAATAGTCGCGTTTGCGGGCGTGTTAGGATCTTAAACTTTAAATTATATGGTTCCGGGTTTAAGGTTCATTTTAGTTTGCAAAATTTTTACCGTGTGTTGGAGAAAACACTTTAGGGGCCTTATTACGATACCTCAAGTCGTTGCAGAATTGCTAGTAGACCTTGGAATACGAGGGCATTTATGACCTTAAAGGTATATTAATAAGATTGTCTTTTGAAAATCAAGTACAGAGTTTTCAGGGTGCTAAACTAGTTGGAAGCATTATCAATCATTGTTTGTGAATCTAATAAGAGTTGAGGATTTGAAGGATGAATACACGGAGTGGATGCGAACCTCTCGCCATTTGAGATATTACGTGTTACTGAACTGGGGATCAATATTTTGATGAGATTAGTTTTAACCAGTAGCATTTAAACTATGAAACTGTTTCTATTAACTTTTTTTTGGGTTTTTCGGTAACAAAATTAAAATGTGATAATATTAATGTGTATGGATTCGTTAGTTGTTTTGAATTTTAAGTTATTTTGTTCGCAAGTTGCATTTTGTCAAACCCTAACATAATTTCGAATGCGCCAGAACATTAAAATGTTCTATAAATTGAAACAACAAAACAAAATTAACATTTCATTAAAAATAAACTTACTAGACTCGGTGCAGTGTATATTGTGATAGTGTAGACTGAGTCCCCGCGACGATGACGGAGCACTGGTCTTGGCTGACGGGCGCACCCGCTGCGGAGTACACATACAGCCCGCCGACCCGACCTAGCCGGCCTCCGCAGCGCCCGCTCGTTAAGCTGGCGACCAGCGCGCATCTGCATACTATGGCCAGGTGAGTGACACAGCTTGCTGGCGAGCTCAGCTATACTTGAAGTTGTTGTTGTTTGATGTTATGTGTGATAAGCTAATGTGGTGAACACCTAACTGTGCAATTTTTTAAGCTTAATTAGGATTAATGCTACTTATGACTTTAGAGTTTCTTGTTCGTTTGTTTCAACGCGATCTCAGGAACTACCGGACCGATTTCAATGATTTTTTGAATATTTTAGAAGGAAATTGAATTAAGATCATTTATATTAGTAGATTTTTTAATAGATCGTAGTATTTTAAAAAAATAATTTAAAATTTAAATGTTATGTTGATATACGTTGATGTATAGTCTGATAGTAATAAATCCCCGGCACTCGGAAGTCGTGTGTGGATGAGTCACGGAGCGCGAGCGGGTCACACGTAAAATAAATCACATCGCGCGATAACATGACTTATATGCATAGCAAGAAGCCGGTCAAGGTGAACTAGCCTGCGCGGACTGAGTGACCAGTCTGCACAAACCCTAGATTTTATTCTATGAACGTTATAAATGTATTTAAGAATATGTTACCAGGAAAACGTACGGCTGTGCTAATGTTAGAACGCAAAGTCGTGGATATTAAGTCATTGTTTCCTCACATTTGGTATTCAAAGCGCTGTTTTCTTGAAAAATGGTGAATTCCCCAAGGAATGCATTTCCTCCAGTAACCAATTTGTCTTTGTCTCCACTGAAATAAAATGCAGGCGAAAATCAACCTTGTGACTTGGGGAAGTGAGTGGACATTTTCATAGTTTTTCCGGAGTGCGAGTAACTTTGTTAAACTTTACTTCTATTTTAACTTTAACGAAACAGTGTTGTACCTTTATTTTTGAAACCTATACCGTGGTACGAAGACACATTTTTGTTTGACACGTTTCGCGAATGTTACTAATGGTGTTTTTACAACAAAGTTTTGTTTGCACTCGGTTGTGGTACTTTGTCGAAGATAAAGTGCTTTTTGAGGTGAAAACATAAGTTTGTCGCAGTGCAGACTGTCCGACACGCTGATGGATTATTGCAGCGCCTCTGAGTATTTCATTAAACTTGATATACGGACATGCGTTCAGTTTAAGGAAGAAATATTGAGAACTTACGTTATATTACCAAATACATGTTAAATTAATTATGGTTAATAAAAACCGATGTATAGTTTAATAGTTTCGTTTTATCTATAGGAGATTTTATTATTTAAATTGGATTGGATCATAAATTTGTTCTTTAGGTATGGCTTAAGAAGCTTTGTAGTCCGTACATTGCATGTGACAAATGTATCACTTAGTTACTGTGTGCTTGCAGATAGACCTGTACTAATGTCCGCTCTTCAGCACCTTAATTTACAGATGGGAATCAAACACGTCTCAGTGGCAACTACATATCTTGCAATATAACATTGTCACACGATCAATTCAAAGAGAATACATTTTTATTTTATTACGCTGCCAATATTTTGTGCACAAAATATTTCCGTTTGTTGTTTCTGGCACCTGCGCCTTGAATTGTAAAATTATAAAACCACACACGACACAACTTTATTTGATGGAAAAAACATAAAAATTTACATATAGAACAGGCCGCGGATTTTCGCGAGAAATATTTATTTCTCCCCTGGCAACCTTACGTGAGGCGAATGGGGAGTGCTCGTGAGGCTGGCAACACTGACTATTACTCATTGTGGGCTCCCCCTTTAGTTTATAGGTTGAATACCGTGATTGTTTTGTGTCTTTGTGGAGAGTGAAAACAGCATGCTTTTGTTTATGTGTTTCCCAATAACATTGAAGTTATATAAAACAGCCGTCTGCCAAACAATCCTCCTTTCAGCTTGATTCCAGTTTGCACTGAAATAACTAAGACAATAATCCTTTTATTGGAATAGGCGGCACTAGATAGGTATGCGTCTCGAATATTCTAATGACTATTTCTTACCCTCTCATCGAAAGCTACAACAATACCATAAATTTTCCAAATTAACACAAATCTATCAAAACATGAAAAATCACCTCTGTCCCCAGTTCAACACCATTAGAGAGAGAAACACGAACATATTCTATCAGCAGCACGGACATTTTTGTTCCCCCTTCAGAAGACCTGTCAAGGTATACTCATTGCTGCTGACAGATCGTTGTGTTGCTTACCTTGACACGTATGATGGATGGGAGGAGTGACGTCTGCAGGGAAATTACTGGAGTTAATGATAGCTAAAATATTATTGTTTATTGTAGCTGTCATCGGCTATGGAATGGGGCTGCTTTGTTTTAGTTCGTGTCCTATACCATATGTACAAAAATATAAAAATAAAACTTCTTGGCAGTCGGGTAAAATGGAAACCCTAAGAAATTATTTATTAAATGATGTAGCCTGATTCTTTTGATTCTTTTTCTTCTTAGATTTGAAAGTTAATTAAACTAAGAATTATAACCAAACTCGGATAATGCAGGAATGCTCGTTATGTTTTCCATAACAACAATCTGCAAATGCCGACGAACAGTATAACTTCAGAAACATTTTAATGGAACAGTATTTGTCAAAGTTGTAATTTTAAGAACAAAAGTTTAGCACTTCAACATACTATGCTATTGAGCCTTGTGGTTCCGGCGGTCGGCGGTAGGTAGAGTGCACTAAAATTGAATATATTATTGCAGTTGCATAGGTTACCCATGTGCAGAGTAGGTACGTATTATTTGCTTTCTTCTACCGAGAGGATCAAAGTCTGTAATGTATAGCTGAACATGCATGATAAATAATAAATCCAAATTCCAGTTCTTCTCTATGGAACTATAATTACTAAATACTCGATATGCAAATGTTTTTAAAAAGTTGATCCATTTATGGTCTTCTACCATTTTTTTTACTTGTACCCACGAATCTTATCGATTGCAACATTTTCAGTCCATTTTCCCGTAAATCGCGTAATCTCGCACGGCGTCACCCGGCACGCAATGCATCACGGCTGCACGTGAGAGGGTGGGCAGGGCTCGCGTATGCGCCCCGACTGCCGACCAATGGCCCGTGCTATGGGAAACGTGGCCCGAATGCTGAACACACGGTGGAAACTGGCCAAATGCCTTTGTAGAGGTGGTGAAAAATATTCGCTCTCCTTAAAAGGGTCAATGGTGATTTTTTGTAATGGTAAAGATTTTTTTGACATTGGTTACCTAGCTGGTATAGTTTGGGCCTGATTTAAGGGCTAGACGACATTTGGTTTGTGCCGTTCCTTTCTACATTGAACATTATTGGTGTTATGTGAAAAGTATCCAAGTTAACATTTATTTCAACTCTTAACAGAACTCAGGTTTAGTGTATACGTCGTATTATATTTAACGAGTATCACCTGCTTCACTATTCAGACTCTCCTCCACAGGTGCGGGATACTGGCTCGCACTAACAGCAGATATCGTAAAATCATATCGCGCGAGTTGAGGCTGTTATTTCGCACCTGTGAAGAGTATAACCCTCTTTATGTTCAGACGATGGTTTCCGATTTAATAGTGAACGTGATCGATTTAATACATTGGTTTAAACGGTCTTAATTGACAATATTATTGAATCTTAGCTGAGTGCCTCGCTTTTTTTGGGGAGCTTATTATGAAGTTTCCTAAAGTAAAATAGAAATATTTGTTAACATTCATGTACTGTACAAAAGAGATTCCCGTAATAGTCTATCATTCCACATAGTGTTTATGCAAAATCGTATATTACGTTTAGGTAAGCAGGTAATCCGCTGAGACACGCGAGGCGATGCACGTAGGTGGTCCAAACGCGCCTGATCACAATTTATGATCTATTACTTATGCTGTATTGATTCTATTTAAACATACACTTGATTAATCGCTCTAGGACTAGTACCTAGCATGTGGTGAATACTATGCGAGCAGTAAGTGCCAGTTATTAGGCAAACCACCAGGTTCGCTATGACTGGCAACATGCCATCGCACTATGATTACACATAGGATACGTATTACCTATGTCTTTGGACGAAATCATCAGCTCGAAACCGACTTAGGTAACACTGCAACTGAGCTGAGGCAATCTAGACTTTATGACTCAGAGAAAGGGGTTGTTAAAACCGCCGATAAGTTTGTTTGATTAATAGTATACAATTGGTAGAAGTAAAAAAGTTTAGCTATGATATAAATGTGCTGTATTGTCCTGGAGACTCACTCGCGACAAGATGACGTCGAAGAGTTGTTTGCTTTTGGTTGCCATGGCGACGCTGGTCGGCTCGGTGATGGGCACCGCGGAGGTGATGAGCCATGTGACTGCGCATTTTGGAAAGGCACTGGAAGAGTGCAGAGAGGAGGTAAGTATTATATGTTTAACTTTGCCTCCCTTATTGTGCACTGAGTTACAGGCGTAAGTACCTACCTGCATAATATCTTAGATGTAAAATTCTACCACAAAATAACGGTAGGATACCTCAGAAATTACTAATTCCCTTGCTGTTGGTAGTCAGGGTTATCAGCAGAAGTACTAGAAGAGTTCCAGCATTTCTGGCGCGAGGACTTCGAAGTGGTGCATCGCGAGCTGGGCTGCGCCATCATCTGCATGTCCAACAAGTTCTCACTGCTGCAGGACGACTCCAGGATGCACCACGTCAACATGCATGATTATGTCAAGAGCTTCCCTAATGGTAAGCGAGATTCGGAGATAAAACTTTCTTGCGCGTGTCGCGAGTGTTGCGTGGTCTCTTAGTTGTAGGATAACTATTTCAGAAAGAGTAAATCATGGATAAATAAGTGAATGATCTGTTTTCCACAAAAGCTAGGGAAAATCTTTTTGTCATACTTTAATTAAAGACAAACAGTCTTGCAAGTACTCTAGTGCACATGCGCAGTTTAAACGTCGTCGTTATACAAAACTTGTCCATTCTAATTTTCAAAATGACATTTCCCTTTATTGTTGGTATTTATTTGGTTCCGCACGTGATTTATGGCTGTTCACATAGTTCCCCTGGCTGCACATGCAACTGAAACAAAGGTCACGCGAGCGCTGCAATCTGTCAGCCATATTGTTTTAACGGAATTTATTGCCGCGCAAACCGCTGAAAGACCGTGTTCTGCAGTTACCTGCAAAAGTAACTTGGGAGTTTCAATGTTCCTTGTTTATATTTTGATAGCGCCATTTTATTTGGAAGTTAAAGTTCAACTCAGTCAATAAGATTTTCCTGGAATTACGTCCACAATATAAGTAGGTCTGGTCGTTGATAGATATTCAACTTTATCGCTCAAGCATATGACTCAAAGTTGATTGTGAAAATTTATCAGTTTGACTGCTTGATTCAGTATCATACATTCTAGATTTACTGCTTTTTACACAGGTCATGTCCTCTCCGAAAAGCTGGTAGAGTTGATCCACAATTGCGAGAAGAATTACGACACGATGACGGACGACTGCGAGCGCGTGGTCAAGGTGGCTGCCTGCTTCAAGGTAGACGCGAAAGCAGCCGGCATCGCCCCCGAGGTGGCCATGATCGAGGCTGTCATGGAGAAGTACTGATGATGTACACGAACCAGCTGATTATGGACCACTGCTACTACCTGAAACTAGTATGATAAATGCAATGAAAAATGAAAAAAAAAATGTTTGTTGTTATTATATTTATTTTGTGATAAGTTATAGGTGAAGTTTTTTTTTTGTATTTATCCTAAGTTCCTTGAGTCTTAGCTAACTGATTTTAGTTATCTGGTCACGCGGCTGTCTTGTCAGACGTCACAATGCAAACTTTATCATTTGAACACAAAGTAGTAAATTTACGTTATAATACCTAATGGTTGCATTTTTTATGTTTTTCGACTAATTACCAAAACGATGGTTATTTTGCTTGAGATTCCGTCAGAGGTTTCACCCGGTACTTCCCGAACCTGAATAAAAAGTATCCTATGTGATTCTAACGTAGGTACATATATGCTGTAATATATCATTGCCAAGAGTCTCTATCTATCAATCCATACTAACAAACTTTCGCCTTTATAATATTAGGATATCTTGAAATCCTATTACAAAGCATCTGGAATGGATATAATTAATTATGCATTGCGAGTTAGAGGAGCGCAGATTTGTTACCCATCTCCGTAATATAGAAAACGATTTAAGTTAACATGCATACGTTGCATGCTGTAAATCCTCTTAAATGTTTTTATTTTAAATTCTGGAAGAGAATGCGAATGCATGGATTATACACAGATACGAATAGCCAGCCAAACCTTACCATAGACACAAGTCAGTGGTGTAGTTATAATGGTCTATTGTCGGAGTAAGAAGATTATTTCAAGAAGTTTCTTTAGCAATACAATGTTTGACTTTAGACAATGCAGCAACAAAAAAACATTTAACTTGTTTCATTAAAAGCGATAAAACTCTTCGCAAACTTCACAGTTTCACAGGTTACGGATAGCCACTACTTACCAGATAAATTAAAAAATGGAACAGAATTCGTATGAAATTATCTGCCAGATAAATTATCTGGAACTTATCAGCAACCTGTGAAACTGGCCCTTAATTTTGTATGTTTCCTAGCTTGTGTTGTCGCCTTTGATTTTACAAATAACACTGAAACTCTATTGCAGTCATCGTGTCTCGAACGAATAAGAACCTGAATAAGATTTCTTTCGGAAATTATCGCGTGAATGTAATTGCAATTCATTTTGGTCGTACTCATGAATCAACCTGGCGACTGGGCGCGCTACGTCATATGTGTTGGTACTCTACACGAAGCAGTTAACAAAAACTGGTCTCCTAGTTTCCACCCCACTTAAATAATAAATAAAAACCGTCTAGCCTAATGATAAAATTACAGAAACCAACTCGTTTCCTTTGCTAACTTACTAGAGTTATCCAAGTTACCAATGATTTCAAAAGTTGAGATCACTACCAAATTTACAGTTGACGAAAATTCACGAAACTGACCTACGCCAGGTAAGGCACCTGACAATCAAGCAAACTCCTGACCACAGTGTTTAATATCCGCATGTCATCACCATTTGGATTTCCATGAATGAATGTATGCTAATTAGTGCACGCGTGTAATTAAGACGAGAACTCATTGTCGCGTCGGCCTGAGTTCTAATTAAGAGGCTAATTAGACCTAGATATAAGCCTGAATTGTCCATATGTGGGCACAATGGTGTTCCATCGATCGACCACGATGTCGGTCAGGTTGGTGCTGGTGGTGGCTGTGTGGCTCTTCATCAGGGTGGACGCATCGCAAGATGTTATCAAGAACTTGTCTTTGAACTTCGCTAAGCCGTTAGAAGACTGTAAGAAAGAGGTAAGTTTGTCATTAGATTTTTTTGTAAAGATGAATATTCTTTCGAGTCATTTCAGTCGCTTAAATTTAACAGTAGACTAGTTCGGATTTTTTTTTGAAACCAATAAAACGCCTAGTTCCTGCTGTCTATAGTTTATTTGATCTATGCTAAAACTTGTATCTTTTGTGATTAACTTTGTTATTGACCCTTGGTCTCATATTTAACAAAAAAAAAACACTTATTCTCCCTAAAATTGTAGATGGATCTCCCAGACTCGGTGACGGTTGACTTCTACAACTTCTGGAAGGAAGGCTACGAGTTCACAAACAGACAGACTGGCTGCGCAATCCTCTGCCTCTCCTCCAAGCTGGAGTTGCTCGACCAGGAGTTGAAGCTTCATCACGGCAAAGCGCAGGAGTTCGCTAAGAAACATGGCGCTGGTTAACATTTTATTTAAATATATGTATCACAATTTTGAAGTACCGCGGGGGTTAGTGGGTGGCCATGAAGAGTTATATTATAGTCCCTTGAGATGCTACATCTCTTGATGTAGTATCTCCAAACTGTTCTCCATCCCTCTAATCTTTTACGCTGTATACATATACTATCTTAAAGTGTTACATCTAGCTTCGTCCATAGGGAGTGCTTTACCAAATTAAATGTGACTCAGCGAGAATTCCGAACGATTGAAGCGGAAAATTGACAAGAAAGTGTAATGTCACGCATTTTCTATTGGAAAATATCGCGAAGTTTTAGATTGACATTAAAGTAAAATTTCACTGATATAAATAACTAAGCTGTTTTATATAATATAAATTTACTAAAAATGGACACCAAAAATTATTCTAACCGAATTATTTATTAACTTCACAAAAATGATCACCATTTCAGATGATGCTATGGCGAAGCAGCTGGTAGACCTGATCCATGGCTGTTCGCAGTCGACTCCTGACGTGATAGACGACCCCTGTATGAAGACTCTCAAGGTGGCCATGTGTTTTAAAGGCAAAATACATGAACTGAACTGGGCGCCCAGTATGGAACTCGTCGTCGGAGAAGTCTTGGCCGAAGTTTAAGAACTTGGCTGAGATTTTCGTTGCCCTGTTTCGATTTATTTTTATTTTCATGTCTATTTTTTTCTCTTACATGTTTAAAGTAGAAGCATGGAACTGTATTAACTGTTCTTATGTCGTATGTTAATGACCGCTTGCGAAAATTCCGTCTGCTTACGATATTTATGCTACATTAGCTTTTGCATCTTTGTTTGTCATCAGGATGTCACTTCATAGTGGCCTGCTGCATGAGTACGCCGTGTCTTATCTGATTATTTCTGAGTTTTACTTTTTACTTAAACAACCTGGCATGTTCAACGGACTGTAGATAGTGTTAAGTCGTACAAGTGAATCTCCCGCCTCGCCAGCGTGTCTCGAAGGGAAGGGTAGTCTTAAGCTGCAATACCTGATGTGATATTATTAAAGCAAATCTACATCATCGTTTTGTTTTATTGTCACCAAAACGAATAACCAATACATACTGAACAACACATATGAAATACCAGATATTTCCTTCTAAGCTTAAACAAATGAGATTTTCTTTTTACTTCAACTACTATGGTTTATGTTGCTGTACAGAGGCATGAAACTGTTTAACTGAAATTATCAGCAAGACGCAGCAAGAGTCTGATACAATACTATGTAGCTCTGAATTAATTTTAAGTGTGGCGGTACGATCAAATAATGTAGATCGTTCCTGAAAGACAAGGGTTTGAGAATTTACAGCACATTCTGATTTCGCACAATTCGGCTCGCTAGCTGGTGAGAACTACTACCACGTTATCCTTTAATCTGAACTAATTTAAGTAAGCCACGTGTATCTTTACTTTGCTCTACACAATCTGACTCTGCTATCTTAATACGCTTAAACACGAATTCAATTAACAAAGTAATTAATCCAACACGTTGCCCAATTATTTCGATTTATTCGCCACTGGTAACATTATACCTCTACTTGCTTTCGTTTTAAGAAGAAACTAAAGGACTTCCAATAGACTTTCAATTATGAAGGGAGCTCTAGTGATTACTGTGATGGTACAAATGGTACTGGGGCTGAACGAGGAAGCTGTGATGAGAGCCCTCAGCGGCAGCATCGGCGATATGGTGCTAGAGTGTCAGGAAGAGGTACTTTGATTATGTAGCTTTGTTGAGTGAATGTGTTAAGCGCTTTCCTAAGAAGCAAGTCACTAGCTCTTTATGTTTCTTAAGGTCCTGTATTCTGTTTTATCAAGATTTAACTATTCCAACTGACTCATTCATCGACATCTCCAGATGGACTTCGGTAATGAAGTAATAGAAGATTTTCTAGACTTCTGGGATGACCGCAATGCGCTCAGGATGCCCAACATCGGGTGCGTCCTGGTCTGCATTTTCGAAAAGAATGAATTCGTCTCCGAAGATAGCAAAGCAATAAAGGCAGAAAATGTGAAAGAATTCTACAAAGCATCGGGCGCTGGTAAAATATTAAGAATTTATAGAAATCATCAACCGGTTGTTTTCTTTGTTTAATTCGTTCTATCTTCATTTTAAATCTATTCAATATGTGATGACGTTAAAATCAAAAACAGTCTTCTTTCACCTTTAAATTTTCAGACGACATAATGGCAGAAAGTTTAGTGGAACTATTGCTTCTGTGCAAGCGAGCGACGAGTGCCATCGCAAGTCAGTGCGATGCCGCGCTGGAGTTGGCCAAGTGCTTCCGATACGGTATCTTCCAGCTAAACTGGGCGCCAGAGAAGAACTACTGGAACCGCACGGAACTGCCGCCAGGGGCCGAGCCAGAACAGGTGTCAGATGAGCAGGTGGCCGCGCGCCAACCGACGCTGCTGCCCTCGGGACGACGCAGTAATACAAAAGCTAAGAATGAGGGCGGTCTTCGTCGGATATTGGATTTCCTTTTCAGAAAGCGTTTTTAAAAATATTATGTTTGTCTGGTACAATAAACATTTGAATAAAAAGGAGTTCATCTTTATACAGGTAGCACTCACAGCCGGCTTTAATTGTAACTCGTTTCCTAGAACACAAAGCCCTAAAAGGCGAACTTGTTAATCATTTAATGACCGGTAATTAGCCAACACTTGTATCAAAACGTCTCATCACCTGCTGCTAGCGATGACCCGCTGTCAATACTTGTAATTAGACATGGTTGTTAGCGAATCTGCTAACTGCTGGTATATAAGGAACATTGTCACACCGCACTTGTGGATACATTGTCAGAAATGGGGTCGAGAAACGTGTTCTTAGCGCTTGTGGTTTTGGCTGTAAGTGTAAAAAAGATAGAGACTTCGAAAGATGCTATGCAGTACATCACTTCAGGGTTCGTTAAGGTTTTGGACGAGTGTAAACACGAGGTAAGGTTTACGAGGTAATGTTTTTTCATCGGAAAAAACATACGTATTTTGACCGAAAATTTTGAGTTCTATATCAAATTCTGTCCGAATCACAACCAGCTTATCAATTCTTCTAGCTGAACATGAACGACCAAATCTTGGCAGACCTGTTTCATTACTGGAAACTGGACTACACCCTGCTGAACCGGGACACCGGCTGTGCCATCATCTGCATGAGCAAGAAGCTGGACCTGCTTGACTCCAACGGCAGGATGCACCACGGCAATGCGGCGGAATTCGCTAAGAAACATGGCGCTGGTTTGTTACATAAAAATCTTAAAGTTCACATACCTCTCTCTTTATTTCTTAGCATTTTTACGGACAACAGAGATTCTAATTTCAAGTGTGCCATCCAATATTCGAAAGTGCATAGGTATACTTTGTCAAATCTTTACAGGAGACGAAGTAGCCTCAAAGATAGTGACTATAATACACGACTGCGAGAAGAAGCATGAACAAAGCGGTGACGAATGTCTCCGAGTCCTGGAGGTGGCCAAGTGCTTCCGGACCGGGATCCATGACCTGGACTGGCAGCCCAAGGTCGAGGTCATCGTCAGCGAGGTGCTCACTGAGATATAGGAAATTTACGTGAATATAGAAAGGTGCATAGAGATGGTGTTTCATTTTATAGAATCATTCCTAAATTCTATTTCACATCATTATCGTAAGCCCATGTTACTTTTATTTCCTTTATACTTTTTATAATATCAATTACTTATTATATTCAAACGCACAATGAAATATTAATTTTCTTTACTGACAGGTATTTATGTATTTTTAATATATTTGATCTTTTCTTAACCTGCTAACATGTCCCTGACTATACTAAAAGCATCTGAAATACGATGACATGCCTCTATGTCTGTCGTGTGTTACTCCTTAGAAGGCTTTACCTTCCCCTTTACATCGGCTGTTGCCGTGTAATGAAAATGAATGTGATCGACCCGCCATATTGTGTCGTACCGAGAAAAGTGACGTATGATTTTACTTTCTGACTAAATTGTATGTCTAATTTGTTTGTTCATGTAGTTATAATTATTTTTGATGCCCTTAAATATATACGTTTATTTAAGCATACATACGTATCTAAAACTAGATATGTTAAGTTCTCTTACAATGTTATGATCATCCTGGACCTACTCGTTTCACTCTAACTCAATCATTAGTTTTCAATTTAGTTTTTTTTTGTAACAAACACATTATACTTTAAAAAAACTTTTGAAACTGAATGAAAGTAACGTAATGGTGTGCAGTAGCTTTCAGCAGTAACTGTACCGAGGGAGCACAGTAACAAATGTCCCGATCTTTAACTAACTGGACACTTAACCTTTAAGCTGCCTCTTACACCACCCAGCCTTTCTAACCCTCAATCAAACCGTTACAATAAACCAATCCACGTGAATCGTTTCACACGGGTTAACCCTGCGCCGGCCACGTGAGACTTTGTGCCGTTAATTGCGCCATAACTTTGGGCTATCGCCGCCATTACGCGACAGCACAATCGCGCCGTGCGCTTGCGCACCATGCTCTGCACCTACACTACCAACTGCTAATACATGTGTAGGTGTGTAACTAGAAGGATTAGAAGAGACTTATGACTGGCAAAAAAATTGCGTGTGTACTCTGTGTTCTGTAATAATATGGCCGACCAATCTAAACCATCAGAATATTCGTTGTTTATTATCTGATCAATGAAAGTAGCAATGCCAAACCATTTGGAACTAATATAACATAGTGATTGAAGTATTTGGAAGGGATGGTCACTCGAATCATGGAAGGGAGAGAATTTGCGTCGCCAATCTCAGTGTGGCGAATTCACATTGAGGCAATGCGCAGTTTTGTCCATAAGCCCTTTGGCAACCGGGGCAACTGTTATCTTAAACACCTTAATTATCCTCTGAATCTCAGCTTCTACTGATTTCTACTTAGTTATACTTACTTTGGATAGTTTTTATTTAGTTTGCTTCAAGTGCGCCTTCTGTCGATTATGAACTCTGTGGTGACTAAGCATGCAGCGTTAATCGAACTCTGATGTAGTGATAACGGCGCGAACAGATTTACTTAGTGCCGCGATACTTTTGTCTCAACTACCCAAGAGATGCTCTTTCTCAAGCTGATAGAGGTGGTACAACTTGCCTCGATGGGACGATCTTAAGTACCTCGTTTAAAGTCGGGGTTAATGTTATCTGTGAAAGTTATGTATTATTTCATTACTCTGATGGAGGAAGTGAGGGGCCACGTATTGTTTTATTACATTTTATATCTGCAACCATAAAGGGTTTTTAACTTTCCATAATATTTCAGGAAATTAATTTTCTTCGAACGCGCCATCACAACAATACTCGCATAGGCCATGTTTAGCAAAACTTTAAAGTATACTATTATAGACAAGGACATAAAATTTAATTTATCACAACCTGTTGATGGATCAACGTCTAACCCCATCTCGGCAAGACTTACAGACAAACAGACAAGTAATAAAATGCCTGCTGAAAGGCCCACCAATCACGGTTCCAGACGCTACATTCCGTTAGCGGGTTCCGTATAAACCAGCCGACAAACAATACGTGCTTGGCGCAGTTAAATCTATTTGAACGCGTCGCACCTGAGCCCGGCTGTTATTTACTTTTATTGCTGAACCCTAACTGTGCTCGCTGTAAAAACATACGCAGAAGTTGCTCTTGTGACATAACAAACCATTTGCCGACATGCTGTATTTGCATTAGTGCTAGGGTACTTGTCTATGGAAGTTATTATTAGGAGCCTAACTCATTTTCATCATAAGGTACCGGCTTCGACTTAATTGTCGCGAGATTCGTGATTGCAAATCCTAAAAGAAGCTTCGGATTTCCAATCAAGCTTCGCATTATCTATTAAATAAATGATGACAAATAGAATAAGAAGTACCTACACAATAAAATGTGGTATAACAATATGGTCATAGAGTTGAGATTGAGAGAGTTGAGATTCCTTGACTCTCCGAATTGATTCCTGAAACTTAAGTCTTTCAGAACCCAACAATTTAAACAAGAGACGTATTGAATCCTGAATTTGTTCAAACTGAACCTTCTTTTCCCCTCTTCGTATAGAGGGTGTGACTAGAATGCTATACTTTTCCTTATTTATAATTTTATTTGTATTTGTTGGCGAAAATGTGCGTCGTATCAATACAAATAGAAGTGAAGCCGGGAGCAGGTGCGGGTTTATCGGCGATTCACAAGACGTGGTCGCTTATTGAATCGTAAGTGTTATTCTTGTACGACGGCCATTTACATAATCTGTCCCATAAACTTGCAACGCAGTGCACTCAATCACGCTGAGGTATGAGCTTGGGAAAAATATTGTCGTATTGAACGTACGTAGTAATCGATTCGTATTTTGCAAAACGTAGAGATTTCTAGGATATATTTCAGTGGCATCTAGAATATTTTCCCAGTGGTTTGTAATTACTTATTAGATTTGTAAATTAATCAGCTGGAATGGCAGAAGATGGAAAGTGTAAACTAAAGCTGTAACAGTGAAACCTAGATCAGAAAGAAAAGATTAACGGTTTCAAGAGAATAATAATTTTAAGAAAACAATTTTCAAAAATTGTTTATTAATGAGAACACAATACACAGGGAAAGTACACTGGCGATTTGAGGGAGACGCTAATGTTAGTAACGAAGGATATAGTAACTACATACACCTATTAGTAAACGGTTCCATAAAATCCCCTGAGGTTAGTATTGCAAAACTCTATTTAATGTATTTAATTTAATTGGCCCTACTTACACATGTTTGCTCTTTCAAATATTTAAAAAACTACCTACACAATAAATAACGATGAAAAACAACAAATTAATCCTACCGAGCCGAACAAAACAAAATCCTAACTAACTCTTCTCTTAACCTTCTAAATCTCTTTGTACCTTACAAGAAACTACACCTACAATTAAATTTAGCTTAGAAAGGCTCAAAAAGTCTGAAATTTCACATCTCTGTCAAATGTTCTATAATTTCTATTTTCTTTATTACTCAGTCCTTCATGTCTTTCCGTTCCTTCCCTAACATCCTCATTACTAGCTTCTTCGCCATCTTCTTTTAAGCGGCAGTCATCATCTCCTCCATGATGACTTCCATGCTAGGCGCCCACTTAAGCTCGTGGATCTTGGTGCGGAAGCACTTGGCCACCTCCAGGGCTCTGCTGCAGTGGTCTTCAATGGCCTGGTGTTGCGTCTCGCAATCGTGGATCATTCTTACCAGCTGTTTGGCTAGGGCATCATCTGAGGAGCACAGTGGAATACAAATGAAAATGGAACAAACGTTAAAGAATTGTACGTTTCAGCTTTGATACAACACAAAGTATAATTACTACACTGGCGTATAGACTCATTTGCTAGGTTATATTTTGAGATTCGTCAGAAAAAACTTAAAAGCGATTGATAACGTCAAGCTTATTCTTAAAGTTGATTAATCTACATACCAGCGCCATGGCTCTTGGCGAACTCCTCAGCCTTCCCATGGTGCATCTTCTGATCGTCTCCGATGAGGTCAAGCTTGGCCGTCATGCACATTATCATGCAACCCAGGTCTCGGTTCAGCAACTGGTACTCCTCGCGCCAGAAGTTGTACATGTCTTGCATTATGTGGTCGCCTACATTTAGCTGTGGGTCAGATGATCATTATTTAACCAAACTACTGTCATAAAATACTAGAAACTCTGATTTTCTTTTGTTTTTTATTATAGATTTCTGAGTCAATCTTGATCCATAACTGTCAAAAGCTTATTCGGTAAATGCTAATAATTTTGATTATTTTATTGTCCGTAATCGATATTATCACCTTCAGTATTAGTATTTTTTCTTGAGATTATAACAGTAACATTCAGAAGCCTGCTCTCGAATATGCTTACCTCAGTCTTGCAGTGATCCACGACCTTTGTGAACCCAGTGGTCATCTTGGTGAGCAGTTCCTTGGAGGACATCACCGGGCCCATCACAACCACGAGGCAAAAAACACGCGCGAACAGCCATTTTGAGTCAGCCATCGTGAAAAATGCTGCGATCTATCTCTTCGGTACATTATATACCAATGCCTTGATTACCAGATTTAATTGTCACTGTGTTTTAATTAGCATCTTGTTAGTTAATTGTGGAAGGTGTATCCCATAGATTGTGATGTGTCATGGTGTTTTTGCTCAGCGAGTGGTCATTGCAGGGAACGGTAATTAGAATTAATTAGCTTACTCGTGTCAGTTTGTTTGTAACCAGTGCTAACGGAACAAGTCAAGTTCTCCAACGAAAACTGGTCAAGTGGCAGTCGGCGAACAAAACGTTTTAAGGAGCAATTAAATTTCCAATTTTATTCAAGATCACGCGCAGTAATATTAAAATGTCCACCATCACAGGTCGCATCGTGTGCGCGTGCAATATAACGGATGTGCAACGTCCTTGTGTCGTCGACCTGCGCTTCTCAGAACTTGGTCACAAATAGCTAAGCAGCTTGCGGCGCAATGAGAGCTCACGAGCTTTTCTTTTGTTATTTGCATCTAAAGTTAACTGACACTAGAAATTATAACTGTACCTACCTATTTATCTGACGACCCTGTTAGCGCAATAGTAACCACGCCGGACAGCCGAGCTGAAGGTCCGGGGTTCGATTCCTGGCACGGTCGACTTTGTGTGATGAGCACACTTGTTGGCTGTGATAAATATAATGTGTAAAATATATGTAGTTTATCAGTTATATTGGCATACGTAACACAAGCTGATCAGTAGCTTACCATGGGGCTAACCGATCTTGTGTGAAAAAGGTTTGCCGATATAATAATATTATTATTGTACCTCTTCTAGCTAGTGACATACATATATCATCATAGTTGTCGTTGCAGTTGTCTATTCTACCCGTCAGACTTTACTAGTTAGAGACTGACTCAGACGCTGTGTTGGACTTTTCTCCCATAATGTTTTATACTTACTTTTCGTCTAGAGACAATCAATCAATACGTGTTTCCTAGAGTAAGGGCTTGCTATGTATGTAGTCCTTAACAGCTTCAGGGTGATCTATGTAAGTTGACCTACGTACTTGGTTTTACTGTCAGAACATGCTGAATATTCCGAACTGGTCAGTGTTCCTTCGAGTTTTGTATACCCCTTTATTTGAATACTACAGGCAACATAACAGTAAATAAACCAAACTTACGTTTAACAGGGTACGTGTACGTTAGTAAGCCTTATTAATCCTAATTGTGATGACGGATAGGCTAATTACCCGCGGAGGGCGACACGGCTATGTGTTTAGACGAACATTATCTTGATAGCTGCTGGCTCCCTGGGGTGTATGGGGCCATTGACTGTGGGGATGTAGGAACATGCACATCGGTGTATTACAATTAAGACAAAACGTACTTATTCTGGATCGCTTACGGTCAAAATTATTTTAGCTACTAATTAAAAACATTCACTCTATTGATATTCATCTCAAGGCCTAGCACACAGGGACCTCCAGAAGGAACATAGTAGGTTTTAGTCAGTAAGAGTCTGACACTCCCTTCAGCTGCACCCTCAGGCAGAGGGATCATTTGATGATTTCCCACGAAGAAAAGGCTTACTTAGCATAAAAGTAAATGGTAAGTTGTATGAATAAAGTAAATAAGTAGTACTAAATTCACTATTATTTAATTTTATTTTTTAATGAATAACTTGTGAATGCATAAGTAAGAAATAAATGATTAAAAATTAAATGTCAGCCGACTGCTTATAAAATTTCCATTCCGTATAGGAAAGTTTTTATTGGTCACCGTTATTTATCGTCACTGTCATAAAATAAGAAGTCGCTGTCAATCTCCATCACTGGCAGGGCATATCATAAATGTATACTTTGTATTTGCTCATACAAATACGACTTTGTATTATTCTTCGTACGTTTTTTCGGCTCAAACATGACATGCATTGTCGTACCGTATAACAATGTGCACATTATTTGTCTGCAGCTCTAATCTGGTGGAATATAACTCTTCGTTATACATTTTCTACAGTAGGTGTGTAAAATAAAAGCTAGTCATGTGTATACGTAGTTCAGAGCTAAGTTTCAGTAAGCTTATTGAAACTAGACATCTTATGTTATTGTCATGTTGCTGGTGCTCTCTAGTGCAGTTTTTTCGTAGAATTCATTATGTGCATCTTGATTAATGTAATATTTGAATAGTGGAATCATGCAATGCTTTGCGGAAAGTCATGACATTACATTTTAGGAAAAATATTTAATTTTTCCCTAACATTGAATGTAAAAGTTATTTCCGCCATCATAGTTACAGAGGTATAGATTTTGCAATAAGTAAAAATATAACATATAAAAAGCTTTAAAATTACAGGCTGTCCTAATTGCGGTCCTTGCGCAATTTATTGCACATAGCTCTACAGTGATGACCACCTTATTATTTTATATGTATAATTAATGATTTACTACCAACCATATCCAATATCACCGGTACCAAGCATGACTACCGCACATCGCCTGTCCTGCAGACATCAAAGCCTCACACAGTACTGATTCGACAGATAGATTTATGCGCTGGTTTTTGGCACAATAGCCGCGGTTAGCTGACTCCTATAAATTGTGCTCAGCTCACGTATCTAGCTACCTAGCTCGTAACTCCTGTCCAGGAATATCTGATAGGATTATTTAGCATTTTTTTTAAGTTTGACTCTGTCACAAATCTAACTACATACATACACAATTTTTTAATGAAAGTACGGAATTTTGTTTAAAATGCAATTTTATTACTTAAACTTTTATGAAAGCGCTCGAGCTTATTGTTCTTAATGTCTAATGATTTGTTTTGTCATTGTTTCAGGTACGTGTTGAATGGAACAAGTGAGCATCAAGTGTGAGCTGCAAGGTAACCGCGCACACAAGTGCAATAGCGAAGGCGTCAGATAATGAGTATTGTCAGTCGAGGGGAACAATAAGCTTGGTTAAACTTCTTTGTAAGCAAGTGGTTGCTGCTGTTTTGTAGCTTTATTCAACTTGATGAAGCTACTTAGAACAATTATAAGAACCCTCTGATCCTTTATAAGCTTGACGTTAGATGTTTACTTCTCCTGTGCAGTTTCTGAGTCCATAAACCTTAAATGTAATCACCTTCAATTAACTCAATCACAGCAAATCCCTTTAAACGTTGAACGGCGATAAATCCGCGGAATTAGCGACATACGCGGCACCTGCTGATACCCCGGGGTTAATCCCGGCAGAGTCCTGGCCGGGATTGCGACAGCTGCGCGTTACGGCTGCTCGCTGACTGATCGCCGGCGATTTGTCTGAATGACCCTTAACAACGCGCGTTATAGAGTTACGAATGATGGAGAATTGACAGAGGGTGTTGTAAGGACTACATTTACAAAGAAACTCGATTTTGCCCGCGTCCCGAGGGTATGTACCACCTGTATGGAATAATTCACATTGCATAACTTCTTATATTGATTTATTGACATGACCTTTGTGTTTAACGTAATGATTTTTCCTCGAAAAAAAAAACAAATGACAAAGGGAAATAGAACATCTTGATAAAATATGAAAAGATCCCCAAATCTCCAAGACACACAGAACCTTTCCCCTTTCTGTACGGTTCCCTTGTCTGCTTCAATAAATTGTACCTTAAACTTAGTAAACGTCTTGCGCTTATCTGTAATAGCGGTGCTGTCCGGCCCGACGCCGGACACGCCGGACACCCGGATTAGTGTCCGGGGTCGGTACGTCTTGTAGATTGGAGATTAGGGTTACGAGATTAGAGACGTAAGTCTATAAAGAAGGCATTGCTTTAAAAGATCAGAATTCAGGTAAGCGGGAGGGACCCATGTTTTTTGTTGAGAAACATGCAACCTAACACGTTTAAAAAAAAAAACTACTAAAAGTCAAAAAATGAAATATTTTAAACAATATATCTAAATATCAATAAAAAACAAAACACAAACCATAGGCATTACTTACAGGTGTTAAAATGCATACTCAGAATTTGCCAAGTTGACCATAGCTGTTGATATCATTTTGTCTGTGCGCAATTTATATAATGACGTACATTGATGCAGGCAAACGTAGACGACACTGATGAGTGGCCGGTCATACACTGAGCTTACATTTGCACGCACATTTTGATAACATCCATCTTATGTAGGAACTGTATACGTACACTGCCAATGAGAGGTATGAATTCAGAAAGCAAGCTATCTTAAGCCTTGAACGTTGGAATCCCTGTGTAGCAACTTCCTATCATTCCGCAAACCTGGAAATACACCCTTGTAGTAGCATATGCATACGTAGGAGACAGGTGACGCTAACCATAACAAGGTTTAGAGCTTATGTAGTGAGAGATATTTGGATGGAGTGCTCTGCTGCTGTCAGCTGCTATCGCTTATCATATAGTGCAGCCCTTACCAGCGAGCCAGTACATCATCACCCCACTCGCCGGCAGCAAAAACCGCGACTGTCCGCGCAATAAATCGCCGCGACGCCGCGTGTCGGCGCGGTGCCGCGCGACAATTTATCGCATGCCCATTATCGGTAAATGTCGCACGCGTGCCGACCTGATGTATCGGTTATGTTGCACTCATTTGCATGAGACTAAAAGCATTATGGACGTTTCATTAATAGTGGCATGTTGTTTCTTATGTGATTTATGTGAGCAGTAAATGGATTATGAAACTAGAACTAAGTAACGTATGTTTATTAGTTGATTAAGATTAACTTTGTTGGTTTGTGACTAACCAGGTCTAAACGTTACGTCCTGAATAACGCTTATCCATTATATTTCTAAATAGCTAAATGCATGGGTCACTAATTAGATAAATGCTTAATTTATAGAATAGGTGCCCAGTAATCCTACAGTTTTTAATGTCACCGAACCTTTCTTGGAACTGACCTTTCGAAAACCTTTTAATTATTTGCAGATAACGTCCGAAAATATCTTAAATTACATGAAATGCTAATAGGTGAGCTAAAAGTTAGACATGAATATCTTCCACTTAAGTCCAAGTTTTGTGCAATCGCATAAAGTAAGTAACTCGACAGTTGCAGAAGTAATTAGATTTGAGAACTAATGGAATAAATGCAATTACCTTCCAGCCGGAGGGTATTATAGATTCACATATTTTTATCTAAGATAATACAGGAAGCTTGGTCCTTTTTCTGCTTAGATTTATAATGTAAGTATGGACCATCTGCATAACTAGCGACGGGATGCTTAGCGTCGAGACGTCTATCATTGGGACGACTGGCATCTGCATGAATAGCGTTGGGACGCCGAGCGTCGGGACGCCTGTCGTCGGGATGCCTAGTGTCGAGACGTCTTTCTTCGGGACGCCAAGCATCTGCATAACTTAGCGTCGGGACGCCTAGCGTCGGGACGCCTGTCGTCGAGACGTCTAGCGTCGGGACGCCTATCTTCGGGACGCCAAGCATCTGCATAACTAGCGTCGGGACGCCGAGCGTCGGGACGCCTGTCATCCTGATGCCTAGCGTCGAGACGTCTATCATTGGGACGCCTGTCGTCGGGATGCATAGCGTCGAGACGCCAAGCATCTGCATAACTAGCGTCGAGACGCCTAGCGTCGGGATGCCTAGCGTCGAAACGTCTATCATTGGGACGCCTGGCGTCTGCATGAATAGCTTCGGGACGCCTAGCGTCGGGACGCCGAGCGTTGGGACGCCTAGCGTCGAGACTCCTAGCGTCGGGACTCCTAGCGTCGGGACGCCTAGCGTCGGGACGCCGAGCGTCGGGACGCCTAGCGTCGGGACGCCGAGCGTCGGGACTCCTAGCGTCGGGAAGCCTAGCGTCGGGACGCCTAGCGTCGGGGCGCCTAGCGTCTGCATGAATCGCATCCGGACGTCGAGACCACTCGACCACTTCTAGCTCTGCCGCGGCGGCTGGGAGAGCGGGGTGCAGTCTCTCAACCAGGGGTACCACCTATCTATAGTGTCTCTATATTTATAGCGTGTAGTTTGTGTGATAGATTATTCATTGCCGAAACTCAACCGAAAACGAAACCGACACCAAACATTCGATCAAACACTAGTTATTACTTGAAAATAAGGTTTTTATTTTATATCTACATACATATGTAGGTTAAATACATTATAGAAACCATATAACATAAACTGTATAACAATAATACTGAACATATTAAGTACTCACATCATAATTTCTTAATCACGACTGACGTCACAAATGGCCTGACCTACATCGGGTGTATTAAGTTGTCGACATCATCGTCCGGCTGGACGTAAATCTACTTTAACTATCAATAAATAATAAGACCTTTCATACAGGCAACTACGGCAACACGTCGCGTGATTTGATCGAATATAAAATTCAAGCCTCTTTCGTCTTCGCTCATATAAAATTCTCTATGAGTTAGGTACTTACGTCACTAACTTGTAAGCACGTTACCGCAGATCAAGATTTGGTTTTAAGTTGTCAATGAAAATATTTAGCTGCACATTCAAACGTTTTTGAGTTATATAAGTCCCATGATAATGGTATACCTAAGTCGTCGACAAATATATCAAGCCTTCAACCTTCAACAAGCGACGTTAAGTCAATACCGATATTTTAGCGCTCTTGTAAAATTCTCTATGGCTATGCCGCATCCAAATGCTATAATATTATGTCCTCACTTGTTGCATGCATTTTAATTTCCTTTAGAAATATCTGAGTGCACACATTAATAAAGAGCACCTTATAAACGGCTGTTTAACACGAGCTACATTTCAATGGCGGCGCCAGGCGGCCTCTGACGTCATTAGTGACGTCAAAAACGACTCAATTTTCAGCCGTATTTGTTCAGAGTTCTCGACCCATTTAGTTCCTTTCCATAGAGCACTCTTAGCTTTTTACTAAAGCGCCATCTATTGAATGATTGAAGAAACTATGGCTGCGTTCGAACTTGTTTTTCTATTCAACACTAGATGGCAGACTTTCGTTTTTATACACCTGGTATGTGACCTGTACTAGTGTTGTATGTGAATGTAATACATGGCACTGTTCTCGCGGTTTAACTTCTAGTTTGAGGAAGCTTTTCAGTGTATGTTAAAAGTTCTCGGCCATAGAAACGCATCATACTGATGAAAGGAGCGTCTTTGCCTCGTTATATAGTAATTAATTATAGTAAGTACAAATTTAGCTAGGTAATAAAACTGTTATTATGAAAAAACGTCCAGGTGCGAGTCGGCCTCGCGCACGAAGAGTTGTAGAGTCCCTGAAATATATGAAATATGTTAGTTTTTAGTATTTGTTCCTATAGCGGCAACATAAATACACCAACTGGGAACATTTCAACTGGCTAATCTATCAAGAGTCATGAGACAGGCGCAGCCTAGTAAAAACGTAGGTTCAGAGGGACAGCGAAGTCATAGTAACAGGGACCCGTTTTACCTTTCTTGTACGGAACCCTAAAAAACACTTGTTGTCACTATAAATAAACTGAATTCCAATCAGAGATCGAGTAAAATGACTTCACGTACCACCGAGCTCTCGGAGCATGTAGATAGCACTCTCCTAAATCATAAACGTCATCATGTAATCGACCACTGTCCACTACACACCATACCAACTTATGGGGTTAAGACATAAACCATCGGCCCGTTTAATTTCCGGAGCGATAAACCGTGGAGTTATGGTGCAACCCCTTTTTGCAGATAGCACGCGCTACTCGGTACTCATAACCTTTACTAACGTGAGGAATTTCAATACTTACTCAATTCTTTATTGACATTCCATCTACACTTTAATATTATAAAGCAGAAGAGTTCGTTTGTTTGGTTGAACGCGCTAATCTCATTAACTACTTTGCAAAATGCTACTCAGTACCTACCTTGTCAGAAGTCATCTGGCTGATTCGAAAAATGTTTAATACAAAACCTGCAGCTCACTCGATTAGGAGAAGCCTAACTTTTACAAAAACCATGCGCCTGAGATACAAAAACCAATATCACATGTAAATTATGCTGTTCTAATTCGTGATCATAATATGTTTATATGTATATGTTAACCACATAATTTGACGGTGAGTACGATACTTTTACAACAAAGTGTTGCTACGCCCCCAGCTCAATTTACCTAATATATATCATTAACACGGAATTCATTACGCGAGTTGTGCTTACATCGGTCACCAAATTCTAATGTCATTTAGTAAAACAACAGCACTGAATGAAAAAATAATTGGAAGAATGGGTTTCATAAAATGAATTGAGCTACTTTATTAACTGCTATTAACTTTTAGAAGTATGTTTAGGCATCATCAGGAGATTATAGGAAACAGAACAAGAACTTTAGCGATCACTTGTTGAATGATAAAATCAGTAATTGTCCAGTGTAAATATAACAAAGTTGTCATACAATAAAGTACATTTTAATAATGTACCGTGAGAAATACAACTAAGTCTAAGAGAAAAGAAATTTCATTATTTTTTTATACAAAAGCCAAAATGTATAATCATCGGTTTATTAATAAATCGTTTGCTGAACAAGTACCATGAATAATTTATGGTAAAACTGTGAGATATTCACTTAGTTGAGTGAAACTTCAATAGTCCACAGCGCCGGCGCCGGCGACATACATAATTCAGTTTGTTCCGGCCCGACTGTTATCACGAACCTTGAATCTTGTTATTTTCTTCCGCGCAATGAAACTGCTGAAACGCTTCAGCGGATTTTTATTTCACAAGTCATTAAGAAAATTACTTTAAATACAGTACGCAATAAACTAAATTCTATTACTTAAATTACATACTAAAATTTAAAGTAGGTCAAAAGCGCATGAAAGAATGAAGGCAATCTCGTAGGTCCGGCCAGTGTTTGGAATGTACACAGAATATACCAATTAACAACATCGCATTAAAAAACTCAAATGTTTAGTGCTTCTTCTCCTTTAAAACCGCATCACCTTCAGTTGGATAGTTTTAAGGATGTAAGCGGAAATAGATACGAACAGTACAGTAACAGAACACACAGTAAGTGGTAGACAAGCTATGATCTGATGTGATTTGAACTCCCAAAAAATTGTGTGTTGGTTAAAGCTGTTGGTTTCTCTCTGTTGTCCGCTTTATAAATACCTAGAGATTTTCTTAAAATTGTATGTAACTCTGAGCTCATATACCCCGTAATAAAGTACTTAAACAATATAATAAAAGGGAGTTCATCCGGAGCTGGAATTTCATTACCCGCATGAAGTGCCTCTGGAGACGACTCAACTTAATGGAACACTTATTGCGTCACGGACGCCGCCATTTTCTTTTATGAAAACTGGATGTGAAGCTTTACACACTTTGTTCTAAAGTATGTGTAACTTTATTGAGGATCCTGTTTTACAAGGTGACAATTTAAGGCCCTACTGAAATCGAAAATACTCTATGCTTTCAGGTCATTTTGTGTCGCGTCGATTGTTTAGTATGAAATTATGGTCTAGTGTCCACAGATCAATGATTTTGGGGCTCGGCGACATAGTTTCCCGTTTGAAGATATTTGAGTAATTGTTTACTGTATCGAGCGCGGGGACCTCACCTGTTGTTGTGTCGTGACTTACTGCGCATTCGATTGTTACCGGTCTGCTTATTGTTTCTACTTCGTTTCCTCGATCGCATTCACTGAAATAATCTACCGATTTGTCCGACACTCGTACATTTAATTGAATGACCTAGAATTTGAGAACATTTGGCAGTACACATATTGTTTCATGTAAAAATACACAAATGTCTAACAGCTGAATAGCGGAGATTCCGTGTTTGAATGCGGTATACGTCACTGCGGCACGTCACTATCTCCGCGCACGCACGCGTGATTTTTACGACTCGCAACTTTGAGCTTTATTCATTGGAGATAAAGATGATTCTCCAGTCCGGAGCATAGTTTGAAAGAATACACGTTGAAGTTGTCACATGGTCACGTCACTAGCGGCAAACGCGCCAGTAACGGGGTATAAGCGACTTTATGTGGTTGGCGATTGAGTTGGTTTTCGGTCGTTCGAGGTATAAGGGTTGTAAACAAGTAGGACGCGCGGGGGTATCGACCGTGGCGCCGACAGAAGTGTCGGAGCGCGCGGCGATGGTTGACGCGCCGCACGCGGAAAAATGCCGGCGCGATGTGCTGGCGACAAGTGTCCAAGTTCCAGAAGACGTTGTTGGTGCTGTTTCTGTACCTGACGCTGTACCTGCTCGTGTCGTACGCGCTCGCGCCCGCCGCTACCGTGAGCTTCGTCAGCGAAGAGCTGCGAGTCGGTAACAAGTATGTGTTTATGTTCCTGCTGGCGCCGCAGAAGCCAGTGTTCTCCGACGCTGAGGGCGCCGAGGTGTTCACGAGCCGGCGCTGCGGCCGCTGCTTCATCACGAACAACCGGGGCATGCTGCCGCTGAGCGAGTTCGACGCGGTGCTGGTGCCCGGGGACCGCAGTGTGCTGGGGCAGACCATGGCGCACATGGACCCGGGGAAGTGGTACCTGATGGAGGCGGTGGCGCGCTGCCTGCGCAGCCGGTTAGTGCGGTGCTCGCGCGAGCCGCGGCTGACGGCGCTGGCCAGCCGCCAGACGTATGACCTGTGCGGCCTGTGCGCCACCCTGCTGCAGCAGCGCAACGCCAGCCGCCTGTGACGTGGCCTTAAATAGTTAGTTGTAAGGAGGGAGCCCTCGGCCCGTGCCTGCGCTCTGCCAAACACGTTAGTATAAGATTGGTGCTTCGTAATCTCAGATATAGTCCAAAACCGCGAGTTGTTGTTGTAGTGTTGATGTTTACAGAACACTTTTGATGTTAAGTGTATCCAGAGTTTACTCGTGTCAGGTTAAGTGTCCGCCACAGTAATGTGTTGATGTGTTACATAGTTATTTTGTGCTTTGAGTGACTTTACGCGATGTTACCTAATGTTGTTGAACGGCCCCGTAGTCTGGGTGATTAAGTTTTACGTTACCTGTTTAGTGCCATACCAAAACAAATAAATGTCACCAAAGTTCAAAGAATATTTTAAAGATGTACCAAATGTTTGAAAGAAATATAATAATATAATTTATGTTAAGCGTGTTTTTCTCTTTCTTGCTATGTGTTGGTAGCAGTGCCGTCAGCTGACCGGTTCCGTGCGACCCTCACTGTATTTGTGTAGTATTGAGCGCGTCTGCCGACGTCTGCAGTGGTAATAAGTACTTTATATACCGAGTTATGCAGTGTCTTCTGCTGTGGATAAGGTTTTGGGTCAGTAGAACCCTCCAAAAATTTCCTGAGAGGTACATTTCATATTTTCCTTCCTTGGGTGAAAACGTTTTTAAGAGGAGCTGATAAAGAATTGCTAGATATAGTAAAACTCAATAACAAAATAGCCGTACTTAGCAACTAGCAATCAAAACTCCAGTTTTGGTTTTTCTAAATGAGTTTTAACTGAATGTAGATTATTAATTAGTTCAAAACTAACGATCTGATTAGAAATATGTATGTTGATTGCAATGCCCAAACAAATAAATTAATGTTGTACAGTTTACAATTGTTTAACATTTGAATCAAAATCATCATGAAACGAAAAGAAAATCATATTATTTAAATTAACTCATGTGAAAAGTAGGCGAAGCACGTTGAAATAGGGTATGACTAATCTTCAGGAACCAATCATTAATTCACAATAATATTTCCAAGCTACTGCAAAAGGCGACAGCGCTCGCGTCCGGCCCTGCTGCAAGCCATGGTCCGGAGCGACGGAGAATGGAATATACCAGCGAAGGAGGCAATGGAGCTCTCTGCTGTTTGCTCCTCACATCGGGCGGTGAGTTGTGGTTGGCTAGGCGTCTGTTCGTCTATCGACGGCAGGCGAGCAGTCGGCAAACTCAGCGTGGCCCCTTAGGGCCACAGCCTGCCGGAGCTGTGGGATTGTTGGAAAGAGTTATCACGACCCTGGTGCACCTGGTGGTGTATTTTAGTCAGAAAAAATATACGATTAGTTACTTACTTACAGCGGGAGGGCAAAAAAGATACTGAAGTGTTTTACCCAAATATTTTTATTACGAGTAAAGGCTCATATAGGTTTTCCTCCTTTCAAAAAAATAGTAATAGTATATCAAATTGATTTCCCCGCCAGTTGCGTGTTTAAAGGCATCATCGGTTTGAAGTTTACTCGATCTGGGAAACCGTTACATTTTGAGTGCGAACATTCCTAAAATGTAGGCGAAACTGCAACCCTTGTGTGCGAGCACCTGCTAACAGGAGCTGAACTCGCCGAAGCGACGCTGTACCTTCACATTATGGTTGAATCTCGTCATCTCGTGACACCCAATAAAAATAACAGGATTGAAGTTGTGTTGCTACGGCAGTGTACCTTATCAACTGTTTTTTGCTGTATTACTTATAAGTAAATAGCCTGTGTAATATAGAGCTTTGAGCATCATAATGAATTGTTAAGTATTTCCAAAGCCCGACTGGAAGTCTCGACTGCTGAGCTGTCTAGACAGAACTAATACAGACATCGCTTATAACCTAGTATTAACATAATTATATTCCAGCCTGCTGTTCGCCTTTCTCTGGCAGTCACCTGACGTCCGTTGTCAGTTATTCACAATTATTGTTCCCATCGATATTTTGTCTACAAGACGAGCTATATAAGAGATTCGAAATCGATATGTACAATAAAGCACTTTTTACAGACGTCAGCACATCTAGCTACGCGAAACTGTCAAATTTTCCCAGTCATCTTTGAATCATACGTTTCAGCGATACTGTTGAAAGTTTGACAGATTGTAGTAGCTTGATGCGCTGGCGTCTGTACTCCAGAACTCATTTTAATACCCCATGTTTTGTATAGAATCAGCTAGCATCATGACAGGCTTCGATGGGCCGACTGCGACACAGGTGCCTATTTCTATAATACAGTGTCTAATGTTAAATTATCTTTCCGATATAAGTGCCTAATACTACATTGATACTCGGACAGAATGCTCTTAAAATAGGTTACTCTGTTAACAAATCATAGCCACACTCTGTAATCCCTCAACACTGCATAGAATATTTACGAGGACCTATTACACTACATACGACCTCAACAGACCAAAAGTGCGACCAATAACTGGGGTCAATTACCGCGACATTCTCGAGCTAATTGTTTACGACACATACCGGCCGCATATTGGCGTTCCACAATTAAGTACACACGTATTTTTCGTGGTGATAACTGATAAGAATCACCATACCACTTTTACACCTTTAACGACAACAAGAACTATTTGCAACACGCAATAGAGCCTAGTGCCAGTTGATAAGTTTTATGCACATGCAGGTCGATACATAAAGGATTACACGACTTAATCACGCAGCATTTTCTTTTAGAAATGTTTATTTCCTACAAGCTGTCATTTATTTTTGGTCGTGTTATAAATAAAAAAACGAATGAATTATAAATATATTTAAACCATGTGATGTAAGGTAAGAAAGTTAACATGAAAAACTTACACTGTGAGGGCCGAGTTTCCTCTATGACCCTGAAATGCTTGAGGGACAATATCTATTAATAGAAGCCGATGCCTCGACGTTACTGCAGTACCCGTTGGTCACCGTCATCTAGACAACGCACGCGGACGGCAGCACATCAAGCTACCCAAAATAGTCAAATTTTTCCAATCAGCTGTGAACCATATGCTTCAGCTATACAGTTGAAAATCTATTTTAAAAAAAAATACAGATTATAGTAGCTTGATGTGCTAGCTTCATACCGTTGCTGCGCTATACGGAAGGAAGGTTAGTAACGTTTATCACTGACACACACACTGACTATTTGGCATCGTTCATTAGTTAAAATGAATATTTTATTGTTAGATGGGATACATGGTGAGTAGTAGAGTGCAGTAGTACGCCTATTCAACAATCCATTACAAGAGTAGATATATATACATATATGTATATATCGTTACGTGTGTCGGTATCCACATATACCTGCGTATTGTATATGCCGATGATCTGACGTCATCAATCAATGGTTTCTCTAACTGCGAACGTACCTACTTATATATAACTACACACATACGTAGTTACGTATCTTTGGAATATTCTTAGAGAGTTATTTTTAAATCAGTCTGAGTTTTCACTGAATGTATCACATCACATTCAGAAGACTGAAGTATACCAGTGTGCGTAGATCTCGCATAGCGACGCGATCGTTTTTTTTTCTGAAAAGACAACAAAGATGTGAGTGAGTATTTAATAAAATATGGAAGTCGGAACAGTTCTTACGTTAAGTAAGTTAGGACAGTCAGACCTTTCCAATGAGTATGACAGTTTTTGATCGTTTTATATATGTACAGATTATACGTTTCTTATACCTCCTTCGTCCTCGCTCTGATTCGCCGAAAGATATTGAAAAACACAAATACATTTGGAAGATCGAAACTGCAATCTTATTTATGCACTTCTTAAAGATATGCTCAGTAGTCTGACGTCATAAAGCAGAAGCATTGCATCCACGGATATGAATGCAATATTTTCTTATGTCTTATGGCTTGGTAAGAAGTATTTTTCAGTTGCAACCTCGATTCACGTTATCACGCCATACATACATATGGTAACATGCGTGTTTGTTCGTCAAGTATTTTCAGTCGGACAGTTGGAGTACAAAGACACACAACCTTATCTTTTGCAAATAAAAAAGAAACTAAAGTAGCCATAGACACTTGTAATCTTTGTTTACATAAATTGCAAGGATTTCATCAACTTACTGTATTTATTTTCTTTTAGAAGATTCCATGATTAACATTTGAACGTACTGTAGTGAAGTGCCGTACTGTCGTTTGGAGGAGCGCAGGTTCATTCATCCACAACATGTATACGCTGCGGGAACAAACAGATTTATAATTGGAACGTAAGATATACGAGTTTTGAGGCGAATTGAACTGGTTATCCGAAGGTGATTAAGGCCGCGTTTCCACTGACGCCGAGCTGGGCGGAGAGGAGCTTAGCGGTGCACAAATTGACCAATGACTATGCTTCAAATATCCGCTCCGCTTCAATGGAAACACTGACCACTTTTCACCGCTCTTCTCCGGTCCTCTCCGCCCAGCTCCGCGTCAGTGGAAACGCGACCTAAACCAGTAATAAAAATATACGAAATACGTCACAGTATACAAAAAGCAGGAATCGTTTTAAGATATGCCTTCGTATAATTAAACCCGTGGAAAACCGTGCACTTATATAAAACCTTCAGTTCTTATAACTCAGTTGTCTGCCTGAGAAAATGGCATTATACTGAGGGTGTGATGACTCATGATGTTTTAGAAGAAAATATCTAGCTCAGCACTTCGGTTGCAACAAATGAACTTTTTGGGCGAACTCCAACTCATAATCACCTATTCAAATTAAGCTGATAAATCAGCACTTTTCGAACGTCAAAAAACAGCTCTCAAAACGGCAACCCTTCAGAACTGTATTTTTGCTGGGCAGAAGTGGCGCAACGCATGCCTAGTACGAGTACTATTACTTATGTTGGGGTACATTATACCTAATTGTTTGTTATTTTGAAGTTTCCTGACATTAGTAGGTATCAGTAACGAGGTCGCTGAAATGAAACATTTACACAACTCGCTTCTTCCCATTATTACGAGTATTTATGTTATTTTTGTTTTTCCTAATTATGTTTTCATCATCTCTATTTATAGCATCCATTGTTAACGTGTAGATATCAATCATGGCTGTGAAACTGTAACGCCCTTATCCTTACTAATATTATAAATCTGAAATTCAGTCTGTGTGTCAGCTAAGCAGATTTAAATGGACTACAACGTAGAACATAAAACATGCCTGAAGCAATAGTATATCTATCGATCACCTTGAACGAAACGGCGGGAAAAACCTGCCGTCATATGATCGTCCGATTAAGACATGTGTATGTAGCCTTACCAGTATAAATATTTCACGCAAGAACAGCCATTGCTTGAGATGAAATTAAAAGAAAATGTCACGAATATATATAACTGGTATCCTGGAGATTGCGTAGGCTACATTTTATCTTGAAGCGAGATGTGGTTCCCTTGGGGAGAGGACAAAGTCGCAGACGAAATCTAGTATGAAATTAACGAAAATCCGCTAAGAACTAAGGTTATCACTAAACAAAACTGAATCGAACTTGCCGTGAATATTCGTTGCACAGTGTTATGGCAGGCGGTGTAGAGTCGTTGCGTCAATGTTACCACGCCCGTGATGTTGATGGTTTAATTAGGTTAAAAGTGGCATACTTTAAGTGTTGTAACTGTTGTATCAGTAATTATTTGTTGTTAGTACATTTGTATAGCGATTAGCTTACGGTTATTTACAATGTCATGGAGGACGAGAGAGTTCGTTGAATGTATTTACTTGAGGATACACTTCATTTCATTTTTTTTGTCATTACGTACATAATGGTAGTGGAAGAGAAAATTAAATCGATTTTTTTGATGGTATGGATAGTTTTTTTTTATATCGCTGCCCGGCTACAAAGAGGACAAACTTTCACAATGAACTTTGTGAAAGTTAATGAAAATGATAAGTACAATGAAATCCACCTAAAAACCATTAAAATTATACAAAGATATAATATTGTCAAACTTATCAGTGGCTAATTTCTCTCATTTTTTTTATTGTATACCCTCAATATATACCTCAGTAGGAATCGACACTGTTTAACACTTATTTAATTATTATTTACACAATCTAAATGAAACAAAATTAAGTAGGAAACATTTAAAACGAAAACCAGGAACAATCGATTGCTAAACACAGGAAGCTGGCAACTAGCACATCCGAGTTTTACTTGTACGTGATCTCAGTGTCAGGGGCGAGTTTCCCTACATCCCAGGTGGCGCAAGTGCAGGATGCCTGCGCCGGCGCAGCGCTGCACTTCCACTCAGGAGTGAACACCGGAGCTGGTTGAACGCTGTGCAATATACCGAGTGTTAATATGAAGCTTTGTGATATTTTGAGGTGGGGTCTTAGCATATTAGTGTTATCCATTTGTGTGTTCTATAGACAGTGCGTATGTGTGTGTATTTGTGGATGTCTCAAGGATTGATTTTAAAGTCACATGTCTTGAACTATAAGCCTCTAGTAACAGTATTATGTTCATTAGACGGTTACATGTCTGGAGACTGACATTATTACATCACATTAGGACTTATTATTATATTTCTAAATCTACATAATAATGCTAAGCCTGCGAACTAGTTAGTTCTGCGCTAATTTGCATACGTTCTGCATCTATCACGACGCATATTGAATTTTCTACTTATAGTAGTTGTAAATCATCGAAACAAGGTTTCCTTAACAAAATGATAGAAACTTTGCAACTAAGTTTCTGTTCGATTCAATAAACAGTTGCCTAACATACATAATTAAAATTAAATAATGAACGGATTCGATCTATTACAAAGTATGCAAAGAGACGTTGTTGTGTAAGTTAGCTGGTTTTACTTTTGAGGTTACGCTTTGTCTATGTTCATTCTCGCATAATCTGCATTATCATTATCAGGTCGTTAAGCTCTGTCACTGCCCATATATTCTATAGAGGGTTAAATAGTAAATAATCTGAGCGTAGAATCATTAGGTACTTATTATTTCTATACCAACAGAGAGCGATACATCATTATAGTTTTGCTATAAAATTATTGTAGGGGACTATAAAACCAAAATGAGAGGTTTGTCCAATAGAACTAAGCACTTAGGGCCAACTTTAAGATACTGAGAGGGACCTCGAACAAGGTCGGCGAACTGCATTAGCTATTCGACTAATATTTGCCTACTGCAAAGCAAAAAAAAAAAACAATTCTTAATACTACTGTCCACAGTAAAATTGTGCCAGTGTCGCTGCTGGTGATATCATCTGCCGATGGCGACCTATTCTCCAAGGCCACGAGGACCAAATCCGATGAGAGAGATGTCAGAAACAGTGTGTTCGACTTCATCATCATCGGAGGAGGAACTGCCGGATGTCTGCTCGCCAACCGACTGTCGGCCGTATCGGATTGGAAGGTAGCCTTTAGATGTTGGCTTTAACTAACTCATTATGAAATAAGGCCATATTATCTCGCTTTAGATATCAGAAGGTTTATTTGAAAGTTTCAGGCAAATCTCAATCATAATTATTGTAGGCTGAAGGCACTTATCTCTCTGCTTATTGTTCCGCTAGTTATACAATGTTGTTGAGGAAGTTCATCGAGCTGTTGTAAGGTCGAATACTTAACATAATGCCTTACGAAGTACATGATGATGATGATGATGATGATAGAAGCCTTTTATCACTCATCAGGAACCTTGGGGTCGCAGAAGATTTCCCCACTCTTTTCGATCTTGAGCAGCAAATTCGACGTTTTTACGAAGTACATAACCGTAGAAAAGTTGGGAGTGAATAAAATGTAGTTTTAGATGATTGTCCATTCGTCAGTATTCACAGATGTTATTTTATAAAACGGTCAATATTTATTTGGCTCTTGTTTATTATCAGGATTGAAATAAATCTCTTACTCTAACCAACCCAACAGGTCCTATTGCTCGAAGCTGGCATAGACGAGAACATAGACTATGACATACCGGGGGTTCCCACTAAGGAGTACCGCCCCATCCTGTGGAACTACCGCACCGAACGGAATGGGTACTCCTGCCTGTCGCGCCCCGGGGGCAGCTGCGAAGTGAAGACTGGCAAGGTGTTAGGCGGCTCCAGCGTCACTAATGACATGAAGTACACGCGGGGCTCCAAAGTGGATTACGATGGGTGGCACAGTACGGGAGCTCTGGGCTCTCTGGACTGGAAGTTTGATGCGGTTTTAGAGCATTTTAAGAGTATCGAGGACAATGGTGAGTTTATTAGCTTTGGGGTTATTTTTTTAACTACGGTGTATGTGAAAAGTAAAGAAGTCAAAATGGCTTGCTAACGATGAAGAAGGTTCTATATTATTCATTTTACTTACGGCGTTGTAGGGCGTCACAGACTCTTTGTACAATCAGTATCAAAATTAATTTGTGATATAATATTCATCTAATCTTCAAATCAATACTTTTGTTAGTATTGATGCCTATAGTGTAGTTAAATAAATCTGCATCAATCTAGGTGCATTATTAGCATTACAGTTGGTTTGTTTAATAGAAAGGTGTGATTTAGAGAAATAATTCCATCCACGTCCAAATTCTAAGAAGACTAATATTTACTTAAATTTACCACTTTTGGCGGTGTCTGTCAATCATTTCTAAAATACAGAAAATAGGAAAATGTTTATACGTTTAGTTTTTATCATAAATATGTAGATATAACTAATTTCCTCGTAACTAATGAGCATTATACCACCACATTCGGCTTGCGGTTACACCTATTTAACTGCAGTTTTCCTGTTTTTCTTAATTAGCAACGTTTTATAGGCAAATATGAACCGTTTATGGGCAGATTTCACATAAGAACATTAAAATAATACTTTACATCTTTTCCTTTTAATTTAGCTTATAACATAACATGATCACTGTTACTCTCTTGATTACTGTGTCTATAGTCAGGACGAAACAATACGACCATAAAAGGCATCACCAAATGTCGAATTCACGTTGATGAGGACGTAGAAAGTTTGAATTATATGAGGGGTTTTAGCACCGTTGGCACATTTATTTTCATGAAGTGAAAGATATTTCATATAACCCTGTATAACTGAAGTTTACATTTTAAGGTGATTACGACGTCCTGATGAACTCACATTACCACTCGCGGGGAGGAGAGTTGCATGTGCAACGATTCAAACATGTCGACAGATACATGGAGATATTCACCGCTGGCTTCGCTGAAATGGGCCTACGGACTGTAGACATTAACACCAACGTTCAGGAAGCAGTCGTTAACAACCAATTTACGATATCTAATAATACCAGACTCAGTACTAACGGCGCTTTCCTTAAACCCGTGAGACACAGAAAGAATCTGGAAGTGATTACGGGAGCGTATGTGTCAAAAATAGTCATCGATAAACAAGAAAAGAATGTAGATGGCGTAATTTACGAGGTGGAGAAGGGTAAGGAACGACCGGCGTACGCGAAACGTGAAATCATTCTCGCGGCAGGCGCTATTAATAACGTGAAGCTGTTACATCTGTCCGGCATCGGCCCCAAGGCTGATCTGAAGAGACATAACATTACAATGATCGTCGATCTTCCTGTTGGACATAATTACCAAGACCAAGTGACCATTGGCGGTCTTGCCTTTGTATTGACTGATGTCCCAGTAGTCACTGAAGCCGAAGTCATCAACGATTTCAAAACATGGTTCCAAAATCGCAGCGGACCGCTAGCTTCTAGAGGCATTGGTCAAGTGTCAGCTTTTATACAACTTTACGAGAACTTTAATGCCCCCGATGTGGAGCTGGCTTTAGAAGGTAATTTTATTAGAAGCGATAAATTTATGCTGACTAACGTAAGTGTCCACGTAGCAGAGGAAACGAATCTGCCTTTGCCTTACTATAATTTAGTTAATATAAACCCTGTTTTACTCAGACCTAAAAGTAGAGGAAAAGTTATGCTTAATAAAAGAAACCCGAAATATGGACGACCAATAGTTCAAGCTAATTTCCTTAAGGAAACTGAAGATCTAGATACTCTCGTAGATAGTATTGACATAGCTTTACAATTGCTAGACACGAAAGAGTTTAAGAAAACAGATATAAAGTTTGCGCCACTAGACTTGTTTCCCTGTGACAGATTAAGCAACAGAGATCAATGGAATTGTATTGCTCGGCATTACACAAAAGCTATGAGTAATCCCGTAGGAACTTGCCGAATGGGTGAGAATAGTACCAATTCTGTGGTTGATTATCAGCTAAGGGTACATGGGATCGAGGGGCTAAGGATTATAGATGCTTCAGTAATGCCGACACATGCCAGAGCTGGCATTTTTGCCCCCACGATGATGATAGCAGAAAAAGGAGCAAAGATGATCATTAAAGACTGGAAGGAAAATAACGGTAATTATTTCAACAGGCGGTGACATAATAGTTAGGTTTTTAGACAAATAAAATATTTTATTAATACCATGTGGTTTTTATTATATCACTGGCTTTTTCAGCTATCATTATAACAGGCGCCGCAGTAGATCCGCGGGTTATTTTCGGCATGATTGATGCGTCGACGACTCTCAAATTGTTGACTCCATAAACTCTTAAACTTTTATCTACAACCGAATCAGGGTCCTTGGTTGTCCCCATCTTGCATGTTCCCGCGTAATTATGCAAAGGAGTTGAGAAATGTTTGATGATACATAACCAAAAGTCTTCAGATACTCGCTCATGATCTTTGCAGTCGTTATTCAATATAGGACGAGGATCAAATGCATACTCTGCACTCTTGAAGACTTCTGTGTCAAATAACTTCACGATCTCTTGAATACCCTCCAACAATTTCTTCTCGTCGGATGGGTCTTTAAGAAAATTTGGGTAAATCAAAGGTTTTCCAAAAACAGGATCTGTAGCATTTAGGACTACCTGTCCGCGACTTTTTGGCGTCAATAATGATACACACATTTCAATCTTATCGTAATACATGTTTGAATCGTGACCTTTAAATCTCACTTCAATGTCAGGCGTTCCTAAAATGTCTGAAATTGTGGTTTCTAAGAATGCTACAACTTGAAAGTTGGCTGATAAAGGACCGACGCCCTTAGAGTAATAAGTAGTGATATCTTTTAGTTTCTCAGGAAACTTGGATGTGGTTGATGTTTTCGTCAGTTTTATTACTGGCAGACACACTGACAAATGATCGTGAAAGTTTCCTCCAACTGGCAGGTCATAGATAACTTTCAAGTCTAAATATTCTAAATACTCTTTAGGTCCTATCCCAGATTGCATCAGTATCTTAGGACTGTTTATCGCTCCGGCAGATAATATAATTTCCTTCGCAGCTTTCGCTCGAACCCTTGTACCATTTTTAATATATTCTACACCGAGAGCTCTAATCGTCTCTCTGTTATCGTCAAATAGAATTTTAGTAACTAAAGCTTCTGGCAGTATTTCTAAATTTGATCTTAACTTCCTAATAGGTTCAATGAAAGCTGTGAATGCACTGACTCTCTCGCCAAAGTATGACGTTGTCTGTATCCGCATGAACCCTAACTGATGTCTTCCATTTACATCTGTGTAGTTATATCCCAGTTCATTTAGTGCGCTCAGTAGCACATCGACGTTATCATCGACGTAAGGATATCGGCCGACATCAAGCGGACCCTGCGTCGAATGAAAAAACTTGTTTTTCGATATATCCTTGTCGTAATTTCCTTCTGAATATTTGAAATAAGGCAAGACCTCGCTGTAGGACCAACCGTCATTACCATTGATAGCCCACTCATCGTAGTCGGCCGGACTGCCTCTCATGTAAGCCATGTCATTTATAGAAGAGGTGCCTCCCAGTACTCTGCCTTGGACTACCTCGCAGCCTCTCTCACCTCGATTCTGACAGAACCTGTAACGTGATAGAACTATATGATTTATAAAAACTACAGTTGCTTTATCAGGATCTGTCGAGAGATTGATTTTTGGGAACTTCATCTGCAGAACTTGTGAAAAGTAAATTAATTTAAAAAATTAATTAATTAATTGTAAAAGTTAATTAACTAGTTATCCTAAATCCACCTCTTGACAGATCCCGACCCTTAAGCATTAACTGAATCTCACCCCTTCTTAGGCCGCATGGAGTACTGCCAATCTATGTTAGAACCTTTGAATTCGCTCGTCAGCCCTGGTATCAACGCCATTTTGGGTTCCTCAGGACCTGCTTCAATCATTAGCACCTGGAATGACATTGTTACGATATACACTCGCATTTTGTCGATTTTTGTCATGTCTTTTTATGGCGAAAATATATCTTAAAGATTTTGGAGGAAAGCATACTTACATAGGTTTAATTCAGATAATGTGTAATAAGCCGCAACATTAGGAATAAAAAACAAATTTCGTGCATACAGCAACAAATTACTATCTAAAGGACTGACCTTCCATTTCCTATTTTCCGACAGTCTGCTAGCTAACACGCAGCCAGCAGTGCCGCCGCCCACCACGATGAAATCATAATCAGCATCCAACTCCCCGCCGCTGACCTTCCTCTTGCCTTGCTCCTCAGGAAACTTATCAAAGTACGTGAAGTGCTTGTAAGGTACTTTCCCCTCTTCCTCGGCCTGCTTGAGGATGTGTCTCTTGTTCTTGCCGAAGTAGTCCGGCTCAGGTCCGATGTGGCCATACAGAGTGTGCACCAAGGATATCAGGAGGATAGCTGTCGGCGCACACTCGATTCGTCCGTCACATATCTTGCATAATTCATCAGTAGCGTTAGCACTCATTGCACCCTCATATTCTGCAAATTTGCCGGCTATCAATTCGGGGGAAACCGTTGCATTATCTTCTATGGTCCTCGCGGGTACGTGGATGGGATAGGGAGGAATTTTGGACGGTTGGTAGTTGACAGGTTGCAAATGTTTTACAGCCCGTTGTGAGGCTCAATTCCATTAGTATATTCATATGAATCAGTCTTCGAGTGTAGCGTGACACCGTTGTCCACTCTGTAGTCTGCACACGCGATAGTAGCTTGGTTTTGTACTATTATTCTCATTATCTTATTATTGTTGTGTATGTCTATTTGTTCGGTTATCACAATAGCAATAGTTTGAACATTATGACCGGTCAGAATATCGCGAATGTCGAGTGCGCACAGCGGTCGGAAGCAGTGCCACGGCGTGCCACAGGGCGAGGTATGCGCGTGTCGCCGGGTGAGCGCGCGACTGTCGGCGGCGGCCGCTCCCGAGCGCTATGTCGCCGACTCTAAGAATTTCTTGTTTACATCCTTTGTTTTGCTTGTTTACAATTTGCTCATTGTTTTGAGTTCCAAGAGTTTTTTACTTAATAGGTTCTTTTTACGCCGGTCGGCTCCGGTCACCTCGTAAGGGAAACTGAGAACATTACAGAAACATTAACACATGATTTATTAGAGGAAATATAAATGGATAGCATGAGCTAGGTATCAATTACACATTTAATTTTCTGATGATTGTGCAAGTTGTGCGTGAAGTTGAAGTCGGCTAGTACTCAGCCGGTTACTGGAGCGGCGCATTGCTCAAGGGCTCGCTGTAGCCCTCAACACTCAACAACGGCGAACGCATCGTGACGCGTGACGTCACACCTCTCGTGTATCTTATTAGTTATTATAATAGGAAAGGGTTTGCGCTAAACTCGTTGATAGTAAAAGAACAAGTAAAACTATCATCATCATCACAGCCTTTATACCGTCCCATTGCTGGGCACAGGCCTTCTCTCCCACGGAGAAGGATTGAGCGTTAATAAAAAAGCAAAACTAATTTACCTTTATTTTATTTAGGTTGAATAGACATAAAGGAATTCGTTATTTTATAGTCATTAAAGACAATTAATGACTCTCGTTTACTAAGCCCTGTCAAATAGATAACTAATTGTTATCCACAACACCATAGGCAGCTGGAACATCCTAATGTCAGGCTGTGGATCGCATACTATGCCAATAAACTAGGGTGGTTGTAGAGGACTACCTAACGAGAAACTCAATATCAGATAGGTTCAGCATATTTTCTGCTCATATTAATCTCTAGTCTTATAACCAGCAACAGGTCAGTCTAACACAGGAGTTAATTTTCAGCAAGCGTGCTAATTGCTCCACATTCCTCCTCGCACCTGGTCCTCGTACAATAGACGCCGTTAGAATGTACTGTGACTCGTGAGCGAAGCAAACGGTTAACAATAAGTATTGTGTACGTACCCTTTGTCATAATGGGGTGCTACTAATTAAGATATTGTCTATTGTCTATCAAGTTGCTGATGCGACCGATCTCGTTTCTAGAGTAATGGCTAAAATAACGTATTGCGAAGTTTTCGCGACTTATAAATAAATATATTTTACTATAATGTGGGTAGGATATGATAAGACTAATACCATCAACTCAGAAGGTCCAAGTCGCATAATAGACAAATGAAAATATTGAATACAGTCTAATCAAAATCGAAAAAGAGAATCATTGCTTTCCAATAAGAAGAGTATCACCTAAAATAAGTAAGCTAAGGTATCACTAGATGATTCATGAAAATGGGCACCTATAGTAATATATCTCTTATGAAAAGACTGACTCAAGTTGTATGGTTTCAACATATAACACTAATAAACCTGCACAGATCAACATAAAACAACCTACTAAATAAAGGTACTAATAAGATTTCCGCGAAAGCTAAACTCCAACGACATAATACGAAACAATCAATAGAACAACTTAATCGAAGGCGTCTGCCGCGCACTGCCGGCACGCCAGCGTACGAGTTCGTGCGGATAATCACAGCTAATGCGGACACTTTACCACTCAATTACACATTACACCGTGTTATTACTACAATTGTTATCTAACCTATGTCAATAGATAGCTACTAGCTACGTAATTCTGTTTGTTTCAGGTAAAGTTACCCGTTAAGTTACGTGGGAAGATCTGCAAGTCAAACATTTTTTTACAAATTCATCCAAATAATTATATTAAATAAAAAGGGCCTCTCTTTCTAAGTGTATAGACTTGTTCTGTCAGTCTGCTTCAACAACAAAAAATATCAGCGCCTACAAATTTGTGGCGGGTAGCAAATATTTAAAATTGACAATTTCTACATTAATAAATACGCTATAACTATGACGTTCGACTAAGTTCTAGCATATCTAACAAATCACAATTTCGTAGTGACCTAGCACCTGTCAGAAAACTCATAGCAACATATCTCCCAACCGAGTTACACACTACTATCAGGCGCTGAACGTCACTCAGGAGAATTAATTCATACATAAATAATGTTACCGTTCGTTATGTAGATATGCAGGACTAAAGTTGTACAATATATTATAAATTCATGAACTGCTTCGATTTTACGACATTCCACTTGCTCAATGTTCGCGCGAATTGCACGAATTTGTCCCTGATGGTGAATTAGTAATTATTACAGCGAATTAATCTGTCCGCGTATGTTCGTATGTGACTGGGGAAAGTTTTCAGCTGTGGAATAATGCAAAATACGTGTTTATACTTGTACTGTTCCTACATATTTGACCAACAATTTGAAAGTGTTGAATAAATCAATTAGGATAATAGATGTTACAGCTATAGATTACAGAAAAAGGGAAAGTTCTAAATAGGCTCATAAGTAATATAATATAACCTTTCGAATAAATCTTTCTAAATAACCTAAACTTAAAATAAATACTTATGCAATGTACTGTAGTAAAAGACATAGGAAATTAAAAAAAAAACCATAACAAAGATACAAAGTACTTCGGACGCGACGTGGAGGGGAGGTTGTTAAAGTAAACATCAAATTAAGTACTTTATGATATTATAATGGATTCTCATATTATAGTTTTTTTTAATAAACTAATGGAAACCTGAACACTTGTCCGTCAATCGATCAACTGCTTACTTCATGAACTTGACGTCGTGACCATGAATGGCAGTATTTACCCACTTTCATTTAATGAGACAATTTGCAATTTAGAGCTCTGATATACTTTATATCTGACATAATTAGAGTTCTATCATCACCATAAACGTTTAATATCTGACGAAAAAGCACTCGTAGAACTGATAAACCCAGACATTTACATATATCTCTTGGTTCAAAACGCTTTACCTAACTAACATTATAAAGCTTAAGGACTTTTTTGTTGGTTTACTCCAACGCGCTTATCTTAGAAACTGCTGGACTGATTTGAAAAAAAAAATATTACAGTGAGGTTGTGAGGAAGAATTTATTGAGGAGGCTATTTGAAGAGGCTACATTGTATCCTAGTATCTATTATGTGAAATAAAAATAATCAGTAGCAAAAAAGCATTAGGTTATCCGGTAGTTTGGAAGAAAATGTACCGACCGAATTGGTGACCTCCTCCTTTTTCGGAAGTCGGGAAACCACAACCATTTCCTTTGGTAAAAATTCAATTTCCTACTTTCTATACTATTTTTGTAATTAATTTAATTTATGTCATCACCTGAGAATTATTCCGAAATCTGTTTCCGGACATTTACTAAAATATACTACGTACTGAGTTCTGTGACATCAATTATTATTGTTAACTTTATGTAAAAAGCATAAGGTTGAAATTCAAATGATTGAACAATATCATTTCAGTGTCGGTTGTTATTATTTAGTTATTATATTTGTGGTCTCAGTGTGAGAAGTAAGGAAATGATTATGATACTGTCTGGGAGTAGTAGGTTTAGGTATATCTATTTGTGATACAGATACAGTATGTTATCATCACCAGGACTCCTTCTTAACTAGGTACCTACCTTGCCTTGCCTTGGTAATTTAGCTACTACATTTGTGCATATTTTGAAAATAAAAATAAAGTACCTTCTTATTTATTTTATTCAAAGCATGTTTCCATAAATGTTCTCGTTCACACCCGGTATCATAACGCTGGAATTTTCTATGTCCTTACAACATTTAAATAAATGCCTCATTTCCATACATTAGTTATGACGTACGACGCATAACGGCACTCATTTTAATAATTGAGAAATTAACAATAATCCCTTGCGGCTCGCTCATTGCATTTAACACGCTAACTCAAATTAAATGTACAATAACAATGGACTCTAATTATTATTGCTCACAAACCCGCCGGCCGGCTTCGCACTGTTATTGCGAAACCGAAGCGAGAAAGCAGCAAAAACGATAACAAATGAAAATATGGACGGAACCCGACCACACCGCTATTACTTTTAATTCGAACCCGTTAAGGGTTAGTGCAGTTATTTGAAATAGCGCCATCTGTGATTGGGAGATGAAGTTTTGTTCGCTTTAGTTCTGCTATTGGCCGCTGAGAGCGCTAACGTCGTTAAATGTTATCACCGAAGCTTAGTAGAATGCTAATTCTCTTTGGATCGGTTTTAAAATATCGATATGTTTTGCTCTGAATGAGTAAATGTACCTGTGTGTGTGTGTATGTAAAATATTGTCCATATTTTAGGTACACATTAATTTTTAAAAACAGTTGTAGATATAATAGCTAAAAGACAAATTATTAAAAAAAAACTTTGATTAAAGTCAATTAGAAAATTGAAATTTCGGTTCTTATTTAACTTGAAGCGTTTAGGTGCCTGATGAACAGGTTCTGCAAGCATTAGCAGTGCCAAACATGGAGGTGGACTCGCTGCGGGCGATCGAAATCGATCTATTTTTTTAAAGATTAATTACTTTGGATTTATGTTAATTTATGTTCTATTCGTTGTGTAGCTTAGGGGTATTACACTCACATTAAGAGTCATGTTATGTTTCATGACAAAACATAGAACCCAATTCACCATAGTATAAAATTTTCAATCTATAAGTAGTGTTATTCGCATCAAAGTTCCCAAATCAATTTCTTATGATCTACGTATCGTAGTTTGATAGCATTAACACGTTTAGTAGCCACTTTTTATTTTAGTCTATGTAATACGAATCCAAATCCCTAATTAAAAGCGACAATTTCAGTACAAGCTAGCAGCCACCATGTTAGGTAACAATTATGCAGGCTATGTACTCCCCATGTACCACATTGCACACTTATGCATGGCAAATTAAATAATCCTTAATTACTGCGCTACGCCGTACAAGGACAAGCGAGATGTTTCTAGCTATCGATTGCAGGGAACTAGGGCTGACTACGTGTAGATAGATTATCATGAAAATAATTATAAAGGACAACGTGGTGCATATTCAAATATGTGTTAGTTGGTATAGGTTATCTAGTACATGCAAACTAAGCTAAAAACGCTTTAAATCAAGATATCTGTGAGCCTCAAGTATATCTGTACTATTTTGTCCTAAGTTTAGTTTTAAACAGAAAGAAAATAATTTTATGTGAATGAATGAATCTTTTAAAATGAATAAGCTTCTAAAAATATAGCCCTGCTTAGTAGTTGGGTAAAAATACATCCTGTTTAGTGTACACGTTGCCTTGACTGGACATATACCTACCCTGCTAATGTATGTAAACGGCGAGTGAAACTCCTGCGCACTAGCTACGCGTACCTACACAACTCGCTATTGGGTTTCGATCCGATACCGCGCATTGGGTCGACCGCTTCTGAAGCACCGCCGCCAGTTAGCGGCTGCATCTGCAACCAATTTCAATATTAATTCCCGTACTCGCTGATTTGAAAGAGAAAACTGATCATATCTGTTTATGCTGTATCTTAAGGCCTAAGTTGTAAGAGTTTACTGGACGGCGGTCTAAGGTAGAAGCAGTACGGTGGTAGTAACTTTCAGGTCATTTACTACCTTATTGGGTTTCACATAAATAAGCCACGACTTTGTGTACCTTTTCAATTGTGAAAAGCTTACCAAGTTACAATAACATTTTTTTTTTCGTGGGATATCATTAAATTATCCCTCCTGCTGAGTGTGCAGCTGGAGGGGTCATAGTGTCAGACTCTTGCTGACTTAAACCCACTATGTGCCTGCTCTCTCGCGAAGAACCTGCAGCCTCGGCAGGAGATGTGTACCTTGACACCTATTGGTTGCCTATTAATCATTAACAAAGATCTTACCACACCCCCCGCTCTCCGACATCATCTTACGCAAATACTTAATGCTTTCGCAGCTGCGTCAAGTTTTTCTAGCAGGCCATAAGCGCAAGCATTCTGCCACACCGACACTTCCCGACGCGCCAACCTCGCGCCAACGTCGCCTGTCATTCAAACTTACCCACCTCGCAGTTGACGGGCGAGTACATGGCTGAAGAGTCTAGGAGATATGGTATGTTGGGAAGCTGAGATTTACTTATAATCGACATTCCAACCAATTTATACTCGTAAAAGGTCACAGGTAAGCAGCACTTGCATCTGATGCACCTTAAAAATCGTCACAGTCTAGTTTAGCTAGCCATCCATATACTTTCAGAGTAAACATATGAGCTTGTACTTGAAAAGAATAAGTGTACTTTTCTCGTATTTTCACTCCAAAAACTTATGAGCCGCGATGACCCTCGACGCAAGTCGTCATAACCTTTTCTATTTTGCATCAATTGATGAGGATTAATATAAAACTGCCTGCTCTAGTTTATATATCTTCCTACGTTGCCGGTTCTATAGTAAACGAGGTACATCTTTAGGAAATAGCGTACATTTTTATGCAGCTATGTGGTACCGGAGCGCGCGCCACTGTGAGGTGCACACATGCGCGCGCACCTACACTTTCTACGTCAGATTCTCACTGCACCACTTGTAATTGCATAGTGGGATCAATTTAATCACTGAGAAAAAAAAATTGAATTTATGGTAGGTACCTCTAATGCAACTGTAAGTTTGGCATGGTGGTTGTAGTCTCAGTAAAATGCTGTTGAAGATGTTGAAGTTCAATCAAATGTCATAACTTGTGTTTTTGACATGTGTCTCTTATATACGGAACCATTCTTAGAGTCCAGTAGTAAAAAGTCACCTGGCACAAGTCTACAGACTTTCTTTCGCGAAAGAAAAACAAAACAATATCTCCGTACATTCGCATCCGATGCAATATTAATGGGTGCGCGTAATCTCGTTTTATTAGAAGCCAATTTATATTTTGTCCAGCGTGGCCGCCCACTGGGCTCCTAATTACTGATATTAAATGCGCGTCTTACTGCAAAAACAACTAAACGAAATCCAAGAAATACCATCTTACGTACTTACACATAACTAAGATTTTAGATATGCTGAACACTAGGAATTGGTAAGTGCATCTTATATGCATTCCCTTTAGTTGGGTATTTAATTAAAGTCGGTGCGTGCAAATAGGGATTTAATTATTCCTGAGCAGGTAAATAGTTAATAGTATAATTCTTAGTGATGCCACAGATGTTAAAATAGTAGGTAATGCTGTCTGACTTTAAAAAATGTTTGCTGACAATTTGATCAAAATAGCATTATATTCGCTTAATCTACTTACCAGACTCTATCATACAAACTCGGCCCTTCAACTTCAGTAAAAATACATGTTGGACTAGATCCAACAGATACTACAAACAATTATAAGATTCCATCCGGTGCCGAAACTAGCAGAGGCTCGTAAATCTCTGGGGGCCGTAATGGCCTCTAATGGTGGGGTACGAGGCCTCGGGGTGATAGTAGTCACAGGTAAACTGGACCAAAATTACATATGAATTGTGGACTTTTGAATATTTTGAGTTTTAGATGGTGTAGATGATAGAAATCGTTGGAGCCACGGCAATGGTCCATTGTGATGGTAAATTACGGCCATGTTAACGTTTGAAGTTAAATTCCATTACACGCGACCTTAATAAAGTTGGAAATAATATTTATATTTACATAGAAACTCCAGTGCCTCAGTGTAAGTTCATCGACAGATAATCAGACATGATCAATGGAGCTATTCTATTGTTGTATAAACCAATCACAACTAGTCACAACACTTCAAATCTGACTGCATGAAATCTATAATTGATGCTATATGCCGTATATAAGAATACCCTCGCACATGAAGCAACCACGACGCCACATAACGGCCCAATAGATCTCACTATCGAGTCGTAAATTAAATTGAAATTAATTTCCCGAACAAAAAGGCTGTTGGTTCCGTCAGCAGGCCTCGCACGTAAATCACGGGGTGACAACCGTTGCGAATTGGTGATCGATGGTAGTCGCCAGCTGGTGCCGGTATTACTACATGCTGCAGCGATGTAATTGTGATATCAGTGCGATGGTGTTATGTAATTACGAAAAAAAATGTGTTGATGAGACCATGATCCACAGCATGGCTCCTAGTTTTGTAGTGGGCTGTGGGACACGGTGCCCATTCCTCGAGTAACCGTTTAAAAATAATGGAAATAGTTACCGGTTTTAAAAACCTACGTTCAGCTACCCTGGGGTATATACGCCATCCGTCTGAATGCATCCGGATTCAGAAATTACAATTTAAGGCGTGCTGGTTCTTTAATTTTCCATAAAAATAATTTCCGACCTCCGTAGTTCATCGCTACAAACATCGAAGCGTTACCATCAAAATTGTTTCGTATTTTTGTCATTTCAATACAACAATAAAACGGTTCTGGTTCCTGGTTTCACGAATAATAGGAAAATAATAGCAACATCGGCAGTGAATAGGTGTGTGCCACCGCAGGTAACCGCGGCTAATGGATACAGCCCATAATTAACTCGCTAATGCCGTATTGGCAACGGGAACTCTTCAGTCAACTTCCGCCTTAGTACCTGGTGTTCAATGGCAACATTAAACTTGACCGTGCTGTGGATCAACTGATTAGGTATGTCACATAAATGAATTAAATTTGATATAATTTTGTTCCCTTCATTTGGGCAAAAGCATAGCTACGACATCGTATATACAAATTATAAAACTACTCTTGAAACATAACTCATCGCTTCAATCCAGCTCTGCGCGAGAAAAGTAAAGCTTATAATTGTACAGGCTCTCTCTCATTAGACTACTACTTTGAATTCAATTCGATGGCCAACAGGCTAAACACGCAAAAGGAACAAAACCGGGAAAAGTTGCAGGCAATCGGCGCGCACGCAAGTGCGATACGATCGGGTCTGTTCGGGGCGCTCCGGAGCTGATCGGCTAATTAGTGGCACGGCTGCTGCGCCCTCGGGCTCGGCTACCTGGACGATTCGCTTTACGCCTTTATTTAGTTCTAAATCGATAGGCTTTAGTGAAAACATAAAAAGTTTACTTCTCCAAAGCATTATAACTGTGATTATAGTCTGCCTACTAACGTGAGCCATACAACGACTCATCACTACTTTTTAGAACTGTTTAGTATATTTCCGATTAAAAAATTGTTTGGTGACGCAATTGTATGGAATGCAAATATGTAAAGCAGTCCAATTATCAATAGCAGGATCTCAACATCTCATAAACTTGAAGCTCATAAAGTCTTCAACTGATGATCTTCGAAGGCAGCTGATCGCCATCGCTAACAGGCAGCCTGGGTAGTAGGCCGCATTATAATTATTTGGGAATAAATGCGATGTAATTGAGCTCATCAAAAATCGATAAAAAACCTTAATATTATCATGTTTTTGTCATGGTTCCAATCACTTGTACTGGTATAGTATACAATTTATAACTTATGATATTTAAATACGCATTCAGATGTTTCCACTACCTACTAAATAATTCTCGCGTTCCAGCTAGTCGCCCATCCAATTCTTCAGTTCATGTTTCAGGTTTCTTGTGGGCCGATCGATGCCTTCGCAGTAATAATAGCCAAATAATGAACACATACAGCCTCACTGCAATCAGGCCGCTGTTGAGGACATCGTGATAAGGTCCAGCATAAATCATGTGGTCGCTACCATAAAGTGTACCCTTCACGGCATATCGGTCGCTATAAATCTATACATGTAAGCTTTAACTGATGAACTTGATGATTGTAAAAAAAGTGTGATGCTAGAATTGCTGAAATGAAGGCTTTTTTCATGAAAATAAGTTGTGAAGGTTACGCTAGCCATTAGGAACTCCTGTTGCAGTACTGATTGACTTTGCATATGGTTGTTGCAGTAAAAAGTTCTCCGGTACTATAAACAAGGATTTTTGAAATTTGGGATCATATTCCAAGTTTAAAACTTTAAATCTCATAGAGAACAAGCCTAGTTTTTATTTATTAACTTTTATTTACTATAATACTGAGAGGGTCATGTTGTGAGGAAGGTTCCGAGCATGAACGTGGATGAATATAGAGGAGGGCACGACCAAAGACATGATGCATGGATTGTGTGAAAGTTGATATGGATAGAAAGAATGTTACTTGTGAGATGACGGCAGATAAAAGAGTGTGATAAAAGAGTGTAGCATATTACCAAATCAGCAATTGATAAAAACACCCAGAAAAATGACAATTAGCAGTGACAATGATTACAAGAGGCGATCGTTGCCGCGACACGCCACGTGTGGTCTCATTGCGATGCAGCTCGTGATGGCCGCACGCCATCCAACATATCATACTATTGCCATGCACATTCATAATTAGTACTCCAACTGCTTTGGTATCAGTTGTCACTGCACTCATAATACATTCATTTGATTGCCGGTTTTTACACGGATCCTACGAAATACTGATGAGTCCCAAAATTTCATAATTATTTTTGAAAACCAATTGACATTGATTTAGTTAACTAAATTACCTTAACTGAATTTGTATCATCTGGGGCTACGAAAATGTATAAAACTGCATAATAATGTGATTTATTTCAAGAAAACACCATGTATCTTTATTTATTTTGTAAGCTTGAAATGTGTGCATATTTTTACATCCTCGCGCGCAAGCGACTAAATGGATTTTGATGACATTTAGCAATAATCTAACTTATAAATTAGAATAATACGTAGGAAACTCTTTACCCTAGTGCAGGAAATAGTTCCTCCGGAACGCGAGTCACAAATAATAATAACAAATGATTCACAAGAGAAGTACCTGTGTCGCTGTTATTCAAAGCTTCGGTTAATTAGCGCAGTCACGGTCTTTTAACACCTCAGGCGACCTCTTGAACCGCCGCAAAAGGTACAGCTTAATGAATAGAAACAGATGCTTATCACGCTCTGTCCTAATATGGTGGTGATTTATGATGTTCAGTTGATCAACAGATTAGTCACGTTGGGAACTTTATTTACGAGTTATCGGAGAAATCATCGCGTGTAGATGAGGCGATTGCTCCATTAGTCACAGCTCGTTTAATATAGCAGAAACAAATTAACAACTATTCGCTTTTATTCTCGAATATTCTTTAACTTGCGGTGGCAAAAACGCTATAACATTAAATCACAGATGTCACATATCAGGCCTATTAATTTAATTAATGTAAGTGGACCTACCGCAGACATTTAAAAAAAACTTGCTCCTTTTAGAAGACAATAAGAAAAATAGCACAAAATGGTCTATAAATCATTTAGTGTTGATGCGAATAGTGTACTGTATGTATATATGTATGAATAATAAAAGTGACTGATTGACTTGTAGATGGGACTGTGTAAAATTATACGCAAGATGGAAACACGTTGAGTGAGATCTATGGGTATAGGATGAGACATCGCGCCTCTTGGCGTGTGCGGAAAAAGTGGCCTGGTGCTATGTGCACATGATGAATTGAAATCTTACGTTTGCGAGACATGATTGGGTAAAAAATCATCCATTTTCATAACTGAGCCCTTAAGAAATTGGTGCTTCATTTTAAACATGACTACTAAGAAAGGATATTGTTGTTTAAAACGATATAACATTGTAAAAAATATTTCCCCGGCCGAATCATTTCTTTATTTAAAGGGTCTTCATCCTCCCCAGTAACACTAACGACTTTATTCTTAACGATAAACACTCCAGCGAAGCAATCCTCACAATCATTTTTAATCACCAATGAATTAATCATGCTTATTAAAACCTCTCTGCGCACATTATCGTCCGCTGCCGTATCTATAGCATTATCGTCGGCGAGTACATCGCCTCCCACAATGGACAATATTAATCTCCGCGCCATTTACGCCCCAGCTTATAAATTAACACTGACACCTCGACACAGCCTGCAAATTTACACTAACTAGTTTTTATATTATACCAGCTCAAAACTATCTATGGCTACACGTTTCATTGCTGCTTTTATTAATCTTCGTAAAAGTTTGAAATATTCTACATCAGTAATGGATCGTGAACGTTTGAGTACATTTTTTCTTTTCTAGTCATTTTGTTTAAAACCGGGTTTTGCGGAATGCAACGACATAATAGTTCGGATGCAGTTTTTAATTAGGATTTTTATCGAGTATGTTGGTGGGATGAAATCTTGTAAGTTAATAATGGGTTATGGTTTAAGGCAAGCTTAGGTTTTACAGTTCCAGTTATGAGTTTGTTCTAGGGACAATTTTATTGGAATTTTAAGAGGTAGCTGGGACTATGGGAGCTGTGTTTATAACCTGCACTTATGTTGCAGTTGTTTATGTTTGTGGTTCTTGTTAACATCGTGTCCGTATGTTATTGGAATGAAAATAGCTATAATACTTATATAGGTACTTAATATAGATCGTCTCAATCAAAGGCTTTATTTGCGCTGTTAATGAGAATCGCAGGATGCTTATCACTACCGATTACTCTTGTACTTATTTGTAGTATGATTTTAACCTGGGTATTATTTTTGTTACAGGTAACTATCGCAGCCTATTTATAGTTTTACTTCACTGTAAGTATTAAGAAGAGGGATTGAAAGGAAGAGTTAAAATGAGCCAGAAGTTCAAGAAAACTACATAACAAAGGCAAATTTTAATGCTTAGCCTTAAATTCTAAAGCTCTATGTTCCATATCCAAAGCCCTAACTTTCATACTTGCTACACGTTACCAAAAAGTAAGTCCCATAGAGAACAACCCACAAACTCCATGCACTATCAGGTATCCGTTACACAAATAGGCTATTTTTGGCGGCTAGCCTGAGGATACACCTGTATCCAGTTATATCCAAAACCCGGTTCTGCCCACAGCCAACACGACCACAATTCGTCAACTTCAGTTTTACAGCAAGGAATTTGTATTGTATAGTATTTATAGCTAATTTATAGTTGCTTAGTGCATCTTTGATTCGTGTCTAGCTATTATGCGGAGCGATATTTAATTAAAAACGTAGGAGGGGTATTATGTCTGGGTATTCTGTAAAGCGGTGTTCTTTCTTGTCTGGCCGTGAGGCATGCGTTGCTAAATTAATGAGTTGGGACCATTATTGTCTATTGCATTGACGTGGACTCATAGCGATTAATTTTCTTCTTTCCCAACAATCACGTTTCCATATTTTAATGTCTGTTTTCAAAGAATAACTGTATAGCTTGTAAAAATTATATTCTAGTTAATAGTGACTTCCCACATCATACTGGGTAAGTAAATTTCCACCATACGTCCAATTTAAAAAAATGCTACCAATAAAATTGGAACTAAAAATTTCATGATTGCTGAACCTGAGGATCGAATAGAGAAAGCATTTCTTTCACAAACAACCTAATACCATGAGTGACCTTTCATAATGGTTTCTGTGCGTTCCACGATGCGCGGGCGGCGAACCGTGTCATAATGTTAATACATGCCAAACATCTCGCTGTAGCTGTCATTACTAGTCATTTTGTCGGCATCTACAGGGCTGTCACTTTTTACAGTATGCTTGACAGTACTTGGGATACAGTACACGTCTTGTACACATACACGTACCTTTTGAAACTTGAATGACATTCGTACTCTCTACTTGGTAGCATCTCATCTTTTCCAATATCAGATTGGGCCTGTAAATATACTTCTATTTTTGGAGTGAATTAATCTTTTTACAATAAAGATGCTTCAGACGAAGGTCTAAATTCAGTTTTATAGGAAATATGTTATGATTTTGGTTTATTGCAATTTCTACATAGAACATTATCATCAGTTAGTGTCAGAGTTAACACGTCGGCAGCCCTACAGGCGCGGTGTGAGCCATTTCACTACTACAATTACTTGTAATTCGAATGATTTCGGGTGTCCGGAGATTACTATTTTGATTGTAGGCTCACAGTTATTATGAATTTCCTATAAAACATATCATTACGTTTAATTCGTTGATGGAAAGAATTTTGTGCCGTTTAGAGGCTGTACGGTTCCATTCCGTCAGTGCCTACTTTAAAGAGAAGGTAAAGGTTATTTAAATATTATATAGTTACTTTGATTTTGATTGGCTTCAGTATAGTTATACTTCATCAATATTTTTTCAAAGCTCTCCCCACTCATATCCAAGTTTACAAAACATTGCAAACCGTATTTTATACAACTAAAACAATTTCAGGTCAAATGTAACAAGTAACAATATGGCTAACGGGTAGTCTCAGATCACGATCTGAAGGCATAACGAGATGTCGGCAGATGCCCTGCCGACGTGCTCCGACTGAAAGGAGACCGGTGTCCCTATTATTGCAGTACCATTCTTTTATTTATAAAATGCTACTTATTGCATGTTAAGGAATGTATAGCGGCTTCATTCAGTTTCACCCATTTCATTAAGCCTATTTAAATGATACATCAACGAAGACAACCAAACAATGTAAAAAGATTTCAATAACATTCCAATTAATATAATTTTCCCTTCTACTCAATAAAGCACTTACCATTTCAGATCACAATCGAACTCCATCAGGGCGAATAACATCCGAAACGCCATTCTTTTGTTTTTAAATTGAAACCAAATTACAGCTTTGTATTAAAATCAAATGTCTGGCATTAAGCTATGTGAGACAATTCGGATGTTATTCCGACCGCAAATGGTTCGTTCAGACGGATCGAATATTTCCACGTGCGCGAAGAATATTGGTTGTTTGATCTCAGTGGATTATGGCACCAATGATTCATAGAAATGATAGTGTTTGAGGAACATGTTGCTTGGTAATATTCCTATTGTTTGGTTTTGTTAGTAAACTTAATCGAAGTTTTATGTATTGCCAGTATATCTATTTGCGTGCCTTTGTATCCGTGTTCTTGAATGGAAAGATTAAGCGGTTTGACCTTTGATATAACGCTTCATAAAACCCTCTCAGTCCGTGATTAGCTGTGAGTGGGATTTGAATTTTTGTCACGTCATCTGCGAATGTTGGACAACTTTGCTTCGCCGAGGCAAACAAAGCTAAATCCTATAAGTCTACAAGTAGGGTTACATAGAAAATATAACCCTACTTGTAACTTGTACTTGTACTAATATGAATGTTCTTCTATTCTGTTCCTAGATAAAGTATCAGAAATTGCTGGCTTGTTCAAAATGCTTACGGTTACAGTGGTGATGACTTACATATCGAAGCTCATGGTAATCCCTACGAAGGTATCTCTGCAGATAAACAAGGCAATTGGGATGTCAGAATGTTATTGTCATAACACACGTATCACTAATCTTAGTATATTATACAAAATATTGGTTAATTACATGATCTTAACATCATTTGTCCTCTAAGTACGGATCATTGCAAAGGAGATTTTTTGAGTAGTTCTGTCATTTACTGCGGCTCATAGCTTAAATATATAATAGGGTTAAATAGTTTCAGTAGCTAATACGTCATGTATTACCAGCATATACCATCGAAGTACTTCAATAACTTCGATATATTATCGCGATGCTTCGATACGTGTTTTCGCTAAAAGCCCATGTTCCTAATATCTTTTACTGATACCATTATCTTAATTAATGTTAATTATTAATATTGGATTATAAGCACTAATTCCAGGTCTCGTATTGTGAACCTGTTCGTCGTTTATACAGCTTCATTACTGGAACATTACCATTAAGTAACAATTTTAGCTTTTTGATATCTGATCTAGGTATTAAAGCGCATCGGCCCATACTGCAAGAATCCAAAGTGCCCTTAGTTTATATTTAATATTGAATTGTTTCTTTTACTTAAATAGGCGTCACTTACACATAACCACTAAAATAATCAGTATATATAAAAATAGGTGAACCTGAGGGAATATGATAACTTGAACCTACTAAATCGTTAGAAGAATGTTTCACCAGATAATGTTCAAATCTTAATATTTCATTCATCGATATCCCTACACCTTGTGGCTCAACAAACCGTTTTTCTGAACCCGAGCCCAAAATACCACTGACCCTCACATCCTCCATCTAATTAATACCTTCTTCCACTTTAACTAAGGTTCAAATTTCTTTAGCTGGATCAGCTAATTGCGTCCCTGCCTTAGGGCATAAAGAAACGTACTTGGAATGGGCGTGGCCATGTTTGGGTGTTAACGGCTGAGCAACAAGTGCTACGATTTCAAATTATTAATTGCTTGCCTTGTCTAGGAAATATGGAAATATATGAGACTGTCGTCCGAAGTAAGGTTGTGTGATTTAAATTATTCTAGCTCATTAATGAATAAATCAATGCTATTGTAACTTTCAATACAATAATATCATCTTTCTTAAGAGCATCTAAAATATACTACAAGCGCTTAGCAGTTTTTAACCTGATTGCCTAGCATTGGTCAAATTAAGTTCAGCATCATCTATATCAGATTTTTTTATTAATACAGAGAAGAAATAATTGTTAATCACTCTTTGCAATTTTTTTTCAAGTTTATCATCTAGATTTAAAATACATAGTAGCTAAATTACATAGCCATCTATAGTATCCAGCAATATTAATATGCAGGAAACTCACCAGCTCATCAATGTTTCTACATTCTTGTACTCCAACGCATCAAGTGCAATCTAAGTGCAACGCGTTTTGCTAAACGTGCGCCTGAGTTGATCACGTTAATCCTATTAGCGATCAAAACGCGAGACGGCATCCCGGACTAGTTTTCAAAACGTGTGACAATTTGCGCCATCATCAAGTTCTGGATTTATCGATGTACGCTGGTGAATTTGAAAATAGTGATCCAGATGAACATGTTGATGATTATGGCGAAGGCGTGATTCTAGTTGCGCGTGCAACATTTTCTGGAACGCATCTTGTAGAAATTAAATAAGTTGATTGACCACGTGACGTTATTATTGGAAATGTTATTGAAGTGGACTCTTTTAGCTAGTCGTAAGCCACTTTGAGTTTCTTACTAAGAAAAATAAAACAATGAATGACCTATGGTTGATTAGCATAGCCTGATGGAGTTAAGCAAAGCGCTCTGTTCGGTGCTCAAAAATAAAACAAGATTAAAGAGTTTACTTCCATAAAAAAAAACGGATTTATCCATCCTACAAAATATGCTGATGTGTTCTTACTTTCTGATTGCACAATAGTAATCTGTCACCAAACACTTTCAAACTCTTCTGAAAATTGCCGACGTCAGTTTAACAAGCGATTGTTGCGAACACAATGCGCGAATGTGCCGTGTTGGCGTGTCTGTCCGTAACGGGTCCTGCATAGCACAGCATGCTTTATGGGTTTATGGGGACTTTAACTCCTACTCCAGGACATCAGATTGGAATAAAGCGTTTTATTGTTTTGACTCTATTTGATACACACAGGATCTGAAATATTTTTCTGCAGTTTTTTATTTAGAGCTTGTTTGATGGTTTGGTAGACTTTTTATATTTATTAAATATTATCCTTCTATAATTCTTCAATGTCCTTCTTACAACGGATGTCAATGGAAATGTGATATCGACATTCCATACAACGTAAAACGCAATACAAAGACATGGACCAAACCTCAAGGATCCGTGCCAGTAGGAAGCTACGGCCGTTCCGACCAGCAAATTGTACGCAGCGCGGGCGGTATCATTTGCTACCGCAATCAGCGTAATCACTACACTGGGTGATTCGACCTGGCGCGGTATCGCCGCAACTCGTGCGCATGTCACCTCCTCCTCTTATTATTATTTTTAAAACTGTGGCCAAACTGATAGATGAACCATATCATGTATGACGTATGAATTAATTGGTGAGGTGCCATCGATCCATTTCGCGAAACAAGTTTAATTAATGTTTGCGGGTAGAGTAAATTAAAGTTGATTTGAACTTTCTCTTCAAAAATTTGGAGTATTGAATGTCCATCCTGATTTATTGACCTTTAAGGTACGAAGTACTGTATCGGTATTAAATATTTGCGTGACGGTAATCGCTAAATGTGGCCATAACTGGCTATAACAGTAATTTCTTACTGACATTTTGAATAAAATGTTTAGAACAACTCACTCTGAGACAAGTTTTCAGCTTTTCAAATTGTAATGTCAATTTTCTCGAAACTAAAATCTTATCAAACTACAACAATAGTAACTCTGCCAGGCGCACGCGCTTCCATTCCGTTACGATTGAAAATTCAGCAAATTTCAGACTTAGTACAAAGAATGAAAGCTCTTTTTTGCTTAAAACACAAGAAATTCAAGAAAACATCAATAACATCATAACTCGCGAATTATCTCCACGCTATATTGAATACTTCGTTCCAGTTGTTAAAGTATATTTTCGCGTAGAGCGTGAAATTGATCGGAATGAACCGTTTGGCAGGTGGTTGTTGCGTATAACATTGTTGTATTCAATAGCCAGGTTCGATGTTGAAGACCTTTGCTATTTATGAAGTAACGTGCTCTCGGGGAAACTAATTCCTTGTGCACAGCTGACTGTCATAATGTTATCGCTACTTTATAAACGGTTGCAGTCCTTTTTATTTATTTATTACTCTGTAATCTGATCGAGAGTGTTGACATAATAAATGTTGCACTAACATTCATAAAAAGAGAAGCGGTATAACCTGACGTGCTCTCAGGAAAAAATGGAGACGACTTGTTATTTGTTGTACACGGTTTAACAGACCTGGCTGAGTAGATAGTTCCGAACAGTTAAGCACAAGTTTCCGATTACCTGTTGTAAGCGCCAGTAATCCCTTTCAGGTTTCCAAAAGAAGTGGTGCCATTTGTGAAACTAAATAAGGCGAGCGAACTGGCAATCTCTCGCATAGTGTCGTATCTACATATAGACAAGCTCACACGTCCGATACAAAATTACCATATTAATGTAGTCGCATTCAAATGCAGCTTCATAAAGCCGAAGTCAGTAAATTGTGAGATAAACTGCGACTTGTCTCATAAATAATATCTCGGAGGTTTCCAGCGTTTCTCTTCATTACCGGGCCTTATTAATTAGAAGTAGCGAGATTAGTCAGTTATCCGATGACACACATCGGGACGGGTTCTAGTTGGGAGTTCAGCTAGCTTTAATACGAGAGTCGCTGAATGCAGTTTCGAAATTATCGGGCATTTAGATTGATTGGTTCCTACGGACTATCCTAGCTGAGGTAGTGGAGCGGCTAGCTGAGTCACGGCATATTAGTGCTGCACTTGTTGCAAGTTCATTGAATGCTTTTGTTCATTTTAAAAAGTCTCTCATACTTAAATTTTATAGTTTTAAAACAGACCTCCTTTGAATTTGCTGTTGAAATAATTGAGTATGAAATGTTATAATTTGGTAAAAAAACGTTCCTTCAAATATTTGTTCCTGCAGTATCATAAGCAATAACAAATGTTACTGACGCAGGTATATTGTGTAGGCATAGGCAAGGCGGTCGTGCTCTCAAGCGGCCGCTATGAACAGACAGATATACAACCTCGGAATGTCGGAAGCTTGTTACAATCAGATGATTCGTGATTATGATGTAATAGCTTGCCTCAGCTAGCGGTACTAAACTAAGATTGATGAGGCGAACTAAACAATTTTCATTCGTAATTTATTCTGCACTATCGGAAGCATATTTAATTAAACAAATTTAATTGAATATATGTTTAACGATTGTAGCTTTAATAATATTCTTCTTCATAAATTCAAAGGCACGTAGCGCCGTCGTGTCGGGGACTTACTTCCCAATCAGGCGGACGATAAAACAGTCAAGTATTTTAATATCGCTCGTAATAATAACATGATATATTTTACTATGCAACCCGTTTCAATTAATGAAATAATAAATAAAAGAGATATTAGTAGCCGGCTAAAGGGATGGTTTCGTGTATACCCAGCTCTGTCTAATATTAGTAAAATTTCGCTTCCTATCTCGTTCTTGAAGGCATCGCGCGCCACGGTTGGCTGGCTCTATGTCACTCAGTTGCGCATACGCACTCGCGGGAAGCGATCGCGTTTGAAAATCGAATGTTTTTCGCGCGTGCTATCATTGGCCAGTGATTTTTCGTTTTGAATTTGGAACTTTTTGGATGAGGTGAAGTGTTGAAATGGTCGTGTTAGTTCGTTGCGGATCTGGGATCACATGCGTCTGGTCTTCATGTTCTGTGTTGTGTAGAAAGTGAATCTCCGACAAAGGATTACAGTGTTATTGTTGGATACACGTGAGAACTATTGGCTAATTAGTGTTTGCGTGCGGAAGGGAATGAGAATGGGTTATGACGTAAACTGGCATCAGACATACACGGGGGGACGGTAATGATATGGGCAGCGTCAGGTGTGATACGATATCACCTGCCGGGTCCGTTTCTAATGAAGGGCAAAAACCAACGTTCTTCGATATGTTGGAACGTGTTCTAATGATACAAGACGAACGTTTGAAAGGATAACTCAAGATATGCCTACAATACGCACGACATGTACTTAACGATCTCATGAATGCTGATAAGCAACCGTCCACTTTTGGATAAAGTAGTGCCATGTTTATAGATTAAGTCCTAGCAAGTGCCATTATACGTATTACGTTTCATCAATCTGATGAAAGATAAAGAATTATCATAATTAGACAAGCATGAGATATAATTCTTCTTACATTATTATAATGAGGGGCTCCTGTGTGTCAGGTACTGGTTATCAGTGTTGCACCCAGTTTGCTGTCCAGGCTATAAAGTACATGTTTACGACATCATACCGCTCTGTTTTACGCAAATATGCATCTATTTTGTTTTATATGCTACTTCGGCTACCTACGGAGGCCTAACCTAAGTCCATGAAGGGTGATCATTAAACGATGTTAAGTATATCGTTTTTATCGCTAATAATTATTTATTTGTAACCGTATCTAATAATTATGTATATGATTTTAAGTGACTCGTGGTATAGAATGAACACCACATGTACTGTCCACCATTCCTTTACTCTATCGTAGAGAGGACTGAGTTTTATTCGCTCTTAAACTTATTTTATTTTCTATTGAATAAAACCAAACTGTATGGTCCCTAAAGTCACACAGTCTCATTACAAAATAATGTAGAAAACGAAAGTAACTTTAACAAGAACCAATAACATCAAATTACCCGAGAACTTGATACTCTTACTGCAAATATTATCTTCTCGGATGCACTTATTAATATTAAAATTCACCGACTTTCAATAGAGGCTTAAAAGGAAAACAAAAAGGATCTGTTATCTAAAGTTAAACGGAATAATATCGAAGGAGATAACATCTCAGATGATTCTAGCTGCAATAAAAATGCACGGCACATTCTACTGCAAGCACGACGTGGGAATATTTGCAATATTTACTCGTAACTTGCTCATATGAATGTAAAGGACGAAGAAGTTTTAGCATTAGTATCTAGTGTATATTTTTTGTTGAAGAACAGTTAGAACGAGATAGGTCCCCTGCTTCCGCACACGATTTCACTTGCTTCCACACTTCATATGTTAGTCTGATGTATTAGCCATATTACTGCCACGATTCATCACTAAGTTCAGTTGTTTGGGCGTGAAGAAGTAGCAAACCATACACAGTCACAAACACTCGCCTTTATAATGTTAGTGTGTTTTATTATTCATACGAATATTATGGGATCCCAGAATAGCTTGGGAAAAGGCTAGGTAGATGATGACTAATCGTATTAAGCTAAAAGTTGTGTTTGTTAATCTCAAGACTACTGATATGATTTCAAAACATCTTTCTGCACCAGACAATCCGTTTATTGAGGAAGGCCATAAACTACTTTTTTGGGGAAACCACAAGAAAGTTAGTTATAAGTGTTCCCACAATCTAGCGTATTGATAGTTAATGTATGTTATTATGAGGAGCATATAACTAACATTACGTTTGCAAGGCTATTGGGTGTCCATTAAATGGTAGTTAAACAGTTTATGTTGCAATCATAACGGATTGTAATGTTTAGATCCCTGAAAAGTAATAATAGTGTTCTTATAAATTTATGATTCCTTAGAAATTAGTTGTCTGTCATTTCCATCGATGTATTTCAAATCTTTATGGCTTGAAATGCGTGGGCAGAAATGTCTTGCCTATTTCTGCCTCACCTGCGTGTTGATGCGTGGAGTATAGCCTACTAGCCATTTTCCAAAACAAATTCTTCCTGCACCTAGCTCCATATCACATTTAGTTCAGCCGTTACCATGAAAAAGGATGGGTAGGATAGTTTTTATTCAGCTCCACTATAGAACAGAGTGTAAAACTACGTCATACAAAATAAACAGCAACAAATTCACAAAGGCAAAGTTCAAATCAGCGAAAATATTTTGACACGTAATCTGAACAATGAGAACAAAGCTTAATTAAGGCCCACAAGTGGGTCATCGAACATAAAACACCAGAGCACTGCACGACAGTAAATTGCCCATTATGACACATTCAGACGAGAGAAACCCGGTGTTGTGTGAACTCGGCCATTGTTGCTGGTGGTAGTAAACTGCTCGTATGAATGGGCTTTATTTCGTCCAGCTCATTTGGTGCAGTTTTGATTAGAAGAGTTTTAATCTTAAAGCGGGCAATATCTTTTATATTGACTACAATTAAAAATTTTATCTCTTTCACATTATTACTTTTTAATACCATTCTTCATTTGGTGCGAATGTTGGTATCCGACAGATAAGATCAAGAAAGATCAAAAATCATTAAAGCCAGCTGTTCCCCGCGGTTCCAACCGCCGCCCGAGGGAACTTCTTCCAGCAGCCGGATAAAAAGTAACCTATGTCCTTTCTCAGACTCTGGACTACATGTTTACCAAATTTTATTTAAATTGGTTCAGCAGTTTTGGCGTGAAAGCGTGACAGACAGATAGAATTTCATTTGTATTTAAAATACTAGTAAAGGTGACAACATTAAACTAAATCAATATTTTTATTATTTTCACACCAAACTGGCGATGATACTAGGACCCAAAAATGTTAAGTTAAATTTAAGCTGACCCGCGGTCGACCTAGATGCTGCAGAATAAAATTAACATAAACAAAGTTATGTTTGTTTATTAGTGACAGGTCTTTTTAATTTAAATTGAAATATCGTGCTGATGTCAGTACTGTTTGCATATACTCCTAAAGATGGGAAGTTTTAAAAACGACTGCCGTTTTCATAAGCTGGTTGTTTGCATTCTAAAAGGGACAGAGAGACTTGAGATCTTTACTTTTTTAAATAAAGTTAATGTATCGCGTCAGTATCACATTCTAGAATGTTATAGTAAGAGTTAGTTTTTAATTATTAATACAATTTATATATCTTTCTCTAATTTCGCATGCTCCAACTTGCAGTTACGCCCCAGTATCACTCACAGATGAAATCTGTCATAAAAAACCAGTTTCTAAATCATGTTTTGAATACAATCTCTGATTGAAAATAAAGCATAATATGATTAATATTATAAATTGCCATAAACAAATCAAGACAGGAAATTCCTTCTTAATAGAATCACGCGCAGCTCCAGTATTTCGAGTAACGGATCGTAGATGATAAATCAAAATCATATCGACACGGTTCTAATAATTAAAATCTGAATTTTAATAATTATTGTAAATGTGAAAGTTTGTGTTGTTACTCAATCAAGCAGAAGCTACTGAATTGATTTAGATGGAATTTAGTGTAGTGATAGGGTAAATAGCAACTTCTTTAATATTTATCTTATATTCTGATGTCACAATCCAATTCTGGAGTAAACGCAGACGAACTCGCGAACACGCCTTAATACCATAAATAACATGATGGTGAAGTGTTTGTCAGTCTGTTGATTTTAATTGATTTTTAAGCTGTGGAAAGTTTCCCGGATGTAAGTTGTAAAATAACTTAACTGGTGAAAGTGACTGTGGTCATATCTAATTGGGTCATGCTATGCAGTTTTCCATTACGCTGTTGAAAAATTAAGTTATCATATAAATAAAAAAAAAAAAAAAAAAATGACAAATATTCAATTAAAAATGACTTTGAGTTTGAGGGAATGCCATATTTAAAAATAGAAAAGTAAAAAATATTTGATCAATGCATACAGTAACAATCCACGACAGCGATTGCAAACTCAAACAAAAACCATTAGCCAATAGGAACACGGTAATGCAAGCACTGAGACTATCCTTTTCCACAAAAAACCTAAGAATGACCAGATTTGCACCGTTTACAAAAAACACACCAATTTCTATTCAGTCTTCAGCTAAACTTTTTACTAATATACCATAAGCAATAACTTTACCTTATACAGGCTGTTCAATAAATCAGAGCCAATAAAATGGTGTAAAAACAGTCGGCGAGCCGCTGTATATGGCAATATATGGGGACAGGGGGTATATGGTACATGGCTCTATTGCGGAGTACGAACACGGCTTACGAAAGACCCGTATTTTGTGGTCTACGGGACTGTCAGCTATACATTCCCTTTAGAAATAAAGTTCTTGTTCGGACATGGCCGTCGTGGCTTTGATTATGCTACAGAGAGAGCTCTGTGAAGATATTATTTTTGGAGAAAATACAGCTCCAAGAATTTGGTATATCTGGATATTTAATTATTATTACTCTGACACGGATACTATCCGACCAGACTAATAAGTCGAGAATTCCGACCACAGCGTGGCTAAATCTTTGCAGTACCAACTTAACGAACCAATACATAACAGAGGAACAATTAAGGAACAAATAGCTCCCATTCATCGTGTTCCTCCAACAATTAACCCTTAGCATGCAGACAATCCTGCGCCGACCAATCAGCTTCGATAATTAGCTCCTTAAATCTATCCGCAGCTAACGATGTCCTCCGCGCCTGCCGTGCCGTTAACAAATTACAAATAAATGCTCAAGTAAATATACCGTAACATTCCTGATTGTTGATAATATAAGAAGTGAACAATTATTTGACTACCGTTCCTTTGGTAGACCCTACGATAGGTTTAAATATCTAAACAGCAGTGTTATCTTCCTAAAATACAGGATGAATTACGAATTTAAGTTCCAAGCTTCTCGTGCTTATAATTTAGTATCTGGACTAATCAACTCTTCATTCGGTCAGTCTGTCAGTGTTACCGCTTCTAGCTACATTTTTATTTGGTATATAGCTATATCTTATATTTTACTCAAATAAAATTTGATGATGTACTAAGGTGCATCAAATCCTCTAGAGTATTTAATATATCAAGTGCCGTTGTTACCGTATCCCCTTTACTTCCATCATCCAGCTCGTGGCTCGTCCGCCATTTTTTACAGCAATCACTATTAGTTTCTACGATGGCATGCGGTTGATTGACTGAAAGTATAATCTTGTTTTATAATTTGTTTTCCAAGATGGTTTGACGTTGTGATTAACCTGCGATCGCGTGTACTGTTATGTTTCAATTAAATATAAGATTGTCGTAAGAGGCTTGTTGACTTAATTAATACGACTCGTTCAATACAAAAATAGAACTCATTTGTCTATACAGTGGCAAAAAATATCTGCTAGCTATTGCGGACTTAAAATAATGTTTTTGTTGGTTCTGATAAATAATTATCAGAGGTTCTTTCTCACTTTGTGCACTCATGTTGTAAGATGGTTCACCCATCCACGGACTGACCTGACTGACTGACAAGCGTTGCTTAACCTTATGATCGATCGATCCGTGCAGCTATTAGGTTTCCACCACAAGTTTCTCTGGCATCAAATATCCCAAAAACGCAAACGCTTTTAACAATATAAATTATTAGGTAAGCAGAAACTAGCCAAGAACCACATAAGTTAAGAGCAATAAAAGGTCTACTTTGCACCAAGTTTGTAAACAAAAGTGGTGAATACTGCAGATTTCATTTCAAATCCAAAAAATAAATTGTGACTAGTTCCTTGGTTCGAAAATCGTTTCATTCTGCTTTTATCGGAATATTAGTTAATTGGCCATTCGTGAATGGAAATATCACCATCTTTTGAACACAAATCCTTGACTTGTAGAAGGTATTAAAGTTTACACTCGGGGTATAAATTGCATGACATCCATATCATGAGTTGTCCTTTTGAAAAACTTGCATCATGGCAGTACTATCCCTCCGCCCCACGGACACCGAGTCTTGACAGATGCCGTTATTACCGACTTTTTACCATTACCATTAGCTGTTGAATACAAAGTGCATCTGTCAAGTGGGCTCCATGTTCCAACACAATAATACAGCCTTCATTTGGAACCGGGTGTCGGTCCACTGTAATTTAAACAGGACCTAACCCGGGGCAGTCAGTTCTTGCCTACGCACTACACCCTTATCTCAAAGTCATAAGGTCAAATGTTCAGCGGCAATACCAGACAAAACTGACATTTTCAAGCTCGGGACAACTGCCCTTGTTCAAATGAATTAAAGCTGATAATCGCTTGGCAAATTAGGAGCCTGATTGGTCCAGCCTGTTGGCCCGCGGCCACCTAAGACTACTGCTTATTGTGGTAACGTTGTTTTTTTCTGTAATTGATTTTTAATGGCTTTTAGAGTTGTTAGGATGATTCTTGAAATTCAGATCGAAATTATTTTGTTGAGTATTTTAAATTGTGATTATACATCAAAAATCCAGGACCTCATGATTTGCTCAAGGGTTTTCAAAATTTGTTCAAATTCTGCATTTGTTTCTTAAAAGAAAGCGGCAAATGACACTGCACTAGCAGCAGGATGCTAAAATAATGGGAAAAGAGGGCCAAAGAGCACCGCACACTGCAAACTATTATCGCTCGATATTCATACCAGGCTGCTAATACCGTAGTGAGGTAGGGTATCCGCCAGTTGGCCAACTTAATAGCTTGATCGAATTCACGATTATCTCGTAAATAACTTGTCAGAAAAGCATCAGACCAACTACATTCAGACATTCGTGCAATGTGCGGGGTACTTTAACCCAAACGTCGACCCAACGGGACTCAATTCATACGATAACAATTTGTACATGAAATATTCAACGACAGCGAAGAATCTAGTGTCCTATTAGTTATTAGACTCATAAATATAATCCACTCGTAATTAATGTTAGTTCCTCATTTGTTACGAAAGCACTTATATGTATTTTCTAACATTTAATGGACCAAGGTCTTCACAATAGCTATCCTATCCTTCCTTATGAACGAGTCATGTTGTGAAATTAATAAGCATCGTTGACAAACTTGGAATTCTTGTTTAAAATCACATAGCACCTTTCTTATTTTTATATAATCCAAGATATCTTTTATACATAAACACAGAAAATGTTATTCATTTTCTGACGCAAACATTAAAAATCTGTAGAGATTATCATCATTTAGTGAACCATAATCACGGAGCACAAAGCTCTGACTGATTGCTTACGTACATTTATCGATAATTGTATATTTAATCCAACGACAGGAAACTAATGGATTACACTTCATATCTTTTTACATCAATTTCGTTCGTACTACGTCAAGATTCTATGAGCTGCCCAAACTTGTGTTATTACGAAGTTATATCTGGGAACTTGCCTCTTGCACGACAAAAACTTTATCACTCAATTCTATATTGTGGGAACTGGCTTAAGGCACTAAAAACTGTGGGCCACTTGCTATAAAAAAGTATTTTCACCAAATTAAGGGCTCCCAAAAATTCGCTTCGGTAGCGGCCAGAAACAAAATCTGATATTACCATAATCACCGACGCTCAACCAATTTCGAGGACATGGCTTGGGAACATAGATCTGTCTTTTTTCTTCGTACTGGTTGTGCGTGCGTGAGAGCGAGATGGATTTAGATTTTGTTGTTTTTGTGATGTTGTTCGGCTCATTTGCATGCACACGCGACGCAAGCGCAGCTCTCCGTGTTCGGGTTAATAAGAAGATATATAAGTAAGATAAGCTGCAACAGTCTGTTGGGCTCCTATTGACATTTAGTTAATAGTTTGTTAATGTGTCACCATTATACGCTTGTAAAACCGACCGCGACTTATCGAGCTAGTTTTCTTTATGAGATACTATTACTTGGCAGATAACGCACCATACCTACATTTATTTATGTATGTCCTAAACTAACTATCGAAATAAAGCTTAAGTCTTCAATGTTCGACTCATCAAGATAAAATGTTACATACAAAACTCAATCACATTAAAGGAAACGATTTGTAATTTCTTCGAAACATGAGTTGTGGCTAAATATCTTGAAGTCCGATCTAACAGTTTGTTTTCCCGATTCCACGGAAGCGTCCGATCAACAAATAAATTATTGTATTGTATTAATGTGTGCTAAACAAACAACAAATAGCATAGCTAGAGCTGCCCGAGATACAATGAGCTACAAATCAACCGAGTCTACAATAGAGCTGCGCCGTGCATCGACTCGATACTATCGATAATTGCGAGATACCCCCGAGACTATAATTAGAGGTGCTCTGCAAATATCTGTTATCGATGATGAAAATAATTATGTTGCACTTACGTTTATAAATTTTTGTATGTGGGTTCTATCGGTCTTACATTTAATTTTTATCTATCTATCTTCTTTTATTCTTATTCTTATACTTACGTATCTATTGTTCCATAAGTAAACATAAATATCTAGATTATAAATAATTCTAAAACGCTGTCCCACTTTACAACTTATTAATCAAACAGCTTTATTAATCAAACTTTAATTACATACTAAGATACAGCACTCAACACATTAAATACCGTACAATGATTAATATGCATGGCAAAAAAAAACTTCCGCAAGATTGCGTAGTTTGCCATTTCAATAATACAAAATCTCTTTTCGTAATTTATAACAAACAAGTTTAAATTGATTATTAAATATAGAAATTGTGCGTATGATTCGAAAATCACACGGTATGATATTGTTTTTGAAACATGACACATGGCCATTAAATATTAATACATAGATAATAAACCTGTTAATTTCTCACCTTTTTGCTCTCGCCATAACAGTGAAACAAAAGTCACACCCACGTTTGAAATAGAAAGTGCGATAGAATCTGGAGCACTATTGCACCATGCACAATGAGATATAAGCAGAGACAATAGTCCACGTAATAGTAGATTGAGATTTGCCGGTAATGATGAACGTAGGACGGAAAGCTATGGAATCATTCGTCAAAATAAAGTACAATAACTGGAGGCCATGATAAATGTTGTGAAATTATAGAGCTAGGTTGAAAAGGGATCTTGAGCTCTGCTTAAGAGTTTACTGTTTACTTGGATAAATAATGAACAGTGTAGACAGAGAAATAATAGCTTCAAGAGACCTAATATTTACTTATTGTTTACTTCTCAGTTTACTTCTGATACCAGAAAATACAACTATGACGCCAATCTTATAACGAGGAAAGAAAACCAATTCGCAATTTTTCATAATACAAAATGTTAAAAGAATCAAAGAATATTATCAGATAAATCACGGAGACTGCAACCGGTACGAAGCGATCATAATCTCGCAAATTCCGGAGCGGGTAACGATGGTCGGGAGAATAATCACTAAAGGGTATCTATGTATATATCTATCGTCAAATAACCCAAAGGTTAAAAGGCTTTCTATTTCTAGTAAGACATATAGAATCTAGATCATTCTATATGTCTTACTCAGTAGACACTATTCAATAAGTACTAGAAAGAAAATATTTACATATATTCTTTTCAACAGCTGCAACTGCCCACTATAAATCACTCAGTCTGGTCTTAGATTTATGAATGATCACTTCAGAGGATACCATTATGAATATTGATATTGTAGATGGTATTAATTCATTCTCCACACGCAACTCATATGTTGCATTCGCGCACGATCACGATGCACGTTGAAAGCCAATTGATAGATTCTAATATTTACACAGTATATTGTCCACTAAGAATGACTTAAAGGTGACCATGAAGACAAAATACTTTTAAACTTGTTTCTAGATTGATAATCTAAGCACGTATTTGTGTACAGGTTCAAGAGCTACTCTAGTCACACAAGAAATAAATTTACTGTTGTTCTGCTCCAAGCATGGCGTAACGACAAATACTATTGTTAGTATATTAAATGAAAATCTTTTTAGATTCATCTATTTTCTGCACTTTGCTTATCATGAAAATGACAATTAAAGAGTAGAAAGCCTAGACCAGTCTAAAGACAATTGAGCGTATAAATCACTAGCAAAATGCCAGCGCACAATAGCTTACAGTGAGGTAACCGCATGGATTGAGTCGGCTGCGCTGCGGAGTAATGACAGGGCCGTGAGTGATGGCGCAGCGCAGCCGACGTGTAGCAGGGCAGGGTTTGAAGGCTGTTTTATTTTATGTGGTGCAGCGCACTGTAGCGACACTCATCGAAAATGTTTAACTATGAAAGCCTTTAAAACATAGGATAGGAATTCTGTCGACGTAACGTTGGTTTATGAAAGTAAAGATATATCTTATATGGGTTTGTCATGCCAGTTTATGTCATAATATTCTCATGAACTCTCTTACATTTTGGAATATCCTATAGCATCAAGATGTCGGCAACAGCAACGCGACATGTAAAGTCGTCAAATTCAGCAAACATACTCATGTGCAAACAATGGTGGAAAGTGTGCTGGATGTACGGTGATCAAGAAAAATACTACAGACAGCTTTATGGAAAAAGAAAACTCAATAATTTAAATAGCAGCTTTTTAAATTTTGATGACACGGACACCAAAAGGCCTGGCGCGCAAATAACAGAGCTCACTGATGATTTTTTTGAAGATAATTGTTCTCAAATTGAGCCAGCACCAGACGAAGTAGATGGACCAAAAGATGCACCTTTTGGAAGTGTGGAACCCGATGCTTTATATGGCTTCGATTACCAAACAACGTGGCAAAAAGACCAAAGAAGACAACCCATACAACAAAGTTACGACGAATACATGAACACTACAGATCTAGACAAAATATTAAACACAAATCTCAACGCAGATAGTATTAAGAGTATGTTAGAAAACGGTCTACCTCAAAGATCTAAAATTATTGATGCGAAGGAAGAACTGGTGAGGAATGGTAATACTGTAGGGAAAAGTTCTAGAACAGTTTGTAGGACTAAACGGGGGGCTTTGGTTACTGAGGAAACTGAGATATCTACTGATGGGAGGACGTTGGCCAACTTAAAGTTTCAAAGATCTACGATCAAAACTGGTCCTAACAAAGTGAAGGAAGTGCTTCAGCCGCTGAAGGAGGACAAAGTGTTGGACGACTGTTCCAGGAAGAAGTGCATCGGAGATAAGTTGACCACCACAACCACCACACTGGTGACGGTCACACAGACCTCCGTGACGTCGTGCAATGAGTGAGTATTTCTCTGATGTCAGGTTATTTTAAAAACTAAACGCCACCCAATCAATTTCACAGGACTGAAAGACTAAAGAATCTTCCTGAAAATCCTTCTTTTAGTGTACGCATAGCGTGTTTAATTGTTTGTTTTCATCCAAAAACCTGTCTCTTACCTCTAGGAAGGCAGGGCTCGATTTAACAAACACAGTTACGTCAAATCAAATCACACGTGTGAAAATAACTGAACCCAATCGTTTTTATTGTCAATTTATTACAATAACTTCGTGCATACCAATTTCACTTTAAATTTCTCAATAATAGAGTTAAATTTGACCTGCTCTTTTGTTCGCCACAAAGCCCCGTACGGCACTGTTGGCGGCGCAAGCGCAGCCGCACCGCAGTTCCGGTAATGACGTTATTGGAATCCGCCATGATTGCGGTCTCGTGGTTTTGGAACATGGCAGGGAACTGCTCAGTTTTGTGGAAATAATTACGGCCAGACACAATTTAAATTGTCACTGTTTTTATTTTACTGTCTAGGTGGTTTTTATCTTCTTTATTATTATTTCCATAGCCTCACTGGTTGATGGAAAGAGCTTTTTGCTTGATTATTCTTATCGACACCAATTAACATAAAAATGGACACGGCAGCTCATCAAAATATACGATATCTTTCCCATGCCACAAAGTAAAAGCCAATAAAAAAGCCGCCATCTTGAAATTGAAAGCCCGCCATAAAATGAGTTGCCACGTAAAAAAAGATAATTCCATTCAATAAAACAGTAGATTGATATCGTACGATTTATTGCTGAGCGGCAGCGTTTTATAATGAACAATGTAATCCGATGCTCTTTAATGCGTACAATTTAAACGCTTTTACCACTGTCGTCCTGCAATCGACGCGGCAACGCCACAGATTCTTAAAATCCAAGTTGAGAAAATTGTTTTGGTCCTCTTTTGTCATACTTAATAATACAACACTGGATGATTTATTATACATTTATTAAGCTCTGGAGTTACTGTACTCCTATATGTTTTGGCACGTTAGGATATACCTTATTATTTCATTCCAATTAGCTAGTTAGCAGCAATGTTCAATAGATAGATAACTATAAAATAGTAGTTTCTTACTAAACTAACATACGAATCCCTCACACAAAATTCCTATGAGAACCAAAAAGCCCTACAAATAAAAATTAACAGCTTCTTAAACTGTCTTAAAAATGCTACTTAATCTGGCGATCCAGCCATCCAACATCGCCTTTTTTTTCGCACCAAAAAATAAAAAAAGGAACATGGCGGACCGCGATGTTATCTGTAGCTACCGTACAACAGGCTGGGACCCTTGTAGTCTTGTACCGACGACGCACAGTGATCGATGACTCCTTTTGAACCGTTTTTATTAAACGTTGTCACCTGATCCTGTAGTTTATTTGTGTAAACACATTTGTTAACGTAATTAGTGAGTTTTGTAAAACAAGATAAACTTAAGTGCCTAATTTGTTTTATCTGTCCGCTAAAAGGGGTTAATCCCTATATCTTATTTATGCTTCACGGTGTTGTACTTAATCAAGAAAATAAAACTGAACTGTTCAAGATAAAGTCTGGAATGAGGAAGTGAAGCCGGTGAACACTACTTACGAAGCTGGAGGTAGTGTTTACTGAACTACAAAGCGTGGCTGCCACTGCCGCGCTATTTCCTCCACACCGTGACGGAAAATAACTTGTCATTATGATAGTTTTGCAGAAAACAAAGCTGCGTTTTAAAGCGCTCTGTGATCTATATCTGGCTATGAAGACGTATCTTTAAAATTGATAACCTCAGAAAAAGCTAAGACCTCAGATAAAACTGTGGGCCCTTACAAGGCTTCTTTTAATACATACATCCTTCCTCAACGAATCACGTTGGTATGCAGTTTCATGAACATGCAAAATTGTTCGTATTCATGTTCGTATCACACATAACTTAAGATTGCAAATAAAATGTCATCTAAGAAGTCTGGTTTCCAAGCAAATGTAGGAAAATCATAGAGCATATCGGATACTTAACATACTTTAGATTACTACCTGGGAGTTAAAACAAGTGGTAATTTCTCATGAAGACATGTTGCAACAGATTGAAGCTCAAAGTGACACTTACTTTGACAGTCCGAGGATTAAGTAGGAGAAACTACAAGATATAGTGACAGGATGTCAATAGTAGGCCGTCATCAATCTAGAACTAGTTAATTCTAGTGACAAGTACCGCGTCAGTACCGTATGTCTACCTGAGTTTACTCGCCTAGGTTAACATGTAATATACTGGTTTTGTAATTATTTAAACCAGTATTTGTTGTTCTTATAAAAGCTTAGCTCTTAATTTTATAAAGATAATGGTTATTTACTATTAACCCGTGCATCTTGTCCAGGTTTATGAGTTTTACTTAAAACTGTGTAGTTATAAGAGGTACAAGTTTGGATGGTAGCAAGTGCGTACTTTGTAGTTGTAGTGTAAATAAGCAACAAAATAATGTTCTGTACTTTATAGCTGATGCTGAATATAAACCGTTACCGTTGTGCAGCTGGACACTACTCGCGCGGTCAATATCTGTACAGTCCAATAAATAGCAGGAACTGTCGTTCTGCCTCTAAAACTCCTACTACTGCGTCGAATTCAACTGCAAATTGTAATATTTGGATAAAATGTAGCAACACATATTTACTAAAAGTGTAAGTTATCAAAATTCCGCTCACACTGTTTTCACATTCCCATGTGTAAAGCAAGAATTTAGAAGGTAATAAAAATTAAGCTTTCTGTGAAGTAGAATTTGTCACCCAAGATTGGCTTTTGGAATCACAATTAAACAGATAGATTTATGCACTCCTAAATCAATAACAACATCTACATTTACATTAGACGTGGAATTTCTGAATGCAATAAACATTAAAAAGTTAATAATCGTGTATAAATCATGGTGTTTCTGAGTGCGCCAGCGGGGGGCGAGTGACGCCGCGGTATTCGTTATTGGTAAATAGTAATAGCTTGGATGATGCAGTGCCCTCCACTGGTGCTGTAGGCGATGTGACTGAGGAACTCGGACCTCCTGATGAACATGTCTTTGTAGATTTATTAACAGGAAGAATTGATGATAAATGTGATCAATTTATTAACTGTGTATTGCTGGGTATACTACCGAGTATGGGTCCAACTTAAATGAAACTTTGAAGACTGTAGAAGCTGGTAAAAAAAAAATCTTAAAAAAAATTACCTACACAACGTTGTATCCCATATCTATTAATATAAACATGGCTATAAGTCAATTGGTTTCAATAAACTTAGAATAAACTGTATCATAACTACTATAATCACTCTAGTCGGCAATAACATCTTTAGTAATGGTTCATCAAAGATCTTGCTCTCCGAACGCTATGAAACAGTTAACTGCTACTTCTGTACCATCCGTTTTAATTGTAACTGCCATAATAACTATTATTCTAATGAACTTACTGGCTTTAGTAACTGTAATATCAGCTTTCTTATCGAATGAGTTAGTTTTGAACCGAGCCGCTATCAATCAACGTTAATCAGACTTGAGTACTAGTTAATTATTTGACTAAGCTTACCTACTAATGGTTGACTTGTATAAATGAATATTAAGTGCCGCTATGACTTATTTGGATAAAATGTTATACTCGTATCTCCAGAATTAGTGAAGATTTCGTAATGTTTTCTTACAAATCAATTTTGAAGTCTAGGTTTCCATTATTCTTCAAGTTTTTAATAAAAAAAATGTGTAAGGGTAATATTCAAATACGTTGGTACAAACTCAAGAACTCTAGGATCTAACCGCACTTTACACCTGCAATCTTTTTATCTTCATCTTTAGAGAAAGATCCTTCGTAAAGCCAATGAACTCACCAATTTCCATCACAATCCGTATCTGAATATCTGAACAATATATCGTTCGTGCTCTGCCGCAATAAATCGGCACTGCGCACGCGCATGATTTAGTGCGCGCGCAGCTCCAAGGAAATTGGAAATCAGCCACGCACTGCCCATTAATTGATATGCGTAGATATTATAATAACAGTCATATTAACACGTAGGGTTTAATTGATTCTTAATTTAGATTGATGGTCGCTTATGATCGTGTAGATGTAAATGTTAAAGGTCGTTGACTGAAACTGTTTTGTTCACGGCTAGCCAGAGTGCATCCATATTCCAATTATGATACCACGGAGCTATCTCTCGAATGTTCCAGTAGTAATTGCGAAATATAAAAGTTCAATTGGCAATGTAAAAGTAAAGCGTCGCTAATTTTAAGAAGTCTTATTAGCATCTCTTATGCAAAAATAACTTTCCAAGATATCGATGGACTAAAATGCAGGCTGTTAAGTGCAACTTGCACGATTTTACTAAAGGAATGTTAGCTTTTAGTAGCCGCGAAGTAAGAATGTTGCATATATTTATAATGCAGGTGTGGAGATATCCTCGATCAATTAGCTGACTGCAGTAGAAACTCGCGCCTCAGGATGCAGCGAAAGTGCATTGAGGCTTGACAATGTGCGGTCAGGAATGTTTAGTACGAAATAGTTCATTGTAGAAAGCTTTTGAACATAGACCAAGCTTCTATAGAAAGCTCTATAGGTTTCTATACTTTTTTTTAAATGATGGAAGAACCATTGTTAATTCGTCACATAAATGCTCATTCGTGCGTTGTACTTTCGTATGACCTGATCTAGTTTATCAATTTTGTGCATTGTAATGTTTATCCACGGCCACATACGAACAGTCATCGTATCAACGGGGATTTCACTTTGAGTTTATTTGATTACCATATTCGATACAGATCACAATGGGATGACCAGTGTCACTCTGGAAAATGATTCTTTTAAGAATTGATTTCTAGCTTGTTCTTGGACACATGTTTTGTCACCATTACAATTCCTCGACACAATAATAACTTAACACCAGCCATCCCGATTTCACAACAACCCACGAACTAGCCTCAGCTTCAATGTTTATTCACACATTTTTCTCAACTCCCATCCCTCTCATACTTAGTGCATTAGAGAGAGACGGAGATGTAAAATTTCTCGGTAGCTCGATATGTTTGTGATGCTCTTGTCGTGACGTTGGCTTTACTAATTATTGAGGGACAGGTGCTGGCCAGGCAGGAATGGTAAGTGGTAGCATTTTACCATATTATGATGTAACGATATAACTGGATGGTCGCGTGGCCACTTTATTTCTGATCCCTTTAGATAAACTGTAGGTGTGAATTCAATTGAGACAATTCACGATGTGGAATACAAATTGAAATAATATTGGAGTGTAAAAAGAGTCATCAGTTATAGAATCGTAAAATAAGCAGTTCATTATTTACTTAAAACAATAGTAGGTAATTAATTAATGGAAGTCATACTCGCACCTGATGAAAGTCCCAAAAGTCGGATCTATTTCCAACATGTCAAGAGACACGGAACCATTCACACTACACTACAATTTCTTTCGTATAACAAAATGTATACTACGAGTATTGCATGCTCCCTGAAGTCTAGGCGGTGTATCACTGCCTGCATCTATTCCAGATTTCCAATCTATAAATAGTCATAGGTAATTAGGAGCCCTGTAAGGCTGGATACACGATCCGTGGTGCGAGGCTATGCTCATTATAACCTCCGCTAATGAGTACATAGGCTTGTGGATATACCCACTTATTGTAAAGCTACGGAGAAAGTTAGCCAGAGGTGCTCAAAGTTGTGAACTTACACCAAATTGGATAATAATAAAATTATAGGGCACGGTGGTAAGTTTTGTGTTTATGATACCTATCATGCCTCTATTAACCAAGAGGAAGGAGAAAAGTGTACTCGTATCTGACTAATACGAAGTTTGGGTGTTAAACATAAATATAATTGAGAAGGCAAATTGACAACTACTTACTTACAAGGCGTCTAGCCTTAATACTTCGGCATTGAGCTTTGCTACTAAAACGAAATTAAATACGTCTTTATTACTCATCATGTTGTTTTATTCATGTTATTTTAATGTCCAAAAGGTTTACCTTGGATTAAGTACTTTAGGACTATCAGATCTGTATTTAAAAGCACCAACACAAACCTGAGTTTCGCAATCACATACAACCATACCAACGTCTATTATACCTTCTACAAAATAAACTAAGTAGATCTTTCTTACACCTATGTATGTATATATCATAAAAGTATACACTCAGTTATGGTGTAATAGCAGTGAGTAACAAAGGCTTTCAAGAGGCTACCAGTTGCTGTACGAGGTTCGAGTCCGGCCAATACAACTGCTCGATAATTAGTCGAAACGAGCTTAAGTTTATACTTCACCTGTGGGGAACATACGGGTGTATTATGATGTCATAGTTATTTTATTTACTACTCGACCAAGATATCTTTCTATATGTTTTTGGGAAGCTGTGTTAGAATTCGTATAGAGGGTTATGTGTATTGTTGATTCGTCATCAGCCTTTTGATCGTCCCACTGCTGGGTACAGGCCTCTTCTCATACAGAGAAAGATTGAGCGTTAATCACCACGCTTGCCCAATGCGGGTTAGCTTTGAACTTTTTACAAATTTTAAACTCTAAGAATATCCGTTCGAAGTGCGTTCCTGCTTACATAGGTAGGTATACTTCCCTCGGATCAGCCCATAATTTTGATTTTGGATCCCACATAAGGTCTACAGTGCTTTAATTGAGTGTTCTCAAATATATTTACAAACCACAGAAAAAAATATCTTATTTTTTGTTACGGTAAAGAAACTCCTAATTATGAATACCAACCAGGCCACTCACAGCCCTGCTGTGTGTTTCCACCCAAATTGGTCAGCACGCTATCCCCCGGGCTATAACTGGCTCCCTACAGCACACGGGTCAGTTTGAGCACTGCTATTATTATTATGTTTATAATCCAGACCACGCTACCTACACACAGTGTAAACAGTTTTTTCTTAAGTTACAGTTTCCTTTATTTTTTATTAAACACAAGTATATGTAGCGTCACCTAAAGTAGATGTTTGGGCTACTAGTGTCTTCGCGATAGTCAAAATTGTACATATAAAACACTGCTGCACATGTTCCTTCATGTTCCTTCCAAACTTGACTTCAGAATGAAGTCTGTCTTTAAAAAAAACTAAAATCGGTTGTTACTGCTAATTAGACGATATAATACACTCGTTTTCTCATTTGTTCATGATGAATGCAGTATGGATATTTTCCCACGTCACCACTTATGAATCAACATCGTGCATTGTCTCCTTGGTGTATATTACACATAAAGTTTACAGTTCATAAGATTTTTCTGAACTATTCGCTAATCCTGTTACTCCAACCCTTCAACAATCGACAGCACACAGCGAAAAAAGCACCCACTACATTTCCTTTGAAATCTGTCTATTACGTTTGTCACGACATGCGACAGGCTGGTTACACACATACCGCTAATTACCATCAAATGAACGCGCCTGTACGATCTAGTAAATCTAAGGGCAGTTGTCCAACTAATTGACGTGCGAGTACAGCTGTATTTGTGCAACGAGCCTAATAAGCCATTGAATCAAACCTGGGTTATGTAGCATTCTCATGGTTGTGAAGAATTACTAGGAAGAAACCGATGAAAGGAAACTAGATTTTCATAAATCTATACTTTATTTTGTTAGGCTGAAGTGTGTGTTTCTCCGTTTTAACTGTCAGGAATTATTGGACTGATTTGAAAAAGTATTTCAGTGTTAAATAGCTCATTTATCTAGGAAGGCTATAGGCTACTTTTTATCCAGGTGTACCGAGTAGGTCCTACAGGACGCGAGTAAAACCGCTAGTAGCTAGTATATGATAAACGCTGGGCCACACAGTTAACCAAATAAAGCAAAACAAAAACAATTGGATATCTCCCTCTATATCAAATCTAATCAGCCCAGATAGATGAGCTCAATCAATCTCCCACTATAAGAGTTAAGATAACCAGTATCAGCTGTTAGGCGGTGATTGAATGACGTCATTAATCACCCGGCACTGGCTGGTGATTAAGTTAAATCGGTTATTAAGATCAGTATCAATGGAGAATTAAATTGGTGGAGTGGGCTTGCACACGTGCTCGTGATGGGAATAGAATGAGTGATGTATGGAGAACATGGACACATTCATGTTTAATTATAAACGTGCTTTGGACGCCTTGCTTTATTGATTTTAATTTATTTGTGAAGGTTCTCACACTAAATGTATATTTATAAGAGATTTCTTATACACTGTAGCAACTTGATACTTGTCCAAATGAGAAATAGATTAACTAACATTATTTTTTCATCAAGACAGACAAAATACTTGCTTTAAATTAATTTAAAAAGAGATTACGTTAATTACTCTTGATTTCTCTGAAACTTTAAATGAATATTCCAGAAACATCATCGGTAAGTATGCAAAACAGGTCATTAAGGGCCTACGTTCCTTTTAAGCCGTAAAAACGTAACATTTTAAAGCCTACTCCTCATTAATGGCTGGGTGAAAAGATTGAAAAAAAATATATGTTTACTGTAGATTCATGTACAACAATATGAGCTAATTTTATTTTCTTATGACAAATGGTTGAGCTGTAAAAAAATATTTAAAAACACGCTATTTTGTTCAAATATATGGTTATAACTTCGAAACGGCTTGGTTTATTTAAAATATTTTTATATAGAAAAATCGGTAGTAAAATTTACTTCCAAATGAGCAATGTTCATGTAAATCAGTCTATATTTTATAAAGAATATGTTAAATATTGAGACTTTCATATTTTAAAAACCGTCTCTGTGCGGGCGAAGCGGCCCGCGCCAGTCGTGCGTTAGCTTTCAGACGGGGAGGCTGTGTCGCTCGCTGCTCCGCTCGCGCTATCGATCGACTACGCGTACACGTTTGTGTTTGTGGAAGTGTTTACATGGTTTTTGTTTTAGTGTGCATTATAGATTAAGTCGCTTGGGGTAATAGAAATTGTTCCCGCCCGCGCATGGACGCTTTATTGATAATTTTTTATGTTTTTTTTGTATGAATATGTAAATACTTTTTTTTATTTTGTGTATTGTGTAAATATAGGAAAAAGAAAAAGATCGGATCAGGAAAACGAAGTCATAAATATTGAAATACAACAAACTGAAGAACAAAGCGCGCAAGAAATCCAACAACGACCAAATGAAAAGACCCCATAAAAAGCAGAAAATTGATAATGTTCAAGTTTTAACAGAGACCAATTTTGTACGTCAATTAAAGTTTACTGATTTTTAGAATGCTATTTTATTTTAATCTTATTTCCTTATTTTTATGGTAATTACAAAATTATAAAAAGTCATTATATTATTATAGCGATAATTTATTAGCCTTTTTGTAGGGGTGGCAGTGGTAGTGATTGGGATGTGGTAGTGATGGATGAAATTTTAGTAAACTTATCCACCTAATTATAATTGCAAAATTATAAAAATACATAATACATACCTATGATAAATATATTGTCAAGTAAAATTAATATTTAAAACCTTATATAGTCTTTTAAAAATACCTACCTATTGTTCATCTAAACAAAAATCTACCGTGCAATTGGCATTCTGTTCTGGAGTTGTAGGCATAAACGCCGGCTAGCCGCGCTCGTCGTGTCTCGGTACATAATCTATGATATCTTTTTGGGGTATCGCGGTGCGCTACGGACATATCAGTGTGTGCGGTGCAAATATGAAAGTGTGCGTGTAGCTCCGCCCAGATGCTCAAGGTTATTGAGGGTACTATGCGCCTTAACAATTTCCTGCGAGAGTAAAATGTTTATTACTAGTGCGAAATGGTCCCACAAAGGTATACATGCGTGTGCGCCGCCAATGTCCTGCATAATACCGATGTAGGACAATCTAATGAATCCTAGATTCAATTAAGGTATTTTCGATCATCTAACTAATAGGTACTTAATAATTAATGACGTCCAGACCGAGATCAGCTAATGGGACATATTACAATGCACATTTGCGCGGGCACAGGTGCACTCTCTATTCTCTCACTGTTATAAACGACCGAAGAGAGATCACAAGCAGGATAGACCTGCTTAATGAAAATTACTTATAACTCACAAAGCTCGGCTCGAACTTGGGCCTCCTTAATGAAAATTACTTATAACTCACAAAGCTCGGCTCGAACTTGGGCCTCCTTAATGAAAATTACTTATAACTCACAAAGCTCGGCTCGAACTTGGGCCTCCTTAATGAAAATTACTTATAACTCACAAAGCTCGGCTCGAACTTGGGCCTCCTTAATGAAAATTACTTATAACTCACAAAGCTCGGCTGAAACCGAACCCGGGACCCACTGTTACCAATTAGGAAGTTAATGAGTATCAATACTTCTTATATCTACGTTATACATTCATTTTAGTGAATATCGGAGAAACTTTTGTGATTAGATTTAGTGTAGATTCATTCGACGATCCAAACACGATGTAGGTATAAAAAAGTAAGCTTTGCACATTGGTAAAATCACTGATATTTATTATTGCAATTTATTTAGGCCTAGCCTAAAACCATTATTGAAATCCTCGTACTTCCTCAACTTTAGTATAACGCAAGATTACACAACAATCATTTCTTTTCTAAGTTTTTTAACATAAAATTCTTCATGTTCTAGTCTCCACAAGCCTTGCCCGGCAACAAGCTGTCATCTCGTGAGATATTTTTAGGAAACACTTAAGATCTAGTATGAGTGATAGCCGACGCGACATAACGTAACTTGTTCCACTAAAACTGTCCACTAGTCTACACTCACAAAAACTAGCTCCTGTGAACCAGAACAGACATAAAGAAGATATACAAGTCTAAATAACTGTTAATGACAAAGTTAGACCGCATACACAGCACAATTTATGAGCAGAGATATGTAGTCGACTAGTAACGGAGATTGTGATTTGTGATCACACATTCAAATGTACGGATTTTTTGTTCTCGCGTCAACATCCGGTATTTTATGACAACCAGTTGAAAGTCAATAAAAAAATTCCTATTTGTCAAATTAATTTCGATATTTTGTGTATATTTTATTTCTAATCTAAGTCAATTTAGATGCGATGATACCTTACGAATAACTAGACAGACTTTGTTTATGTTAAAATGCACTCACTCCGAATGAAGAAGAATTGAAATGTAGAGGCAAATAATATGAAAAATCTATCTGCAGGCTTAGCATGGCAACCGTAGAAATAAGTTTTGTTTACCGGAGAATGGACATAATGACAGAAAAAAATTTTGTGAAAAAATTTACCTTTTCTTCGATCGACATAAGTCTACAAGTGATTATATGCGAGTCGGCAGGTCGCGCCATGCTCGGGCAGCTGCAAATTAAAACTGGAAGAGAAACATTAGTACTGCATTTAATTAGAAAATGAACATAAGGACATGACAACGTATGTCAGGTCACCGAGCCCAACATATCAAGTCATGGCGTCCGTATGTACAATTTATTTAAATGTTGATGTGTCGGAGAGAGCTGCGAGTACCACTTTCTATTATATACTTGGATCGAGATACGTACATCTGCAGCTCTGATCTTGTCTGCGATAATACCTTATAAGGGCCTAATGATAGACCCGCGGAGTAAATAAGCAATTTAAGGAATCATTAGGAACCATCCAGTTTCTATGTAGCTGTGTACCTCAGTCTAAGTGGATACAGCCTGTTAGAATATCCTATGCATGTTCACATACCTACTCAAAAGTTGCTTAACTTTCTTAGTTTTACTTAATAAAAAGTGCAGAAATTTACGTCAGTGTGACAGAAATAGAATGATTATTGAGCAGTAATACTTAAGTACAATGTAATACACTAATAATTATGTATGATATTAAACTTAATAAAAACTGTATGGCATTTTAAGAATCTATAAGATCTGCAGCTTACATAACTTGATAAAAACTTAACATCAATTGTACCTTTGGGAAATTATAAAGAACTTGGTTGTTAATTTCTGAAAGAATAAAAACAACAACCTTAAGATTACGATTAAAAACTACAGTTTGCTAAACATTAGTGGGAACATTACTGCCTTCCCTTAAGCCCACCCTTCATCGCGTAACATTTATCACGAAAACAAGTATTATAATTATTTCAGTCTAGATGACATAGAGACATTACATTCACATACGGGATCCATCTCCCGGAACTCAGTTTTCATGTTACCCGTGACTCCCTTGACCCCCTTGACCCCGTCTGTCCAAACTAGTTAGTGGTGCGACCTCTTTTGTTTTACTGTACATATGTCGTACATCTCGTGCTTGACTGACGAGTAGCATTCAACAGGATATAATATACATATTATATGAGAATGTTCTAAAAGTTATTTATGCTATACCATTCTTGTCTCTAGAAAAGGACTGGAAATATTTTCGATTGTTTTTTTTAATCATTTTACAAAGTTTTGTATTTTTCAATTTGTCAAAAATGCAAAATCCTCAAGCGCCCACTTCACGTTTACAATAAATTATATATCCTTATAAATGCAAAAAACATCCATTTGTTATGCACAACCATATCTTAGACAAATTTAGAATCTAATACTCGTAATACCTCTTAAATTTTAGGACAATCTAGCTTATTCAACTTTCTAAGATTACTTTACCAGATAATCCATTTAAATATAGCATAAATTATGTTAAACAGACATTTATAATTCGTAGATGACGAAGTTAATTTTGATATCTTTATAAATGTTTAGCTAGCAGAGCGGAAAGTTATACATAGATTTAAGAGGTCAAAACATTACTGTTATTATTATTACCATCCGGTGTTAAAACAACTTACGAGACCGCTCTAACTGTTATCTATAGGTAAATTAATAAAACGCCTTGGATACATAAACTCCTTTAACACGTTACTAAGACAACGGCCGGCACCGGCTGATAGAGCCATAACCAGCCGATATCAATAAAAACGGCTATAAACATACCAAATATCAGGCAAACGGTAAACGTCGCATCTGACTAATAAACACATTTACATGATAACAAATATATTGTGGAAAGGTGAGACTATTCATATAGAACGAGAGTCTAGATGTCCGTCTATACGTTGAATGAGTTTTAGAGAAGTACACCAGGTAATTGTGATTAGGTATATGTGAAGCATTTTGGGAGTGTGTCACATTATACATATTAGATGGAATAAGGTGCTAATTAGCTTTTCAATTAATGATATATGAGGAAAATAAATTAAATAATTTAGTAGACTGGTTCGAACGGTTTATTGCCAAAGACAGAACATATTGGAGAAAACGCAGACATCTGTCATTTTATAAAAAGTATTTATGTTTAATCTCAACAATATTGAACGAAGTGACATTGGTTTTGTTTCGTAAATTCCGTAATGAAAAATCCAAATAAGTAGTTTTGTATAAATATCATCGAAAAACCCAGGCAAAGCCGCGGAGAAATCCTAGCTCTGTATTGTCATAATAATAAGTTGACATCACCAACTTTGGATGATCACAATCGCCTAACGACTTATATGTTAAGTTTAGAAGTCGATAAATTTCCTCAAAATAATGAAAATTAATTTTATAGCAGCTTATCAATTTATTGCCGGTCGAAGGCCCCTTCTCATATACAGAAGTAATAAGAATTAATTTACATATTGTGGGTTTTGAGGCTATTTTTTGTTTGTTTTTAAAGGTGTAAATATAATCTAAACATAACTAGTCAAGAGTCAGTGCGAAAAGAAAATATGGATATCTCTCTCTGATAGTCTTTCTATATTTATAAATAATGCTCACTTAATTTGACATGTCTAGCACTAGATGACGGACGACTATGTAAATGAGCTGTAATATCGGTGAACTGGAACAGCGACCTTGTTTGCAGTAGCCGTGACCGACGCTGAATGACGCTGCTCGACGATTGACCGACACGCTACGATTTAGATTGTTCCTTCCTGAGCTTTATGACAAAATCATCGTAGTTTAAATACGTTACATACATACATATGTTAATTTCACGATGAATGAATTTCATTTCTTTTATTTTTATATGGTATATTATGTATGCTCCGTTGATCATTATGAATCCAGCTTCATGTCTTCCATGGATCCTATGCCAATCTTCTATATACGAATGTGAATTATTTTTATCTCGGATCAACCAACATTACAATAAAGATTATTCTTTGTGGTATTTGGGGAAAACCACGGAATGTTATTATTTTGTAGATGAGATTAATATAATAAATCTGAATGTCTGAATATTTGTTACCTATTCACACAAAAACCGATACATTTTGATTAAACTTTACAGTAATATAGTTCTAATCTTTTTTATGAAGTATTCTTGTCCAGATGCGAATAAAGCCGCGAGCCACATCTTGTGATAAAGTAAGATACAAAGTACGAGTATTACCCTCTTGTTTGCGGGTCGTTATGAGCTCGTAACAGTTGTTGGCATTGACAGACACGTGGTGCGCGCGCTCCGTGCCGGGGCACAGGTCGCGCTGGGTAAGCACCGGGTCGACTGCGCCAGGCATCTGGATGTAACCGTGTAATCACAATTAATTTATAATACTATTGCACGCTTGATGTATTGCCATTCTGGATTTCATATCTTCTGGCGTGTTCATTACATACAATAAACCAACTTAGTTACAGTCTGTATACATCTATCTACACAAAGATTTTTGACTCTTCTACGTAAATTTCTTAATCAGATAATTATTAATGACAATGAAAGAGACTGAAAAATATATCGCCGAATGATTCCCCTCACTCCGAACCAGGCGGAAGTAACCTCCCTACCCACATTTTCGTCAGTAAAAAAAGTATTCCTTGACAACTGGCGAGTTCCATCCCGCCCCACCTTCTCAGTTCAATGGAGACCGTCACATTTCCGGGAGCAGCCGCGCGTGAACTTAGTTTTAAGGTTGGGCTCTTAACGGATGCAGAGGTCTTGGGAATGTTATCTACTTATAAAATCTGTTGTTGATAGTGACCCAATTTGTTGTATAAGGCACGGGTGGGGACTTATACCAAAGCATGATGAGAGTACCTATCCTATCTAGAAGAATTGTTTTATGTAGGACGTCTTTACATACCGAATTCACAGGAATATTTAGTTTAACGTTTCGAACGATTCTTTTAATTTAAATATTTTTTTCCGCATTTTATTTATATTTTTAAAATTCCTTATAAATTAAATACACAACGTCATTTAACAATATAAAGAATAGGTGTCCATTGACATTTGGAGCAGGATCCAAGCTATCGCTGGTTAGGGCCCAAGAGACAGAAACCTCCTTACCTAAGACAGCATCCCCTTCTGAATCACTCCTTTGAACCAGCCGCCTAACACGAGCCTCTTAAAGTCATTAGACCATTGCCCGTTACGACAATCGGTCTATGATAGTCGTATCGACATTCCACAAGGTGACACCCCCGTGCACTAGGCGAGATTCTTCATTTGTTTTGAAACATACTTTATTTTATAGCCCTTTATTTGTGCATATTATAGAGAAGCTTATTATTGTAGTAGTGCTGCAGTTTGGAATCTCAGCAACTTTTGAATTCTACCTAAGCCAATGTCATCCATATAAGATTAAAAATATCCAAATATTATTTCGTGTTAAAAATATCCAAATATTATTTCGTGTGCCAGAATGTTAATGTTACCATATTTTACGGTATTTATTAATAACAGGATACAAATATCGAATAACCCACCAAATTACATCGAGTTAAGTATAATTATAGTGACAGGCCTCTTGGACCCCGGGGGTGTGACCCCCTGCCGTCAACAGACCCCGTATAAGTTTCAAGCAATGTTTAATATATCAATTATTATTATATTAATGTTCTGACAAATGTTTTGTATAAATTAATAATGTATGTTAATGGTAGCATTAATTCGGATTGTGGTACACGTCCGTATCTAGTAGAAATTTGAAAAAATGAGATATTCTTGTTCGTTATTAAATATGTTAATTTCATAGTGTTAATATATCACCGAAATTGACTATGACCTCCGATGTTAATAGTTTTTTTGTAAAATTATGGTCATGTCAATTATATTCGAACATTTTTTTTTTCGAATAATTTATTGATTTATGTTTTGTGTGGCTACTTTAAGGAGCTTTTTATGTCACACAAACCAATATACCTGAGAATATTTGGTGTTATTAATGGATGATTTTATTTGTTCAAACTTTTAACGAATTATTAGCAGATTGTACAAGGATTTTTTGTCTCCTAGAAACCTTGATATGTCAAAGAAACTTAATGTATTAATGAACACTTTTATGTTTTGTTTCAGGTGAGTAATCGCGACTCCATGTTGTTATATCTACTGCAGTTCCGTAAGTCTATTCACAAAAAACATGTTCAACAAACAATGTACAAGCTACGTTCTACGTGTCTACACATTACGAGACATTGATCAAACATTTGCAAATTCACACGAAACATCACTGTTATAGCAATTTTTCTAATGTACACATTTGTACAGACGCCAGCACATCAGGCTACCCGAAACTGTAATTTCACCATTCAACTTTGAACCATAATGCTTAAGCGATAGAGTTCAAAATCTATTAAATAAAATTGACAGATTGTAGTAGCCTGATGTGCTGGCGTCTGTACTAAGTAGTAGCTAATACATTATTCAATTATAATTTAAATATAAATAAACATAATAAATTAAATAAATTTAACCCAAGCTTGACAGAATATAATTTTCTGCGTTACATAAATAAATGTCTGCAACAGAACTTCAATTAAAATTAACATATTCAGTAGTAAATCGTTAAGTCAAGAAAATATTATTATTTGTGAATACTTCTGCATTTATGTATGTGAGCACAACCTCGGGGAAATCACGAGATAGCTACATAAATATGTAATTTATACTTAATTATTATTTATGTTGCAAGGTAAAGAGTTCTTCAAATGAGTACCTAAATATAGACACCAGCACATCAAGCTACCCGAAACTGTAAAATTTTCTCAATCAACTTTGAACCATAACATGTTTCAGCAATAAAGTTAAAAATCGAAGAAAGAATAAGAATCGAAAAATCGAAGTTAAAGATTAATATACTGCATGTAGGTAATATTTTTTTACGACAGTATCGTATAAAAAAAAAGATTTTTAGCTTAACCCAATAAAAAATCCAAGAAGCAAGGGATAAAACTGAAAAACATAAAAAAAAACGTGGATTTAAAAGTTAACTGACGTAGCATATCATTCTCTTAGTTCCATAAGACATGACCTACCTTTCCAAACTGTCCTACATATACAAGCAATAACAGCAACAACAACAAGTCCTATAACTTAGAATGAATGTACTGCGGAGATGAGGCGGCATCCATATTGATTAGTAATGAGTTAGAAATGAAATAAGTTGGTCCGCGTCGCAGCCGGCCCTCCGACCGTGATTGATGAACGTGGAAGTGCTCTGTTTCCATTGACACACGGCACATGACGGAACTCACTGGGATATCGGATGTGATTTATGTCGTAGTAGAGCGGGATAAGGAGATACTCTAAAAAGTAGAGTAGGTAAAGCTGAGTACACAATTAAATTATTTTTCTTCCACTTCTTCTGGTTTAAAAAAATAATAATATCGTTTATTTGCATAAAATGTGGTACAAGAGTTGGTACAAAATTTGGTTACAGAGCTACACACATTCCGCAGTTATAAAACAGCATGATTTAAAATATTTTTCCTATATTGTATACAACTAATGTTGATACATGTCATGTACGTATAACATGCATAAAATTCTTCCCCCTTATTACAAAATGTGGTTTTAAAAAGTACTGGGTTTAGTGCTAGGTTTGGACCATTAACTTTGTTCGACATGATAGTGTAAACCTTGTACTATTTTTTTTTTTAAACCACGTTTTTTATAATTAGGTGGCTTGAGTCTATAATCGTCACTATACTTCCATTGAGAAAGAATTAAATACAGAAAATTTAAATACCTAGTAACCTGCGGCTGTTTAAAATGATAAAACGTAAGATACATGCCAACGGAAATACTCACAGATGAAGTGAGGACATGCATACATAGATATTATTAAAATTGAACACATTTTTTGTTGTGCCGTGTATCAATTTAGATTTGTAATTAAGGGAAATGAGATATAATGAGTGTTTTCGAATCATGAAAGGTTATTAGAATATAGAATCATACACTATTAATTTGATTTTGAATCAATTTGATTTAAATAACCCGATCTGTAGTAGCAATTTCTAACTTAACTAAAACTATTAAGGATATCTGACTACAGCATATAAAACATTAATACTGCAGTAAATTAAAATACTATTTATTTAATTCAAGAACAAACTTTATTGCATATTTTCTTCGTAAATTAAAAAAAAAACCCTTTAGGTAACGTAAGACAACGCACAGGAAATTCAACGAAAAAAAAAAGGTATTTTGCTCACCACATACCATAGACCATTCGTCCTTACGTCGGCCGTAGCCTTACGAATAAGGGCACAACGGATGCGCACACGCACGCATGCAGGGATCACGCGATCGCGAGCTCCTTGCAATTATATCATACTTACGTTAATTGAAGAATTATCATTTCACATTTACTTTTGTAATTGTAAACGATGTTTTAAGTGGATTATGTATGTTTAGGAGTTTATGCTCGCGGTTATAATTATGACAGTTTTTAAGTTGCAGAAAAAAATATTTTCTTATACAACAAAAACAGGTAGTTGAAGTTATAACGTATACTTATTGATATACTTTCGAATAGTGGATTTTCTGCTTGACGTTATTTGCCAAACGTTTTCATTATTTTATAAGACTGTATTAATTCCCTTTATGCCACAATTTCCACACAGTAAAGCTACCGGCACGTAACGAAACTATTTTAATTCCAACACTCCCACATAAACTTATAAGCTTTATAATAACGTCGAAGCCGAATCTTGACAGAAACACACCAAAACGGTGTGCGGTGCGCGAGTAATCGCTTATTACGGCGGCGAGCAGTCAGCGCGGCGCATGCGCAGGTCTCAATTATGGCGGCCAGCGCCCAGGGGTGCGTAAGATAAGATATTTTGATACTGGTACTGTTTATACTTGGGATCTTTAGATTAGCCGCTTCACAGCGTAAAATTTTATCAATGTTTTTCGTGTTATAAAAAAATAAAATTAGCTTGGTGATTTCCAAAACTACTGGTGTGAATATAATACAATACGGCATAGGTTTGAACTGCAAAGCATTTTACAGTTAACTTAGTGGTGTCTGTCTGTCATAGGTGGCACTGCACACAAACACTCAGACTTGGAGCAAACAGTTTGTGTCCCGCACAAATATTGACTCTCACTTAGAAACCTGACCCTTGAGGGTGAGCTGAGACAAAAACTAACCCGACCTGTTAGAGTAGTTGACGGCACCAAAACACCAAACGTCCTCCTTTTCTTAGTCGGTTAAAATTATAATTATCAGAACTATCGTTCCTAATTTTATGTCAAATGCTTTGATTTTTGGATTTTGATTGACTTGAAAATCATAAATTAACTTACAGAACACCGGATAAACGTGGGTCCACATTTTGAAGTGAAAGGCTAAATATATCTAAGAAGGTATTTACCACACTTGATTCCACTAAAGGGTGACTTGACCAGTGAGTAGCAACACGGCTAGTGTCAGACAGTGATCATTACGTCGCTGTCGACTGCGCGAGCGCACGCAGCCGCGTCACTAGCGCACCTCTCAATTATGAGATACCATCGCAGGGGTGGGGCGCAGGGTGAACCTATTTTATGGAGCAGCTCTAGACGTAATCTCATAAACTACGTCTAGTAGGCTGTGGCTGGCTTGATCATTACCTGGATCTTCAGTATGTCAATAATCAAAGACAAGTTATTTCAATTAGAAGTTGCTAGGTTTTAGAACTGTAGTTTGATCAGACTACTTTCACGAAGGTATCTCCTTGCTTTGAATCTAAGAGGTAAATTCAAACATTTACGAATGCGTAATTGTATAATTTTGTGTTATTAAAACTTTCAAGCAATCAATGTTTATTATCTAACTGTCAAAAGAAAGAGTATGATAACCCAATTTGTCTGTCTTTGTTTAGTATCGAAGTTCCACTGTAGATTTTTAATATATTCTGGTTAGTTGAGAGACATTATACGCCATAATAAATTATAAAACAACTATGCAGCTCTTCAACAGTCTCGGTAATTTAACAACAATTCACATGAACTTTACTATTTCATTATGAAGGGAGATTAATTATTAATCACATATATTTCTCTGGCAGCCCTGTGCCGCGGGCTGCAGCCACGACATCCGAGCATTACGCCATTTTCTTTTTTACTTTTTTTTTAAGCAGCGGTGTTTTGTACAGAGCCTTATCTCGAAGGAGGCTGCACAAAAGTTTGTTATTTCTTTTAATAATATTTTTAATAGCCGATCAGATATTGCATGAAATAGGTATGAAGTTGTTAAGTTGCTTTTTTTTTAATTTGAAGGATTGCGCGCTTGGGAGTAGTCAGACGGGTGATTATACGAAATAATTACATTTCATAGGCGATGAGTCATTTAATGGAATAAATATTTATTGTCTCCGATTCTATAGCGGGCAAAACTTGATACAGGGCAAATCGACGTGTCAAATAGCTCTTTAATTATTACATTAAAAATAAACGATGATTTTTTTAACAAAAACCTTTTGCTTGTCCTTAAAACCACTTTAGAAAATTGCTCTTAAAAATCAAAATAATAACCGGTTAAGTTGTCAGGTAGCTGTCAACCGTTACCGTTCCTAAGTGGTTCTAATTATACGTTCAAGTTTGACAGACAAATCCTTTGATGGTCTGCCACGAGCTCTCGAAACTGTCACAGTAATGTACAATGACACATTGACCGCCATTATTGTCTGAGATGTCAGATTTTGACAGCTTATTTTAAAAACATGTTATTTCAAACCCTTATACTTTTTTAAGTCCTGGTGGTGTAGAAAACGCCATTCCGCTTTGAGCAAGCGTGATGATTAACGCTAATTCTTGTATGAGAAGAGGCCTGTGCCTTGCACTGTGAAAATAAAAAAGGCTGATTGATAGTGGTGATTTTTTGTTTTAAATCATGTTTTTCATAAAACTAAATTAAAGTTACTCGCAGTATATTTTCAGTATCTAAAGATATTAAGATTTTACAATAACTTAATATACTCCAATGGAATACATAACTAAAATCTAAATTGCATACAAACATAACCTCAGTCAAAATACCACAAATAATTTAAAATAACCTTTGATACTTTGACCCTAACAACTAAAGCCAGCAATTACGCATCACCAACATCACGACGAAAATAAAATAAATAAACTTTATAGAAATCACCGTGAAGTGATCCAAGCTATAAAAGTTGAATGTTGGCAGTGCCGGCCTACATAAAACCGTTGGCTTGAAGCCGCTATTGCTGATAAAATGTGCATGTCTGCATGTATTGCTAAATTGATATTGTGTACTGGCGTAGAGGAGTAGGGATGCCACTAAACACTAAAGTAAATACCTGAACTATAAAGTTTACGAGATTTTTCATGTAGAGTAATATGTAGTTTATTGATAATTCTTAGTCTGAACTTTAAGGCGCTCTTTTACATCCTTAGATCTTAAAGAACCTGTTGAAATGGCGTCAATCATCTACTTAAGCCAACAGCACAATTGTTTTGTGTGAAAATCAAATCATCGAAGTGGATTATGTGGTCCATTCACATTGGAAAACCAATTAAGAATTTATGACAAATGCTAGAAGTTTTCTAATTCCTCAAAATGAGTGTTATTCAGACCTACCTTGAATAAAAGTAAATCCCATGCTCGTGTCACCCCTGACACGCGGCATAACCCGTCATGGAGCTTAATCCGCGCCATTACACGAGGTGACGCGGGCGACGACAGACGCGATCCGACGCGAGTACTTACTGCGCACCGCTTATGCGATCAGCGAATATTGCAGTTTGATATAAGCTGATGGGATGTCGGTTTGTGATGCACTTGAAGAGCTTTAAGATGATCTTGTTTGAAGCTAAGCTAAAAGTATCTAGTGTTTGAGTTTTCTCAAATTCGCTCGAGGGCCTTTGAAATGCGATTGCGACTAAGAGACTGTAAACTTTTAATCGACCGATAATGGTAGTGCACAAGTTATAGCTAGAAATTTTCTAAATAAACTATCAGACTACCACTAAGTAGTTGTGTTATGTTAGTCTGCAGTATGCGGGGGCTCTAAGATTATTTTAAAATGTATCCAGAGTTCCCATTTTAACGTCACCTTCTTCATTATGAAAAAGTTTAATTAACTTAGCTATTATATTAATACTATATAATACTATATTAATACTCAGAACTTTTTAATGGCAATGCCCTTAGTAGTATGAGTAGCAAGTTTTGTATTAAAAACATATTTATGTTGTATCGCTAAACAAGTAATGACAGGTGACACATGTCTTGCATGAGAAACAAGTGCACAATGACACGTGTTATATTAAAATAGACATTCAATTAACAAATGAGTGCAGTCCGTGGTCACGCGGCGCGGTGCAACAGGCGGCCATGCGAAATGGGTCAGAGCTTATACGCGAGTCACATGAGAGGACAGTAAATATGGGTAACTGCGCTACTGTAGTATTTACTATGTGTATAGTGACTACGCTCGTATGGTCCAGTGCAGTTAGTGAAAGCGCGGTTAACAGTTAGCAGTAGAAAATAAATATCGACATTTTGACGATCGATGTTTACTAAATACATAGTCAGAAACATTAATATTCATTGAACTTACTAGACATATTTTTCCTCTACATTACTTACACTTGAAACCAACTCCATAAAGACGGTAGCGTCCAAAACGTTACGAGTAGCTCAATCAGACCAATAACTCCTCACAAAGTCCATCAACAAAATAGAAGTCACACCACAAAATATCTTCATATCACATCAGACAGAATTAGGCCATTAAACACATCGCGACTGACAGCCGCGATGCCCGACAGATAATCGCAGCCGTGTAAGCAGCCTACGAATTACTCGACTACTCGAAAACGAACGCACGAAGTTTAATCGGATGGAACGATTTTATCGATTTGATTATACAGATGAGCTTTTTAATGACAACTTTGTTCGTTCGTTGTTCGAACTGTGATGTGATTATTCACGCGTCAAGTATTTAGATCAACATTATAGATATGGCGATACCCATCGCTGTCACTTCCTAGCATATTTGTGACTTCCTTAATTTGCTGTGATTGAGCACATTTATACTATTAATTGAATTCCTTCTGGTATACCATTTGAGCTTATATTTTCCCAACGCATTGAACGCAAAAAAACGAACTATTATCCGTAATGATAGCTATATTAATTTTTTAAACGTTTAAAAATAAAATTAAAGGTACATAATTTAATGTTTAGTTTACTGCGTCGTATATTACCTACCATTATTAGCTGAAACCATTAAAATTTCAAGGCAAGTATGCGATGTATGCTCAGCACGGCTATTACGGCGATTGCCCAGCGCTGAACATTTATGGGCTAGATATATTACGAGCCAATTAATAATTTTATAGCCAATTAATACAAGAATTAAGAAAATAATTTCCTAAGCTCAGTGCTGTTTAGGTTCAATTTAAGCAATATTTGTTGACAATGGTAACTGAATGGCTCTGCCTGTGGTCGTTACATCGTAGGACTTCACGGCCCTCCTACAAAACCAACCAAAGCAATAACTAAGCAAAGGAACAGTCAAGCAAGTGTGAAATAAATCAATATGTTCCCCATTTCAAAGTTGTGTTATCAAACCCTTAAGTACCTATATCCTTAAGTAACCTTTAATGCTTGTAGTTCCAGAAATGAATGAGAAGGAAAACTAACAAACATCCAGGTAATTTAGTAAAAAAAACACGAAATATGCTGCAGTACCTACCTATTAGTCTTTTGCTCCCTTCATTGTTCATACATCAGAAGATTATTTTTTAACGTTTGATAAATAACTCACAATCGCAAAACTTTATTTAATACGCAAACAATATTAAAACTTGAAGTGCATAATTTGTTTACTTCTCAAAACGCCATGTTAAATCTCCGCCCACATTGCGTAGGCGCGCTGCGCACGTTGCGACTATCTGTCGCACGGAATCGCGACACGACTGCGACTCACTTGATGTATGCGCACGATTCGTCCACCACTCTCCGGGGGTGGAAGACGGAAGATTACTCTGAATTTATTATAATTACTGTTTCGACTAGAAATGTTTATTTGTTGGTGTCGTTTCAATCGGTTTTTGAAGTCATACTTCACGAGAATGTGATTGGAGCTAAACCTGTGTCTTCATTTACAAATCATGCAACCGTAATAAATCTGAATAAAAGTGAACTATACTGTAACATAGCATCCAGTAGTTATTTTACAATATAAAAAATCATATTGACATATTGAATAAATAAATTAATAAATATTAAAATCATGCATTCATGATATGCACAAAAAAGTTGGATGATTATATTCCGAATTCGCAAATCAATACACAAACACCATATTATTCATGTAAATTGAAATACTGGTAATGAATCATTCAATTTAAGTAATTAGTAGCTGAAAGCCTTCACCATCAATCAGTCAGTAATGAAGTGCCCGCTAATGGACGTTTTCACGCACCGTTTGTTAATCATTTAGGCTTTATGTGTTTCACGGGTTTTTAAATTAACTCATCAGTTTACAGACGTCCTTCAAGATTAGTGTTTGTAAATGAAGTAGCTTGAGAAATTATCTGAGCGAGCTCCGCGGGAGATGGTTTAAGATAGAGCTATGAAAATTTAAATGTCATTGAAAATAGTAAGAAGTTTAAAGAAAATTATAGTTGGAACCCATTTTGGGAATCTAGAGAACACAACAAAAATATTAAAAATATAATTTACAGACAATCGGAGGTGGGAAAATGGGGGTGGAAGGTTTTAATTAAAAAAAAAACGGTTAATCCCAATTTTTGATGATTTTCCTATAGTATAAAAATATGTAAATAAAAAAATTTGCAGATCGTTTTATTACCTACAACTTTGCCTTTTCTCCTTTAAATTTAAATGATTTAAATTAAAATTCAGCTCTTAAAAAATCCTGATCAAATACATAGTGTGCATAGTGTAGTATGATTTTGACCTGGTATATTTTCATTAATAAATACGGTAATGCTATATACCTTCCCATTAAGTAAACGCCCCTAAAAAAACAAACGAAGACGCACCTACCAATTTCCTAATAGCTTTACCAAGCGTACATATATCCTGTAAGACACTCCCATTCACTTATCGACAGGACAGTCCACAATCCTAATCAATACAGAGTGTGCACGGTCGCGTATGTCGCGCGACAGTATCGCACGGTCATGTCGCTTGTATCTCGTGTGGAGTACATCAAAGTGAATGTTCGCTGTATCTGTACTGTATTTGTCTAGGATCGAGGTTGCCAAAGTTTCGGCTAACGGTTTAAGCACCCCCTCCGTAAACCTGCTTCACCGTTCGCTTCAATGGTTATAAAACCCAAATGTTTTAGGATAGAATTATAAATTGGTTAGAAATTAAGGCTTTGTATGCTGCCTCAAAAAAAATATTTGTTGGGTGACTGTGGTTGCTATTAAAAAAAATAAACACATGCCTTCAGTGAAACCAAAAATCAAAGGACAAAACATCTTTGGTTTGGTTTGGAAACGGTCCTATTTCCTCGCCCAATAATCGCCAAAGACAATAATCTCTTCTCTCCACTAATTCGCAAAACTTTGAGGTCCGCATCACATCTAAGTCTGTGCATGCACCAGACGATGGCGCGATAGCGGCGCGGCTAGTCGCAACTAATGTGACACTCGGCGCGTAATGAATGGCCCTCTTTAGATCGCCGATAACCGCGGGATCGACGACAAATGCTTACAATATGTGACGCTGTATAGTTGCCTTGTATTTACTTGCAGGACATTTTGTCTCCAACCAGAACTGTATGGGAAGATATGGCTGGAAGGCAACAGTTTCTTGTTTCGGCATATATTTTAAAATCGGTATGAATTTAATGTCAGTTGAACTGTTTAAAACGCGGTTATTGTAACTGTTTAAATAAGATTACTAAAATGTTTTAGTTAACAACTTCAACTTATCAGGGATGGTCACTGTTTTGTTCTACACAACATAATTTGAACTCTGGTGGTTTGAGAAAATTTCGACTTTCACCTGCTCCAAATAAATGTTTCTGAGAAACACTAAAATAAACAAATCGCATAAAAAAATATTGCGTGCGGCAAGGACCAGCTGATTCTCTTTTGATTTCATTAAAATTGTTTCCTTCCTCAAAGTGCGTAACTGTATTCGGCAATCAAGTTTTTTCACAAGATTCTTTCGATATTATTAATGATTTCGGCCGTCACATAAAAATGAACAGCCTTACTGATTACGAACTGTACCATAACGCGATCTCTGCGCAAAAACTTTAGGAGTATCCGATGTCATGAGAGGAAGAGAGACAAAAAATATAATTTGTTGTAAGAAAAAGAGACACAAAATAAATCAGTAGTGCATTAAGCGAGTGCAAGCCTATTTGCATGTGAATAGTTCTTATAGTGTGACAATAAGGGTGGGTTTGCTTTGTTTTTGTGTCATATAAAAATTGCATTATTGTAAGGATAGGGTGATTCTGTCGGCGGAAAGCGATTATGGTGAATTTAAAAACCTCAAAATTTTAAGGGCCAAATCAGTCATGATTATGTAAAGAAATTGAAAGCACGATATAGAAATGATAGCCAACGTAACATATTACTTCCATAACTGAGTTCCAAATAAACTTTTCTCTTAAATTAAATTAAGCATGCGGCCAAAAACGCAAAGAATGTCCGGAATGCCTAAACTTGTTTACATATCCAACTAATGACTTAATCTAATCGAACGAAATCGAACTCTTAACATAATAAACTCCAATGAATGAAGATATATGTTAATTAGTCCAAACCATGTTAATTAGCAGTGAGAAGTTGACGACACCTTTCTAAATTATTATTAACCTTATTCCCTATGCATGATGCGGACACATTACTACGGTGTATTAGTAATTATATATCTGTAATGACCTCTATGTTACATCTCCGGTATCTCTTAATATTGTACACACCTTACTACATAATTAAACTTTTACATAGACTAACATTAATGACTGAAACTCATACTGGCCTAACAGAATGCTGAAATCACTTTCTCTCTTAATGAAAAAAAAAATCAATAATTACTAATATGCCTTATTGTTAAAGAGTATGCGCAGAAATTTTCACTAATAATATGTATGTAATAAGAGTATCCGCGTTTACGAAATCGCTCCCCGCTGCCACTCTCGCCTCGGCTCACGAAGATCCATAAAGCGATACATTATTTTTTCTGTTCCCGAGGCCGGTATTAAAGGCTTTCTTAAGAGCCTTATTAAGCGGTATCTCGTAGCAGCAGTACATAAGAGTACAGTACATCTTCTTTATCGCAGACGAACATCGAGGTAGCGGCCATAAATTGTGGAAACATATTTATAAACTGCAGATAGGCAACCATTTGACGACATTTTTGCCTGACGGATGGCCTGGCTGCAATCTGGGCAACTGTAATAAATACAGATGGGAATGCAACGGTCTAATTTATTTGTATTTGATTAAAGCTATTCAGTTTTAAAACATTATGCTTTTGTTTCGATAACTTCAATTTAACATTAAACAAATCATATTGAGATGCCGATACTAAGGATGAAAAAGACGCTGTCTTTATTTTGGACTTGGACACAAATATATACTTCAAGTTCAGCAACTAACTATGACTGTTAGAAAATAAATAAGGCAGATTAATCTATACCTACTAATATTATAAAGTTTGTTTGTTTGTTTAACTAATCTTGGGACCTACATTTTTTTCGTGGGAAATCCCCCCGCAGCCCTCCCGCTGAGGGTGCAGCAGGAGGGAGTGTCAGACTCTTATCGGCTAAAACCCACTATCTTCCTTCTCGAGGTCCCTGTGAGCCAGGGCCACAGTTACTCTTACGAACAACCCTCAGCCCGGGCAGATCTCGGGAAAGCTATAAGCTTACATATTTATATTCGCCTGCGATAAGTAATTTCCAGCGAACCGGAGGCTGGTCAGATTATATTGTAAAATCAGTATTACACACTTCCATAACCACATACTTACATAATGACCACCGGAGCAATATCAAGTCGATACAAATCCAAAGCTTTCAATACGCCTTAAGTTTATATCAATAGCCCACATTTACATACAACTTGCTCTTCCATTAAACTCAGCTAATCTTACAATGTTCAATATTAATCCTATGTTTTCCACTTAACGGTTATACCATGACAAGCGAATGTGAACTCTTTGTTGTAAGCAGTAAGGTATGTTGAGTTGTTTTGCTGTTATGAGAATTGGTTTCTCCTTAAATGGTTATGTTAATGTATAGGCAATGTTCAGCGGTGTGGTCTTCTTATCCATGCTTACATTAAATGCTAAAGGTGGTAGGCAGGTCTATTTGTTTGTTATATTTGCACGGTTAATTGGTTTAATAGATTTTAACTGAACTCTTGGTAGGGAATTAAAGTATTCTGGGTGTTCAAATACCTCACAGCTTAATGATGTCTCAGTATTAATACCCCATTCCCTCAGTTTTAGACTTTAGTTCGTCTGTAAAGAGAAAAGAGAGATCCTGTTAATCGGCCGGTATATAGGCCAGCAGAAAAACCTACCCGAAAAACTCAAATTTTCCCAAGCAACTTTGAACCATATGCTTCACAGTTCAGAGATAAAATTCAAAATCTACTAAGGAAAGACAGATTATACTGTACAAGGTAGTCTAATTTCCTCCTTATAAAATTATAAGTTTCATTCGCCATGCTTAAAGTTAAACATAAAAAGTAACTACCTCCAATTACTCGCATTCGTTCCCCATATCCACGGTACCCGGCACAATTATCTCGTTAATAACTTCATTCGGTTTCGTTTGCTGGTATAAAGAGAACAGTTTATGATATCATCAAGCGTTTAATGTATGTGTTTAGATATATTGAAGTCTACTCATACCTGTCTGTATATATACATATTATGTTGCGTACAGGGGCATTTATTTATTAAATTTTTTGTGGGTACACAAAGAGATCCCTCCTTACTCCCTGCCTCTTTTTTGAGGTGGAAGGTCATAATATACCTCTCCCGCTGGTGATCCCGTCAAATGCCTGACTCGAGTCGGCCAAAATCTATGACTTGAATAGTATCAAAGTATAATTTTTTATTAATTCGTTCTTTATGGCTTGTGTTATCTTCTATCCCATTAACCAAATCATTCTTATCTGTTTCTTAAACTCGGTAGCCCACGCAATTTGTTAATTTTTCCAATTCCACAATGTATGTATCTAATTCACCAAAGTATCTCACGGCGTGGGCGTTCATTATCTTTTAAGCAACCAGTTCTTAATTTATTTTAGCATGCCATAAAAATGCCATAGACAGAAGGCACCCAGTAGTCGCCAGTATATTTAAGACGTCCATTGAATAATAAGAAGATGTAATGGCGAATATTACAACCTAGATTTCGTCCATATAACAGTGGGTGTTCGTCCCGCACGCAGAATTAAAAGTAGCCTTCCTTCGTCTCCGAGGTTCCTCCTATCTTCACCCCAAATTGCATCTCAGTCGGCCTTGCCGTTTTAGCGTGAAAGCCAAAAAGTCCAACAAATGTTTACAGTGTGTTATCTCGTGATAATATGATCTAAATAAATTGTTTGTCTATAGCTTTGTATAATAAAAAGGGAACTAGTTTGTCAGAGCTCTCTTCAATTAAAGTCATGTCGATAATAAAAGTTTTTATGAGTCGGCTAATGAAGAAGAAAGCTGCTTGTTTTTATGGGTTTTATAGAATGAGAGACTGCGACGTTGGTCTAGTAGTCGCATAGTATGATAATCTATAAACTAAATGTATAATACCGTCACCCTTATCCTTAAAGCCGACGTGAACTTTGAAGAAAACCCTAGCCAAGCCTACGGTTCTATCCACCATGAGACTAGAATTAAACCTTATCTTTTAGCATATCGATAAATGTCTAACGTAAACTTATAGCATTTTCCTAATTGTCGTAATCAAGCAAGCTAATTAACATTAACTGGAGCATCCGCTCCACACCTTTTTGATTTAAGTACAGACGCACACCAATCTAAAGCAATCTGTCAAATTTCTTCAATAGATTTTCAACCTTATCACAATACTGGAAGGTTAATATTCGATTAAAAATAAAATTTGTCAGATTCTAGTAGGTGGACCTGCTGGCATCTGTACCATAACTACAATGATTAGTAAAATCTGTAACACTACATACGTACGAAGATGTACAAACAAACAAACGATTCCGCGCAATTAACCTTACTGATGCTATCACAAACAGACAGACAGTATCGGATCTACGTAATGTAATCTACCTTCTATCTACGACTAATGGAACAACGGCACAACTCGGGAATCAAACTTGTGACAGCTGATGTGAGCCGCGTATGAATGCCTGCGATTAGCTAGACAATGAAGTCCGCGTGAGACATGAGGTTATGTCAGAAGTTCCACGGGTTTCTGAAAACATATTGTCCTACTACTGAGGAGTTCTAATTACACTAGCTTCTCACCGCTGTTTGGCCAGCGCTTCATAGGAACTACTTTGTGCAACCAGGTTCAAAATAGTCAATAAAGTAGACTTTTCCGATAAATGAGCTAACGAACTCTTAAATATGTTTTTGGAGATTAGATCATTCAAGTAAACAAACAATCGCTCAAACAATTCTCCTTATTATGCATAGAATGTTTACCAAAAACAATAACTTACAGATCAAAATAGAGAAAGCAATAATAGTCAAAATAAGTTATTTGAAGTATAATCATCATTGCGATAGCGAAATCGCATTGCACAGTAGGAATTTGTTACGGCTATACAAATACTCGTATATCAGTCCACCCAGTTTAAAGTTCTGTACGGATTGGATATTGTGCCATTATCTGTCGTGTTAACTGCAACGTGATACGGCGACATCAAGGCGTCTAGTGTGAAAGTTAGCGTGTCGGGTTGTGTCTCAGTGACGTCATAGCGAGGGTGACAATCATTGTTGTGATGTTTAAATACGCAGAGAACTAGGGTAGACTGAGGCAAAATATTCTTGACAAAGAGATAGTGTCCTACGTAAGTAAGATTCTGTATAAATAGTAGGAATATTATGAGCTTCAGTTATTCAACTCAAAAATTATTTGAAAAATGTCAATAAAACAAATAATATAAAGATTCCGTCTCAAGCAGTGCTATACAACGAAAGTTATATCCAACAAAATAAAACCTCAAATAAATGTGAAACAAAACACCGCTTAACAAAACAAAACAGTTGTAATGTAAGTATACCACGTAACACTAGACACAGACAGACAGACGGACAGACAAGCGTGAAGCGTGAAAGTTCTCGAGTCAGCTTACGTAGACGCGCTCTCCGTGACGGCTTACGTGTCACCATTGTTTTTAACTGACGGGGTACATTTCTCATTGTTTTGGAAAATTGGCTTCAATTACGGAGTTTACTCAAGCCAATTGCCTCTCAGGCTGAAATTCGGTCACTGTGGCATAACCCAACGGACAGTAGCCTAGCATGTACGTAGGACATAATGTAGTGCAAAGGGCACCCTGTAATGCTTCTGTCTCATAATTCGATGTCTCCGCCTCCGTCACACTACATTTTCCAAGGACCTATTGAAGAGGAGTGATATGTCCTTTCATGTCATGTCCTCGGAAACTAAGGAAGTCTTGCTAGGTAAGTGGACACACATGCATTTGAGTGTATGTACGTTTGGTTGCTACGCGTTCAATGCCTCACCTGGTTTAGTTAGAATTTGTTGTACAGACTCGATCTGTCTTTCGTTAAAGGAGTTTCAACCGTTCACAATGGTAGAAGGTTAACCCGTTGTATGCCGGAGCGCATATATGCACGAGACACAATTAATTTTCTATTGTCTTATTATTGCCGGCATACGAGAGGTTAATGTTTAAATTGTAAAATTTGGCAGATTTGGATAGGTTGACCTGCTGGCGTCTGTACGAATAGGCGTTTATAGATATCCAGGTATGTAAAGCTAAGTTCGAAGCAAAATACAACTACAAATAGAGCTTCTGTACATCGTAAAATACTTCGGTAGCCCGCAGGCACGCTCCGACACTATCTGGCCGCCATCTTGAAGCATGACGTCACATTATTTATGGCGCCATCCATCAAAAACTTCATTTTCGCGGTCACACCTGTTGTGTCCACGCTTTATGGCAAAAACGGTGGTCAAGATATGGACTTCTTGCATATAAAATAGAGTGAGTAATATTCTTTCGATTGACTGTTGACGTGGATGCCTAGATAAAAGTAATAATTACCTGCATTAAGCTAATAATAAGTAAAGATACAAGGACTTGCATTTTTTTTCAAGCAGGGTCAAGGTACGTTGGCGACGCATCTACAATTCTGATAAGGCTAAATACTGAAATCCATTTGTAAGAATCACTCCGTGTTGTTTTTAGAGTTAGTATAACCAAAACATACAAACACTGTTGTGTACATACCTGCACAAAACAATGACAGTTGCTAGACGCGTGTGACAGTTAGCTGAAAGGTAAATATTTTCCATTCACTCATTCCTAGTAGTTGCGTTAAACGTTGTTATTAACGCCATAGATGGCGCTGCAGTTAATAACAAAACCTTAATGATTACTAATCTCCCATTTCCTTTTAACTGTACCGATGTTTTCTGCGACTGTACCGCGTACCACGATAATTTTACACCTGTTACAAACTTTATTCTTTACGTCATAAAGCTGAAATTCGCATAATTTGCACAGATTTTGTTTTGGTATTTCCAACATGTGTAATGCAGTTGCTGTAAACTCTATTCCGAAGCAAATAAGAGTGATTTCGTCTTGTCAGGTGGTTTTGTTTGTTTGTACTAGGTGATCAGGCAGGGGTTATTACCGTAGTTAATGTTTCCCAGCGCTGTCAATAGTTGCGTGAAGCTGAATGACGAACTCTCACTTTCTACTGATCACGTGGTACTGTTATTTACTAGACTAGCTTTTCCCTGAATTCATCTCCATGAGTATGCTCAAAAAAAATGTAACGATCGAATTTTAAAATCAAATATTACGACTATAAGAAATTCTAGCTCCCATCGGTTTCTCCTGCATCCTTTGAGAACTACTCCGCGCACCCGAGTAAAATGAAGCCTATAGCCTTCTTTGGTAAATGAGATACCCAACACTGAAGTCTGATATATTGAGAGTTCAAGGAAATATGTTTGAATTTTCAATAAACAAGCGCGTTAAAATAAAAACGGACAAACAAAACACAAGTTTAATAAAATAGTTATAGATACGCCTGTGTGTTCCCTAGAGTCGTTAGAAGTCAAACAGTCGGCACATCAAAGCCAGCGCCGTCGCTATCGAAAAACATAAACGTTGAATGTGAAAAGATTATCTGTATACGAGTTAATCGTTAACCTATTAAAACTAATTGAGGTTACTGTTCTGTTTGTTAAAAAACGATTAGTTTTAAAAATTTTAAAGGTCGCATTCTTTTGTGGTCGTTAAATTTTTCTCGGTCACTTTTATACAGAAACGAACCAATTTTTCACATAGATCTTGAATCTTGAAAAAAAAATGGAATTATCAAATAAATACGTGATAGCTTATCACCAAAGGGTGTATCCACGCCAAAACCAGTAATCTGCTGAATGCATTGAAGCCGAGCGCATAAAGCGTAGCACGAGCTACGCCGTAGTCATCGCGTAGCAAGCTGTTACAAAAGTGTGTTTCGAAAATTACTAAACAGTGCAGTTACCTAGAAAAGTAAAAAATATTGTTCTTATTTTCAAATTGATTTGAATCTTGTAATTTTCATAATGTAACATGAACTGTAACACTAAATAACTCCAAAGAGGCGTGCAACAACCGCACAATATCTTCCTAAGACCAACTCAAGTTACATTAGTAAAAGCCATTAAAGTCAGAGCTGCATTCCAATAATAATAAACGCTGACAGGAGCTCAACATAAATCGGAATTGTTAACAATCCATTATCGTCAGAACCCTATTATCAAACAAGTACCTCACAGCTATAGGGCTACTTATACTGGTTGTTCACGTAATACGCTCGTATAGAATTGGCTTCGTTAGCGCCCTTCATTTCAGTACAAAACTCTTACCAATAAGCATCCAATTTACAGCGTCGGCACTATATTTATAAATGGTTGGTTCGTAATCTTACGTTATAATGCAGGTCATATTTTAAATGTTTTATTAGTGTAATTCGGTTTTAATTACGTAGAAAAAGAAGTGTGTTGATTGCTACACGAGTATATTCACTTAAGAGATAAATTAGGTGAGTTATATGTAAGTGAATGGTTAAATGAGCCCGGTTATTTTCTTTTATTACATAACATAGTAATATAAATACCTATTTTGGAGTTGTCATTCATGATTTTGCCCTAGAAGCCTAATTTTCTGAAAGTTGTCATTACTCCCTCGAAAAGATACTGACGTTATTCGTAATAATTCCTGATGAAATATTTCCTGTATACATAATAAACAGGAACAGAGCTAGATATAATTAGGAAGTAATTACAAAGCCACGTGACGAATGCACCGGCTCCGTTGCAGTGCTGCAGCTAATTGCAGGAGCGCATAACTGTGCTGACTTACACTCATATGCGAATTAGTGCCAAGGGAGTGGCGAGCGGGGAGGGAAGACGGGACAAGGTAACAGCTTTAAAAAAATATTATAGGTATAGGTATTTCTCACACATTCACACAACGTCATCAAGCAGAGCTTGTCCATTATGTACTAGACCATTGATAAGAAACATATTTATATACATTTCTTTTGTAAATACATACATATTATTCATAGAAACATCCAGGCTAAATCAAACACCTATGTTCATGCACACAAGTATGACTTATGCGGGAAATGAACCTGCGACCTCCAGCGTCGCGTGCAGATTCACTACCTACTACGCCACGTGGCCATTTAAAAAACGTAGTCGCCATTTAAAAAAAAAACTTCTTTGTTGTTGAACAAAACAAAACTGTTCCGATATTATTAATTAAAGTACCGTAATTGTATTTGTGTAATTATTGTACAGTTACATAAATATTACGTTACACCATGTTTAATTAAACTTTCTCCCGCGGCGCCGCCCGTGTGAAGCTAAGACAAACCATAGCATTTTCTATACATTGTACTCAAATGTTACAACTTCAACAATAGAATTAAAAGGTTTTCTCAACAAACGCCAGTACATTGCGCCATTTGTGACCGTGAATACTAAATTAGTCCTAAAAACTAGCAAACTATAACAGTGACAGTCTAGACCTTCGTTTTTGTGTCGTTTCAACAAGCGACTACATTATGTAAATGTGTTTTATAGCTAGGTAGCGATATTGTCACTCAACGGCTCAGAATACATGTACAGACGCCAGTACATCAAGCTACCGAAAACCGTAAAATTTACTCAACCAACTCCGAAACTTATGCTTCAGCAATGAAAGTTGAAAATCTATTAAGGAAATTTGACACTATAGTAGCTTGATATGCTGACGTTTGTACTTACCTGCATCTAGCTAGTCTTTTTCCAAGCTGTGTCCTTAACTGGATGCAGCTGAGTACCAGGGTTTTACGTATAGTGACTGCCTATCTGGCCTTCTCCACCCAGTTTACTAGGCAGCTCGATACCCTTTGGTAAGACAGGTTGTCAGACTTTCTACCTTCTGACGACCCGTAGACTGCTAAAGATGTACAAATGACAGCCTTCATGACAGATTATAAAACTTGATAAAGATACCACTAATTGTTTTTGCTATTCGTCCGCGACAAATGTACCTATACTAAAGCAAAGCTACGGTCCGCCACATCTCCCGCACTCGTATGAGGAAATAACAGTTTAATAACAGTTGATAATTATTTAATTCGTGCTATAATGGCGTCGACCGGTCGTCGCCACGTGAGCATTAACTCCCGGAACTTAGAAACTGTTAGCTGTGGGACATCATTCACTGTCCACTGTACCTGCGCGATATTTTATAGAAACTTCAGTACATTTTCTAGGAGATCTGATAGTAGGCGTGATTATATTAACCTCACATAACTGCCAGTCTCCGTTGGGTCAAGCGGTCCAGTCACCAAGATCAAAAAGTACTATTTCCATTTATCCTCAGTTTCATCATCTCAAGGAGTTCTTGGTACTTTAAAAAAGCTTTCTGATTTATCTTTGAATACATTTTATTGGTTGGTAATACTGGCTGTCAGACTTTTTGGCTTTTGACTGACGATACACCACACCGGAACTAAGACCGGAACCTACCGGAACACAGAGGAAATTGTCATAACAAAATCACCCATCCGCGGAGCGACACCGCACCGAGCGTTGCTTAACCCACACTACCTGCTAGCCATGGGCTTCTTTATTACTCAAAAAACCAATGTTTCGTAAAATTATATCTTCACTCCATTTTCCAACACAACTCGCACATCAAACAAACCTTCATAGAATTAAATGACTCTTAAAGCAAGTAATCTGATCGCTATTGGCTCTCCATCAGAACCATGACAGTGTTATATTAGCTCCAACACGACACTTGGAGCCTACGATTGAGAAATCTCTAATATGGATCTAAAGCTACACTATTAATCTTAATCTGATGCTATCGCAGTGTCCCGACTGTTGCTCAATTAAAGGGATATAGGACTAGAATTAATTTACTCTTATTTGCACTATCTTTAGCAATAATATTAATGACTGAAACATGTCAACTAAATATGGAATATAAGCAGTGTTTGTGGAAATAACTTATTTGATATTATTTTCAGTTTATATCTTTGAGAATTTTGATGTTAAGTTGATCCCACAACGATCTTAAAAGAAATGACTAGGTACAAAAAACTAAAGGTCCTCTTTTGATAATACATATGTCCAAAATCCCCCATCAACGAAACCTAAAAGGTACGTGACCTACGGATGGACAAAAACAATGAAATATTAATAACCTGTATCACCAAAATAAATTGAAAAGCGTAAAAAACTCACCTCGCGTGAGAGCCCATTACAATTAACCACCAATTATCGGCATTCCGCAAAATTATTTCAACATCAATAACACCAAACATTAAAAACGCACAGAATTTTTTTTTTTGTCCAATCTTCCAAGACGAGTACGATCACGCACAAAAGTACTTTAAGACAAACAAAATTACAAAATACTTGAACCCTAAAGTCTATAAGTAACTGTCATAACAACAGAACTGAATACAAGCTAGACCTCAGAAAATTACGAAAAGATATTTACAAGTTTAAGAATTAAATGTTGAGGAATTTTGTAATTTTCATCATAGTGATTTACTTTGTTGATGACTGTACAAAGAAGGTCGGTCACAGCATCAGAAGGTTCTGCTCTGATGCACAGGGCATCGGCTTCGGAGCTTAATTAGTCGGAAACCGAACATTACCGACGATTGCCGATGACGCCCGAAGTTAATGAGGAATGTTACGGATTAGCCCGTGAACATTGCACTCTTGAGACGGGTCACTGAGATATATTGCAAATCCCATTAAAAGTTAACTAATTTAAGAATGTATAAGGTAGATGACTACGAGTAATCGGAATTGGAATGCGGACTAGGTCATAAATAAAATACTTTATCATATTCATTTTGTAAAACATCTTAAAATAATGTGAGTTTCATTTATCGTTTTGAACAGAAAACTGTTTTTATTGTTAATATAATCGAAATAAGTATACGGATTGATGTGAAAAATCTGTGACGTTATATGTGGTGTTTTCATACAAATTTCATAGAGGGTAACCGTTTTTGACAGTTCTATAAAAGTATTGAATTTAACTAGTTGTCCGCATCCCTATTGATAGATCACGGTCGTTCAGAATTGTTAGAGTATTATCTATATAGAGAGAAATTGTAGATTATCCCTGACGATAAAATTGTATTAGCCACTTAAGTTGATAAACATTGTTCTGAAATTGTTACATTGTAAATTTTTGTTGAAGAGAGTAAGCCATGTTTCGAAATTATGAAACCATCTGAGGGTCACAGAGCTAACATCAGTATCATAACATCAGTAAATTGAATAGCAACCCAGTTTTATGACCACCACTAATGAGTGGCGCCTCGACATCAAGAAACTTATTAACTTGATTATACACAACAGCCGTAAATTAATAAATATTTACTACGGAAGCCAAAACTACGCGATATTTCATCTACAAACAAAACAAGTTTAATCCCGTCTTAACTGGTTACACATCGGAGTTATTTTTCAAAAGGTAACCGGTAACGCTATAACGTTATTAACTAAATAACGGTTATTAACATTATGTGCAGTAACTGTGTCACTGCAATTATGTGCTATTATGTGGAAAGTGATACGCTTTAGGGCTGGGAGAGACTAATAATGTTGCTATTGTTGATTATTTTGGTTCTGATGGGTCGTTATGAAGGGAACTTAGAAATTTAGGTAATTTCATTAAAACGTTTGCTAAAAGAAGCCGTGGTATATGAGTGAATTAAAGATGATATTTAGATATTACTATACAAATAAAAAGCAATGCAAGTGTTCTAATATTAAAGATAATGCTCCAATTAGAAATGACCTTGTAAAAGTTGGCCTAGTTCCTAGTGGTATATAGATTTTTGAAGCCTCATATACCACTTTTCCACACATAAAATTTTCAAAATTTATATTGTTTCAAAAAAAATCCCACTTTATAATGTCTCAAAAAGCGCCATTAAAAAATAATGTCGTTGGCGTACACACGACAATCCAAAAATAAAACAATAATTCGTATGAAATCCAACACGTTTCGTGTCCTGTGCGTAATAACATACATACATTTACATAAAATTGTATGTTGGTATGCGCGTGACTGCGAGCTACGTGGGAATGTCCGTCTGTCCGCAGCCCACTGCTAAACTTGGGCGACTTTATTGTTGTCACGTGATGGTTTTAAAAAATAATAAGGACGAACTTTGTCCGTTAGATATTAGCTTTCTGCCGCATTTGAAGCTATAAATAATGCAAGGGATATTCCGTCAGACGTCTACGATTAACCTCTCGTATGCCGGCAATTATAAGACAATAGAAAATCAATTGTGTCTCGTGCATATGTGCGTTCCAACGGGTTAAGAGCATAAAATTCAAAAAAGGATTTTTGTGTTTATGATAATGAATATGAATGAACACAATACGTACCACATACATAAATTCATCCCAAACAATCAATAAACAGATATTTTTGAGGAAATATTTAGCTTTGTTGATGAAGTTTTTACCTTTTGAAAGAACGAACGATTTTTTAAAAGAACTGTTTCAATCATATTTAACAAACTATTATCTGCGTTATATGTATATTTATTTGATCGTTTGCAAGAAATGTAATGTCCGGAATTGCATTTTCTAAACCGACATTTAATTTAATTTACACAATATTATATATCAGTTTCACTTCAAACTCTGCTCACACCCAAACTAAACTCATACATAATTCAAGTCATCCAGTGTCCACGTAACACAGATGTCTAACAGATAACTGTGTACAATTGCCAGTGAAATTACGTGTTAAGCACCGGCCTAACACGTTCAACTTTGTTAAACCTGATAACCGTGAGTATACTGACAATGGTTACATCTTGAACACTGTGTAAACATACATTGATGGAGCTACACGCTTGGTGTGTGTATTTATAGGCATATTGTTCCAATCGATAGTTATTTTAACTGTATTTTCTTATTCGATATTAAATTAAATGGCCAACATGCTGGACCACTTGAATGGTATACTCGATAGGCCTTTGTTTTCAAATGGGTTACGAATTATTAATAAAATTATACATTCCTATCTCTTATCTAAGAACATGGTTAAAAATAAAAAGTAATAGAGCGTTCGACGTTAATTTTAATACAACCTGAACTTAAAAACTAACAAATAATAAGATAACCCAAGAAAAAATGATGAATTAATGAACCCACACCCTTCACAACGTTAATCATTAGTCGCTATCCCTCTCATTTACATATAATATGAAGCAAACGGAACATAAGAACCCGTATAATAAATACGTGTCGAAAGTCCCAACCGTCCGGCGGCGCGCGGGTCGTAAATACCCGACGCTTTGTACGTCCGCCCAATTTGTTTTATTTCAAACACGACAGCGCATAAATCCTACACCAACATGTTTAGCTGATTATGAACACTTGTACACTTAATATAAAGGTGATAATCGTATGTAGGGTTCATGCAAAATAGCCCCTTTAAATGGGTTCGTGACGTTTGACCTTATGTTGATGGGTGCGAATGTGAAAATAGAATTAGCATGGGATTGTTTGCGCTTCCTGCATGTGAGTGAATATTAATTTCATTGAATAAAGTGCATTCGTCTTCGGTGACAATCTCATTTAACATTCGTGTTCACTATCTTTGGAAGTTTTTATAATTTATTGAACATCAATTCGTCTCGCATTACAATGAAAATGTTATCAACATAATCTGAGTAGGATAAACGACACTATTGCAAAACGGAATCGTATATAGAAGCAAAAAGGTATCGGTAGACACAGCTACCGGCGGCTACCTATCCATTTAACGACCTACAGCTAACCTCTTAACAAAACAAAACATTTACATTCACAGCACTTCCAGAAACTAGTACAAAAACCTCAGTTTCTATAGCCCGTCTATAAAATTATACGAGCCAATCAATCGCATAGATCTCGGTTCGCGCTCTTTTTATTAATATCACCGGCATCTACTGAGCAATTACTGGCAGGCGAGTGATGTATCGATAGTAGTCGATTCTCGATTGTATCGGTGTGTCGTGAGATCGGTGGTCGATAGCGGTCGGTAGGACCCAACGCGGCAGCAGCGGGGTTGACTCAAAGGGTTTGACGGATGACAGTGGCATCTTCGCTCAGACGCAGGTCTTGACATGACAAATGCCAGCGAGTACCATGATGGTTTTACAGGGCTTAATGCCTTTTTGCGTGTAATTAAATGTATGATATTTTCAGTGCCTACGCAAACTTTTCAGAAAATGAAAAAGTGGTGTCACAAACTTTCCAGTATCTCTTAAGCTACCGTCCTGCTTAAAACTTAGCTCAGCAGCAAATATCTTGTAGATCAAAGTCAGGCCAGGCGTCAAAGAGAAAGGTCTTTTGAAGCAGGTCCTTCCAGCCCTACCCTTCGCGTTCGGCCAGTGTCCACCCCATAAAGTTTGTTTACAACCGCCTGTGCCCGCGCATATCTAACAGAAATTACCACCTACCCATAGGGCTGTCACACCGCACGATTTTAATTACCAAGTAGCAAAAAACAAAATGGCGACCGATCGGTGACGTCCCTCGAACGCAATTAACTTACATTTTTATTTTAAGGCTCCTGCACTATTTGAAAACGGAAAGCAAAGGAATCGGCTTCTTGTGCATGAATATTTAATTATTATGTAGATTTTAATAGGCTCGGAGTCGTCGGCAAGATGCCGTAATTTCTCCAGTGAATTGCATTGTGTTGTTAAAATAGTGTAAGTATATGTAATACCGCGATTTTGTTTTTTATTTCAGGTAACTAGAGCCCATCCACAACAAAATATATAAATAAATGAAACATAACAATACTTGTAAATAAAACGAACAAATTACGTATCTGCCATTATACTATTATACGAATATATGAAAAAGAACAAAAATAAGACAAAATAATTTATTGGCAAAACATAAGACAGAAATCAGTGTAAAAAAGTACATAAAACAATAGAAATGTTTGCCAAATTAAGGACTCAGCATTATGCTGGACAGCTATGCCTTACGCTTTAAACTATCAACTTCCTACAAGTAGTTTCCCCAAGAAGAAGCGACATCAACCTCGGATTTTGATATTTTAAGTGATATAATATTTTATAATTCATGTTATGATAAATACAGAATGTTTAAAAATATATATTCGCCAGTTGGCTAATACAGATATATGTATTAGCCAACCCTGACCTGTCAAACCGTAACTTTCGATCAAAGTATTTTTACGTTAGCACGACGGGCATAAAGCCGCGGTATGAAACTAGTTTCATTGCGTACAACGGAACGCGCCGCAGTGTAGTCAAACTAACGTGACTTTGAAAACGATTACCGATTGCATTTGATGTCTTCATTGTTTATGGATTTTTTATTGCGGTTTTAATAGTTCATTTCATTTACATTTACTTGTGTGAAACTGTTATTTCTGTGTACGTAGATTTTTCACACGAAAATTTCTTATACCAAACTTGATTCAATGAAACTATGACTTCGGGGCATTGTACAGACGCCAGCACATCAACCTACCTCAATCTGCCAAATTTATTTAATAAATCCTCAACCTTATCACAATACCGGAAGATTAACATTCGATTGGTAACATTTGACAGATTCGGGTAGGTTGACCTGCTGGCGTAGCAAAAGCATAAAAAACATTATGATACTGAGCATACATGCTGAGAAGATTAATTTATACTAACTAAAAAAATAATTCAGCAGATCGTGCGTTACCAGAAAATAATTTTGAGATTACTAAGAGACTACATGTTAATCATTATATCCATAATATGAACTGCTACAAGTTATTTCCTTTTAGATCGAAACACTCAATACTAGGCAAATGCCGCTGTTATCGTACCTATATTAAAGTATAACACCAACTCGATACAAAGATTAGCAACTTTAGCAATGTAGAACAATTAATTAAAGTCAAACTACAAGATATTTATCTGCAAGACTAATGATTATTATAGGACTGATACAGATCATCAAGGTCTACAGTACGGCCGCGATATTATTTGTTGTATTAATGGAATCGAACCCGTGACATGACAGTGATCCGTCTCATGTATAGTGTCAAATCTCAGTACACAGACAGTTCCAATAAATACTGATATGCGTATTCTTGTTTTCAGGCCCGTCTGCCGCAACTGCGTGGTGTCACCCACGGGGTCATCACCGCCCCCACTTCAAGAGCAAGCTTCATCACCGCCCCCACCAGCGCCGGCATCACCCCCCACCTCACCGCGCCTCTTGCCCTCACTACCATCCCCTCAGCCGTCACACAGCGGCTCATCAGCGCCCAGTCAATCGAACTCCCCCCACCCGTATTCATATCCAAACTTTAGAAGAAGTCAACCAGTCCAGAATCAAAGTTACCCAGAGTTTGGGTTGCTGCACAGTCATAGCGTGTCGCAGCTGAACCAGCCTGGGCAGAGTTACCAGTCGCCCCAGTCTCCGCAGTCAGCCATGTCTCTGTCCCCACACCCTGTGCCCCAGGGCAAGTTCCGAGGGCTGCTGGAACACGCGGAGAGGCTGATGAAGCCGGGAGACCCTCACCGGCACTCGCAGAGTGATGACGACTCGGGATGCGCGCTGGAGGAGTACACGTGGGTGCCGCCTGGGTTGAGGCCCGAACAGGTAATTTCGCTTCCTTTATTACATTAGGTAATAATCAGTTAAAAAGCTAATAGTTAGTTATTTATCATCGACTTAAGCAAACGTAGGGAAACATTGTTTTAATTGTGAAGTTTCCATTCAAATAAGCAAATTCAAAATATTGTATTTGTCACAGGAGTACACAACAATATTTTATTTATCTAAAACCAGAGCCTACGTCGCTTTTCACTACCCCCCACAAACAGAGCGCGTAATATTCCGCATTAGCATACAGCAGACGCACAACAGACGGACGGACAAAGTGGCCAGCAACTCTAGCCACAGCCACAATAGTCCCTTTGTCCCTCTGAGCCATTGTTTAGCAGCAGCTTGCTCTTTTTTGAACCGCTCTGCGGCTTTGTCAATGAAACTGTTTTTAGGGAAATGGCCAGTTTCAATGGTTCTATTTTTCAAATTCGAAAATGGAAGTGCTGTCTAAAAAGGTTGTTTTCTTTGTTATTTGTGGCATTTCATGCTGCGTTACCATAAACACGCAAATGCCAATATTAAAAAAAAACCGCGAATAATTTTCGTATTATGTTAATTTAATATATTCATAAAGACTACAGAAGCAGAGGAAATGGAGGACCGTACAATATTTAATGTCAGTCGTGGTATATATTTTAATTCACATAAACGAATGAGACATTGCCAGCTCACCGTGAATTAAGTAATGTAAGCTGATGGTAATCGCAGTTGTCATTACTTCTGTCGTTGTGTCATTAGGGTATCATGTTTGTGCATCTACACTTAATATGTCGTCAAGTAATCTCGGATATTTTATTTAAAGAACCTGCCGAAAGGTTATATGAGAATGATACTGCGATTATATTCTGATGGAGTAAGAAATGTGGTTAGAGGTCCGTACGAAATTATATAAATACACATTTTTTTAAAGATTTGCTTGATACAATATCAGATGTAACTTTTAAGTGAGACTTCTTGATCTGGCATAATTAAAAATAAATAGAGTATTGTAATAATACTATTTTATTTAGCCATATTATGCGTAAAACAAAAACAATAGCAGTTTCATTATGAAAGCCCCAGAATAACTTGAAAATACTACCTCATACTCCGGAGGGGACCGCCCGCGGCCGACAGTAATGACACCGCACTTTGAATGCCAAGATATCTTCGGTATTTATAATTACAGTAAAAATAAAGCTTCAAGTCGAAGGCAACGGAGCAAAAAATTAAAATGTCTCTCCCGGCTGTTTGCCCCTTCGGTAATAAACCTCGGTCTTACAGACGAAGGAAGAAGGAATTTCAAGTTCGGGAATGACTTTATTTCAGTTCAGGGCTATCGTCATTAAGTGGCTTAGGGACCGACGAGATCCGAATTCTTATTGAGGGCACAATTATATAACGCCACGCCTCTTTTTCTAGGAAGAAGTAAACTTCCTACTACACAACTGCTTTAATGCTTAAATCCTAAAGAAAATATTCTCCTCAGAAATCCCTACGACCTGATTTGTTCTCGTCTCTTTTATTTTCTCTTGAACACATCAAGCTAAGGGCTTCTTGTAACACAATTCGTCAGCCATCTCGATTTGACTTCCTGCCGGATTCGGTTCATTGACTATTCCGTTTTCTAAATCCCCCAGAGTAGCTAAACTTATCGATGTATCGATGGCGTTTGAGAGACATACATAATATTCTTTTTTTTATAATATAATATTCCTCACACATTCACACAACGTCATCTAGTCCCAAACTAAGCAGAGCTTGTACTATGGGTACTAGACAACTGATAAACATACTTATATACTTTTCTTTTTGTAAATACATACATATTATACATAGAAACACCCAGACTAAGTCAAACACCCATGTTCATGCACACAAATGTTTGACTTATGCGGGAATCGAACCCGCGACCCACAGCGTGGCAGGCAGGTTCTCTAACCACCACGCCATTTGGTCGTTACATACAAAGGTTTACAACATGGAACCCTTATAGATGCTGTAATAAATGATAGTGACGACTCAGGTTCGAGTAATTGTGTTCCAACCTTATTCAGAATGTTCATTTGACCAATTCATTTATCTACCTGAGCTAATATATCAGAATGCTCGGAAGGTATATTTTATACACCTGTACTTTCATGAAAATTCTATGATTTTAATAACTGATTTCCGCCTTGACCGAAATACAAACTACATAATTAAAAGAGCCTATAGGTATATTAGAAATACTTTCATTCCATGCTCATCCCTAAATCAATTACCCCTGTCTCCGGTAATATTTCCTGCTCTAATCTCATAACGCCACTATCAGGCTCCGGCACTGGTCAGCCGATATTTCTTCTCTGTAATACCTTAATGCAAGAAATAATATATTTTCCCCCTGGGTAAAACTAATTGATGATACTAAAATGTGTTTGTGTATCTAATAATCCTATATCCTCTCTTAAAATATTATTATCTATGTCCCATGTTTTAATACCTATAGTAACGCTTCAGTGAGTTAGCTGTGAAAGCATAACAGACGGACAAAGTTACACACTTTCGCATCTAAACAACGCAGTAGATACTGCAATTCAATATTTACAATAGAAATACGAAATAAATTAAATCATAAAAATATAAAATTAGCAGCTTTTAAGTACATGCATATAAAATAATATAGGGTGTCCTGTAAATATTGGTTAAAACGTAAAGTATACATTGCTTAACTGATTAACTACGACTTATTTAAATATTTAAAAAAGACAACATTCATCATTTCATTCATTATGAATGAACAAAAAAAAAAACAAAAAAAGACAACGTCAACCGAGATTTACTGATTTCTGAATTATACTTTTTTTAAGCTTTTTGTCTGCCAAACTACAAATATTAATTTACCAAGCTCTTCTCTCTTCTAATCGATATCTCCATAACTTCCAGGTGCACCTGTACTTCTCGGCCCTCCCCGAAGACAAGGTCCCCTACGTGAACAGCGTGGGAGAGCGGTACCGGCTTAAGCAGCTCCTGCAGCAGCTGCCGCCCCAGGACAACGAGGTAACTACCACACATCACAAGTACCAGGTAACTGCAACGATGCATAGTGCATGGAGATAGCATGGGGGACTGGTTCTTGTTGGCACTCACTTCTGGAACGCACGACTTTTTAAAAACACAGTTTTGGATAATGTCAGGCTTTCGAAACTATTTAAAGAAAAGTACTGCTTATGAAAGTTACTGGGTGTGGCAGTTCATCTATGGGTTGACTTACTTTAGTATGATACAAAGAAGGTCAAAATGACTTACCCATTTGTGAAAAGTAATTCTTTGCTTTAAAAAATATTAGGCCAGATTTAAGACTTAAAGGGAATTTCCCTGAACTTATATTCAATCACATTTAAGACAATAAAACATACTTTCGGTCAATGTGCATGAATATTTTTGATTTCTGTCGTGCAGGCAATTGTCTTAATTGCATATTTTTTCAAAAACCTTTACCAACCCCAAAAAAATAGTAAGAGAGTGAAAATAATGCATGAACATCTAATAAAGCCGAAAAGGCCGAAATTAACTCAATTTCCATACCTTATATCCAAGCTACTCATCATAAAGATCGGTACAAGCTCCTAACCTCAGCATGCTGACTTTTTACTATTCTGATTCCAGGTGCGCTACTGCCACGCGCTGTCAGACGAGGAGAGGAAGGAGCTGCGACTATTCAGCGCGCAGAGGAAGCGAGAGGCGCTCGGCAGAGGGCAGGCCAGGCAGCTGCACGCGCCATCTCCCTGCGATAGGGTATGTATCTAGATATAGTGCTGCATGATTAAGAAGGAACAGCGCTCAGAGATCTCCCTGCGGTAGCGTGGAACTGTGATTCTGACAGTTCTTTGATCATTGGTTTAACGCATCGAGAAGATGTCGGAAATTAATTGAAAGATTTCAATTTTAAAAATACCTATGTAGCTGTGGTTCCTACACACTTGTAAAAAAATGATCACCTAAAATGCAGTACCCTGTGACGATAAAGAGAACTAACTACTGCCCAAGCAGCTCAGAAACAGACACAAACTTCGTCATACCTCTCGTACAAATTAAGACCCGTACGTGTTCCCAAGATATTGAATAGCAAATATCCAATTAAGACCTGGTGCCCAAGACGCTATTGAATCAATTACGTTCCTCCGTGTTGATTAGCTGGTTGCTTGCTACCCGGGGCACGTCGTCTGCATTTATACCTTCATCCCCGACCCCTGGGATGTCTTCTCTGCGGTGTCCACAGGACGAGATAGAAATATCAAACACTTATTAAATTCTGGGCGGTTTTGTTTATGATATTGTGTTGGGGGTAAATGAGTGTAAAACTTTGTTGTATGAAATAACTCATGATGATATTTCAACAGTAAGTACCGTTGATCCTACCTAAGTACATCAAAGATTATTGTAGTTAGGTCCATAAACAGCGTATCAGTCGCGACGTTACAGGAATACCCGGTAAACAAGATGTCTAAGTAAATGATAACTTTACCCATAATCTAGAATTAACACGCTGAGTGCGTAAATTACAAGCCCGTCACAAGTTGTCGAATTAACTGGCCAAACATTCACAAAGTCATGCCTCATACTCAACCAATAAAATAAAACCAAACAAAAATCGACTAACACTAAAAATGCGATGCAAAGCTATACTTATCCCACGTTTTACTAATATCCTTGCGAAGCGGTTCATTATCCCTCCTGCGGAATTAACGGAGCAGTATCGTAATCCTGACAATTTATTCAAGCAGCCCTGTATTAGCACTCGCTTCATCCCTGGACCCCGCATGTCTGAGGGCGATACCACTGCAGGGAAAAACTTTTCACTTTTTTAAATCGGACTTGAGTCTTTTTACGTCAGATTTAAAGTGAAGAGGGGTTTCTGTTATTGGTCATTTATATATCTTTTATTCACACTTTTAAAGATGTAGCTCCGCACTGTAGTGGGTTCTTTAATATTTTACCTAAATTAACATTGGGTGCTATAGTTATAAATTATATAGTTTTCAACTTAACTGGCCTCTGCCATCTGTTTCATCCGAGTCCTATTTAAGCTATATCGAGACCGATAAGAAATATTTTTCGACAAATGGCCTATAGGTATAACACAGAAATATTTTTGGATCGTATTATATATCGGACCAGTGGTTCCTGAGATTAGCGCGTTCAAGAAAACAAAAAAGAACTCTTCTGGTATATAATATTAATCCAGATAGGGATATCTACGTAGATACTTATAATTATCAAGTAATAATTACGACTTCTTTGGACAATCGTCTCCATATAAGTTAACACCGTCCCCTCCCCCCGCTGTCCACTCCACCCCTCGCCGCAACATTTTAATCCCAGCGCCCATAAATCAAAGGTTTCTCCCCGTTACAATTGATTCGCGTATTTTTTGCCCTCGCCCTCCGAGTCTGTGTAGCCAGCAGTATATTGAGATAACCCAATGTTTTTATTTAGTAACAACCTGCAGTTGACTTTGAAGGATGGATCCAGGGTTAGGCAGCTTGAAACTTGTGGAAAAGGGCGGGGAAGCCATTTTTTTTTAAAGTTGCCATAGCATACTCTAGCTGCATCAAGATGCAACCAATTTGACACAAACTTATAATAATTTTCATCCGTCATTTTCAAAATCAGCACTTTTCCAAAATCAAAAGAAAAGACCAAAGCTCCCAAAAGTACTAAGTGTTTTTTCTCTGGGAAGAAGGAGAGACGCAACTAAGTCCCCAGCAACACAATTCTATCTGTCAAATTAGAAGAACCAGATTTATACAAAAACAAGTTTAATTTAAAATTACTTGCTATAAAATAATATCACATGAAAAATAATAAATTAATTAAAAATCAAAATTAACACATGTGTTGGCTCGCACACGTGATATTTCTTGAGCTTGGGCCTATTTGATGGTTCAAAATGGGTTTGAGTTTGAAGCGGGCAAAACCAGTCCGCACGAAAATAAAACTTTGCTTAATTTTTGTCCCTTGGATGAAACAGCATTTCCCCTAAGTACAGTAGGTTAAATTACTTTTCATTAATTGCGAGACACGGTTCCCGTCCAAAATATGCAAAGTTATCTCCTAAAAATTTGTTAAGACTAACTGCAGTTTTAATTTAGCGAGCCGTTAAATTAAAAGCTGCAATTAAACTGTGCAGTAACAATTACCGGTAGGCGATGTCCCGGGTTCGAGTCCCAGACGGTTCAAATCTTTAATCACTGAAGTTTTAAATTGCTTTAAGCTGATGACTGAATTTTTCCTCGTTTTAATTTTGAAACTCGTTAAGTCTTATTGTGCAAAGTTCATCTTGAAGTTCTGCTCGTTAAAAAATAACCTTTTTTGGGTAATTGTAATATTGTAATTATAAGGGCATGAAATGTTAATAATTCAGCGTTTTTTTGTTGATTACTATTATATTTATTATTACATGATAATTAGTATGATATGATTTGTAATAAGACTATCCCGAATAAAAATAACGTATTTTGTCTGCATCGATCGATGCAAACAGAGCTAGAACATGAAACATGTCTTGGGTCTCCTTAGAGGTCCTGTCTGTCCTGAATATAGCGTTGTGAAACAAGCCAGTTAAAAAACAACCTTCTTATTATCTAACTCTTCATAAGTCACTGTCGTATAAATAATATTCAAACCATCTAGCAAGCTATTCGTCCAAAAAAATAAACGGCCTTTACTTCTTTAGTTATGTATGTATGTACTTACTACTTACCTACATCTGATGCAAAATGTAATAACAAGGTTAACCCCAGTATAAAAAATCTAAATCTAACTTTACTTTGTTTGAGACATATTTCAGAAAACACCACATAAGTATATACATATTTATCTTTATTAATATCGACATAGGTAACGCTGAGATGCGCACCCCTTCACTACTTCTAAATCTGCGAGCAGACGGCCGGGGGTGAGCACACTGAATAAAATAAAATCAAAAGAACACAGACAACCTCCGTCTGTGACGTCACGGATAAGTTCGGCTTCTTCGGAATACTCTTTATATTTGTTTTCTTAACGAGCACACTGGCAACACAGAGTTCTGGAGGACTCTGGTTGGTTTTTGTTTCCTGATTTTAAAAATAATTATGAACAGGAAGAATTATAAAACTACCTTATTTTCGTGCATAGTTCAGCTCAATTTGATGAAAAACAACTATTAATTCAGTTAATATTTGTATACACATTCGTTTAACGATGCCATGCAGTGAACACGACCTTTTAATTCAAACGTATCCTACGCTTGAAACTGTAAGCTTTAAATGACAAACTCTCAAACTAAAAAAAGTCAATTAAACTTTCAGCAAGGCTTTCCAGCAATTCAAACATTTGCCAAACTTCCAAATATCCATTCGTTGGTAACTTTTGACACCGCGCGGAGCGCAGCGGTGCATCAAATAAGTATAATTATGAAAACCATCGCAATATGCCTGGTGCGCGACTCCGTGAAATGATCCGCCGCTCCCCCACCCCTCACCCCCGCGGACAATTAGCGGTTAATGTGGTGGAAACACTTTCCACAAACGAAAAGCAGTCTTTCATTTTCTTGTGTGTGAGCGTGTTCGTTGGCTACGATGCGATTCCACGTTAAGGAAGGCAGTACATACCTATGGTATCTAGCAATTTGGAATGGCTTCGTGTTGCGCAAAACTTAGATATCGATGTGAATCTGTTGTAGAAAAACCTAGATGTATTATTTCCATATAACATAAAGAAAACTATGGCTAATCTAACTAATCTTACAAACATCAAATAAAATATTAAGACCACAAAAATGTGATAAAAGCCTTTAATAGCGACTATTCTTCAATGAAGAAACATTTACCAAAATATCTAAATATCTTCATGAATATGCAGTTAACAAGTAAAATATAGTTCTTGCGTTACAATAGTGGAAACGCGCTCCGTCTCGACTTTCCTCTAAAGTTCCTTTGAGTTCGCAGCGCTTCACTGAATTTTACGACACCGCGAGCGACGTCGGGAACCAACACTAAAGTTGCTTCTTTGATTTTATATTCATCATTAAGTACGTCTCTCATTTATTTGAAGATTCATGTTTCAGAAATACAAAACCACACGCTCAATCTCATTAGGCTTGTTGCCGTCAATCCGTAGTTGGGCTACCAGTCTACCACTATAAGATTCTTCCAACAACATTAACTGGTTGCTCCTTTAGCTTACTTTTGAAATTATAAGCGAGGTATATGTAAAGAAATTAATACAATTTTAAATTAAAACCCGCCGCAATATTATGATACGCATAAAAGATTTTAGTTTTCCACCTGCATGAACCACATTAATCCTGTGCTCAACAAAATTATATAATTGATTTATTAAAAATGATATTGCATGAAAATTGGTAAAATATGGCTGATCATTCACCCTTATGCAACAACATCATTGTACCTTAATTTGCAAAAATAATGTCTATGTCATATACGTATTCTGTTAGGTTAGACAAATTAATAACTTACTTTCCCAGTTATTCACCTCATAATGGGAATAGCACGTGAATGAAATAGGGCGCATCCGTTCAGGTGATATTCAACAGCACACCAAACATTATCACATATTGCAAACAGCGCCATCTGGTGTGGAGTAGATGAATTATGTTTGTTTTGCAATGTTTGTTTTTCATAAAAATATATTTGTGAAATTGAGTTTTTTTTGAACAGTACGTATCTATTATTTAATTCTAAAAAAAATCCTAAAGTCGTCATCTTCCTTCATAAATATCTACAGATTTTTTGTTTACTTATAACTTAAGTTCGCCATTCCACAACTGCAATAACCTAGTTGCCAAAGAAAATAAAACATCCTCAACTGAGTCTAGACAGATCCTGTCACTATAAATCACGTCTCGCAACCGCTATCTTGCCGCCACCTCATACATTACGCGCTACAAAGGCCTGCTCCACGTGTGGTTGCTAAATGGCCCATTAAGTGACGATGTACAATGCGGACCCATCACTGCTGGAGACTGAGGACTGGATTTGGGGTGGTTTAATTGCTTTAGGACAAGGTACTGTTAAGCTCAGTGTACTCGGCTGGATTTTATGTGAGTTATTGCTGTTCTGATAAGAGGTTTCAAGATATTTCACTTCAATTTTCAGTTTCGGTACGTAAGTTTCTGCTAAGGAAAACAATTTTAGCCACCGACCAGCCAATTTAAGTAAGCGCTTTCCCAATAACATTTCATTAAACCCATTACGTAATTCATCTCGAAACTTCTCTTAACTTATCTCGCACACCTGCACCATCGTTCGCAGTTACACTCATAAACACACTCTTTCCTTGCTTCTCAACTTTTCACAAGATAAATTGCCCAACTTGCAGCTCCCTCTGTTATGATACTTGTGATTTATCGCCGCAAGTAATGAGCACGTGTCGCTGACAGATGGCGCCACTGAGTTGTTTATTGGACTCCAACCGATTTATTGCAAAGGGGCTGTGTAAACTTGTAGAACAAGGGTAACGACTTATTAACAAACATTTTATCGTTTTCCGTGAGTGCAAATGTGTGTTAGATAATGCTTAATGTATGATCTTAGTTTATGTAGGGACAATAAAATTACGATTATGCCTTGATATAAACTTTGGTTAGGTATTCAATTTTATTTAAATAACAACTCACGCTTGGAATTATTGGCTTATGTTTGAATTTATTTGTAGATTCACGATTATAGAAAATAAGGTATCACCGTATTTTCTCAAGAGTATAAACTTTCTTAGATTGTGTTCAGAAAGTTAAATAGTTTTGAATAGTTTGCGAAATAAAATTCAAATGACTGTCAAGTTCTTAGATGACTAAATATGAGAAGATGTGGCTAGCTCACGTACTAACAAGATTAAGCATTTATTTGTTTGAAAGTACACCTTAATAGGCGATTAAATTGCTGCATGCCGTTAACAACAATAGTCAATGTCGAGAAAGTTTAAAAACAATATGATTGCTTAGGACATGAAAGTTTATTTTACGTTGTATTACCGTCCAATTCACTTTCACCATAACTCAATATTTAGATGTTATATGTATACCCTAACCGCATAAAATTTAAGATAAGGTTTTCTAAAAACGAAACGGTAGAATGATTTGCCATTTGTTGTTGTGAAACCGAAGAGGCAGGTTCTGGGTTTAAGAATACATCAAACGCGACTTACAGAATTAAAACCAATTATTAAAGACTAAATTCAGGTAAGTGTAAAAGTCAAATAATAAAAAATATTTAAAATTCTCGAAAACATTGTGTTGCCTTTTTTTCTAGGAATATTTATCAGAGCGCCATCTATCCTTGGTTGTAGAAGTCTCTACAAGCTTCAGTTTGCGCGGTTAGTCTACTCGCCCGCCCCGGCAGGGTTCCCCTTGATTCTGTTTCAAGAATTCAACAATAGATGGCACTGCACTAAATACCTCTACCAAATTTATCTAGATGTCACTACAGCCCACTTTCTTAAAACTTTTGTGAACCAAAGAAAGTTATGCATCCATTATTATTTTACATTCATAATAAAACAGTCTTAAAACGTTTCCGCGAAGGTGTGAAAATGATTTTTGTTCTTCTTATTTTTTTTATACCGCGGCGTGGGAACGTCGGTCAGGTAGTGGGTATCACAGATTATAAAGCGTCGTAAAACCGATGGCACAGCGTTATTGTTGTTTATTGTGTTTAGAAGTTGTTGCATCACGTTCCCTGGTTACTACGTGGCATTCCGGATCATCTCAGCGCCGCGCGGATAGTATAAGTCGCGCGAAGACAAAGGAGCCGGACTGAAGTTGATTGTCTCGAAGGAAACTAGAACTAGTGCATGCCTTTTATGTAGGTTTGCGTAATACGAGTTGGAGCCTTGTTACTATACGCAATAAAGTAGCGTATCGATACTAAAGGAATATTATTGAGCCTGATACAAGCACGAACGTAAAACCAATGCTTTGTTGGATTTTAATCTATTTAATTGAGTAGGTATTATGTACTTACCTACTTGACATTTTAATCCGTTTGCAAATCTAGAACAGTTAGGTACTACGACCGACGCCGTGGGAAAATTTTATAAAACTTTGGACGCACTAACTTCGCTTTGGAGTTTTAAACCGAAGAGACTAAAATAAAATATCTCTAGATAGGTGAGTAGGTAGGTACTCATCCTCAATAACGGAAACTGTAACAAAACGTTATGATTACCTAACCCACTTATTGCGAAACATTATCGTGTAGTAAAACAAAGCTTTTATCTAAAAATATTTCATTCATTGAACATCCATCAACTTTAGACAGCATTTTGAACTGTATTCCATCGTAATAAGGCGTGAACTTCTATACTTTACAGAAGAAACAGTTGAATGGGATGATTTCATAGAAAACATAAAGAAATCTACAATTGGTGAATATTAGGCCTAGTGCGAAGGAAAATATGTCCTCTTTAATAATTCTTGGAAACTTGCCTCAGTCTAACTGTCGATAGATAATATAATTAAGACATAGTCATTTGTATATGCAATAAATACAAAAATGCTATAGCTGTTCCTCTGAATTTTGGTGGCAGTATAGAGCTATTAATAGCTACACAAAGCTACAAGCAGTCGACTTAAAGTAACTACGAAGATTTACTTCTAAATTCAAAGACAACACAGAAGTAAGTCATTATATCATTGATACTCCCTAAAACATGATCACAAGCCAATCAATAACCATACCACAAACATTGGCCAAACATGAACACCAACATATATGAATGACATTAGACAATAGTCCATTGAAAGGGCCAACGTTTGCTCAAACTCTCGTTATGAATGAACTTACTGCGGCTATATTTAGCCTGTTCGCCGCATTCGAGGCTATAAAGCAAGGAATTCGCTGACCATTCATACGATGCACTGGTAACGTGCTAAAGCTAAAATTGTATTTAACTACACTTGTTACTGAACTACTTATCAGGTACCTAATGCTGAAGGAAAATGAACCTTCGAATCGATCTTACTTGATAAGCTTAGTCTAAAGGCAATTGGATATCGCTATCGCAAACTCTAAACGGGTCCACAGATATTTCAGGTGTGATATGAATCAGATACTTGTCAACCGAACTTTTGTTTGGAAAATCTTTGAGAAAGTTTGTCAATTTAATCGCCATCAACCCAATTTCTGGAAGCGAAAAGAAGACAAATCAGTGTTGTAAGTTGTAACACTAATTTCTATGACTTTGGTGTCAACTTAAACAAATAAGTTATAACAATAGCATTCGACTTGAAGTTTCTATCGGACATAGATTAATTAACATTATGGGACAGTAATAAAATGCTTGTACCACAAAAAACAATGATGTTAATAAAATTCATATAAAGGCGAACACACAACAGTTTACAAAATCGACTGATGGCGCTTGACGTTTTTTGTGAAAAAAAAAAATCGTATTCAAATCGTGAGGGAGGGTTTTTGTCCTCCGTACCACCTGCCACCCAGCGGCTGACGGGCACAACATATAAGGAGGCTCTATTTACTGAATAAGCTTACTGGATAAGCTTTGGGGTCATAAAAAAATATGTGAGTGAATATATTAGGGTCAAAAAGTTAAATGATGAAGTCAACGCGTATAGAAAGTCTGACAACCAGTCCCCCTTAGCAACAGGGGGATGTTGTCATGTTGTTCGGGTAACTGGATTGAGGGGGTATAACACTAGCATTCAACTGCACCCGTTTAGACTGGATACTGACCTCCACTTCGCTGGGATATGTCTAGGCAGCTGATAATAACGCGATAACGTAGAAACAGTTATATACCTATACCAGAATAGTATGACTACGTAACCCCTTGGCAATAACAAGACCAATCAATCAGCTCTAGATTTTATAAAACAAAAGCTGATCGATCTTCGCCAAAAAGAACCTCGGTACGGTAATGGGCAAAAATGGCTAAAAACAACAATTTCTTCTAAACGTCGGCACTTTTTACTGAACCTTTGAGATCAAAGCGTCAAAGCCGCCGGGAGGAATTAGACATCATTTTATGTAAGTAGATCAACGGAACAGGTTTTTGCGCATGCCATTGATCGGTAATCATTGGCTGTTTTTGTAGTTAACTCGATCAAAAAGAAGAGAGGTAGCCATCGCTACATCTACGACCTGATGCCTTTACGACCAGCAAATTGTGGTCCTAACCGACAATCCTTTTACATGCTAAAGGTTTATCAAGAATTCTTGACGTTTGCTCAATGTATCACCTCTGCATTCTAGATATATTGTTAAGTAGAAATAAATATGACTTTTTTGGACTGTACAACCTTATACAGGTACAAGTAAAAAGCTTATCTGCTGACCCACAAAGTTAACGACCGTGCAAATGACTGTATAACAAGCATTATTTATGTCAAATCCAATAAAATAATGTGCACAGTACAACAATATGCGATCGCAATCCGCGAGTGACGGACGATCGCGACAGATGCGCGTGAGCACGTATGATCACACGGAATAGGGCTGACAAGTAAAGTAGATTACAATTTGATTTTGTTTCCGTAGGAAATCTAGTTAATTGTATTTTCAGATTTATAGATAATGTCTTTAGTAAAAAGATCGATATACCAAATTAAAAAAGTAGTTCTTTGGATTAGGTGCAGCGAACAGCAGTCAAATTGGATGTTTTAAAATTATTTGACATTATGGAAAAAATGCGATTTAGTATAATCAACTGTAGGTATGACACAGAGGCAGACAGCAATTCGCAGCGCGAGCACCCCTAACTCCAAACCTCCGTAACATCCTCTATTTAACCTCAAACTGACAGTTTTTGCTCCACTTTTTCTGCGTCTAACATTATGCTTATGTAACTATTTTTTCTATTACTTATCTGTGTTTGATGACTAAAAAAAACTTTTTTCTTCTCCCGGCATATGGCGCGCGGCGCGTGCGCCAGCACATTGCGTCTGTTTTTTTCGCATCCGATTCGAAATTCAAAATTCAAATATGGCGCATGTGTGCAGACGAATATTGTTGTGGGTTTTGTTTATTTTTTTCGTATTCTTTCTTGTCGATAGACTCCCGTCTGGTCTTTGGAAAAAATTAAAAAGTAATAAACAAATAAAGTGGTATTATGCGCGTGCGCCAGGTGGACAGTCGACCTGGACGGGGGAGAGGGCTTATAAGGGAGTACGTAATTGCTATATTGCAATAATCTTGATTTTCTTCTGATCCCCATTAAGACATTTAAGTAAAGTAAAAATATTTTTTATGATGCAGATTATTTTCATCCCATTACCTCTTGGATGTCACCTCTTCGATATCTTGCGAAACTGTGTCTCTCGTACGGAATTTAAAAATGATTTCCCAATCTCCTGGTATACCGGTACATCTTCAGGCTGTCCACCGCTAGTACACTCACACTTTTTGCCACATTTTTTCATATACCGCCTGTTGCTTTTTTGAGTCATTACGGCGGCTGTTTAAGCATACTTTATGGCGAGCACAGTCGGGGGTGACTATTATATTTTTAAAATACTTTTTTGAGACTGTCTCGAGTTCTTTAGGGTGGTTTTTTAATTAATGCGTGTGTGGGATTAGCACTTCTTAATTTGCTTTCTTGTTTCTGAATTATAACCCGTTAATGTGTTGAAAGGGGTTTCCGTTTATTGATTTTAGTTTGTGAGTGACGTTCTGTTTTTATGTTTTTTTTTTCTAACGGGTTGATATTGTTTTCGAAAAAATATATTCCGTTTAAGAATGTAACATCTTTGATGTTTAGTTGACATTCTAAGATTAACACGTAGACAACAGAATTGTAATATTCTCTATGATTTGCGTTTCTATTTTCAAATTTCAATGTCCATTCTTTAATCATCATGTCGATAAATTCCTTAATTTGATGGGAATATCTCAAACATAAATGTTCGCTATTGCCTAGTAAAGAATCCACCAATCTGACATCGAGCGTGTATTTCCGGCAGTTGTGCCTAATGTGCGACAGTTTATGACGCGATAAATCTGCACAACGCGGTAATCAAACGAAAGGACATCGATAAAAGTTATGTCCAACCATTTTATTAGCGCCCCTCCCTATTTCCGCGTCCCGAAATAATGTCAGTTTCGATAATATTTGTTTTGTATTTTCATTCTGGAAGATTTTAGTAAGTTGTACATTGGTAGATAAACTGTCTGCGAACATTACAGATGTTGATTTCTCTTTTCTGAAAACTGCTCACGGCAAACATCTTCAGTTATTGAAAGTCAAATGGGTCACCACTAAAAGGTAACCTTAATAAAGTTTTAAGGAGACCTGCTGTTTTGAGTAGAGTGTACTAATTATGAACTCTATAATTTAAATTGGATTTACGTAACTACCTAGGTATATTTACATTTCTACCTATAACTATATTTCTATAAAACCTCAATGAACTAAACAATCAATATAAATCACAATTATCGTTTTGCGTCAGCGCCGTCAGTATGGTGCGCAGACGCAGCGTGTTCGCGCATGCGCCTTTCGCGTCGCCCACTGACGACCATCGACCTTACGCTTATGGGGAGATGAGAACGTGTCATCTTGTCAAGCTGGTGAAAGATTTGAGGATTCTTCTAGTCATTTATTTTTTTTATATGCTGTCGAACATACGCATTAGTGTTTTGTTCGTTCATTAAGACTTCCATGATGCTCAAGTAGCCAAGTTCGGAAAAGCAAAACATCTTGTGGTGTGTACAAGTAGGGACCATACAAATCTTCTAGTGCTCTGAACCTACCTCTTTTCGGGAACTAGTGATCTGGGTGAAGTTGGTAGCGATGATGATCCCGTACCAACTGTTTGGTGAAATGCTTAACAAACCAGATGATGATTTGATAATGAGTACACATTACTCGATAATATTGCTATATGATATAGAGAAAGGAGACGACCAAAGATACGATGGATAGATAGTGTAAAAGCCGATATGGCGTGAACGAATGTTACTTGTGAGATGATGGCAGGTAGAATAAATGGAAGACAGAAATATGCTGCGCTGAAATCAAATACAATTGGGATAAGAGCAGGAGAAGGCTTCTAAGCTTTGTGTTTTGGACATTTTGCTGTAACAAAAGTTTGCAAAATATTTTCCGATACAACAATGAGCAGACAGTGACGTAACTTACAACGTATGAATGCGGGCGGCGGGTCACTGACCTTTATCTCGCTATCTCATTGTTAGTGATGCTGTAACGTATGTGTTTTGGCAAGCGCGCCGGGCGGTTACAGTGCGCCTCTATTCTTTTGCCTCTAACCCTTACATACATTAGAAACCGCCTACCGAAAGGCCGTTTCTAATAGGGAGACTCACTTTCAATGCCAATATATCGATAAAAAGGATGAACGAACTATCAAATGAGCGAATCGGTAAACATTTAATGAACGACCATGTCTTTAAAAAAAACAGAAGATGGACATGGAGGCCAATTAGGTTTCTGACGATCCACGCTTGTTCCTAAAACCATGAGAATTTTATTACAAGGAAAAGCAAATCTATTATTTAGAATTAGACGATTCTTGTGAAATAGGACCATTCGTTACTTTCTAAATAAACTTTTTAATGGTGTATCTTAAGAATATTTATCGACAATATGTCCCGTCACTACCCTTCAACTACGCATAGACTGCAGTGTCCTTGGCAAGGCAGGGCCCGCTGGCCATCCATTTGGCAAGGGACTCAGTTACTCCCACGCCTTGGAAACTTAGCTGCCCAGATTTATGGTAACACCCCAACGTATAGTTATCTCGAGGAGACATCACTTCCGCAGCATTTTTGGCAACTGTGAATAATTTTGTGATATGTCTAGGAGGGGGTATTATTGTTGTATGAAATATTGAGTGCGTTAAGGAAATGCGATTGAATGAATTTGATGCCCTTTATACTGTAACTAAATCGTTTACCCACGAAGACTATTCTTACAATTTTAATCTCCAGTAACATGCCAGACGAAATTGTTCTTAGATAAACGAGAATATGGCAGTTAACAAAAAAATACTTACAACGAAAGCATTTTTACCACAAAAAATCGACGATGCCCTAATTTAGCAAGCCCTGCGTCATCCTTACAACCGTATTCTCGAAGCCCATTCTTGAGCAGCATTTGGCAAACATTACACCAGTCACGGTCCTTGTTATCAATTCATGTCTCCCATGATAAGCCAATTGCTCCGCTCCACTTCCCCCCCTCAATCAATATGGAGATGCTAAGCACAACTTATTAATTCCTTAGCCCGCATTCTCGCAGAATGATAATCATACATTACAATGATAATGGCATGATGTCTGACGTCAAGTATGGGGGATGGAAGAATATCATTCATGGAGTTATCAGCGTTATGATATGACATATTGGCTTAGAATTTTGCCTGTATATTGGCATACGTATCTAATGTGATTTTGCCAATTTCTTCTGTTCCGTTGCGATTTTTCTCTGAAAGTGGCATACAGAAATTATTAATACTTCTCATGAGATGACGATACTGATTGAAGTGTGATCATGCCATTCTTTTTGATTAACATTACAGGTGCAGACTTACTTCTTCCTAATACTGCACTTCAGGATGACCTCAAACTGAACCACAAACTACCAGGACATAATGACACCCTCCCAACATACCAAGACAGCTTACAATTACAATTAATGAAGGCATCCTAACAATCCGTCACTATCCACATTAACGTCCTATCAAGAACTTAGCGCACTAAAATTAAATCGCACTTTATTCTAAGTATAGCGAACATCTAAATAAGGAGTTCGCGTATATTTGCGCCATGTGCTGTCCCGGTATATTTGCGAATGTCTAGACAACTCAGTCACAATAAATATGTAATGAATGCTTTGGCCATTAAAAGGGAGACAAGAGCGTTTCCCGTCTGATCAAAAAAGTCATTGGACTTAGGATATACTAGGGCCGGTCTAGCGTTCCACCAGGATTACCACTTGGAACTTGAATGTGTGAACTGGTAAACTCGTGACCAGGCAGTCACCATACTCTGCCAGTCAATAATTATAAGCGACTCAGTTACTCTGTTTAAGAAAAAAATAATTAATTTACAAACAATATTTTCTATTCTGACCTTTCAATGGGGCAAAGCTTTACCGTCCAGTCGGTAGGCGATGTCGTATCCATTGAATATGTGCGCTTCACTAATGAGTGTTTCGACACTAGAGTTAATTGTTGCCGAGCGTTCGCCGTCTTTTTGTCTCGCAGAGGATGTAATGAACACACTATGCGTCACCAGCGACATCCCAAGCACATTGCTGTATCAACAGTTGAAAAATTTATATCCACGCTACGAAGAAAGCCAACATGTTAATACAAATTAAATTTAAAAAAGTAACTTAATTAAACCTATAGCAAAAATGAGACAAGTCAAAATGACAACGCATAGTGTTCCACGTCGGTACGTTTACAGAAAAAAATATTCACTTTGCAAATGGCGACATTTTCATTACCCTTTTTATTTTACGAGCGGGGTTCGTCGATTGCGATCAGTTCACACAGTTAAACTTAAAATGATTGCTATTTAAACGCCCAACTTTCAATAACACGACAGGGAAATGTCGTTGTTCCATATCTTCATTATTATATCTTTGTCGCCGACTTTAATTACCTTTCCTTGATTGAAAATAAATGACAGCGCTTAGCTTTTGTATTATTTCGCATTTCTTGCGTATAACAAAGTTGTGAGTGCCTTTTGAACTTGCAAGTGAAGTCTCACGCTAGTTTGTATATGTTGAGGTTGTGCAAAATGGTCCTAACTCTTTAATAATGTTCAATCAGTTATTTCGCGCATTTAATTATAAAGAATATTAATTATTTGCATCGTTTTACTGATGCATTTGCATTTCCTCTGGCTAGTAAAGCCATTAGGGAGATCAAATGAAGACACAACAGAACTCACAAGCAATGCCATGCGCGCAGTCAATATTTACAAACCACTGTAAATTCAGGGAAACCCACAGGAATTCACTTTCAACCCGCCATCAAGTACGCTGATCAGTTAGTATACTCCGATCATATGGGCGATGTTTCTGGTCTAAGATTGCGCGAAATTATTTCTATTTCAGTCTGTCTGTGACTGTTTTGATAGCATTTAACTGAACGTAGCTTTTAGCTCGTTGCAAATAAACAGCGCAAGCGCACTGGCCCCCTACAGACTGTTGACGCACAGAGTTACAAATTTACAATATATGGCCAAAAATGTTCGTTCTTCATGTAGTTTTTGAGAAAATTCTATGACATAAATGTCAAATATATAATATAGAGCTAAATTGTAATGACAATTTAAGTCTAGCATGAAACATATTGAAAATCATATCGCTTTCTAGAAAATAATGTAATTATAATATTTTTTTTTTATTTTACGACATGCTGAAATGTGTCTTCGCAAACATTTAACGACCTTTCAACACCTGAAAGCACGTTAAAAAAAAAATGAGATTTCTTCGTGAGTGTTATGTCTACGGCGTCGCAGCGCTACTCGTGCGCAGATCAAAGCGGCCACGCGACGGGATGCGCAGACGACGTCTCGACGCATCCCGCCTCCGCCCCGCGCGTGCCGTCCCTCCCCCCTCTGTCGCCATGGCGCCTGCTGCGGATATTTGCATGCACCGCGCGGCTATTGAATACCATTAACATTGTCAATGATTGACTTCATAATGTGGGAGTATCGATGAGCAATTTATGGGTTAATGTTGGATGCAAATTCATTTTTAATGAGTGACTCTGTAATCTGTATTGATATTTGTAAACATATTGAGGAACAAGCTTGCATATTTACCAGGACATTGAAGGAAAGGAGAATGTTAATGTTAGGCTATAAATATCTCGCTGTATCCTTCTGATGTCCGGTGTAATTAAACTTGTCCGCTGGCAGACAGCAATGTCCGCCTCGATATTTGTACTTTTCTCGATGGACTCGATAGAAGAGCCCAGACGGGACACTGGATAGACTTCGTACGGCCTACGCCAGCGCATATTTGGCTGGCGACCGGCTAACAATACGTCGGTATTTTGACACTAATTATAGAGTTACTTGCATATCATTGTCAATTACATTTCCTTCTTTAGAGAATGCAATCCACACTATCTGATAGAATACAAATCTATAATATTCTTTTGTTTTACATGATCAATTATCAGTATCACTGACAATAACTGGAATGACAACGTTAGGAAACCAGAGACGATCTTATGTTAGAAATAAGACATAATTTACTGCTTGTCGACGGACAGAAAACAGAACATACAAAATAAAATCATCGTAGACACTGCGCAATATTTTGCAATAACTTGTGAGGATAGTATCATATTGCGTTATGTTCAGTAGCAAATTTCTGTGTTCCATCGTTTTATGTGTTTCACCAGTTTTCCTCCATTTTCCGTTCTTTGACTCAAGTCAAGGGCGAATTTAATCAAGGCAATTGCTTGGTAGCTATCTTATTAATGATTACCAGATATTTTTTCAAGTTATCTCTGGCCTGCCTCTATTGTCTGTGACCGACAGCAATGTTTTCGAGGGATATACGGACCAAGCCAGCATTTTGAAAATCAGTTCACGAAGTTTAATCAAGGTTTGACTGCTTAACAGTTATGTGGTATCCACTGTATAAATCTTGAAAGAGTTTATTTTAGTTACAAAAGAGTTAAAAGACCTTGCTGATAATTTTGGACGCCAAAGAATGACTAACAGTTTACTTTGCATTTACATGAAAATACCACATGAATAGAAAGCTTTTTTAGTAATAAGTTAGGATATATTTAGAATTGCCTAGTCATACGTAATAAATAGCGGAAAATACCTTAAATAAGGGCTTAAATTGGACTTCATGATAATAGATTTACATTGTTCTATCTATATCCATATATGTATACAGTTTTAGGTTTCCGAAAGTCGTCTTCAGACCACTTCATCAATTCGCGTGCCAGATCATGGCGAGTTGGCAGCGCTCCGAGAAAAAATCCTTTTATTCATATTTTCGCGACGTTCTTTAAGTTACGTTTTTGTTTAGTTTCCATGAAAGGCTTTGTGAAGTATACTGGGTCGTTAAGGAAAATTCGTATTTTTTGCACTTATCTATAACTATGTGACCTTAAGGAGGACGTTGAACTCTTGAAAAACGGTTTTCCCCTGTACACTGTTACAAATTATTGTCCTCGAGAGACCTCGTCTTGACATTCAAGGTTAGCTGGTTTATATAAGTGCTCGTACTTTCTCAATATTTCTTTTACATACCTAGAAAAAATATTCAGGAAATTCCGACTTATGTATTAAATATCTTCTTTATTATATATTGATCCTTAATCTGATGTTTCACAAGATGATTTTAATTGGGTATTGAAGGAAATAATCTTAAAATCCCACGGAATTGAGCGCAAGCGCCTAGATTCGGAGCTAATAAATTAGAATGTTAATCTTTTGTTCGCAACATATGCGAAATATTAGTCTGACACGAAGACCAGTCAGGTGCTTTATTTACGTCATCTACGAGCAGACAATGAACCAGCCAGTATAAATCAAATAATTTGAATATTTCGGTTGTTCTACTAATATTTTTGAACTGTTCTAATCATAGTAAAATCTTTTGTCATAGTATCTTCTATAAAAAAGTGTCTGAAAATAATCTTCACATTTAGATCAACACTAGAATAGATAATTCTTTTTTTAATAGATATTACACATTTCGCATTGTTCTTTTTATAAATGAAATTGTCCAACAACAAGTGACATTTCTATTTATATATCGGTGGCCAGACATTAGTTCTTGTGTAATTTAGTTGGGGACGGAAATCGGCGCGAGGAGCCGCGGTAACATACACAAAGCTTACACTATCGTTTATGGAATACAAATTATCAATAATTGTTGGTACAGTTATGTTCGCCTACACGGCATATCGCCGCACTCATATCAAATGTGTGCCATTGAATAACAAATCGCATTTAGATAATATAATCCATTGGTTTTGTCGGAGCTTACGTCTGCACATTATCGTCGTGGGCTAAGAAGAAAATATGAGTACTATCTTTTTTGGTGATTTAATCTAGTGTAATATATGGCTTGTTGAGGCTAGACGGTATACTAGTCTTGCCTAAAGTGAGGTGGCCAAAACAGACAAATGTGTGTTGTGGGAGCATGTATTTGAACAATACAATCGTACAACAATATTTATGAACATGGATATTGTGGCTACTTATTCATACACGTCTGACTTTTAAGGCATTCCAGCGAAAGATAACATCTATCAGATATTGTAAAAGCTCTGAGTTTGATCAAATTCAAGAAAACAAATGACAGCTATCCAAGAACTGAATATTTAATTTATGATTATGATTTATCACAAGTTTTATAACCCTGGAAGTACTTTAACATTGACACTTACACGTAGCACGAGCCGTCACAAGTGAAGACAGCTGATACGCATGCTTTCACAGACACGAGCGATCCATTTCACAGATAAATAAATGATTATTGCCTTAACAAATTGCCAACATAAACTTAATATTTACAAGCGTTTTATTAACAGAAATGTGTTTTTACGCCTTAAAACTCGAGCATGATACGAATCGTAACTTTTTTCCTATAAAACTTGACCGACATCATTTACAAACATTATTATTTGTAACAAAGCGTTGCTCTAACAGGATCAGATAAACCGCTACACATTGTGATGAACTTGGGGAAAAAAAGCCGCAGCTTCTAGACGACATCTCGAAAACTAGGCGCGACATCTGGTGGCCCGCGCGAAATATACACATGTCTTTTTGTCCAGATGACTTAGCGAGAGTTGCACGGTGCATACTTGCTTATCTTGAACAAAATAGAGTCCAATTTGGATTAACAATTTTATTTGAAGGATATGATTGTTTATAAAAACAATCAGCTTTAATATTACGGAATAAAGTTGGTTTTGCTATAGCAATATTTTTTGTGTATTTTTTTAGGAAGTAGCATAATTCATATGGTAAGGAGCGTGTCGGGTTTCGCGGCAGATGCGCGCGTTTTAATTTCTGCGCACGCGTCTCTCGGGTTGTGACGACACAATTTTAAGCTCCGTTTAGTTTTCCAGGTGTTGGGATTTTTTCTGTGAAACCCTTAACTTTTACTAATAAGTTATTGTCTGGACAATTTAATATTTTGGGTACGTTTTTATGGACAAGTAGGAACTCTTGAAATATTTGTAAACATCCCACCAACTGTGTAATAAATCTCTGCTATATTATATATTATTCCATAGTTACAGCAGCAAGAAAAACTGGTACCTAATGATATGTTAATTGAAATTATAGTTACCCCCTACCGACATCCTGATGACTTACCAAATCAAAGTCCCGTAACACTTCAAGCCACTTAGTTCAATATAACAGGACCCTGTGTATCCTTACAACTGCATATTAGTAACAGTACCTACCTTCCGAAACTTTCGCGTTCCTTATCACCAACCATACAATTTATCGTTACTTCATACCAGGTACTCATACAGACATCCAAGACTCTCCCCCTCCCAGTCTATAGGTACTTTCCACATGCAAATCGCGTGAACTTGTCCGCACGTGCGGTATACCTGCGCGGACGCATAAAAACCGCCCCAGCTGCGCGCGCAGCTGCTGTTAACTGTACCGATGATGCCAGCTGGACCAGGCATGTGCCTATTTATAGGCCTAGGTGTAGGATGAAGGACTAGGATCATATTTTGGGGTACTGGATGATGGTGGACGTTTTTGGATGTTTGGTTTTAAAGGCATGGAAAGTGTTTTTGTAAATGATGGTAACATTTATATCCGATTAATCCATGCCGATGGTATGATGCCACATACCAAAGCGTCGAAAAGTATCTCAAATTCTATTATGGTATAATTGGTAATCCTACTACTATTATAAAGGTGAAAGTTTGTATGTATGGATGTATGGATGTATGAATGTTTGTTACTCTTTCACGTAAAAACTACTGAATGGATTTGAATGAAACTTTGCCACAATATAGCTTATACATCAGAATAACATATAGGCTACTTTTTATCCGGGTATGGAAAGTACTTCCCTCAGAAAGCGGGTGAAACCGCTGGCGGAAGCTAGTAAATTTATAAGTCAAGGGTGGAGAATAAGATAAAGCTCGATGCACGTACACCTGAAAAAGTCTATCATTATTACATGGGTCACTCACCAGTGACTCCTAGAGGTGAAACAGAGCCGTATATTATCAATTTATAGAATCCCCAAAACAAAAATTAAAATGACCTACTCAAAATTCATAACAATTTCCTATAAACATTTTGATTTCTTCCTCATTGGCATCTCCACACGAACCTACCGCTTATTACGTAAAGGTTGTTTCAAATGATGAATAATTCAGTATAAACATGGAAAATGCCGAATTACCTGATCCTCCCTGAGGAGGCTGTAACGACTTGATTGCCGCCGACCACGATACTCCTGATTATTTCCAAGAAAATTCGCTACAATTTGCCCCCAAGCTAGCTTTTGAATGCTTAGAATTTGATAATAATCGTTATCAAGAATACTAATTTACATTATTCGGATATTCGTCACGACAGCTCCTATTGGAATGTTTTTAAGGATACGTTCAACAGCAACCTTGGACTTGTGCCTGGGGCGTTGGGATAATTTACTTTTAATCATGTTTTTGTTTATCTTACCGCATACAAGCTTAGGAATTACAAATAGTTTATAGATAATACAAAGTAACATTTTATTTTCTTTCATTGCGTTATTATTATAGCCGTCCTTTGCTACTAACCTTGAAAGTACATCAGACGCGTTTAGCTTCATCGCTAATTATTAATTTAACAAGTTAACATGCAAAAAGATGATGTTTCGCGTGTTAGTAACCGCCGCAGGTGAGCCGCCATTGCTAAACCGTGCAATTACACTCGGACGCGTAGCCAAACGCACGCGCGCATTCTATTTTTGAAATTTGAACTTTTCGCTCCATAATCATTTCTTGATTTTTGTTTATTTATTTTTGCGTTCGCGGTATCGACACATGAAAATTATTTTATTTTACGTCCTGCTACATAACTCTTCGTTTCTTAATCCCGATTATACACACATGGAATTGAAATTATCTACATAGTTATCACGACAGTTTCAGTGTTATTAGTTTAACATTGGCACCGCTACCTATACCTGTGTTATATGAAAACATTACTAAGTAAATAATCATGATAATGTATATCATGATTCAGTAATCTGCGCTAAATTACAAATGCTTCCAGTTATTTAGCAATTACCAACACTTAAGTTCTCAGTTACACATATTTAGCTTTGTAGTTTCTAATAGATTTATAAACACGTCGAAATAATAATTTTATAACTTAAATTCATTATTCATTAGTTCAGGCATCTTTAAGGCCATATGATGGACGTACAGGTTAATAAAATCATCATACCTTCAAATAAAAATGAAATTAACAAAAATAAGCTTATACAAATGTATCTCCACTTAGACGGACGCTAACTCAGGGCTACTTTCCTATAGAATAACACCCTAAACTGACACCGTTAGAACTGACAACTCCGCTCTCGATGTCGAACATGTCAGTCAAATTACACCACCAGGACAATGCCATCATCATCATGCATTATTACACTATTCACGAAGAACTGGCACTTCGTACCAATACCAGAGTTGATTGGAATAGAACGACTGTGTCAACAATATTTAAATCTTAAGAATTGCGAACACGTAAATCCATCTAGTGAACGTATACCCTAACATTTTCAAACCACATTTTACTAAATACACCCCTTAATAGCCGAACAAACTTTATTCTAAGTTTCTTAAACAATCCCATACATTTTATACTTTATTCTTACACACTATAAGATTGCTTTTAAGTTGACGTTTACGGTTTAAATTAAGGGGTAGCAGAATTCTGAAACCCCCGACGATTTCTTTATCGCAATGAAATAAAGTTTAAAATAAACCGTCTGTTATTAAGAACCGTGAGTTTTTATACTAAGATTATAAATGATAATTGCTATCATTAAATTATCGTTTAGTTGGCAATATATTGCGATGTGTATCGCTTACGTTTGCTTAGGGTGAATTTATTCAATACAGGGGTTTATTGTTTCTTTATTGTACCACTTATAAGCCCTCGGTTAGTACAAGCAGATTCACGAACAAATATTTTGGATTTATCGACACAGGTAGTAATGTACCGACGCCAGCAAATCAAACTATCGAAACTGTAAAATTTTCCCAATCAACTTTGATCCATATAGTTCAGCGATAATGTTGAAAATCGATGAAGGAAATTTGACAGATTGGAGTAGCCTGATGTGCTGGCGACTGTACAAAAGAAAAGAAATAATAGAAGACTTACTAAGAAAATGTAAACTTAATTAAAACCAAGTAGTTACGATCACGCAACCCTTTCCATAAGACCTTCAATTTCTTTGCTATAGAAGAATTCAATGTCAGCGTTTGTACCTAACATTGAGTTCTATAGTTATCTGTTTTTCCATGATAAAATTTACCTTGATACCTTCAGTAAATATCAATGACTTTGACCTTATTTTTCTTGATCATTTCATCCAATCATAACAGGCTTGATTTATTGGAAAATTTTATAAATTGCAGAATAACGTAATACTATGAAAATCTAGTTTTTATTTACCAACTTAAATCAAATGTTAGATATTATGTTCCGTTTATGTGTCATTAACAAATCGATTTTCCTTTCATCTATTGTATAAAACATTAAGAGAGTTGGATCCATAATCAACGATTTTAATCCTAATCCTAATCCTAATCCTACTACTATTATGAAGGCGAAAGTTTGTAAGTATGGATGTATGGATGTTTGTTACTCTTTCACGTAAAAACTACTGAATGGATTTGAATGAAACTTTACCACAATATAGCTTATACATCAGAATAACATATAGGCTACTTTTTATCCGGGTATTAAAAGTACTTCCCTCAGAAAGCGGGTGAAACCGCTGGCGGAAGCTAGTGTTTAATAAACTTTATACTAAAGCCGACAATTTCCAAACTATAAATTCTAATACAATGGTAATGGAGGTCGCTCACATACTATTCCCAAATTTTCGATAGCTTTTCAGTAATCTCGTTGGAAAAACGCTGAGTTTTCCCCCGCTCCCCTGGTGGATGTCGTGGTAGGCACGACATGTAGCGTGAGCCACTGCAGCCATTTGTCAAGCCGCTCGATTTAATCTGCGCCGGATTGGCCCGACGTATTGTAAGTTTGACGAGAAATGGCGTAAAGTTCCTAAAACTTTAACCAAATTTCTTCTTTTTCACAGATTTACCGTCGTTATTTTAATACTTAAACCAGAAAAGAAAAAAAGAAGGATCTGGGTAACCATTTTTAATTTAAAAAGTTAAGTACGTATATTAAGTGAGTAAATGGCGTGTTAAGTCGACAAGTTTATAATGACTTTTCAACACATTTCTGCAAACATTCAACATTGAAATAAAATTTCCCAATAAAGAAATGCCTCTTTGTAAATGCCGCATAATTATCGCATGCTATCAAACACTTAACTGTGCATAATTTACACTTTTTTAAGTGTTCACAACAGAATGTTTCGTGGAATTAATAATGCACATGCGAAATTTCCAAATTCTTTGCTTAATTAATTACTTTATAACAGAAAACAAGGTCGTTATACAATAGGGTATTTTCGGTACCAGCAATCGATTTGAGAAAAAAATCCTACAAAATAATAAAATACGCATATAATAAATAAGAAACAACATTAACTGCAAAACACAAAAATCTTTCAAACGCCATTACTCGAAGTACTCACTATACAGATCGTTGCCATCAAAAAATCTGACTAGTTGAATCAAACATCCATATAAGGTATACTCCTGTAAGTACTATAACCCATAGCCTCCTCCCTCCCCATATCCTCACGCGACCAGTAGTTCCATTAAACGGTGAAATTTGGAGATTACAATCTTCAAGAGTTTTTAGTACTTGGTGGAAAGCTGTCGCCCTAAATTAGACGTGCGTGCCATACGTAAAGCTGTAAAATTTTCATTTTTGTTTATGGTAATTTCCTAAAAACTGTTTGCGTTGGCCATTGACATAATTTTGAATTAGCATTCATAAAAAGTACTCAAAATTAATATAAAGCCCTCGTGTAGGACTAAGTTCCTTGCGAATGAAACAATAAAATAAAATATAACAGTACAAAATGTTCAAATCGATTCGTCTGCTAACGGGTTGGACACCTTTTGTCATTCATTTTATTTCAGTTTTATTGATTAGGCATAAACCCTGGAACCTGCACCATGCAGCTGTCTACAAACACTAACCTACTTATCCGCCCAGAAATAACAAACTGTCCTAATGAAGTCTTGGAAGTAACTGATCCTATTGAGATAACAGCATCTTCACTGTCATTGATAACAAGTTTACGATAATGATGTTTGACTTCTGCTAAAATTGTCATCGTCTTATTTAGTAAATTGCTTATTTTTCATATCTAAGTTGGCAAGTTTTAAGACCCTTTACTAATAAGGCGTATAACTAAAGCTGTACCTACAACAGTGACAGCAACATAACAGGAGTATGAACCACCCACGGTCCACAAACAGCCATTATTCACTCGAATTAGCCTCTTACTGACCCCAAGCATCCCACATTGACCCACTCGACGCCCAAATACCACTCGAAAACTTCCAAATCAGCAAACACTTACACCGGAATAACATCATAGACATTATTTGTGTTTGCTAGTTACGGAAGTAAAGATGTGGTGGTTTTTCTGCGAGCTACGCCCCTCGCCACGTGGCAAAAGATGCTGAATATCTTTTAAAAGCGAGCCTAGTATAGACCCTTGCGGCACACCTGCCTGTCTGTACGAACTTAAGGAGTTTTAAGTCAAGGGAAAATAAACTTTAAGTCTATGTAATAAACGTGAATACAGCTGTTTAGTATTGTGGTAAGTGACAAGCGTATATTTGGCAGGAAGAGGGTGTACATTGAATTATATTTAGTCGTAAGCTCCCTACGGTTATGATTGAACAAACGATACGTCGACAAGGTGTGCAAGACACGCTCCGCTCTTATAATATTTATAAACTGAACTTCTTATTTATGTAGGATTTATATTAGGTATAAACTTCATATAAATATTAGGTACACTACCGGGTGACAGTGATGATCACCAATTTTTGATACCCTTTATTAGTCTAAGCACGCTAACACAAATCACATTATTTCTTTTTAGGCGAAAGTGAACAATTTGGCTGCAGATTTTTTTCCCGAATTATGGGCCAAACCGTATTATTTGGAGCAATATTTTTATTGATATTATGATGTTGTTAGTTTTCTATGCGGTGCTAGCACGCGAGAACGGCCTTACAATCTAAAGCCACCTTGACGATCACCATTTTGCACCTTCTTATTTCGGTGTATATTGTATGGGCTAAAGTTTTTTTCTTCGCAGACTGTTATACAGATACCACCAGATATGTATTAAATGCCGACACGTGTACAACCTTTATACATTTAACAATCTGTATCACTATTATTACCGTTAACTGCAAGTTTATCGCACAGTTCAACTACATTGTTGCTGACACATGTTACTTGGCCAACAAGATCTATATTTCTTCGTCATAGACGTTCGTCATCTGTCAGTTTACGTTTGTAATCGAGTTACACAGTTGCCGTTTCCCTTTCTGCCGATTTTTGCACCTTTCGTCAATTTATATCGGAAACCAATTTTATTGATCCACCATCTGTTGCGAGGTGGGCGACCTTTTCTAAAGACCCTATTGAATTTATATCTAATGTGTTTTTTTCTTTTCAGGTAAGTGTTTGCAAGTTCAGGCAAAAAATGGTGGCATTTGGCGCAGCACGTGAGTAGTGCGGTATTGTAGTGGATTAACGTGGTGAATTTTTGAAATATTTTCCCTTACATTCTGAATAGCCTATGTATTATCCCTATGTAGACGATTACTTAACCCCTGAAAACCGATAAATTGAATAATACTGACGATGCTTGTAATCATTCCATATTGATCTTGTGATCGGATCGAACGTTCCAATAAGAATCTGACTTTCAATAAGTAACAAAAACATTGTCATGAAATCACCTCACAGTTCAGAAGTTACTCTGCATAGTCTACGCCATTAACGGTACGCCGACACAGAGTGATATTTCAATTCAAAGCTTTAAATTCGATAGAAATCAATTACCATCCACCACGACAGCGGCAGGGGGAGACAGGTGTGATGCTAGTGCAATCACGGGGCTGAACTCAACTGTGAAATTAGAAGGGATGGACAGAGGGCAAGGAACTGGCAATGTAAGCGATGTCTATGAAGGAAGTTATGATCAAACGAATAGTGATAAAAATGTGATGTGAATTGCGTGTATTAGAAAGCTGATAACTGTAGTAAACCTTCATGCGTTTAATATTTCGATGGATGATCTCTTACATTCCTGTATGATTCAATTACTCTTTGGACCGCTACAGTCACGTTTAGATGACAAGCCAAAAAGTGTTCAGCACGCCACGATCACGACTACGTGACAGACTTTTAAAATTCAAAATTAATAGTTTTAATCAATATATTTCCAAACTCATTACTTTATTGTAGGTATTTATGGATGAATTCTTAGCTTGGCGCTGAGGGCACATCTTTATATTTTTGATATGACGGTCAAAAGGTTAAGCCTGGACTTTCAAAGAGATTTTGATCTTTGAGGTCGTTTCGGTGTTTCTTCTCAAGGTAGTTAGATAGGAGGTGAAAAATATTGATGTGTTCCAGGGTTTTTGTAAAGTCCATTAACAGAAGTAAATAAGATGTATAATTTACCTAGCTCTGTGTACTAGTAAGTAGTGATTCTATCTAGGTGACCCGAATACACTAAATACCAATTGACGAATATGATTGCCGATAAATATTCATGCTACAATAATTTTATTGACATCGTTCAATTTACCAAATTTTTACCTGCTGAATAAGAAGTCAAATATCACCATTACAATTGCTTTTCAAATTAAGATTGTTCAACTTTTACTTAGGCATAGTTTTGTTTTTGCAAGAATAGCCAGGATAGGTCACTCCATAAATCTATACAAAAACTTATTATAAATCTGAAGTGTTTTTGTATATTTGCTTGAACGCGCTAATATCAGGAACTACTCGACCAATTTCAAAAGTTCTTTCAGTATTAGATAGCAAACTTTTCGAAGATGGGTTTAGGTTTTTTCGGGTGCACAGGGTAGTCGCACAACATGACATTTTTCTATCATCTGGTCTATGGTAGCGTGTTGATCAAAGGCATCGTAGCACCGTAAAATGAACCCTCACTTTCATGGAAATAAAAATAATTTGCTCAATTAACAGTTGTAGTGCACATCGCTTACATTTCCAACCACCATTATAAAAGCCATTTTGTATTTACTATGAAATGTTACATCTGGCGTTTTGAATTTTAAAACTCCCGTAAATATTCGCGTTTAACTTGATTCGTGAGTTTTAATTGTGTACGAACATACCCAGCAGTTTCTTAGGTACATAGTTATGTTTATTTCTATTAATTGCGTGCATTTTTGTTAAGCGATTATATCTTGCTACGACTCTATTCTTTGGTTGCTGTTAAGATCTTCAGAAACAAATTGCACCCAAATTGTGTTCCCTCTGTAATGAGTCACTTGACATTTATCACTTTTATAATAGAGATTACATAGCTTTAGCGTTCAAAAATATACAAAGGGATGAAATAATACCCCTCATATTATAGTTTTATACCACCATAGGTACAACAAACACATCCCAAAGGGCAGACTAAGGTCAGCCACACATAAGCCGACAATTTATATTATAGTGACGGTTTATCTAAAACAAAATAATATATTATGAGCGACATAATTTAGGGCGAATTTGGTGAAACGCGAAAGTCGACTGGTCTCCAAGTAATTACTGGTGGCCTAGGCTAGGCACGCCACCGCACCACGCCTAGCGAAAATTAGATGGAATTAAATCAGTATAAATCTTTATACATTTGCGACTTTTTGCAAGAAAGGTAAAAAGAAGAAATAAAATATTACGAATATTATTTTAGAATAACCCTATCATAGAAAACTACAAACATCAAACTTTCAAAATAACACTTAAAACCATTGAACAAAACGTGACCGTGACACAAACTGCGTCCACCATATAAAGGTCCAGACAGACAGTCCCTTAACTTTACATTGAGCATGTTCCTCTATTGACACAAGCCTGTTGTCTCGTACGTGACACTCGTTGTGAGAATCCTCCGTTGGCGCTAACCACGGCATTGTACACTCCTCGAGACACACAGACACACGAGCAGAACAAACAACTCATTGAGGGAACATCGATGAATGAACACACAATGATTGATCACCTCTTTGCTTACATTACAAATGCTCCATATTGTGTTATGTAAGACTTTCTTGTGAATGTGGAAAAATATATTACTTATAAAGGAAAATATTTCTTCTGTATTGATTAAAGAATATTTCCTGGCAGTTGAATAAAAACAGTATTTTTCTGATTTAACAGTTCATCATCTCCCGAGCCTTTTCCCGACTATGTTAGGGTCGGCTTCCAGTCTAACCAGATTTAGCTGAATACCAGTGTTTTACAAGGAGCGACTGCCTATCTAAACTCCTCAACCCAGTTACCCGGGCAACCCAATACTATAATTTCACTTAACACACAATAAACATTGCTAACGTCAAAAAATCAATTTCATCGTTTGAAAACATTAATGAATATATTAAATACATAATAACTTCTCATTTACAATTAAAATAAATTGCCGTGTCCAGACGCACGATTACGATAAACAAGTTGTCAACGTTATAATAAAATCGCGCGATTGTGTCGCACGAAATGTCGTTCGTTCGTGAACAGCCTTAGCTTTGTCACGCAGTTTATTTTTATGATCTCCAGACGATGTTAGGTATCTAATATTGGAAACGTCGTATTTAATGGGATGAGGCTTTTATAAGATTAATAAGCCATAAGTAATAGCTATGAATTATAATGGAAATATCTAAACGACTATAGATACTTGTATAAGTTGATATTCAAAACTTTCCCATTATTAACAATAAGAATCAAGCTTTTATCCTTTAAGAAGATAACTGAATGGTAATTTTCAATAAAATAAATAATATAATAATAAATTTATATATTAGTGTACATATATTTTCAATTATACACAAATACAATTTTAACATAGTTTTAGGGTAGGCATCGCGTGATGTCTAGATTTATAGTAAGCACTATAAAATTGCCGGAGCTATTATAACTGCTGCCACTTCTAGGTCTACAATCTCCTAATATAATCAAACCTTATCAGCCTTCGGTTACAAAAGTATAAAGAAAATTACGACGAAATTTTTTGCCTTTATCGAAAGGAGCTTATTATTTATTAAGCTCATGAGAATTTTCTAAGAAATTTTGAACCAAATTTTGCTTTAAGTGATTGTACGTACCACAGATTTCTATCTCGATTCTTATAAGATAAAAGGAAGATCGATAGTAATGTGTTTCCAGCTAACATTGACCGCATTACTCCCCAATTCCATTTACGGAAAAAGGAACAACTTTTAAGTGTCTAAACAAGATCAGATTTATATTTTTTATATTAAAATCTTCTCAATTCCGTAAATTTTCTTAACTTAAATGTGTAATATGCAACACCTCACCACAATTTGGCCAAAAAATTTGGCCCATCCAAATATATCACGGTTCTCAAACTGCCAATACACAAGAATATTGTTAATTTATTATTATTGCCGATCATTTACGTCTTATTATCAAAACAAACACTCGGATCTGAGTTAAAATCAAAAATCTGTTGACAAAGTTAAATTTGCGGTCATGGAACTAAATATCACCTTGAATTTGTTCCGTGCGGCGAGTTTGGCGATGTAAAACATAAGTTGGTCGGGTTGCACTGAATGATTCACATACTAAATGGGTCAATTCATTATCTGTGTCCTGATCTGATAAAGGATCGTTATATATTTATTTCGTTTTTTATTTTGTATTGGGCGGTACATTCCTGGCACTCTTTATTGGAATTACGAAATTCACTCTTTTGGATGTGACAGTATTTTCTTTGAGATGTTTCCTTTAAGGTTCCTAAAATTAATAACGTTATGTCATTTACCAGATCAGTAAAATTATGTTAGTATATAAAAAAAATATGAAAAATGCTATAGAGATAATAATGCAAATTAATCTACACATAACAAAACGTTACTATACTACTAGTATCTTGCTTCTAATCTTCTGACAACACTTCCACAAAGTTCTTCTATCCTTCTACAAATGTCGTACCTCTTGTTATCAAACATTATCTCTTCACCAATTAAGACAACTGCCACATCCAAATATTCTTGGGTCCCCAGCCTCCCTGTTCTCGGAACACAATACATTGAATCTCGCTTAGCACCGCACCGCGCACCGCTGCGCCGAAAACGATAAAAACACTCGTGAACCATCGCACCTATATGCGCAGGCGCCGACGACCACTCAGTTAGAGGCGCTAGATGTGCCAGGCATGAAGCGCGCTCTGGATTAGAAATTTTGAAAATTAGTTTACACAGATAGTTATCCAAGAAAATTAACATAATATTCATTTCCTCGCTTACTAGGTAATAAATCGACGGGTCCTACGCATAAAGTCGTAAGCCTAAAAAGTAAATTTTTGAGGAGAGCAGTTTTTGTATGCGTTAATGATAAAAGTTATTGTGAAAGATTTTCAACAGAAATTTTTGCACTAACCTGTCAATTATTAGTTAAATAATATATACTCAGACGCTGGATATCAAAAGGAAATGTAGTTAACGAAAAAAACTAGTTTTACTTACTTACGACCATATACTTATAAAGAAAAGGTCGTATCTTATTGTTGCGACTATATGCTTTCATAAACGTAATTATAAGCAACACGAATAAAGTTGTAAGTTTGAATAACGACTATATGCGACGTGCAAACTATCGTATCTCTCTAAACAGGGGCTCTAAACGGGGTCGTAACAAGGTACTTGATGTATAAAAACCACCGTAAAATTTAAGTTGAAAACATTAAAATTTTTATTACAATAACTCTCATTAACATAATTCAGTCTTCTTAACACACAAGTCTCGTTTTTGTAAATTAAAAAAAAAAATTGTTAGAACTAGCGGTTTTTAAGAGCCACAGTGGCTCTTCAATACTAGCTGCTGCCCGCGACATCGTCCGCATGGGCATTAGAGTAGTAAAATGATAAATTTGCTTTACTGTTCTTGTATCCTTTAACATCATGCTCTAATTATAACTAAGCAAAAAAATCACTCCTACTGTGTAAGTTGTTACGGTTCGTCTTGCTGGTAAAATAGGTAGTCGATAGTGCGACTGCTGTGCACAGGTCTCTGGTTCAATTCCCGGGACGGACCGAAATCGCTTTATGGGTTTCTTGAAAATTTCATACCGCAGCCCGTAGTCTGAGAGTTGGTGATTGATTGATTCGTGATCCAGAGAACACGTAAATGTCGGTCTTGCGCCTGATCTCTCTCTCCGATCTTGTCGGATTGTCATCCCGTCGGACTATGAGCACCTGTGTCTACGGAAATTCTTGTGCTCTATATGTTTTGCGCAGCTGGCTGATCTCCTTGTAGAAACCGTAAAGTTAACTATACCGAAGATAAGCGACAGTTCTGCGGCTGATTTAACGTTGCAAAGTATTCGGCTGCTATAGCAATAAGCGCTGAACTTACATTGCGGTTTGCATATCAATCATGGAAGACTTATGTTTTAATATCACAACAAAACACATGCCTCGTGTGCTGAGGGTGGACATACAGGTGTGGACTCCGGGGCCCGCCTACTTCTGCTTCTCGCTCTGGCCTTTGTCTTAGATTGAACTGAACTTCCAACGGAATGGCTTCTGAACTTAAGTTCTTATAAAAATTTATACATGTTTGTTGTCACTACTTCAAATAATATTGCAGGCAGTCACTGCGAATTGAATCGAGGTCGACATAGTTGGTTTAGGCACTAAGTGTGCACTCTTCCTCGCTAGTCTAGTAATTGCATTGCGCAACTGCTGTGCACGTGGTATCGGTTTCGATTCGGTCAAACCCAAATCGCTTTGTTAGGAAACTAAAAAGCAGCCCAGAGACTAGCAGTTGGTGATTGATATACAAATGCATCGCAGAATACGTAAATATCGATCCTGTGCCTAATCTCTCTCCGGTTATATCATAATTGCCGTCCCATTGGATTATGAGAGTAAGGAAATAGGGAGTACAGTACACCTAGGAGGCAACAAACAGCAGCCGCCAACCCTATTCGAAGTGTTTGTTCTGTTCTGAATCGTTTCGGAAGCGTTAACAGAACTAAATCCATTCACTTTTCGCCAGTTATTAGTCCTATTATGATTCCTATGGGTAAATAATTTCTACATGATAATAATGATATTTATTTTGCAAATAGGTTGAAATAAACACTTTCACGTCAAGACAGACGTTGCTCACACACTCACAAAATAAAATGCATCTACTTTAAATAGTAGATTTACATGTCAGCAAGGAAAAAAAATATAAATATATAAATAAAAAAAAAGAATGTAAGTTACTAATAGAATTATAACATGTCAATAAATTTGTTCAATAAAATTAGGAAAAACAGTAGCATTAGTAGTTTTTTTTAAACAGCTTACTTCCAAGCCTTTTTATCTGCTAGGTAGTCAAAATTGAAAAACTCAATAATATATTGCCTGGTCCGGCGATCGAAACAGACAAATCATGGCCGGCAGTCATGCTCGCGGAAGGCAGTTAAAAAGTTAATTTTAATGCTGTTTTAACTAAAATTTGAAAAGTAAAGAATCGTATCTTACTTTTTTAGCGGAGCATAAAGCCGTATGTGTATGATACGTCTATATACATTTATTCATTTTTATATTTAAACATCGTAAATGGTCGTAAGTCTAAGATACGACTTCTAGAATTAAATTATTGTGTAGTATAAAGTCGTAACTGACCAACCTTAACGTTTGGTTACAGCGCATATAGTCGAAACATAAACGTTTCGACGTTATGCGTCGGAGTTATCGTTACATACGACCTGATAGTAGGGGTCGGTACTAAGCTCTGATTGACCGGCCGCGGACGATCGATCGGAGCAAACCGTCGGAACTTTCCGCGCGACTTTATGCGCGGTAGCGTTTAAATGTTAAGACCATTATCCATTAAAAATCTCGTTATTCATATGAGATATTAAAATTTTGATTTCAGTAATACATACTACTCTTCAAGATTGTTGTAATGGCCCAAAAAAACGATTTTAGGTAAAAATAGTGTTCCGACCTTATGCGTAGGACCCGTCGAAATATTCCTAAAATAAAAATTAAAAATAACATAGATATGAAACGTATTCTTAAACACACTTTTATTAACTCTATAGGTAGCCGTCTTTTTCGCCTTTTTGCGATTAAAATCATACCTAAAATAACCCACTTTGAAATCAATTAAATTCTCAGTTTTAATTTCTAAACATAGGTTGCTTATATCTTCGAAAGGCAGTTCCAGAATCATGTGTTCGGTGTGGGATTCCACTGGGCGCCAGAGCCCTTATCTGTGCGCCACGGTCCGGCCGGTGGTCACCCAGATACCCCCAGATATAACTGCCAGATAGCGCTAAACGATCGCGATACCCTTATCCGAAAGAGGTATTAATGATTTCATTAGATCGCCAATTTATACACGCGATCTTACAATTTTGTTCAGACTAGTTAATAATCATGGAACCGTCTAAGAATGGGCTTTCAGCTTATCGCGAATTATAGTTAGGAAATAGATAAATAGGTCTTATAACACGTCAATATTCAATTCTTTGTTAGCAATCCATCTGTTATACAATTAAAAAAAAACAGATTGTAGTAGCTTGATGTGCTGGCCTCTGTACCTTCCTTTAAATATAAAAAAACGATCATTATCGCTTTGGAAGTTTTTAAAAGTTTATTGTATTAACAACGGCGTCGAATATCAGTGGTACATTTTATAATATAGAAGAAACAATATGGACCTGGTATGGCACAACTTACAGAAGTTATAGCATAAGCAATATGTAGACTGGAGTCAATAATATGTAGATGATTAACAATAACTAACTATTCAACAAACTTCAGTTATTCTATTAATTATAATTCAGCTACCATCCTGAACTTTCAAATGACAACCGAAACACAATATGGCATAAATAATTAAAAGAGACGGGCACGTGATGTGTAAACAATGTATTACACTCACAATAGGCACAATAATCGGCCATTGTTTGGACAGGATTAATCAAAACTGTGGCGTATCTGTCTGCATTTCTATGGTCCTTAAATCGGTATTACATCTCATTTTCATGTGTACAGTGGAATAGTAATTTCTCCTCCTTCTTTTGTTAACAATGGTTCGAGTCCCCTCTCTAGGAGCTTTTATAACTCCCTAGTGTTCTTAAATATCTAATTTTAATTGATTACATTTTTGGTATATTTTTATATGAGATCTTAACTATAAATTAGGTCCTCAAAAATCTACCTTAAAGGTGTACACTCTTGTACATGTTGAGAAAATTATCGTCATTAAGACTCAGACAAGATATGCAAGTTATTAAGGCTCAGAGGCAAAATTCTAAAGTAATTCCATATTGAACTGAATTAGATGTTTTTTCATCACATGAAATAATTCTCTTAGGACGGAGAAAACTTCCCGATACACCTAATACACAAACTAACCCTAGAACCCACTAAAGCACGATCCTAAGTCGAACAGCTTTGTCACAATCGTTGCGCATGCGCCGCACACACCGCTACGTGCCCGCTCTGGCCGCGTAAGGGCATTTGCATCAGTTTCCGCCACCAACAAACACACCGACACGCACGCAACTATAAGGATATGGAGCTGAAGCTTACGAGAATGGGAATATGAGGAGTTATGAACTTTGACCTATGAGATGATATGACTCATGGGATAAAGAAATGTAAAGTTACCTTTGTGACCTATGTCCATAAAACACTAGGCACCAGATATTGACAATTAGAAGATTGCTTGCGGTTTATAATATATAGGTGACACAGGACGACCATCATGATTAAAACCTTCATTAATTTGAACCAATTCAAAACAAAATTATTTCTGTATTCTGCGCCACCAACACGTAGTAAGGCACAATTTGACACCCATTTGACATCTATCTTATCCCCCTCATTAAAGGACGGAAATAAAATAATGAGTGACAATGGAATCACCAGTAACAATATTAATATTCCCTGAGACAGTAGATAATGAAGTAAACGTTATTCGTATGATATTGATCGCATCCGATCCATCTGATTCATCCTCTACAGGAAACCTTTCGATTTTACTGCCAGCACATAGGATGTTATAATGGCTGTAGTAGGCATTCATATACACGTTTCCGTATTGGTCGAGGATATTTTGGACAGGTGGACAATTCAATGCAGTTACTCCCAAATTTTACCATCTTTAAATCTGATTTAACCTGTAGTAATGACTTTCGCACACTGAAGGTTAATTATTATATCTTCGTATAATCTAGGCTTCTTAGGCCTCCGGGATTGATCTTAAGAGTTAACATATTATCTACCGCGGCCCTGGTACATAATGGGATACTCCAGAAGAAACAGGTATGGGTTTAGTCAGTAAATGTTACACTCTTCTGTACAAGATAGAAGAATGCCACGTTGGCGCTTGTGCTTCTACAATTTTACGAGAATTTCAAATTGGTCGTGTTGACTGTACAACAATGAGTTCTTCGTTCGTTCCTTATCACTCTACAATTCAAATCACAAACACAAAAGCCCATCAAACTGAAAATTGACCTCCAAAAAAGATGAAGAGTTTTTAAAATAAAATGCATTCAGCCCCATAAGGTGCTTACAACACAATCGTACAAAAACCAGTCAAATAGCGCTCAAAAATAAAATTAAGATATTCAAAAGTAACCCTTTGCCTGACAGCGCGTCATAATCCGCTTTATCAAGATTCATCTTAAATATACCTTGAACAAGTTTGAACTTTACTCCATTGATATAAAGTTTATATCTCATTTTTAAAAAGTTGATATAAAATAAACAATCATTGAAATGCCCTCACAAAGTGGCCTCAACAATTTTCGTATACAAATTATATTAAAGGCGTTACCTTATTAGTTGTTTTCGGATATAAAAACTCACACCTTTTTATAGTTTATTTTGAGAAAAAAATGTAATGGTACATTACCACCCTGGTAGGTAAAATTGGACTAATACATCTTCAAGGTGAGAATATTAAAACTGTTCAGATAAGATGCTATTGAAATAGTTCGTTTTCTGTTCTAAGCCATCCCAGTGGGCATGACGATTTTTTCTCCGGTCATAATTTAAACAGATAATTCGCTATCAAACTTTTTTTCTGGTTTAACAACATGGCTATACGAGTTGATAAAACTGAGTGTATTTGACAAATAATTGATAAGATTGCTACCACGTGCCGTGGGGTGGTGATTAGTTGATCAAATATTAGCTTCTCAATAAAAAACATTTTGTATTGTTGTATAAGGGCAGGTGGTCCTTTATGATAACATTTTCTGTTTTTTATTATGCGGCGCTTCCTTAAATTAATCTTATCATCTCCTGCAGTATTTTCTATCAAAACTACCATTTCGCTCCCACTGGTAATTCATAAATTGTTGTTCTACATAAACTTGCTAGAAACGTTTATTTGCAAGTCAACGCAATGATTTTTGATCACCTTGCCGATACGTTTGGTGTCACAAAACGTATATAGGTCATGGTGTCCTAGAATGACAAAGTCCAAACATATCAACGACAACTAATTAACATCGCTATCAAACAGTAAGCGCGGCGCAGTAAAAGAGAAACTGCACAATTTCTCAGAAATCAATTCAAACGTAAGATATTTTTTATGGCAACTTCCTTCCCACGTCCATTCGCAACAATACTTACAATTTCACCTAAACAAACAGCCAGACATGATCTTACGGAGCCGTGGCAAATATTTAACGGTAGATAAATTAGTAGGCTCACTGCTCCCAGACGCCCCGGTGGGCCGACCGTCCACCACCACAAAAACCTATTGTATTTTTACCTTATTATTGAATTTACACCTCGGCTGTGGGACAACAGTGCTGATTCTAACTGCCAAGTCCGAATGCGCGAAAAAAATCTTTGAGGAGATAATCGGAAACTATCACAAGGAGCTTTATTGTCACCATCCGGTGTTTAGGAAGTACACTGGCGAGTGTTTAGAAATTGTTTCTTTAGATAACAGTAAAATGGTTTCTGTCTCTCTATATGTTATGTACTGTTTGCTTTATTATATGTTGCAAATGCTACAAATAAAATTTTGCTCTTACCTACACTTAGTCCGGTCATCCTAAAAACTAAAACGTCGTCTATTTCTTCAATCATTCATTCAATTTCATGACCTAACAACACAATGGATTTTTTCTCCTTATACTACATCTATATTTAAACGTTATATCTCCACAATGGGCGAATCGTTCGCAACTATAATATCATTATAACGCTTCACCTCAAACCTGACATAATTACATATAATGTTGCTTTCCTCTATTGTGATGCATCGACGGAATTTTATGCCCATTTCACTATAATGGGTGTCCCTAAGGGCCGTACAAACAAGCATGATGGATGCGTTGCGGCACACACAAAAGGACCATTGACAGCGTTCACGTAGCCCTACGTCCAATTATAACGAAAACGTAAAGACTGTGTCCACCCGCGCCGATATCGACCCACTGTGCCAGAAAAAATCAAACCAGCTCGCCGGTTTGTATGTTAATAAAAACATAGTGGAAAATACAAATAATTTATTTTAGTCATACAAACATTCAATTAATTCTTGCAAATTGTTTCGGAAGCTAAAGTATACAATAACAACAGTAACAGTATTATGCTAAAATTATATGACGTGGATTGTATTATCTGAATAGATTGATTTATAGTTTCTAGTATACAGTTGTATATGTACGGATCTATGTTCATAAAAGTATATTAACACCATAAACAAAGCATACTTTTTACTATTAATTTTATAGATCACGACAAGAGTTATATCATAACGAGCAAGATAACGAGCGCCGGCCTGGCCCTGGCAGTCTACCGAAGCAGCAAATGACCGGAGGTGACTTCTCGAGGCAAGCCCAGGCGCCTGGCACAGCTCTGTTGGTGGAGCTCACAGCAGTAGGCCCTCGTGAACCTCTGGCCGCAGCACCGGCACGTGAACAGACCGGTCTGGGTACGCTGGATGTCCAGCGAGTGCCGGCATACACAGCAATCCCTAATAAAAGAGTATTATCAAATAAGAAAATTTATCTAGGGATATAATCACTACGTTCTGTTAATAATAATGGTTTAACATTATACCGGCCATTATTTTGATAATCGTCACTAAAGATCAACCTTGTACATGTGGTAAGAAAAGAATAGAATAGGAGGACAATTACCTTGTCCTTCCCAAATTGTGTTGTTCAATGTGGTCACTGAGCTGTGACGGCCGGCCGAATGCCGCGCCGCAAATGTTGCAGATGTAGTGCGACATGCCCTGCGGCGACGGCAGCGGCAGCATCGACAGGTACGAATTGTAGTTGAGATGAGGCACGTACGACAACAGCTGCTTTACAGTCTCAGTCGACACCCTCAGTAGAGCGAGCAAGCCCAGAGGATCAGTATTCACAGCTATGGTCATCTGCCTGTGCCCCGGATCCATGCATCCACCCAGTGGTATCTCTTCAATCAAAGTCGTGCTTTGAGACTTGAATTTAGCTTTAGATAGAGAATTTGTTACCTCAGTCGATCGATCTCTAGTGGGAATATCAAATGTTATTTGCACTGAACAATTATTCCTTTCGTTACGAATCTTCAGCAATTCCTCGAAATCTCTCTTAACTTTATCACTCTTTTTCATTTCTTCCAATAATATTTTGTCTATTCTAGAAGTACTGGAGTTTGTGTATCTCCTCAGATCACTCGGTCCAATTTCAGAAATCGCTAAACTCTTGGAACTGCTGTGTACCACTCCGCATAAATATTCTCCACTTTTCACTAAGCCGTAGGGATCGCTTCGATGTCGGTTTAAATCATTTCGGCTAACTATTGTACAACAAGATACTGCAGCACTTTTTCTAGATGAAAGTATATTATTTTTCTTCGTTTTAATATCAACCATTATTGAGTTGATAGATTTCATTAAGCCATCAATTTTGGCTTCAATCGCAGCCAAAGTTCTAAGTTTCGTCTCTTCCTCGGTTTTTCGTATTTTATCTTTTAACTTGGAAATGTTCTCGCTGACTTTTTGGAATTTTTCTTTGAAGGATTCAGATTTCTGAATTTCTTTGTCATTTCTAGATTCAATTTGTTTATTCCGAATTTTTTCAACAATTTTAGTTTTAAAATCGTCTAGTTTTTTAGAAATATCAGTATTCTTATCAAAACGAGGTTTTACAGCATTCTCATTCGCATCTTTACCATACGGAAAATAAATTTCGGCCCCAACTGAGGATGTTTTAGGCTTAGTGAAAGGTAACTCTTGATCCTCCTTAACTTGCGGTAGACGATTTCCTTTTTCGTGACTAGCAGACGTAGTTGGAATCTGTGACTCTGTAATTTGAGATTCTGGACGTTGGGTTATTGAATCACTTGGCCCTGCTGATGTTTGTATTAATGGACTCTTTATTTCTGAACTTCGTGACATCGATGGCTTAATAGGATGCACTTTGCTAGTTGCTGGTAATTTATGGTACAAACTTTTTTTCTCCTTCTCAACAACTATGGTGTTCCCGCGGTAATATCTACCTGTAGGTCTAGGACGAAATTCATATGCATACCCATTGTTTACTCTTTCCCTGTTCCATCTTAGGATATTAGCTTGAGACGATGTAGGGTAGCAAAAGCGGCTATTATCGTAATGAAACGATCTGACATCCGGTACACTAGTATCGTGATCGTATGAATACCCTCCATACGTATCTGGTGATGTAAAATTATAAGCTCCGTAAAGATCATCTAGCAAATGTTGACAAGGGTTTGATTGAGGCCAGTTACCTCTCACGTTATAAAAGTCGTCTATCGTCGCCGGAGCACTGTAATCTCCTGGTACATACTGAGGTGATATTGTATTTGGTTCGTTACTATAATACCTGTGCTTATTCTTCAAATCATTGATGTAGTTGTTCCATGCCTCTCTACGTTTTTCTCTTTCCCGCGCAATCACTAATTTTCTAACCAATTTCTGTAACCTAGCGTTTCTTTGCATTGTTTTGTAAACGAATTCTTGGTTATACATATTAAGTAATGGACGGCAGTATGTGGTTTTCTCACAACGTTTCTTTTCATCCGCTGCTGACTCCATCATCATCTCATCAATAGAGAACGCTCTATGTTTGTTATTCTGCTGATCATATTCACTAAACTTAACATTATCTTCATAGTGCGGTGTTTTCGTCACATCTCTTGAACAACACGTATATTCAGTACCGTATACATTGGCAGACATGCTGACCATTGGCTGTGAGCACGTTCTCTGATGATCAGATAAGAAAGCTTCATGTATCTCGTCGTATTCATCATTCAGCATAAACTTTCCGCTGAACGGATAGGTCTTCAGAATTTCATTTACGATTTCCTTAGACGGCGAAGTACTGGCTGCTTTAGTTTGCCTGTAATCGTAACAATTGTATTCCTCATTTTTCCATTTATTGATACCATTTTCCTTCACATCACCGGCTTGACTTCCAACCGTATTGAAAGGGTTTACGTTGTTCACAAAAAGATGACCTGCATGAGATTCGTAATATCGGCTGGTAATGTGCGGATGTTCACAATATTTCGAAGGTTTCTCCTTATCATTGAAATCCATTATTCATGTCACAGAAAATTTATGATGGCCGAGTTATGACATTTTTATATTGAGACAAAAATTATTGCTGTCAATATAAAATTTCAAGTTTAGACAACGAGTAGTACCATGACACGAGCCTTTTTGGTCGTGTCAGAGCTTTATGGAGAGTATCCGAATAAAAAGAATTTATTAAACAAACCTCATCATAAGATTATTCAAAATAAATACAAATAAGCACTACAGGTGTATACGAATGTAACAAAAATTCCATTAAACATTCAGGTCGGTTCAAAAACACGAAGAATCAGCTATAAACTTATGAATTTAGAGTCTTAAAAGCAAAGAGGTTTCAGTACAAGTTAATATCGCGGCTCACAATACTGTAACGAGTGAGTGTGTGGCCGGGCGACAACCCGTAATCAGGACCACCCAAATATAAGCGGAATATTCTTTGCTCAATACACTTTATACTTATGATTTCATTAAGTGTTGTTAATGATGTCAATAACATTACTGTGACACAAAAACTTAAATTCGTTTGAAACTAAATAAATGGCTTCATTAAAAAGCTCATGTTAGGAAGAAAGAAAACATTTCTAATTTTTAAATAACTTATTTCACATAAACTTAATATTAACATAAGGGGTAAGTACTAATAATGAGAAAAGTATTTTTTATGTTAAAGCTATTATATTGCAGTCGACAGTTGTGACATTGAACGCGTCTCGGGCCTTGAACCCCACACTTCCACGTAAACTACTACATAGTTATTAAAAGACCTAAAATTATAAAACAAATATTATCACTAAACCAACAAAAAGTTATTGAAAGCGATCAAAAAGCAATAAAGAATCAATTACGAGGTATCCAAACAGCGAGGGTAAAAAACTGAAGATTATCGAAAGCACTACAGGCATTATACAATCTATTTAGATAACGCATCGACAAGAGACAATTTTTTACAACCAATGCTTTTTCATCAATTTACAAAGATATAACCGCATTTTTAGGGTTACGTGATAACTTCGGAATAACTTTTATCATTCAATTACGGGCATTATATTAATAATTAATATAGGGAAAGAAACTGAATCTAGACTTAAGATGGATTTCTATAACCTGCATATCTGTTGATTTGTTTACTAGAGATTGCAATTTGACATTACTTATGTTTAACTTAAGTGCAAAGTCTATCAATTCTAATGAGCAAATAAACAAATAAAAAGGTAATATAAATTTTTAATCAATCCTGGTAATATAACACTTCAAATATTAGCTTAGATTAAAATAAAACATTTAATTCAAAACTTATTCCTTAAACAATAAACCTGCAGAACCCACGTCCCATCCTCAAGTTCTTCCTATTTTTTTTATTAATTTCCAAAACTTATGTTTGCATTTTTATTAGTTTCTTTACAAGTGTGACACGCCCGCTCTGGTTCGCAGCTTGTCCCGCGATTATGGTAATCATCGCCTAGAATATTTATTGAAAAAACACACCCTTATACTTTATCTTATATTGTTACTTTTACTGTTCTATTTGACGTGTCCGAGCCTTCGTGTCTGCCTGTCATCTGTCGGTGACTCGGGTTTTTTATTCCAATTGTTATTGTGTAATGAATATTTAAATGGGGCACGTTTCGTCTAAAGAATAGAACCTTAAGTATGTTATCCCTATTCTCTATCAACCTTCAAATTTCCATTCACATGGTTGCCTTTCTAAGCAAATAAAATGTGCTTAATATTTAGTCATCAACTCCATGCTAATAAATGAAACGGAAAAACCACAGAACAATTCAATTCACCCTTAAGGTACTGAATTAAGGACATACGTACCTGTAGTACGTACCTAAAAGTTAAACAACTCCCCTAAACTTAATTCCAATTGTATTCATTGAATTGCCCAATTTTCTGCGAACACCGCAGAATAAACAACTCAAATCACAAACAGCGTCCTTCGGAGGGGTCACCTTAGCGCGACGGGCTTAATAGCCCACCCTGGAGTACTCCTTACCGGTAACCCTTGGAAAAAAACACTTCCTTGACTACAAGAATGTTATTATTTGTTTCCTATACAAAGAGTTCTGCCGCCTCTCGGAAGCACTGTAATCTCGAACAAAAACTGCGATGTAGTAGATGTGAAGTCAGTTCGCGACTTTATCGAAAGCTTTTGGTAGGAAATCGTTCAGTCTAGACGACTGTATAGAAAGCAAGGTGAAGGTCGTAGCCCGCTGCGTCGTCACTATGGGGATGAATACAAAGTGAGATGATTGTAAATTAACTTTGTATTCAAATACATAATTTCATTTTCATTAGACTATTTGTCTTGTAGGAATCTTACAAAAATCTGACCTACAATAAACGATATTAAGATTCTATGAAGCATTTATAATTTGTGTTTTGAGTTATGTTTGATGTTTCATTTTTATTAAATACTTACAAGTCAAATGTAAATAGAACTATCCAAACTAGAAATAAGACTTAAAAACATAAATCAGGAAGATAAGTCATTACATTCGAAGAAGAGCAGCTACCAAACATTTGAACATTTTTAACGAGTTGCATCCAAAATTCAGCCATAAATATGGCAAAACATGCAGGTTGACCAATTAAGCCATCTAGTGGGCACTGGTACAACAAAGCCGCCCAAACAGAGCTATCGACGATAAGATAGCAGTAACGGGCCGCAGTTCCCACGGCGACGAACAATGTGTTTAGATAGATAAAGAATTACTACAGCAAAATAAAGGAGTTGTGTTTGCTTGTGTCATAAATGGCGATATGTTGAAAGGTGGGTTTTCTTTGGTATCAACCTATTTTTCTTCAGATTTCAGACACGCTTTGTTCTCTATCTGCGTCTGATTTACTGGATCCTAGTTCTAAAATCGTAGCATTAATTGACAGCAAATAAATTGTATGTGCTTTACATAGATAAAGTTTGGAAAACATTAAAATATTTTGTTAGCTCTCTTTATCAATACATCGCCTAAATATTGACAAAGTTTCCGAGCTTGTGGCGGAATGTTCCACATTGATGGTGACGGGCCAACAATAGTGTTCCTCTGTTCGACGACTTTGTTCCGCCGACGAGCATAATCTCCGAAACTTCACATTCCTCACATAAAATCGTGGTGCGAACAAAAAATCTTTTTTGATTCCGATTTTACTGAGAAGGGATCTGTAGTCTGTACCCGCGCCGTTTTATTGATAGATTACGTTCATTGAGGCTACTTTGAAATTATATGATTTAATGTGAATGACTGAGTGCAGCGTTCCACTCGACACCGTTTACCAATTCCTTATAAACAACATGTTTTGTAGTTTTCATATAAGGAAAATATATACTCTCATATGTGACTGTATTCATATGGAGCTTAATCGGGTTGAAATTAAAAAAAAAACATTATCGTATATATCATACGTTGCTTAATTGATCCTAACGCGAGAGCATCCAGCTAATTCAACCGTCATCTAAAGAACCCTAATTCCTGAGCAGCCGGTGCCAGAATCTCGGCCGCGACACAATAATGCTTACCTATGAATAATAAGATCAAATAAAAAAAAACACTTGGGACTGAAGCACAATCGTACACGCTTGTAGACAAACCATTATATAAATACAATGACATATTGTTGTCCCGCTCTGACGCCAGTATTTAAAGGCACTCGTTTTATTTTCTGTCCCATTCATCTGAATTAGCTTTATGCCTAGCTCATAATGTTAAAGAGGCTGTTGATTGTATTTATTTGGATCAGATTTATTTAAAGTAACCAATAATACTTCTGTAGTCTTTAATAAAAGGCATATCGTTTTAAGGAATGCACAATAAATATCAAAACGTTATCAGCCCAATTAATTCAAATTCCGTCCTCCGAATTTCACATCGAAAAACAATTAAAATTCCTCTGAGACCTCAACAAGGTCACATGCCTCGCATACCCTTAGGACCAGGTCCCGATTGAAATGGAACTTATTCTCACCGTAACTGCCGACAAAAACCATTTATTTCGATATAATTTAAATAGGGATCGATGTTGCCACGCCCACTCAGAATTAGGATACCGATGTTGGAGATGCAATACAAAAATTCCACTTCAGACAACCGACCTGGCTTAATTTCGACATTCCAGAGGGTCTGAGTGCCTCTGAGCTTTTATGAGACTAAAGTTACAAGGTGAACTTACTTATATAAATGTATGTATGAATACGTAACCCTAATCACTGTGGCAGCGCATGTTCACCGACATGGGAAGAGTTTATTTATCATTTTTGCTACAAGTCATACGTTTGTTAATTTGCTATGTACTTCTTGCGCTGAAGGGTTGAATGGTTCTGTCAAATTTTTATCCGACCTAAACATCACTTGCATGTGTAATCCAAAAATATTGAGCACGTAAACTGAGAGCAGGCTGTTTGTTCTCTAGGCACTTCATTACTAGTCTAGTTATATTTTGTTGTAAACTCTATGTTCTTATGTGTAATATTATAATATTTTTATAGTTTTTGAGCTATTTCCTTATTAATTTATTGATTTAAGCAAAAGTTTTCACTTTCAATAGTGTTCTGAAACCTAACTCTAAAGCTTTTTGTATATTTAATTAAAAAAAACTATTTCACCTTACAGCGTTCACAAACTGGGATCAAAAGGACCACGCACAGTTTCCCCGAAGCAAAAGATTTAATATAAATCAACACTATCTTCCCCACAGATAACAAAAATAAACACCAAACCAATCAATTAGTCAGTCCGTAAAGTCAATTGGATTAGATTCCACAGCCACAGACAAAAAAAAAAGAAAAAAAAAAATATTGGAAAGGCGCTATAGCCTCCACTTTTAATTATCGTTTACCGACGCATTGTTTAGCGTGAAAAAAAGATAAAGAAAAAAGTTAAAAGAATATAAAGTTGTCGAAGATAGAAGTGATCCATTTGGTGTTGGGACGTAAATCTACCCCGGGCTATCAGTTACAACGACTGCTACAGATTAAAATAATTATTGACCATCTCTGTTTCATGATAATTAGAAAATTATCTTCTAATTGTGTTTTATTGATATTTTTATTACGAATAAACTAAAGTTTTAGTTGATAAAACAAAAATTTAGTTTCGTAAACTTTTTGTGCAGTTGAATAATCTATGAATCGTATCGTGGCCGTGTCGCTGTAATTTAAATAGCTTGTCTGATAAGATGTGAAGAGAAATTCAAAGAAATGTATTGAAAATAATAAAGAAACAACAGCTATGAGTATGACGAAGTTAAACCGTAACCAGATCGCCGTGTACCGTAATGGATATAAACGAATATAAAGTGTTGGTTACAGAGACGCCAATGTATTGCTAATACAGTCGTTATGGATTATTTAGGGCGTTTGTGCTTTTGTTTATAATATTCATAGTTCCATTTTTACTCGTCAAAAGTGTCTTGCTATTTTGGACGTCTTGTATCAAGTCAATCAAATTAAGAGTTCTTAGACCACGAAGGTAAAACAAACCCTGTACCTCTAGAACTAGTAGAACATACAATGTAATTACTAAGGTGGGTATGCATTAAAACCGGTCGCGCCGTCCCCGTCCCGCGTCCTCTAAACCCGAGGATTTCGACAGTTTTTTAGTTTTTAGTGAGGCCGTCGGAGTGACGGTGATTTCACGGCCGAGGCGATTCTCACACGCGCCTCCGGACCGCCCGCGCCGACCAACCACTTTTTACCTCTGCCTGGATTGTGATGTCTGTTTTACGATGACAGAAATTGCTTTCATGATGGGTTCTTGATTTCAGTGATGGAGATGCTTCGAGGTGTGATGAGGGGTGATGATGCTAATGATGATGGATATTTAGTATACTGTTCTCGTACTTGATGTTATATGTATTTGGAATCTCTATCTATATACCTATCTATTGATTACTATCTACTTTTAAAAAACTTCATGCTTATCTAAGCAAAAGATATTGCACTCAAAATACGAGGCGTCTCAAAACCTGGAAGACGCGACTATAAGGACCAGGAATGGACGATACCACAAACAAAGTGAGAACCTCTCAGCAAGTCTCCCATACTGAAGCATAAACAAACACTCAACTGCGCTACGGAGACAATCAATAAAGTGACGCCTCTGTATCTAATACATAGAGGACTTTTTGTAACTAGCATACTATTTCATTCTTATCATTTAACTTTACTATCTAAATCACTTACTGTAGGTTGGGAGAATTATATTCAAAAAAAATCGAAACATTTAATCCCTTATCTTTTATAATACAAATATATCACCTTACTATAGTAACAAACTTGCAGTCTCCCTGCTTCGTCTTTGGTACGCGAAACACTTAAATAACGTTATGCCTGCACGAGGCTCGAAATTGCTCAATTTGACGGTAACTTGGTGCTCTACTGACCCCTTGGTTTATACCGTGAAAATACATTTAGTTACTTTATTTTATAACACTGCATGACATACCGGCTGTGCCGAATTCTGACTGTAATGTTAGTTGGGTATTTAGAAATACTTGGAAATGTTTCCTCAAAACTTGTGTTTCTTTTTTTACAGTGTGCTTAAGACAGCTTTGCTTTCAGTAATCTACTGCATTAGCAGGCTTTTCTCGTAATTAATGAACCACTATAATTATTCACAACACAATTATACAATCAAAAATTTTCCGTTCAAGCTCTAAACTATAAATCTTGAGCTAAATATACAAAAACAATGTTCTCTCCTTCTGCATACCTCACAAGGGTTTAACCGTCTCCGTACATGAATCTAAACAACATGGCAGCGCATTGTTTGTCAATTTGTTTGTCGAACAATAGTGCCGTTTCGCTAACGCTTTCCCGGAACGCGAGTATACGTGATCTCGGTTCGATCCGCCCGATATTACGCGACCACCGCGCGGTTCCTTAAAAAACTTCACTAAACTACACCTCTGTGCCACAACCATTGCTGCTACAACAGGCAGTATTCTAGTAGAGTGTACAACAAAAGCAACGATGTTTGGGAAGCAATCGATGGAGCAACCTTAGTTTGTTACGCCGTCAAAGCGTTAAAAGTGTCCGGGGGCACGCTGCAGGTATCTTCGGTTAAAAAAAGAAAATTAAAAAATAAGACAAGTGTAGGGCCTTACGCGTGACGTATACTGCTGTGGGAATTGTAAGAAACGGAATCGGGAGATTGGGACATCGTGGGAGGACCTGCAAGTAGGTAGATGAAGCTTCATTCGCTAGAGGAATAATCTGAAGTGGCTTACGTATAGAGGCTAGTTAAACTAAACCAGTTGCAATAAAAAAAATATGCTTATTTCATATCCAGCAATTTCAATAACTTTCCAATCAACCACAAACCACAAATAAACGCAAATGTGATGAATGTGAATATATCAATACTCTCCATGCAAAATTATTGTTAAAAAATGTACGATTCTGTCTTTGTGATTACAAAGAATTACGACAATCAGTGACGCTCTATTAACAGATCCGATTGCTGCAATAAAAATAAGAACAATATTATATATTTTATATCTCGTTTATAATCGATTGTCACAATCCGTTAGTCTCTGAATCAATCCTTCAGTTAAAATGGCGAGTTTACCAAGTGATAGAAGATGATTGCTGTCAAAATGATCTTACAAAGGTACCGCCGCGATTCTGTTGCCACTTAATCTTTCTACACCCTAAAAATTATAAAACCATTATACAAACACGCTATTTCAACTAATATCTTCCAATATATCTAAAAACAAAGTATCAAAAGAAGCAAATCAGTTTTTTCGACGCCTATTAACATCGATGTAGGTGGTCCGACAGACCAACACCAATATTTGCGATATATTTTACAAATCGTCAGTACATCGCACGCTGTAATTAGCTTGCCGAAACTTAGGCCAAGTTTTTGCTAGAGGCCCGTCAACTTTCATCTTGCGGTTGCTGATAATCAAGATCTCCTTTATGGAGTCAAGAATAAGGTTGCTTTTCGGGTGAAAGACCACTTCGGGCACAAAATTCATATTTATAATTAGGAGTGATCTACGTCGGCGTCTTTTCATGTCCCAATCGTGTCTGATGGTCCACGGGGCGGGTCTCTCGGACCTCTGTTTGATTTGGTCCTCGCCGCTTGTGTTTTTTAACAAATTAGCGCCGATTTGTTCCCAACGGGGGTCTATTACACCCGTGATGACTTTTTTGATTATGATTGGCCGTTTTTCATATCATTTGTGTGGTCCTCCCGTGTTTATTTGTTTTCGGAGATTCCAAATTATTACCCAGTGTGTCTGAGCACTTTTGTTGTTGAACTAGTTACGAAAGATCTATAAAAGCTCACTCTAAATCAAAAACAGATGCGGAAACCGATAAACCGCACGTCTCCCTTGCATATCAATTAAATCCCAGCCTGCATTGCGGTGTAACACAACTAATATGCACACCGCAGCGCAGCACGCGCGCAGACTGCATCATTAGACAAATAGCCAACAAATACAAGCCACGCTTAGCATTCACACTAAAATGACTAGTGACTACCCAGGGAAGTCGCAATTTCCTTAGGCCGACATCTAAATCACTACCGGCCTCATCACCACCAGTTGCTGCAAGCTCCAAGAATCGTAGGTGAACAATGGTTGGTGGTGACGTCACCTCCGTTTCCGCTCAGCTGACCGTCCGTCCGTCTGTCACGTAGCAGTGAAAGTCAAAGTATTACTCATGGCACATACGATGCGTTTGATCGTCGCCTGCTATGAATGGGGGGCGAGTGATGGAGTTTGGACAGGACCTGATTGTTATGCGTCGTTTGGTTAGTTACGACTGATATGACGATGAGCATAATTTTCAAAGAGCAGACTGGGTCTTTAGCTAAATGCTGTCATTACCAGAGGATGGATATATTTGGGTGTAAACGCTAATCTATGCATTAAAAGTGAGATTATAAATGCTGACTTTATACAAAAGAGACAACAGGTACATTAGAACCTTCCAACAAAAATAGAATCAGTACCGTGAGCCACGGCATGTGTTGGCATTAATTCATGGAAACTGATTGATTGCATACGGTAGAAATGGCATAATCAATCGTGGAGTACAAGGTTGCTCCGCGGAATTTTGCCACATTGCGGCCGTTTCGACGATGCTTTGCTAAAGGTCAAGTAGGTAAGTTTACCTGACTGCCACTGCAATGCATGAAATTGTCGAGGCTACGTACGTACATATCTAAGAGCAAATATAATTATTTTTATAAAATACAGATAATTTGCAAAAATATGGTCTCAACTTCAACTGATAACGATACTAAAGAGCATAAAATACTTTTAAGTTAACAACTAAGACTTAAGAGATACTAATGCCAGCAAATCAAGCTACCCGAAACTGACAAATTTTACTAACCAACTTTGAAGTATATACTTCAGCGATAAAGTTGAAAATCTTACAGGAAATTTAACAAGTTGTAGTAGTTTAATGCACTGGCGTCTGTACTTAGGGACAAAAAATATCTCCTCAATTTTTGCTGAGAAGCTTTTGTGTAGGCATTTTTCCATTCCGAAATTGTATAACATCGTATGTAATTTACCATTGTCGATAGCATGGTGTTTATTCCGACTAAGCAAGTAGGTACAACAATTATAAAAATAATCTTCCAATCACTTGCTGCTAATCAAATAGCACATAACTTGAGTATACATAACAATTCTATACAATAGTGGTTGTCAACACGATGAAGCTCATACAGATTTCACATAATGTGTGCTTTCACCAGCAAATTACATGACGTTCATACAGGTTCAGCAAACGAGAATTGGGTCAAAATGCGTGGGATTACGTTTACTTGTGCGAGGACCACGGCTAATTAAGTTAACCCCTTTAACGTGGCAATATACAGGAGACGCCAGGTCTAGCTATAGTGGTTCACTTTTAAACCCAGGGCTATCCTAAAAAGGAGAAAATGGCATCTTAGTTTTGCCCTTATTCACTAGAGAAAATTTCTATCTAAATACGAGAAGCGACTCAATCTACAGAAGTCCAATAAAGCGGAAAAGCTTTTAAAAAATATCCAACAATGTGATCAAACTTTGATTTTCATACAATATTCAGGTATCCTACGTGCAGTTCTATAGATCCTGCCGCTTTCAGATGTGTTGGAAAAGTGATGGCGATAAAATTAATTTCAGTTAAATTTTATTAGACTTTGATACACTCAGACGTAAATGCGTCGAGTTGAATACAAAAATTAATTGGAGATGCCACAAATCTAGGCCGTTATCTTAAATACAAAAGAAAAATATGTCACATACCCAAGCATTTATATATTCAGTCACTTTTAGTTCATCTTATATATTTTTTTAATTGTATAGTTCCACAAATTCGGTTACTATCTCCGCAGTCCCTTGTGACTTGCGCAGCACCAGCGTGGCGGAATAGTGAGTCATGCGCGAGAGCGTCTGGCGGCGCAGACGCATCGCCCGGGCATAGCACGCCAGTACTCTATAGTAATCGTGCCTTGAATCCGAGGCAACACATTCCTGACGAAATGTAGCCATCAGTCCTGAATGAACGCTATAGGTTCTATACAACGCGTACAACGTCATTTCTTCATGTTCATGGTGCGAGAGGATAACAAAAAATCCCTTAAGCTTTTAAGCTAAGCTACCTAAGCTTAAATTGTGAACTGTTGAAAATATCACTTAATAAACTAGGTGCTTCATAATTGACTTCTTCGTGAGGACCAGCAACATCCTTTACTACAACCGCATTTTCCAAACAGAGGTCTAATAAAACGTCTAAAGGGCCGAACACAAAAGGCGCCGGTGGGCCAACACAATGACATTATATGCTCGTTCCCCGAAGGTCTCTCGTACGTGCCTAGGTCCCTATCAGAGAGTACCTCAGCGCGAATTTGTGCCCTTCAAGGGACAATGCGGAACGTAGCAAAGGGTTCTTTGTTTACCGATGAGAATTTATTATAACTGCCAATGAAGTTTTTGAGTTCGTATTTATTTAAACTTAAATGGATAATAATTCTGTTAACGTGCATTTTATTTAGAGCTATAAAAATTGTACTCAATGATTCTTGATCAACCTTGTGAGTGAATATTACAATGTTTATTATGTTAAGTTCATAAATGATCTACTCTTTTGCGAATTTCGACTCAAACTCACGTACATAACTATTAAAAACAATATTGATGTGTTAGGTACAATAATTAACAGAACAAAATCTCATTATCATAACACAGCTAGACTTGCTCAGTACGTTTCCATTCCCAAAGAAGGCAAAAAAATAAAACCAGCATATCACCTTTACTTTGGTCTGACACGCCGCTCGCGTGAATCAGTGCTCAGGCGCAGCTAAAATCGCGATCATAAGGGATGCCGCGCCGATGACTTGACCGGCTACTATTGTTGCCAGCGCCATTTTAGGAACGAACTCGTGTACTTCCTACACTAGAGGTTCATTCATTATGATAGGTCGGCTATAAATGACGCGTGACTATGCGAGCGAGTATTGCGCAAAAAGTGTCGAGGGAAGACGAGGATAAACGTAGACTATATGCCTAATGCTATGACTATTGTCAGATATGAACGTGGAAAGTTTTAACACTGCCCACAAATAATTTTTGACTTGGTTCTCTGGTGGAATTCTCTTTACCTACGTTCATGGAGAGCACTTTATTGAACACTAAGCTTCTGAACTCTAACACGTGTCACTGGCACGACATTCTGCTACAGTTGCATCAAACAGGGATAATTTATGACACAATTTGGGATCAATTTTGGAATATTTTGGTCCTTATACGCCTGGCCGTTGGTCTTTCCATACGGAGAACAATGGTCGTCCTTCTGTCCGAGGCGGCCACAAGGTCGCCGCTTATGGCCAATCATTATAAGTGGAATACATTAAGTGGTCGGAAGTTAGGCCGTTTTCTAATCTTCGCGAATTAGTATGCAGAGGCAATCGGTGAGCGCGTGCCGATATTGTAACAGTAGATATTTTGTTAGTCATAGCTGCCTAAATAGATACTATAGCACAAATTATTCTAAGACCTCTATAGAAACTGTGCTTTATAATATTTCTTTCGTGTCTTTGTGCCTCCTGTTCAGGATGTCTCTGTCGCCAATTTGCGTATTTGCCGAGCATGACGAATATTCAAATATCCTCTAGTAACGTCCATCCGGAACACGGTATTATTTTATTAAATAACTAATAGTATACTACATACCAGTAAAGTATATTATTTTATGGAAATATCGCAACCTGGACTAACTACTGAAAAGAATCCAGGTTATTACGATGGTTTGGGACATCATCAAATTTGTGCCAGGGTCGTATAACTCTTGAGAACAACCCCCAGTTAGGCAGTTTACGATGTTTTCCTTCAGCATTAGATAGTCATTCATATCCAAGATAAATATTGGGGTTTAAAACTAACCTTTCCATTTTTTTTCGATTGATTTATGCGTTCAGTAGCCTTATTGCCTTAAGTTACACAAACTGTATTCGCTTAAATATTAATTTGATGTCCTTTTATTCCCCCAGTGCGAGGAGTCGATGTCAGCAGGCGACATGTGCGTGTCAGCGGCGCGCGCCGGGCCCTCAGCGCGATGGCACCCCGCCTGCTTCGTCTGCTCCTCCTGCCAGGAGCTGCTGGTAGACCTCGTGTACTTCTGGAAAGATGGACGGCTGTACTGCGGGAGACATCATGCTGAGACGCTCAAGCCACGGTGTTCGGCGTGTGATGAGGTGAGTGACGTTACGATTTTACTTACTTTGATTTTGAGAAGGCAACAGATCTTATGTGGAATTCAGTGTATTTCAAGGAAGATACCTTTTTTTATATACTGATCCCTCCGTCAGTGCTGTGGCTTTGCTCCTTCTAGAGCCATTTGCGGTCCAGGGCCGCGGGAACTCTTTCGAACAATCCGGCAGCCTCGGCAGGAATGGAAGATACTTATAGATAACTTTACCAAAACCATTGCTAAAGAATCTGAAGACAAAATATTCACAAATATATAAATTAACTAAAACGTCTGATAAAATTAACAAATCACGACAATTACAATATCAGCGATCATTAATATGCCAAACAAATTGCATGGTGTTCTTATCTTTAATTTAGTACAAAACGGCCATTACCTCAACCTGCAACATTATCATAAAATCGCGGGGCTGCGCGTGCGCCGGTGACGCAATTGCGCGTGCAGTTTGCAATATCCGCCCAACGGACCGGAAATAGATAGCATCGGGGGGTGGGGGTGCATCCCCCTATTATTCAGACATTTCACAGGCGGACGCCTCCGTGGCGGAATTTATGCTGATCAGCCATATGGTGGTATTACATTGTCCACTAAAATTTATACGTCGTTCGAATATTATATCAAAAATTCTCAGGGAACAAACGCCACTAGTTTTTCCATTAGTCTTTCATTTTTCCTAACCTAACATATGGTGCTGGCACATTCCTACATACTTAATCAAAATTAATCCTCTGTTCTCATTACATAATATTAAGACCCCTTTCGTACTTACCCAACAATACCCCTCAGGCCGTAAGTTTCGCACCACCGCAGGCAGTCCTGTAATTTCTAGATCAAGATAACAAACGAGGCAGCACGTATATTATAATCTACTGTCGAACAGCGACTTGGTATTCGCTCGGCCTAAAAACTTCGCCAGCTGAAGGGAGCAACGACCCTCTGGGGGTAATACGGTCAATTAATCTTTTTAGGACTACGAATTGGCAATGATATATACTGAGGTCTGGCTTTTAGGTATTATTTTAGTGTACTTACTTCAAAGAATTTACGTAGCTATTTGAAAAGATCAATAAAGCTATGCTGAGGCAGAAAACAAACAGAAATTCGTGGCAATCTTTCAAAACTTAAACACAACAATCAGCATTTTTGTAGAGATAGGGCGGTTATTACACCAGACAAATTCTTAGATTATTCAAGAAGAAAATATGCCATAAGCAGCCCTTACGAGTAGTTTAACTTGGTCAATCCGCTCACCGGACTACGCCACACCGTGCCTCCCAGACGCACCACGCAATATCAAAATCTAGGTCGAGGGGACACGCCAGGGGAAAACATTAGGGGTAAACGGCCAAATCTCTTGATCTTATGCCGATAAACAGGGCTTTAAGCCCCTGATAACACAAGTAGCCTTTTCAGTCATTAAATATATCTAAGTAGGTCATTTCTGTTAGTCGGAGTTTCGGTTTTTTTTACAAATGGTTGTCATGGAGACGCAAGGTTAGGAAAACCTATGTGACTAGCTGTTTCTCGCGAATTAAATCATGTCCCAGGAGAAGGACTGCCCGTAACCAGGTAAAAAGATGTTTGTGTCCCGTCTCACGGCTCCAAACCATCTCTGTACCTAATTTCATTTAAATCGGTTCAGTTGTTTTGGCGTGAAAACCAAACAAACATACAGTGACACTTTCGCATTTATAATCTTAGTAAGGAAACCCGGACTAATACATAACATATTGTATAAACAAATTATAGTACCATATTATTATAAAGTAATTGGAAATAGTTCCATGTTCGGCAATAATAACCATGGGAAGTCGATGGGAGAGTAGCTGATGTCTTCATTGCTCTGCGCTCTTCGCAGTAATTAGCGCAAATTATGCGGCTCCGTAACGAAAGCAGACTGGGTCGTGCAACCGATTATAAGATGCTAACGTGATAATATTAAAATTAAAACATTTTTTTTCAAGTTTTAGTTAGTTTTTAAGCTATAATTAAATTACTTGACATTTTATGGGTGAACAAACTCAACGCTTGACGTTAATGAGCTCTAAATACCATGGTAATAAGCGCCATGAAACGCCAATGATTAATACCCTCCGACGTCGCCCCATGGAGAAAACTTCATAATTGTTCCTGATCAAACACTGAGATAATTATAATCTAGGAATAATTTCCAACGATTAATATTGCTCGTGTGACTTAACCCTGCTGATTACTATAATTTACTTATTAAAATGCCTGCGTGTTCCCTTATCGAAATCAGTTAAAACTTTTATTTATTTAACCCCCTTAAATTATCGTGATATTTTTATATAAAAAAGCAACCGAAGCTATTTTTCTATTTGATAACATTTTTGCTTTAAAAAGCGTAGATTTTTATGCCTGTGGCCATAAAACCGAAATATTTATATTACTTAAATTTTTCTTAGTAGCACTAGAATGTGTTTTCGTCACGTATAGTTGAGCTAACTGGTGGAAATTTTAAATTCTCTTGCATTGTACCCGCTTATTTGGAGGATCCATTTGCGTTATGATTTACATAAATACCATTGACTTGTGGGTTTGCATGTTAGGCTATTTAATCAGTTATAAGTTGATCTAAGTGTATGGGGTCGAGGTATGCGGGATTGAGATCTTGATAGCATGCGAGTAACGATGGGTTGTTCCCCGGCGGGAGCACTGGTTTATGCGGCGGCGTCACGCGAGCCCCACGGGGCTGTCTGAGGTAGCCCGAGTGAGGTGTCAATGTCGTGGTGAGCATCGCCTTACTGTCATCTAGATAAGTTAGACTTGCTGCATCGCATGACATGATAAAGATATTCTACAAGTAAATCTAATTGGAAAAATGGAACCATGAATTTCATGAAGGCGTCTCAAAAATGCTTAATTGTTTAACCAAACAAGAATCTACAAGTCGTATCATAGTATCGAATTAAAACTAAAAAAAAATAGGGTGAAAATAAGATTAAGGTGCATACATGTGAAACAACTTAAAAGCTTTTAAAATTCTATTAAGACTTAACCAGGTTGCATACTTTAACTTAACCGAAACTTTCCTCTTCTATAATAAACAACACAAAATTATCCAATAAAACTATTTTAGTGACCCAGTTCTGTCTAAAAGTCAACATATATTAGAACTATACTCCGTTGCACCGCGCTGCAGCGGGAAGGTCGTGAAATGCTAAAAGTTAATACATTAGCTGCAATGTCAAGAGTGCAGCAATGCAGATCAACTCGAATTTATGTGCAGTTTGCAGGCGATAACGTTGCTTTTAGCCCTGACTTTGGTTGCATAAAATTAAATTAAAATAGGTTCCATGAAAATATTCATAAGCTGCCGAGTTAGGTTAATTTTTGAGAAGGTCAGATAAGCAGAAGCCGATTCTAATTATCTCCTATTAGGTTCATTCTATTTGAAGCCATTTTTTATATCCTTCATTATTCATTAAATTAGCTGGATAAGTGACAACCGAATTACTTGCACTATGAACAGCTATAGAAATCCTTTACGAAAACCGAAGCCCTTTCTTTATATTAGCTTAGTTATGTAAGTTAAATTACAGACACTTTTTGCAAACCTTAGATCCTTATAACACCTTTTATAAATAGAAAAACCATATTCATAGGTACACAGGTATAACATAATGTAGGTGCTTTAAACACCAACTAAGTAATATCGATGATTCATAACCAGATGTCGATACACGTTAGTCATGTCGACACATGTCGTATCGATAACAATGCACAACACTAGTCATAACATGTCATAGGTTCCCATAACATTGGTGTCCCTTCTCTGTGTGATTATAATTTCCTTTCTTTCTTTAACAAAGTCATTTTGCATTCGGTACAATATAAAATTTATATATCTTAGAGAAACCGCTTATCCACAAATAAAAACTGAATCCCCAATAGAACGCAACACAGAACTATAGTTCCGTCCTAATTGTAAGACCATTTCACAATAAAACGGTAGCTGATAACGTGTCTGATAACCGCGCTCCCATGCTGGGAGTGGCGGTGGGAGCCCCATGACCTGGCTCCTGGTGCCGCGCCGATTGTCCCACGGGCACGGGAATTAGGCTATACAGCCTAATTGTTGCTATGGCCACGCCAAATATAATATACATACTCATATTTTAAACTAGGCAAAAATAGTATTGTTTTGACGTAACTAATTTAATGAAGTTGGTGTAAATGTACGATTAATTGTGTCTATTTTAAGTCCGTAATTATATAATGAATAGGTACTAAATAAATAGCTGTTTATTTTAAATGTGTTTAACAAAATGTCGCAGAAGTATATTTTGACTCCTGACTATGATCCGGCGTTATACGTCAGCACTGAATACACAATCGTTACAAAAATAAGTGCAGTCTTTTTATACTGCAAGAAAGACAGTGTAAATTGTTTCCTAGGTTCACAGTCTCTTCCTGGCTTGACACTGCGATACTTTTGAAGCTCTGAAAGGTCTACATAGCCTGTCGCTTTAGACAATACATTCCTTGTTACATCAGAACACGACAATAGCCCAATTCACGGACAATTGCAGCGCGTTGAAGAAACACGGAACACGTCGGAACACAAACAATCGTCCGGCGTGCATCCACGACACAGAATACCGTTTCTGAAATATTAATAATGAGTGAATAGTCCACTAATGAACATGAACAAAATATTACTCGCCGGCCGTGGGAGCCGTTCCCATGGCATTGTCGCGAACCAACTTTCTTGGGGTCGACAGCACCGGCTAACACTATGAATAATAATGCCTAATTAACCCCATGCTTATCCAGATAATTAATTAAATTGAACCGGTTCTAAAATATGGTGTAATTGAATATTTGTCTTTGAAGATGACAGCCTAGCGTACTGCTGCATCAACATTTTACTCTTATTGATGCTAATTATCTTCTGATACTTCAATTTCCAAACTATCTAGATTTGTAGCGAATTAAGTTTTAAGCAATAAAGTTCTAACCAATATATTTGTCACCAGATAATCCTGGCGGACGAGTGCACAGAGGCGGAGGGTCGCGCCTGGCACATGAAGCACTTCGCATGTGCCGAGTGCGCGCGCCAGCTGGGCGGCCAGCGCTACATCATGCGCGAGGCGCGGCCCTACTGCCTGCCCTGCTTCGACACCTGCTTCGCCGAGTACTGCGACGCCTGCGGGGAACCCATCGGCGTCGACCAGGGCCAGATGTCGCACGAGGGGCAGCACTGGCACGCCACCGAACGTTGCTTCGCCTGCCACACCTGCCGAGCCAGCTTGCTAGGCAGGCCATTCTTACCGCGAAAAGGAGCGATATTCTGCTCCATAGCATGTTCCAAAGGTGAGCCACCGACGCCTTCCGACTCCTCAGGGCCTGGGCCCAGACCGCCACGTGTACCAAAGCCGAGAAGAATGCCATCACCTAAGTCCCCGCCTAGATCGCCCCATCGAGAACCATCGCCACATATGGATGCAGATTCAGAGCCGAGTGAGTCATTAATACGAGAGTCACCGCCTCCTCACCCGCCCCCACCGCCGCACGCTTGCCTTAGCCTGGACAGAGCGTTAGCTGACTTAAGACTAGAGCAGTCAATGACGGAGCATCAAATACAACCCACACCGACGTCAGATGATCACAAGGACGAGTCGCCCGATGACTGGAAGCCACCACATCCCGTGGAAGCTCAGGCAGTCGTCACTCCCGGACACTCGTCTTCAATGCCTGAACTTACATTAGTGGACGGCAAGAAGTCGCCGAGGAAACCGAGAGGAGGACGGACAGTCAGATTTTGCGGGGACGACAACGAAGCGTTCGAGCCAGACGAGCCGCCGCGGAGAGAGAAGGTTCGGGACGAGGATGCCAGCAGCTACTGCAGCACGTGTTCGTCGTCATCATCATCTGCGGAGTCGTACACGCTGCCGGCGCGGCGCGCGTACGGCGGCGTGCGCATCTCGTACGTGCCCAACGACGCGCTCGCGTGCGCCAAGCGTGAGCGCGCGCGCAAGAATGCGCAACACGACAAGAACTGCATCATCTCGTGATCCTGGCTGTTCGTGGTGCCTCCTCCCTCCTAGTGAACACACCTCCGATGTAAAAGACTGACTTTTTGATAGATTGTTGTAGCCCCCACGCCATAGTATTGTTAGATAGATTACAAAAAGTCTTCCTTAGTTGCTTTGAAATCTTGCCACGAGGCCTGCTGCACACGAGCGTAAGTCGCGGATAATGGGAGCCAGGTGCGGTGCGCGTGCGCTGATCATGTTGTGACGCGCACAATGTCATCGGTATCTATATAAAAGGCTTAAACTGGAAGGGTTTGGACAAATTTATGTTCGAACGAGTAATTTGGGATTAATCGGTTTAAAATGTGACGGTTCCATTCATTTGTAACACCTTTGCTCGCTTTATTGGTAATGGATCTTTTAGCCGCGCGATAATGGTTAGTTTGTACGATTGTGAAGGGGCCTAAAGTTAAGTTGATATAACGACGTCAGCTTTAAATTATTTCTGATTTTAATATATAATGTGCGTAGACATATCGAATGCTTTCTGTATTTTATTCTTGTTCATGAAATGATTAATTTAAGACATATCCCACTTTGCCACTTAGCTCGTAACTTGCTGTAAGTGTAAACTAAGTTATAATTAAGAGATTATTGTATAGTACAAATAAACATGTTATTTTGTATTACAAATTTATACTTTTGGAATGTGTTCAGTGTAAATAAGAAGCAATGTAGCCGCTAGGAGTTGTCAGAAACTCGTTAAATGCCGATACTCTTGACAAAGTCAACGTGAAGTGAATATTGTGAGAATACCAGTCGATATAGGAATACTGCGAAGCCTAGATATCCACCACACTACTATCTTTGGTTATATTCACCGCTCATATTAATTAACTGGAGCTGAGTCTGTAATCACATGAAATATAATAAAAATAAATAGTTTAATCATCTGTTTTAATTTGATGAATTAAATGAGTCTCTGAAGTCAAAGACCTAACGCTAACTAGAAGTTCTCACAGACGTACATAATTGTACAAGTTATTTATTTCTATATAATCTATGATCTTAATTCAATATTCTTTCCTATTACCATAATACTCAGATTCAAAGAGAATGCTCATAAACATGCATTTGTTCCAAAAATGTGTATTTAATTAATATAAAATTAGGAATAGTTTTTATACGAGAACCACAAATACTGTACAAATATATCAAAATGTAACAATAAATTAATTATGTACGTAATTTTGTAAGTTATTTGTAATAAGAGAAAACGAATAAAATAAAAATGATTTGGAATACGTTACGTTTTTTACTGTGGCAACCCCTTCCGCGGTATGAATACGATTATTATCGACCGCACGGAGTCTGGCAATCGGCCAGGAATAACTTAACTAACGGAAAGGCAGAAAATCTTTTCCATAATAATCAAACTATCAGACTGGATATAAATTAAATAAAATGGCACACTTTACATTTAAACTATACTTACGCTTAATTAGAAATTTTCCGTAGTGTGCATTGAAACAGAAAGATTGAACCCAAAAATACCTGTATACCTATATATACTTCTAATAATTCTCTTCATATCATTGTCACCCACATGAGCACCAGGCTTAATCACAACTAACCTAAACAACCCAAGCGTCAGAATTTTTTGTTCGTTCCACTTGGAAATATACATACCTATTGAGGAAAACTTAACTAAAAACCTAGATACAACGTCTCACTAAATAGGCTGGTCATCAACATTTTCTAATGCCAAGGTCCACAGCTCCCCTTTTCTAACACATTGGGCACCCTGGAGCAATCAGTGAAAGTGAGCTGCAACAATATCGACGATGTGGGAACATTAACAAAGCACGTGACGACGGGAACCGCATTGTCTAAGAAAAAGTTATCTCACATCTATCTACGAAGAATACTTAGATTTGATGTCTGATTGAGTACTGTTACATTCTTATGGAAATATTATAACTTCCACCTCTGTGGGCCACTACAAGTGCTCGTAAAACAGAATTTGAGTCAGCTTTCTGAGTTCCGACATACTTATGTAGGTATCTGTTTCAATGGTTTGACTTTGTGAAACGCAGAAATCTTTGCTTGATACAGAAGATAATAGGTAGCCGTAGAAACAAGAAAGGGGCATTTAACAACCAATATAAAAAGATTCTTGAAAGACGAAAATACGTCGTCAATATTTTAGTCGTGGTAGAAGAAAACGCATGAAAAACTAATGACAGCAAACTACAACTTAAGACTAAGACGATCCTTGATAATAAACATAATTTCATGCAATAGGTACCTACAAATCAAAGCTAAATATCAGTACAAAAGCCAGCAGCCGCGCGGCGTAGCGGTCCACACAGGTGCATCGTGGCCGTTTCTTCAACTTTCCCGGCTGGGAAAGAAAGAAATGTTGATATCAGATGGCAATGAGTTTCTATGTGCTCAGATTAATAGATAGTGACATGTCGCTACGAATGATTTATCTAATGAGTATTGCTTGAGGCTTGAGAATGTACCTATGTGGATGGTGCGTTCGAGTTTGTTGATATTGCTGATTTGAACACGCTATTAAATGCTCAGTTTACCTGTGTAATGAGTAGATAAGTATTTACCGTTTAGAGGACTTTGATTTTAAGATTTTCATTTTTTTTATTCTGAACAACTATGATACAAGTTTTCCTATCTAGAATTAGCTATGGCTGATCAGTCAATGAATAAATAAATAAATGCCTCTCCTGCTTGAAAGGCGAACAATCATAACAAATTTTCAACACCGACCAGACAGCTAAACAACACTCAAGAGGAACTATAAAAAGTTGAGCAACTAAACACAGCGAATATCAACCGCAAACAGGAATCAACTTCGGTAACTGCCAGTGTACAACGCTTCGCCGAAAGTTTGGCCGACAGTCGCCAACTCGACGCGTTTGGCAGACAGACATGGCCGACACTTTTTGCTGGGATGTTATTGTGCGTGAGGCTGCTACAGGCTGTATTTGTGTAAATATTATAATAATCTAGATTTGAGACCTATATCTAATTGTAACAAAAATCTTTATTGAAGCAAAATATTTTTCTACATTGGATCTCGTACTGATCTGAGGATTAACTTAACATTAAGATAAACGATTGGATACATCGATAAAAAGCCTAGCCTAGGCATTCCTTCCACAAATCTAACTTATACGTTCCAAATTTGGTGACAGTAAATGTCACGAAAGAAGTTCATACTCTCAACACAAAATATTCTACAGCAGACGAGCCATTACCATTTTGTGTGAGGCCTTACTAGACATTAACATAAACAAATGGTAGAACAATTTCTTCCAAACAATCTAGTCACCCTGTATCTGACATTATATCCAGACTTTTTGTAGTACAATCAGTAGGCAGACGACACGCTGGTGCTCGGTCGGGCGGTGCACCAGACACCCGGCCTTGCCAACGTCGTGAACTATTAAGACGGCTAGACAGACTAAACGACTCATCATTCTAGTTCCTCGTGGGTTTTATTACGCGAGAAGATTTACTCTTAAGGTTTTTGGCAGACATTATAAGACTAGTTTATTTATTTATTATACTTAAGTTTAGACTTTTGGGATAGGCTACAGAGTCGGGGATAGTCAGTTCTAATAATTTTGCGCCAAGATTATGCAACTTTTGAGGACCTTACTGCTTAAAACTAACACATGTGCCTATAATATCCCACGGGTAATAGTAATCAATATAATAGCCAGTTACAGGTTATTTTTTATATAGTCTTATTGGTTCCGCTACAATAAACATCAATAAAACAAAATTAACCCTTGTTTAGAACCGCCAATACATTTCTAATAACCCACCATTTAGCAACAGTCACACCCTTGCCCTAACAGCCTTAAAATTGTGACCCCAAGCGCAAATATCAATTAAACATATTTAACCCCGCTCGTTGCTCTGTCTCGGTCATTACGACCATTCGGGGTGAACTAAAACTTGATTAATGAACTTCAGCGGCGAAGGGTTGACAAAGAGTAAAAACTTGCTCGTTTTTTCTTGGTAATGGTAATTTGTCGCGAAGGGGCGGTTGCCTTGTAATGCGATGACAAATGGCCGCCGGTTATCCGGGAATTTCTTAACCCTTCACAGTCATTTTCGTAAGTATGTTTGATGGTGACATGTTTAATGTTTGTGCCTTAAAGGATTGCTTGGCTTGGGCTGTGATGAAAGGGCAAAATCCAGCCAACCCATACTATGTGTTATGTAAAGATGTGAGATGACATAGCCTAATGTATTGTTATCGTTAACATTATGTTAATATTCTTTCGCGATGTTTGCCTATAAAGCTCGAACTTATAAGTTGTGATGTGTGTATCTTAATGTGCTAGTATTTAGTTACATTGTATCTTTGAATTAATGAACCAAATAAGACTCAATTCCTCCAACATCTGGTATTGCCTATGTAGATGATATGCCTGTAGCCTGCCAGGTGATACTCCGCTCAGTATGCGAGACACGACACACATGTACAATTTAGATCAGCGATAATTCGCTTTGATGTCGCTTACTGCTAATAGGATATGGTTAATAAATGAATAGTAATTAATTAAATCCTACGTGCGCAGGTTAAGTGAAGATATAGTGATACAATGTAGATTCTGTGTCAATTATTACTAGTTTTCGGATTATTAAAGTTCATGATTAAATTGTACGTTATCGTACTCATATTTAAAATCTTTAGAAATATGTTCTTGTCCTTATAGTACAGCGCTTATATTAATTTGATGAAAAGTCCAACAATAAAAGAAAATTATAACAACATATTTTACTAAGCTATAAATTTACGCTTTAATTTTCAGAATGCATTAATTTTTCTAATCGAATCTGACTGCCCACTCATCAACTGTTTTTAGAGATCGGATTTTCTTTTGAAGCTTATAATATTAATAGTCTTGGAAGAAAAAACTTTGCCTACGTTAGTTTTAACTACATGTCCATTCTGAACTTCTGTAATTACTGGTTTTACTCGTGTCGCAATGTCACTCTTTTAAAGAAACTGCATATGAAGAAAAACTACTGGCTTTAGTGAGACACAAAAGACCATACTAAGTTTCATATTGTAATGGATAGGAATTGTAACCAATAAAAATGCTCACATCATTTTAATCAATTTGCACCACAATCATATACAGTAAGATATTTGACCGTTTTGCTTTCGTCGTTTATTGCATAAGGCATACGTTAAAAATATATACCATCCGTGCACATAACGAATATTTTCTTTGTATATGAACTGGATACCTATAGGTCTACTAGTACCTATAAACCAACACTACAATGCGGCCAGATTTATCTTAGCGACTCCGAAAATGCCAAGACTAAGATGATGATGATGATGAAGTCAACAACCAAGATGACTGGCAGTACTTTGATTTACAGCACTTCTTACATAATTTTCATATTTACAAGACTGTTATAGTAGCTGTGCAAGTATTCAAACCCATCATAACTTTACCACCAGCTTGAGGACGTTCCCCCAATCAGTGCGTAGTGCAATGACAGCACGAATCAATACTCCTGCGCCGCTGCCGCTCAGGTGCGCGCGCGCCGCGTGACGACACCTGTGCTTCACGCTCGCCGCGCCGGGGGTAGGCAGAGCCCACAAATTGCACTGTAATCATTGTGGATTTTAGGGGTCGGGTTAGAGAAGTGTTATAGGTAGAAATGAACAAATTTTCAGATCAAATAATGCACACTTTGCTGGGTGCAATACTCCTAAAAAGCCTAATACATATAGCTATGAAGAAAACATCAACTAAACGAGAACAACGAACAACAGTTGTAGCCCAGTAATCGTAGAAATTGCCAAAGTTGACGGCGGTCTATAGGTTCGTAGCAATACAATTAAGTAATTTATTTTTCATATTCTGTAAGTATTAGGTATATTTAAAGGACCGGTACCTATCATTACGACTATTAAAACAGTAATGGTCGTCTGTTCCAGTCCATCAAAGGTACTAAACACCCAGACACTCCATACAGAACAATAGCGCGTTGTGTTTTAACAATTTCAGAAAAGTATACTGAATTATTCAGCGCATACCATTTGACTGGCTGCCAACTGGTAGCTTCATAAGTACACAGCATTCGCCAACAAATGTGTAGTTGCAAATTGGAGTACAATTTCCTTTATTTTCTTGAAGCAAACCAAGCACTTCACTTGAGTCTAAATTATCACTTTATTATACGGAACCTCGAGGCACGAAGTATTAATACATTTTGAGTAACCAGTTGATCTGTGAGTGTTTACTCGTAATTTATTATCAGTGTGAAATTAACATTTGGCCGAAATTTTAATAAACTTGAACTAATTGATTCGATATTATGAATTACTAACTATTACTTTTAGTTCATATATTCAAATTAATATTTAAAATAACGTATGTTGTTAACCCGCTTTCTTGGACAGCAAATTATTTGTTTTTAAATTTCACGTAACAACAATTCTCACCAATTGGTACCAATATCACAATGAAACCAGCGTTAATTGCACAATTATCGTACAACTGTCGAATGTGATACAATTTACGTAATTGAGCTACTTTTTGACTAGATAGAAATAACTTCGCAGTTCGCACACGTAGGTAGGTACCTACTATTTCTTGTGCCACTAAACCGATACATATTGGCACGTTCGCGGCAGTAAATCTGTCTCTCAGTTTATTTAATACGCGACTAAATACTAAATCGTCTTAATTTTTTTAAACGCTAATAAATAGATAACTGAACTAAATAGAGACTGTAAGAGAAGAAGCCAGACAACGTCAAGACAAGACATACTACATCAAATTAAATCACCCTAAAACTAGTCTTCAGAGTTCTAGAACACCAAACATCGAACTACTAAAGAAATGAGTATACCAGAGCTTGTTCTACTTCAATGCTCATCAAATTTTTGAAGACGAGCGACACGCTACGTCGATAGTCGCCAGCAATAAAGTTGTAACGACGATCGCTATAAAGCAACTGCTTTACGACCGCGATACAGTTACATGGTATGGCGACACACGTCACCGAGTTTCGACTGCGGAGTTTTTATTTTATGACAGGTTTAAGTCACAATAAGGAATATGTTCATTTGTTTTTCATGATAGATTAGGGCCTATAAAAAAGTAATGGGTATTGCTGAATAATTTTAACATAACTTATCGGTGTTTCTTCCTACTCGATTCCATTGGGACCTGTTTACAACTTACATTGTCGAATTCAGAGTTCCTCTCAATGGCTGGTTTTTAAGCGCTGTATCAGCTAATGATCTATGCATTTTCTTTTAAAACTTCATAAACAAACCACCCAAGTGCACTCAGAAACCAGCCATAACATACATATCGCAAAAACTAATTAACAAGTGAAAAAAGTAACTTCAATTTTATATAAAAGTTCGTTAAGTTCGTGTTTCTAGATAACATTAAACTTTTTTGCCCAATGATGTTGTTAACTTAACTTAGCTGATTACCAATAATCCTAATTAAAATAAAGCCGCCTACCGTGATAATGAGCGTATAATCGTAAAGGCAGCGCGAGTGAGTTTGTTTACAATCGATACCGAGGCGTTACCCTTACGCAACCCGACACCCTGTGGTCACAGCCGGGTCTAACGGGTTTTAGGAACCACTTACTACTTCTACTTGTAGTATTGTACCTACAGCTAAATTAACACAACTTTAATTAATAAACGGAAATATCAAGAAAAAAATCGGTATAATTACTTATACAAGTTTTTGCGGCATTTACATGTCTGTCAAATATTAAGTTGGGTGTACTTTTTCTACAAACAACTATTCACTTTTTTAATAAACAAAAAGTCTTTTAACTAGATTTACTAAGTCCTCGAGGTTTCAGCTGTGTTTATTACAGCAGCGACTTCTAGAACGATGTACTGAAAAGTTTTTTATTTTTTGCTTTTCTCTTACCGGGTCTGCAACATTGGCAGCCATGGTGGTGTAAATTACCTTATCAATATGAATAAAATAAGTCCAAACGTTAAAGAGTTCCATATTTCGGAGGTTTTATTAAGACGTATGAAATAAGCCCATACATGTGGTAGTCGCTACATACCGACCTTCTGATTCAAGATCCAAACTCTGCATTAGGTTTTGCTAACTATCCTATTGTAGCATTCCATAAAATTAAAATAAACAAGACAATGTGAAATTTTTACCATGGACATATTTGATCTCATTGTAAGACACCTCACAAGAGAATTTGTCTTAGATTCCAAAACAAGTTGCATCTTATGCAACTAGGTACGCGAATAGCTTCGGCGTGATTCATAACAGATAATATAAAGCATAGTTCGTTCTGCGTGCGACTGTAAACAGTGGGAGCCCTGACACAGTGCGCAAGGACGCGCGTTACTCACACAACTAAACATTCAATAACTTAAAACAGCAGTTTGTAGGTTGTTGTAGCTTAGACACATGCCTTGCCGTCCACCCTTTACCTGACACTAGTCATTTTATTTGTCACTCGTCTACCATTAGTGCTTTATCCTATAGAACGTTGAGATGTCAGAGATTTTGGAGTTGGCTTTAAGGTGGTATAAACTCTTTCAAAAGGAGTTTTCTAATCATTTTCTGATCCTCTAACTTTCCTAGTACTTAACAGCAATTATTTTAAGAATATATATATGTATTTTTAATTAGGTATACAATTTCAACTTTAATTTAGAGTAATTTTTTGTACACCTTAAACAATCTAAAGCTAAAGCTATTATTTAATAGCAAAAATAATATAGAAGAATTATGAACAATACGCTTCAAAATTAAGAATATCTTAATTTATAAAAAGTGCAGAGTGAATATATTAACCTTTGATCTGTGAATGAGAGCAACAAACCACTTAGACTAAGAAGGTGCGTCAATTCGCGGGAAAGGCCGCAGATTACCGCGAAAACTGCGACATTGAATGAAGTGAATCATTTCATTCAACGAAACGAACGAACCGAACTTGGTATGCGGATTTTTTGAACTGTGCGTATATTTTTTTTTTTGAATGATTATGTGGTGTGCGTGATTCACTGTCTGGTAATTTTTTTAAAAAACCCAGGTATTTTGAATGAAAATAATTGTGATAAATATCTCCAAGATTGGCGAGAATTTAGCGAATAATTTGCTAAGGTCACATGCAGGTGAAATGTACGTGTCCAGAAGCTAAATACATTTGCGTAATATTAGTACATTAAGCACCGCAGTTTGCCACATAACTGTTATTGTACAGTTGAGTAGTATGGAAAGTGGCTGTTTCCACAGATAGCTAATTAGTAATGTGCTGAAATGGCAAATATAATGAGTGGTTGGTGTAACTTGAGGCGCAGGCGACAGCACGCGCCCCACATCTGCAGACGTCTGTAATTGTTGCCTCCAACATCACGAATGAACGAGAATCAAGTATCGAACTGTAAAATTGATCTCTTTGTCTATAGCGCGACAAAAATAGTGACAAGCGATAAATGGAAGCCTAAAAGTGTTGAATGCAAATTAGTAGTTGCAATTGCAAGGCAAATGATATGTTTACTGTCGTAAATTGAACAGATGGTGCAGTGTGTAAAACCTTTACAGTAAAAGGTTCCACAGCCACAAATAATGGTGGAAACTCTGGGTCTCTGGCTACTGAGAACTTTCGGACAGAGCCGAAGCGAAGATACAAATTACAGTTTTGATCCCAATAGATCATCAAGCATTAATCTAAGGTACACCATTAGAAATGCTGATGATTAAATCTATCTGCGTAAAATCACATATAAAAACTGCAGTCCTTACCTAGTTACCTTCCACAAGTCCGTCATTCCTGCACATTAACGACCTATGTATTTCCTACCACCTCAGATCGTGATACATCTCAAACTTAGGTATGTACTGACTATGTACTCACGCAAATCCATTGGCTTGGGGATTTTGCTGACGTTAAAGATCTTAGTGAGCAATCAATTTTGAGAAATTCTAATGTATGTATCTGACGAAGAATAGTAAAATTATTATACTGAACAGGCTTGGTTTTGAAAATAGATTTTGCTCCTAGGTTTGATTCCCAATCTGGGCAGTATCTAAATCTTTCTATGAACTCTGAAATACTAGGAACTAGCAGCATAAATATTAAATAAGCTTTATCTGGTTCCAAAGAAATCTCAAATCTTCCTACACTTTCATTACCTTCACATCAACGCTCATTCATCCCCACCACTTACAAGGAAAATGGAAAATTCCCGGTGACTCACACGTCTGATAAGGATGTCACGGCACGGGCCAATCATGCAATCATGCGCAATCATCCAATAGCAGCAGGTACGCGCGCGCGCCGCCCGGTGCGTGGCGCCAATTCACGCTAATTCGCTTTTTGTCAGCCATATTATACTTGTTCTGCAAGTCATATAACGCGACAATTGCCTAATGTACTGTAATTGTGAGGTCTTAATGTCAGGGAGAATAAGAATATTTCCTTCGGAGGTACCTGTTATGCCTCATATTTATAGTAAGTAATACTTTCCAGACCTGTTTTACTTGTTGAGTATTTGCTTACCGACTATCTTAGAAGTAGGTATTATGTTTTATTTAATAAAACGTTAATATCAGAAACGTCTAGATGTCCATATACAGTACATAGAACATAGTTACTCTTTGCAACTATGTTTCCAAACTGAAGGAACTCTGATTCTTGGTATCAAAGTGACCATAACTTTTACTGATCCAGCCACCAAAATGATTCAAATTAGATTATTAACAGTTGCAAAAAGCTCTCGGGGGTTACCCCAAAACTATTTCATTAGTAACGTCTATTTTGTTAAACTGAAAGATTCATGCTATGACGAAAGTAATACTTGCATATAAAGAGCGTTTTTTCCTGAAGTTTCAGCAAATTCCTGCGGACACTCACGACCAGGATAACAAAGTAACCCATTAAATCCTTTTCCCTAGTTACAATCTGTCCATACTTATAATATGATGATGAATTTTGTTTGTTAGCTTGGGCACGCTAATCACAGTAACTACTGGCCTGCTTTAAAAAAAAAATTATATTAGATAGCCAATTTATCGAGGAAGGCATGTTATACCGTAGCGAGGAGTAGTTGCCACGAGATGCCGGTGGAACTGCTGACGGAAGCTAGTCTCCATGTAAAAGTTTATTTCAGTGACTTCAAATGAAAGCGTGACGAACAATTAAATTCCCATTTACAATATCTAGTACAAAAACTGGTGACACGAGGCAGTGGGTTGTCTGGCGATACTCCAACTGTTGGCTGCTGAGTATTGCGCTGGCGCCGCTCTCGTACAAGACTAGTTTCAAGTGATTGAAGAACAGTTTCAGTCACACTATATTTTCAGTTCAGTGAAATCATCAAATGATCCCAGTGTGGGCGAGATGGGAGTAAGTATTAGACAGTATATAATTTGCTAGTTTCCGCACGCCGCGATTACGCCTGCGTCTCGTAGGGACTGTCCAGTAGTTCCTGAGATGAACAATAAATCAAACAAACTCTTCAGTTTAATAATATTACTATTGACTGCCTCGTTGGTCTAGTAGTTCGATTCCCGGGTCGGGGCGAAATTGCTTTGTGGGTTTTGAGAAACTTTCATAAAGCAGCTTGGAGTCTGGAAGTTGGTGATTGCTGAGCAGCTGGCTGATAAAAGAGAACAGCCGCCGTAGCCGACAATCGGCCTGGATGCCATCATCAATATTAGTATACGATACTGATAAACTCAATATACTTATGTTATCGGCTAGTACAGAAAACCATTGACGTAAATCCCAGGCCGATCACTTCCCGTAACGTGACGCACACTAATTACGTCAACTAATGAGTTTTTCACTTGGACACATTTTTCCTAACATGGATATCTGTGAAGTCCACATTTTACCTGAACAATGGCTGATATATATGTACAATACAATTTATCGTGTTGCATGTATTATTTCTTTGTAAATCACAATTTTATTTAATGAGGAATTTGAAAGTTTGTCTTCGTGACCGATTTTAAAGTGTCATCTAACTAGAATCTAACATTCTATTGTTTTAATACTAGAGTATTTTCAAATAAGAAACGCCGATTGGTAGGTAGTTATGATGTTGCGCTGAATTTTTACTAAAACTATATGTATAGCTGAAGGTTTGTTTGTCTGTTTGGTTGGACTCGGTAATCTAAGGAACTGTTAGATAACATTAAATCTTTCCGTATTAAGACTATACTTGTCGACGCGGGTGAAACCGCTAGCGAAAGCGAGTAAATTTATATATAGTTAGTTATTTTTGGGAAGATTTTCAGAAAAATCCTGAAAAGCCTCAAACCATACCGTTGTCATTTAGAAAGAAAATGCACTTACAAAAATATGTTGAAAACTCATTTTCATTCATCATCAATTCTGTGGGTACCTAGTCTATACCACGAATACCAATGACGCTATATTATAAATCCGACGACCTTTATTAGGTATTTTATTTATTTTTATTACATACAACAAAGTAAACAGTGTTTACTGACAATAAAACTGGGTCATTTTACGATACTTGATTATAAAACAAACGTTTGAGAATACGAAAGAGTTGCGTAGTTGTCTATGACGCATCGCTGGTGAGTACGCGCCTTATCTCCGAGGCTGGTCACATTTTACCGCATTTCCACATACATGGACATTGTACTAATGATATAATCGCAGAAACTATGAAATGCCCATTACTCTGGTGGAAAAGCCAAGAACCGAAAATATTGGGAAAATTCAAAAAAATTGTTGTTCAATATACAAATAATCATTAATAATCAATAAATGTTAATATGGGTTTTAATAATAGCTTATAAAACAGAATAATATTATATAATGATTCACAATATGAAATACCACAAATACTAAAAGGAATATGTACCTATTTAATTAATAGGATATAGTACCTACATAATGTTACATAAACATTTCTAATAATAGTAACAATTAATATAAAATGCCTTATGGGAAATATCCATTCAGAAACTCTGAGAGGAAAACAAATAAAATAATAAGTACTTAAATAGTAAAAACATTTTAGTTATCATGCCCCAAATTTAAATATTATTTAAGACCTTTTAAAATTACGATAATATATCAATTAAATGTACCATAAGTTACTTTAACAAAATCAAATTAAATTGGATATACATACTTATTACACGATACAATACTACAATATTTCAAAATACAACACACTGATGTCTAAGCAGTCTACCAGCAAATATTAATAATATACATTTATAGAAGTCCAAGTTTTCTTGGAGAAATATAACCAAAGATAAAATAATACTTCCCAGATGTTACACCAATTTGTCTATGGCTGAGCTTAAATTCTATTCTTTGTTCATTTCATTTTCGTAATTGTAGCACAGGACAAAAAGATCGCTAAGATTATGTTTACAACAAATTGTTTAACTTAATAACAAACACGTGCGAAGCTCTATTATCAACTAAACAGGGATTTAAGGTAAGCTACAGGTAATTACCGAATAACAGAAAAAATGGCGGCAAAACTTTCAACAGATTATATGCCTTTCTTTGATTTACGCACAGATGTTGATCTTTATTTTCCTTGGTATTAGTTCGGCCTAATAATCTTATTGTTTTGTTTTTATTATCTGTCATTTGGGAGCCGTTTTGTTCAGTGTTTGAGCGCATTTCTTTTTGTTTTATTATTTAAAGAATTAGTTCAGACTAGCTTCGGCCAGTGGTATAAAATAGCCTATATGTTATTTTATAAGCTACATCTATTACTGCCAAGTTTCATCAAAATCAATTCAGAATATTTAACGTGAAAGAATATCAAACATCCATCAACATCAACAAGATTATCCAGTTAATCATTCCCAAAAATATCATCCCCATTCCCGTATTCCAACTATTACGGCCATAGTCATCATACATTTGTCACTACTCAGGCTGCAAGACGTTATGCTAGCAAGTTATCTACTTTATGCATGTGTGCATAACGTCACAGTAAGTATAATTACGTAAACATAAAACTATTTAGGTGTGACGATGGCTAGATTAGCTGCTTTTGTTTGTCAATGCGGGACTGGCCCGAGATAACGCTCAGCCGTACCGTGGGAAATCATGGCAAGTCGGAAAACTGACCGGGAACATATGACACACACGTCATTACGTTCTAACATCGCTCTTCAATTGTTTATACTAATTTTATTAGTGTCTAGAGTCTATTTAGAGACTAGAATTCCGACAACGTCTAGCCTACCTAACTTCAAAATAACAAATGAACATCCACGCCTTAACTAATATTAAATATTACTTAACTACTGGGTGAAATGGAGACATAAACTACTTACAATCTAAATTAATTGCGATATGTTTACTCTCAATTAAACATTGATTAATCACCCAATGACTGTAACAACGTGTTAAACACATTGGCAAACAGTTCCTCTATTTTCAGCAACACGGTAATCCATTCATGACGAATACAAGGCAATGTTTGTGATACCCACCTCATAGTTTGGCTAACAAATTATTTTTGCGAATGAGTCGACGAAAGTCTCATCTCTATTGAGTGTTAGCCTTTAATCTTCAAGATTTCATAATCTGCATGAGTCACGGATTATCGTGCATCGAATTCTTCACGACATGAATCAAAGCAAATATTCGCTAATTAAAAACACACAGGCGTCAGTTGTACACTCATGTAAAGCCCGCTCTTCACTAATCCTGCGTCAAAGGATCGCGAACTCCACTGCAAAACTATTGCGAATCATTGCTAATAGATTCATAGATCATTAATCACGCCGCGAATAATCAGCAACTTCGCCCTCAAAAGCGCGCCATGAATCGCGCACTTCTTATAGAACGGGCCTAAGAATGAACAGAATTTTAAATATAGAACTCTTCCATGTTCCTTGAAACTGTATCACTCAGATGTGATTTCAGTCATCAGCATCGTCATGAAATTCATATAACCACAACCTTATTACACCTTTGTAAAGGTATTCAAATATGTTAACATGAATGAATACCATTCCACAGAATATAGTGGGATTTACAGTAACGAAATTGTTCTTAAAAACATCGATTGTTTTATTTATGAATGAACCTTTATGAAATTATGAATGAAAGTGCGTCCTGCGATACAACTAGACCTTTTTTTTTAAAAAAAGCAGTTTATTTTGTGACAAAGGTATTGACACCTGTAGAGGTTTACAGCCTAGTTGGGTAATATGCATTGTTCATTAAGGAATCTGTGAGAATATTTCTAAGGTGTAACAGAAATGGTTTTGCGAAAAAAATCTTGTCATTCCCGTGAGAAAATTCAGTGTTGCTTTGTAATCTTCTTTATTTTAATAAAATACGTTCATTCAACTTTATTTTTGTCATTTTAGACGTAGACAACCGCCATAAAAAAAATATACAAAAAAATCACGATTTTTTAATCTTAATTAGCTATTGTGCCATTAAAATCTTCGAAAGAAATATGATTCTTATAAACGCATCCTTAAGAATTTACTATGTCTCTATGTAGAATACGATAATTTATTTGTCCATGGGACCAATGTACTCTAGTCGCTCAGAGGCCCACTTGACCCAAATCGCGTAGGCAATATATGCCAGGTCGCATCAAGCGCGGATCCACCGTTGTGGGCACGATGGGCATGCCCACAACCTTAATAGACTTGTGACGTCACACTTTTACGGTGTAATGTAAAATGTACCTAGCATTTAATTTAATTTGATATTCTTAGAAAATATAAAAAATAATCAAAATCTCGCCTGGTGGAATTGGATCTCACTTGCTGATTTAACTAACGTTACTCCTGAAACAACGTCAAGATACCTATTTACCCAGTCTAGTGTCCCTATATTGACTTAATGGCTACTAGAAAAAAGAAAAAAAATATAAGTTATTGATTGAAATAGGTTCGGATCGAAACTGACTATTTAATTTGAAGAAATCGGGTCCGACTTCCTCCTAAGTTTATTTCCATTCCTAAGGCCAAAATCCTGGCGGCGGCCACTCGCGTCCGGCCCCGATCCGGGCCATGGTCCGGAGCGAGAGAGAATGGGATGCCGTCGCCATTTCTGTGAAGCAGTTATGCTAGCGAAGGAGGGGGCGGAGCGTGACTGCCCGGGGGAGAAATTTTGAAGAGGCGGTTGGTTCGCGAGTGGTGGACCGAATCTCCCGCCTAGGGCTGACGGTTGCTCTGCACAAGACCGAGGCCGTGTTTTTCCATGGGCCTCGGCAGCACCAACAGGTCGACGCCCATATCCATGTAGAGGGTGTCCGGATTGCGGTTCAGGCCCAGATGAAATATCTGGGTCTAGTGCTCGATAGCAAGTTGCGTTTCAGTGCACACTTCAGTGAGCTGTCGACGCGCTTGCTGAAGGCCGCGGGCGCTCTCTCATGGCTCCTCCCTAACATCGGGAGGCCCGGCGACCAATGCCGGTGTCTATACGCCGGCATACTGAAGAATATGGCCCTATACGGGGTCCCAATCTGGGCGGTCTCACTGTGCAGACGGAGAAACGCTGCTGCCATCCGCAGGCCACAAAGGGTCATTGCACAGCGGGTGGTGAGAGCGTACCGCACAGTGAGTTTTGCGGTGGTGTGCGCTCTGACGGGAACCCCTCCTTGGGAACTCGAGGCTTGGGTGCTCGCGAGAGTGTACGATTGGACGGCAGAGGGCGCTGATGGGGCGCCCGGACCCATTGGAACGGGAGGAAGTGCGCGAGGAGGCGAGGGAGGCGATAACTTGGCACTGGGCAGAGGACCTTGCCTCCGCAACATTTGGCCGTCGGACGCTGGATGCAATCGGGCCAGTATTGAGAGATTGGCTCAATCGGCATGGCTGCCTCTCCCTGCGTCTGGTGCAGGTGCTGTCCGGGCACGGCTGCTTCGGTTCGTACCTGCACCGGATTGGAAGGGAGGAGACGCCGAAGTGCACTGGGAAGGCGAGGTGGATACGGCGGAGCACACGTTGGAGGTGTGCCCAGCGTGGGCTGATACCCGCCGCGCCCTGTTAGTATTTGGGGCTGACCTCTCGCTTCACAGCGTGATTGCCGCCATGCTGGGAAGTGAGGAAGTATGGGCGACAGTAGCCTCCTGCTGTGAGGACGTCAAGTCACAGAAGGAGGCGGCGGAGCACATGCGTGGGGACGACCTTCTCGCAGCGCCGCTTCGCAGACGAAGAAGAGGCGGAAGACGGCGAGCACAACGCCTGTCATCATCCGTCCCTGGACATGATCAGCAGGCAACAGGCGCGGGGCCGCCTTCGTCGGCATCACAGGATCCACCCCCTGTACTCCGGCCATTATAAAAGCCCCTTCCTATCCTATTGGGAGGGGACGTGAGGGGCCTGCCGTAAGGCGGACATTCGCCGGCGGAGGACTGGACGCTTTAAATTCCCAGGCCCCCTCTACTCAGGCGAGGTCGGAGTGCCGCTGCGTATTTTTAGTGGGTATACCGGGAACGACTTTCCCGGGGAGTCCCACATACCCCTGTCCCGTCCCCCGACAGGAAGGGGATGCGTAAAACATTTTTTCCCAGCGCCAAAAAAAAGGGCTGGTACTGGTCGACACCACGGGCGCCGGGTGTCGAGGGATGACTCCCGACCACCGTAGGTGCGGGTCTGTGTGCGGTGAGTTTGGGTAGCTCACCGTCCGAGCGTCTAAGGACGACAGGCCCGTGTCGGCGGCACGTTTTGTTCCACGCGCTCCTGGAACATAGTGGGTTTTAGTCAGTAAAAGTCTGACACTCCCTCCAGCTGCACCCTCAGCGGGAAGGGTCATTTGATGATTTCCAACAAAAAAAAAGGCCAAAAGTCCTGATGCTTTGAAAAAAGGAAATAATCTAATTCAAAGGTTCATCAACGACTTGCATGATTGTTAATGAGCATGTTCATGCTCCGACTCTTACTTAGCCGATTTTCTAGTAGCTGTGACCACAACCTTTTTTGAGGGCTGGATCCGCGCTTGGGTCGCATAATCTAGTCTAGACTAGGCACGTGCTGAATACGGGCACACGGGGATCATTATATTAACTTAATTAGTTCAGTCCACGCACCTTCTGCCCTGACCACACCACTTAGTGGCGAGATATAAATCATATATTTTCAGGCTGCAAATATATTTTAACAATACAAGGGTAGGACTAAAGACATATTTGTTATTGGCCTGGAATAGTTTTGTATGTATTTCGCAGGTTTGCATAGTAATTACTTGGACAAGGTAACCACAAATGTACAATAAAGGTGTAGCACATTATTAGGATATGAATAGGCATTACTTTTTATATTTGCTCACACTTATTGGGGACGTGAGTGTCATCATCCACTGTTGTATACAATTTCAGCTTAATTAAATGCTCAAGGAAAAAATAATCGCTGAATTGTATAGGTAATGTATGTCTCACCTTATTACAAAGTATTGCGACCATCGATATAGGAAAGACTAGATGGAGTGTTTAGTACAAAACGGAACGTTCATATTGACAGCATGTTTGATGCGCGTGTGAGTGCCGAAAGTGTATGATTATCGCGTCTGCATTTGTGTGCGTGTCATTCTAATATACCAGCGCAAAGTGATTACCCCCAAAATGTGGGAAAATTAAAATTTGTGCAGTTTTATTCACATTGACATAGATGATAAAATTATCTTATAAATATAAATATAAATATAATGACTGGATGTCACAGGATCAGTCGGAAATCTATTGAAGAAATAAACTTATGTATTATCAATAAGTATCTTACTAAATTACAATAAAATAATAATGTTGATTTCGTAATACCATTTTACAATATTAATCGCAGCATCAAAAAAGAAGGTAAAAATATTTCATACCTTGGCAATACTCAAACAATATGGAGTCGTTTTGTTGTTATTTTGCCGTCGTAATATTTTCAAAGAAATGCATAGATATCTATACATATTTATCATAAAATTTCAAACTTACCTATGAAAAGAGATGTTCGTATCCTTATGTTTTTTTGCAGTGTAGTTATTACAAAGTTTCACTACACAAACCGTCATTTTTTATTTTTTTTGTGAAAAATTTACAATGTAAACACGCGGCAAACGTCTGTCGCGTAATGGCGGCCTGTGGGTGGGGTTAAGCCAAATTGATGTCTCTGATCATAATGCATTTTGACAGCGCGTACTAGGCATCTAGACACTTCTTATATCGATGATTGCGACATACTTAATACATAATTACGAAGAAAAATTGATTATCATGACATTATCATCCCTTTATGGAAAAAGCGTGGGAGAGTCATTTGTTTCTAGTATTTAACCCTATTGTGACATCAATATTAGTCAAGATCTATTTGATGCGATTTGAATATAAGCTTTCCTTGTTAGAATCAAGAAAAGGAAATCCCTTATAGGCCATACAAATGACACACACATAGAGACACGTAGGTACAAGTAATCATACATTAGTTGTCAGTAACACGTCATCTTTAACTAAATGATAACACATTTCCTTGACTGTAACACGTTCTTGGAATAAGGGAAGAAACAACTTTGCTACGAGTCGTAAGCATTAACTGGGTTTCCACCAAAAGACCCTACAAAAGTCCATCATAGGGCACATCTTGTGATGAGACATTTAAACACCTTTCTAAGTCGTAAGTATTTTGTCCTAAAACGTACCATCAGTGTCGCTTACTCTAGCCTTTTCCTTTAAAATCAATGAGCATTTATCTTATTATTTGGAGGAAGGATTTAAGGAAACTATGATACTATTTCTTAGTAAATTAGTAAAACCCTGACGAAAACAAGACAACATATAAATCTATGCAAGACATCCAATTTAAGAAAAATAAATTACGAAAATTTACGACAACACCAACACTCCTTATCCTTACATTACGGCATATCCCCGTTCCAGTCGAGGCTAGTTAATTCGCTAGTATCCGGATAGTACAACTGGTGGACATCCTAGCACAGGAGTCGCCCACTCCTTCCGCTGGCGTGAAGTCATCAGGCCACTTGCGAAACTTAGCGCCGAATACCCATCTTGTGATAGTCTAGATATTTAGGTAACTCTTATATGAATGAATATACTGAAAATTTACCGGTTATACAAAGGTCTGCCAAAAAAATACCTAAAACTCCAAGCTTTGCCGGGTGCTTCCGAGCACACATAAGGAAAAGTTCAAGATCAGCATTTCTACCTACACATTTTAAAGGGAAATCCTAAGAGCTCAATACGAACCGTAAAATGAACCCTTACACAACAGTCGATCCTGGAAGTAAGTAAAGATCTTATAAATATTTGTGGTTGTGTATCTGCCTGCCATAGTACCATCTTTTAACTAACCGATCATCATAATACGGAACAATGCAACTGTAGATATCATCTAAGAGGCAATAACCACATTACGTATTACGAAATCGATCGCATTACATCAAACGCCGGGCATTACACTGGTCCGCCGATGTCCCCATCAATCCACAGCTAAATATTTAATACGACCACATGACAGCTTTAATTAATCTATCGCGTTAGTGGTCGCCGCGCGCCGCCGCGCCGGCGGCCATCACTCACCGCGCGTCACTTTTGCGCGGGAAACGCAGCTATTACCAATTGCTTTAAGCAGGAAGCGACTGATTTGCCTACTACTGCCACTTATCACTGAATCACGATGAAATTTTTGGCACGACAAAATTGGGGAAACGGTAATTGGACGATTTAAAATCGCGACTGAAAGGCCCATTTTAACGCCAACTGAACTGTCAGATGAAATGTGCTGGTGTTACATGAATACTGGTTGGTGCAATGTGCACGGCGTGAAGTCTAACAATGTATTGTTGAATGCACTGTTTGCCCGTCATATCAAACAGAGGGATCAAATGACCTGGTTTTATCCACCATTATTACTTATTGGGCAACAAGTAATCCTACTAATACGTATTATAAACGCGAAAGGCTGTATGAATGAATGTTTGATCTACTTCACGCAAAAAATGCCTAAAGATTTTGATGGAACTTGGCAGTAATATATGTAAGTTACTTTTTATCCGCGTTCAGAAATTAGCGACGTAGGACGCTAGTATCTACCTATATTGTTACAGGTTAAAACAAATGTTTACTTTTTTCTCTGACGCACATCATTCCAAGTTAAGATTTGACGAATCATATGAAATCTAATGAATCTGCAAATGACGTACATCGATCATATCTAAAATACACAATCCTTAAAATTTTCTGACACCTAGTCTACCAGACCAGTTGTTAATCTATGTAAGGCAAATATAGGCGTTAGTAGGTGTGTAAAATGTTAAAATTACACAATGCCGCGAAAAAGAGTTGATTTTTAGGCCATAAAAGCAATGTACACACGTCACAGACGTCATTCGGGCCTGATATTGCCAAGTGGGCTGGCGTGACGTCACCATACCTTCTGGGGACGAGCCCACGCTTCACGCGGCTCGTAGGTATTAATAATATTGAGTTAATACTGATACCACCATTCATGCGATTGAGACATTCACAGATGTTAGGCTACGTACGATACACTCACTAGTTGTAAAAATTCTGGAGACGTTCCAGAAACAGTAAGGGTTACTAGAAATAGCGGTCTTACCGTTTCGTAAGACTGTAGTTATTACACATACAAATGTGCCGTGGGCCATTAAGAAAGAAAATTTGTTGCAACAAATACGGCAATACTCGGTCACAGAGATAAATTTGGATAAAGTTTATAACCTAAATCTACTTTCTAAGTGAATGATTTCATAAAGTGGCTGCACACGTAGTGTTTTTACGAAGTGGGCTGACGTAATTTAAGTAATTATGCATGTAAACATGATGCCAGTTAAAGAAATTAATGAAAAGTCGGGAGTGAAACCCAAAAATAAAATAACATTATTATCTTACCTCAAACATAGAAGTTTGTAGAATTAACTGAACGCAGATAAGATGTCATCACCCAAAGAATTCAAAGATTTTAGAACACCAATTATAAATGATTCGTTTTAGGCATTTAAGTGTAGTGGGCGAAAATTAAAACAATAGACAAGCGAATAAAGATGAGCTATCCAAAACGGGGAGACCATGTAGATCACATATTTATATAGGTTGTCTATGAGCTAAGCAACTAATTAAGAGCTAGCAGACTGCCTGACCCCAGACATTATGAGTTTGTAAAACCTGAATGTGTGGACATGTCCTAGACGCAACATGTCCCCAAATATGTGTATTATTTAAATATGATATAATTGCATTAGGTATTTGAGTTCCCTTCTGGTGTGCTTATTTGTTTGATCACAATTTACTATCTTCAATTTCGAATTTAAACCATAAGATTTACCATAGATAGCTGTTTCGATTTCTGTTCTGATTGTTGTTTTTAAGTTTCAGATTAACTTCTTTTGATATAAGGTTTTATTTGCTTAATTCAATAGCGACACTTTCATTCGGACTTAGATTCCAATTATTTTTATTAGGAATCTGGTTTTGTGTCAAGGTTGTCTAAAATTCCAAGCTATTGTCCATTCATTGGAACATCGTCAATTCATTCACAGCACATGTCGCAGTGCCAAACATGTTCAGACTTGTATGAAAATTGTAAACGACGTTCGCTCACGAGTTACAAATCATGTTTTTCTCATCTATGGAATTTCCAGATAACAGTTACAAATTTATTTTGTGGAGTAAGCTAAACTATCTTCAAATGATGTTAATAAAAAATACTAAAACAAATTATATAATTACTTAAAATCCTTCCTTAATTTACTATAACAGACAAATTCAAGATTTCTAAAATCTGAGATTCCAAAAATTTTGGTAAAGTCCTTCGCACTGGCAACAACGTCCGGAATACATTGGAACAGATCTAGATTAGGACAAACCCGTTGGCGGCAGTTAGCATAATAAGTACATTAAGAAAAATATCCGCGCTCGTACATCAATATAACGACTAACATCTGCTCAATCTATCTAGGTTTTAGAGATCTCAGGTATTGTGTTACTATACCGACGAAATTACTATGTATTAGAATTATTATCTCACCACAGGTATGTTTCAACAATGCTGCAGTCTGAATGTAAGCAGATGAGTCAATGGTAAAGGTAGTCGCCGGAGTCCCAGATGCATGAAGCTTTCCCATCCCCTTTTGTTTAACGTAAGCGAATTTGATTGGTTTCTTCAAATTATAATTATCAGCTAGCCATCAACTCAGTATTCACCTCATTTCTAGATATGTAATCTGACACAATGCATGCATCGTTTTCCTTATGTTCTGGCCTTATGGCAATCCGAAGCAATAATGTATGTGGATCAACTATGCGATCATTGGCAGGACCTATAATGTTGACCGGCTCGACACCGGCTAGTTCACAAACATGTTTACGTTACGCTAGACAATAGTGAATGATTGTAAACTTTCAAACAAACGCTCTCGTGCTTGCCGCCTCGGTCATGCATTGTGACGCATGGGTCAATTGCTATTGTTTGGACATATGTCAAATATTCTCGCATTCGGATGCAAGTATTGACACGTAAATAAACGGCGTGTTTATCATTAGGAGATCTGTAGGTCTATGTTGCATAGCTGCGGTCATGGCTCTATTGTTCTGGCGAAAAAAATATTCGGAATTCATGAATTCATCGAAATGAAAAATGCTATAAAAGGCTTATTGTTGGTGAGAGTCCACAATAGCTATATTAAATTATGATCCATTTCTTCATTCTAAATCCTTCGTCTGAATACCAATGATGTTACATGTGTGAGTCGCTAAGTTGGTGGTCTTAAATTGCTCCTCCTTTAATCAAATAAGCGGTACAGAAGTCTTAACTTACTAATCAAACACACGCGACATAATGTATGTCCAGCAGGTCTCCGTTAGCTAATACTTAGAGGTTCCTCCATTTCCTCCATAATTACAGTATCGTGGTTATCTGAAACCTCTGAGGCTGGTCAGCAGTATGATTGGCCATAGATCAGAGTGTAGTCGGTGGTGAAAGCAACACGGCCGGCGAGCCATCCGGGCTTATAATTGACACCGTGATGGGTATCGGCAGAGATGCGCCGATACCGGTGGTCACGCGACCGTCTGACGCTACGAAGTTATCATCAGCAGGTTCATACTAAGAAACACTAAGCTAAATAATAATATGAGTTTTCGCTTAATGATCAGCATATGTATTTCAAATAGATGACATTTTAATTGCTACACGTTTGTGATTACCACAGAAAACCGTGCCAGGGTCATAATCAAAGACACAACTTACTGGCGATGTTCCACATCAGGTAAGTGGATGAGGATCGTTGTACAACATTAAGAAGAAAGAGAAAAATCTTTTTAGGATACAAAATTACCTTACGCCTGTCCTGGAATAAATTATGGAGTGATCCTAGCGGGACTCGGCGAAAAATAACTCATAAGAATTTCGCGTACTTTCTGCATTCACCTGCAATGTGGTGCACTGTAGCGCCGTATGTTCAATTAAACAGATAACACTCGGATTATCTGGGAATTAAGCAAATATGTCGGATTAATATATTCCCGCGGCTTAACGACCAGCTCGCGTATTACTTATACGATCAACTAGGAATTTCTTCATTAGTGCAGACTGAAGCGTGACCTTTGACAGGATGCGAGTAATTACCTTTGATTAATGTCCAATCGTAACGAGAACTTGTAAACTCAGTCATACACCAAAATGAATTACTGTTAATCCTTGCTTAACGTGTGCGGAAAATATCAAAGGCGTTTGACCCTATATGTTGAGAGATTCTAAACTTAAGGTTTCCAAGACCATTTTGGTCACATCAATGAATTTATTCGGTTCTTCAACAAAAGCGAGGCTTGCAAATAAGACACATAGTAATATTTACTTAATTATATTACTGCTTAACCACGATCAATAGTCCCAAAATTAAGCACGTCTAGTGGGCAATATATGTATGTACATGCTTTGTAAAGAGGCGCAGCTCACGAAAACCGTATTCAATATTTACATAGAGACACCAAGCTACAAGCAATCGGAAACGATGGATAATACAAAAGACAGTAACAATCAATAGCAGTAACAACATCCAGACATATAAGTCAGTCCTCGGGCACAAATTGCGGCGGCCGAGGCGCCTTCCTTCCGCGACTACAATGCTTCCCACGATCCTGCTGGCTTCACTACGCAGTCGAACTTAGGCGAAAAGGTCTATACTGCATAAATAGATACTTTCAAATCGGACATTGTTATAGGTCATCAGTAAGAAAGTTCGCATTGGTGATAAAATTGTTTTACCAAAATTGTTAAGTGCAGACGCCACGACACCACATGAAGTTACTACAATCAGTCAAATTTCCTTAATAGATTTTCAACTTTATCGCTGAAGCGTATGGTTTAAAGTTGATTGGGAAAATTTGACAGTTTAACAGTATCTATATTCTGGTGGACCAAGAATTGTCTTCGTCAACCAATCTTTTTTTGCCAACCTTTATTATTCAGAGATATTCCTTTAATATTCAGTTTTCTCACCTTCGATGACTTTAGAAATATAGGTACTTAGGGAAAAAAGCTATGAATAATTTTAAATAATGTTTCTAGATAGAAACCAAAGTTTGATAAGACATAGAATTGGTTTCCAATATGTAGGTACCAATTCTTGAACTATTTACTTGTTAATTTGCTAATGAGCACTTTCGCAGACTGCACAACGTGTACCTGTTGTATTAACTGCACTGCGCTGAGTATGCACCGCTCTGCGCAACTGTTTTGTAAGAGATCGGAAGATAATGCTGATGTGATGTAGATTTTAAAGAAAAGTCACATCTCCCGCGGCGGGTGAGAGCTCGGCGGGAGTTACTTAGGGAACCTAAGCAGAATGCGACTCAATAAAAGCTTAAAGTTTCAGAACATCTAGATGACGTTAAACTTTCTATAATCAGACAAATACTACAGCCCTAATCAATCTAATAACCAACTAATCAGTTATAGGTACAATAATGAAAACTGTTTAATTATATCGTTAAGTTAAGACAACCACGTTCTTTTCTGTTCTGTTAAATGAAAATTAAAAAAGGGGACTATTGAAGACTGATAATAGAGATCAGCAGATCGAACTATAATCACGAATCCTTTACCTCTTCACCCTTCATTAACTATCGAGTACTTAACATCAAATTCACGCTTCCAATACAAAAGACTACACTATCATCATAGATGACAAAAAACCATTACCCTCTTTCGGCAATCGGATACAAAATTTAAACCTATATTGAACTCTAACCTAAAGAATATTAAGGTTATATTTTTTTGTATATTGTGAAGTACAGAGATCTCGTTATGCAGCCAATCAAGATGTCGTCCTAAGGCCCTGGAGACAATGACGTGATAAGAGGCAGGTGACACGTGCATTGTTTTTCAGCCCACCCCCAGTGCTCAACTGGTTTTAGGAACTTGATTCGCGACACAGCTCGTTATTTACGGAGATGCGACACATTTTTGAATTAAGCAATTTTGGATGAGGTTAAGTGAGTAAGCGCAGCACTTATGCCGTTTGTTGTGTGGATAATATAGAAAGTTGATGAGATATGAAATGAAATTAATGTAGCTATTGCAGTTTTAGAATTAGACACACATAAATTGTAAAATATTACAAAGCTTACTTAGCAAAAGCTTATGGTTTAAGTACATTTAAAAAAATGTCGGCCTCCAAAAATGAAAGTCATAACAATTGCAATGCCATTTTTAATATTTACGTAAACTATTCATTAGATTTGAATTGAAGTAATTTTACGGTTACAAGACTATTGATCTGCGAGAACGATTGCGGCAGTGAAATGCTTTGTGAAGAGAGAGCGCCCTGAGGCCTCTTTAAATCTGAATATACGACGAAAACTCACGGCATGTCGCAATAAGGAAATTGATTAAACCCTAAACACAGCTACGTAAGGAGGAAGATCGCAAGATATGCAATAGTTTTACCCATAACTCAGCCGATCTGTTTCAGTCACTTTTCAAACAGACTAGTAAGTTTCTTAAAAAAAATATTTTCGCTTTTACAATAAGCTACCTTACGTTTAACTGACCCTACTGATAAAAATTCTAAAGTATTGTAGTCTACTCGTCTGAAAAGAGTAGACTATTAAAGTTTACAATGAAAGAAAGTGGATTGATTCGTAACTCAACTCAATTCTTTGGGAAATTTCCCATATTGTGAAGGAAAATTTCTAGATGCGTCTATTTTGAAAACATTTAACTACTGAGATAGGTCTACATAGAATAAATAAAACTTTGTGTCTGACTTTGGACGATTACTTCTAAACTATTAAAATCGCTCAACCGACATAACATTCACTATCTACCCTAATTACCCGTCATAATAATTAAAATTAACTTAATCTATGACATGACGCGTGCGTTTTTTCCGCAGCCGCGTCGCACGTGCCATCTGGCGCAGGAAGAGCGCTCGAGTGGAAGCCGGGCTTCTGAACGTGACGTTGACAGCACAGGTGACATTATCTGTGGTGCCTGAAACTAAAAAAATATCGATATTCTATTTTTTTAATTTTTAAGTGACGACCAGTACCATTGTAGTATAAAGCCTGCCTTTAAAATGATTTAAAATAGTTTTTTTCCGTTTCTTAACGTCTAGAAAGCGTCAACAATGTACCTCTAAAAAATATTCTGGTCATATGGTCCTAGTTAATTCCTGAGAAGGATAAGGGGTATGTGAGAGCTCGAAGTTTAAATCTGTCTTTGATCGAGATACCATGCAAAATACATGAAAAGCAGCATCAATATCAGTTTGGAGTTTCAGTCACAACTTTGAAAACAATTAAGTATGCAAATGATGTGTCCAATCGCAAAGCTACTACAACTGCAAGACCAGACACGAGATTAACAGATAAGAGCGACCACTTAACTATAAACTACCTACCTACGAGACAGACAACATCGTCAAAGGCCGTCAAATAAGGTGTCAATTACGCACACGCGCCATATCGAAACAGAAATCGCCATTAAAAACGATTGGCAAAATTTATTTAACAAAATTAATATGAGAGGTGGGGATTATCTGACATACTATTCTATAAATGTTAACGTTGTAAATCAATCCTTTTATTTCAGAGAATTGATTTTAATGTATTTTTAATGAAGTATTTGTGGGATATTGAGATGTTTCATTCAACAGTTACACACAGGAGATAAGATTAATTATGTTGTTGGTAAATAATCGAGCCAAACATTTTTAATACTTTATGTTTAAAAGAATAAGCCACTAAATAGGACAAAAGGAATTAATAAAGCTCGAAATCTTTTAATAATTTTATTTGAAAACTAGCTGACCCAGCGAATTTTTATTTCTTTTTCAGGGATTTTTCATTTTTCCTCCGTAACGAAAGAACTAAGGATTTTTTTATTAATACTATAAGATGTATAGTTACCATCTGTACCTGAGAGATAAATCACTGACTAATTGACATCCTTCCTGTTCCATTAGACACACTATTGTTATTGCAATTGACTAATAGAAATGACCTTCATTTGACATTTGTTCTACTGGTAATTTTTATTGTTTTTTGCATTATCATGTCAATTATCATGTCATTTTTATTTGAACATTAATATTTGCAATTTAAGTTGAAATTAAATTTGCATGCAAATAAATAGATCTCTACGACTATGGCCGTCTGACTGACATTTTCTCACAAGGAATCAGTACTCCTTAACCTCCGCAACCCAATCAATTAATAACATACGATCTTTGAACCAATTGAAAAGATTGCTTCAGAGGTCAATTGAACAGTAACTGAAACCAATTGACACAACACTCGTACACATAATACAAAGAGTTCGTTGTGATTTTTAAAGGCATTTCTTGGCAATTCTTCAGCATTTTAAAACTACATAAAAAAATCGTGATGATGCACTCGTGCTTCGCAAAGCCTATAAAGCTCTCAGTCTTGCCTATCATCTCTCTCCAGTCGTTTCGGATAGCCGTCCCATCGGGAGAGAGAGTGAGAGTAAAGGCCCATTTAGACGGGAGAGTTTCTCGTCTCAAAGATACGATATTTGAAGGAATATAAAACATTTCCTTCGTCTAAACACGCGGCGTGTCATTTCCCTAAATTTGTATATTTCATATACAAATCTCTCTCGCTGGCGAGATTTTAGTTCTTGCCTGAATGTAAACATTTTGTTGCGATTATGTTATGGCGATTATTGCTTGCGATAGTCGCTGAGACATTCTCGTGCCGAAACTTGCAAAAACTCTCTCCATCTAAATGGAACTTCATAAAGAGTACACCTGTGTCTGAGCGTGCGCTATAGCGCCGATTACCAAATAATTACTACGACTATAGTTCATTGCATCTAACTTATTTGGCTGATCGCCTTCGAAAACAGCCGATAAAATCAAAATTTTATCTGGACGACGTGTCACATGAAAAACACGCGGCAAAGATTTGGTTACAGTTTTATTTGTGAAGTGCATACAAATACTGCATTTGGAAAAAATGTACCGCAGTATTTTCCTGTACAGATCTGCTTCTAGGCTTACACATAACAAGGTAAACAAGTTTGTAGCCATCGCATATGATGTCATGGCTTGTGATAAGACGTGTTGCATCCATTATGCAATTATAATTCACACGTATATTAATGGGAACCCATAGACACTAATAATGTCTTAAGCTTTCTTATAGAAGTAACCATAGTTTTATTGCTATAAAAAGTCTAGAACCATCTAAACCATTCTTAATTTTTTAGGGGTAATTGCCACAAGTTTCTTTGTTACTGAATTGAAGCTTAAATGGCTGAACCGATTTTGATGAAATTTGGCACGGAGACAAATATTACTGAGGTATAGAATATGCAATTTTTTATCCGGTTGCGGGACGTGGTTCCATCGGGATGCGAACGAAGTCGCGGGCCTTTGTTCAAATAAATCTGAAATTGTTAGGTACTGTTGGCTGTGGATAAACCTAAATGGGAATAACCGTGTGCCAAAAGTCCCTATAACTAACTAAAAATGGTCTGATATCTATTGATGGTGGTGCGTACGTCATTGAGAGTACCTATGAGGACAGTTGTGATCGCGGATATTTTCCTAGCACTTGCAGCTGATACGTTTTCCTGTTATTTACATTTGTTTTTCATTCATGCATGTTACAACTAACATAAGACGATTGAATTCAATCAAAACGTAGGCGTTAACTCATAGGGATAACACAGTTTTTCTTCCTAATTAAAGCTTTTATTAATCGGTCAGCGTGTCGTTTTACATATATTTTTCTGCTGATAGAAGATCTTCTCGGTTGTGGATACTGTGGACATGCCCACAACCCTTATTTACTTGTGACGTCACACTTTTGCCCGATGGCCTGATGGCCCGTCGATTCGTTTAAGATAGTGGGTTGAAATCTTGGTTGTGTGCCTCAGTGTCACAGGACAGATTGGTACTTTGGTTAATATTATGAAGCTAAGGAGTTTGTTGGTTTGAAAACAGATACAAATTTTCAGTCATATCAGACAGATGCGTCATCTAGGTATAACATATCTACGCCACTGTTGACAACGCCGTCTTCGAAGCTTCGATCCCGCTTTCCTTAGATCTTCATTATCAACAGAAAGCTCCACTAGATTCAGACAAACCTAGGCTTAACAAGCCATCTCTATTGTGTACTAAGATAGCAACAGTAAGCAGTGAAGCCAGATAGGTTACAGACGGACACCTACGTAACATGTACTCATTTCCCATAACAGACTTAGTTACTGGTGCGGCAGATATCGCGTCTGATACACACTTATGCAACGCTTACTGTCTTTTATTCCACGAGCCAAGCGGCTAAGGAATGTCATTGTTTCCTCCGAAATCATGAGGAGCCGTGCGACTGCGCCGAACGGCACGCGGGCTCCATACATGTCGCAGGAAGATTTTCGCGAGGCAAGGTAATGACAAGTGGGCTGTAACACGTAGGCACGATAATTGGACGCAATGGCCACCGGCCGACGGCCATAAACGAACGGAGCGTGGGTCGAGCGACGCACCGTCTATACGGGCGAGCTGCGCGCCGGCTCTGCCCGCCCCGGCCGCTGCGACTTGCCACTAGATGTGTTCGACGATTGTCTCGCTTCGCCTTGGCTTGATGTTTTCATTCACAGTGTTTTGCTGACGTCCGCTGTCTAGCTTTGTCTAATTGTTGTTTTGTATCTACTTTCGTTTAATTTTGTCGTTACCAGTCAGTAACAGATAGAAATTATTCATCAATTAGATACAATGTATAGTATATAAACGTAATGTTAGGTCTCTGTTAAAATAACAACTTTAATAAGAACTCTATGTAGATATATTACCTTTACTGCATCTTTGCAACTTAGTATTGTGTGGAAACCCTTTTCAGAACTTACTTCAAGAGTAGTTACGTCCAGGGTAAATAGATTGGTTCTTAAATTTTGATATGACTACACCGTCTCAGAGCCAACAAAGGTGAAGTCCATGGCATGACTGCTAGTTAAGTGTCAACTATTGCCCCTAACGACCTACTTATGAATACTTACTTCAAAGAAGCAATGTCACGGAAGTATTGTGCATTACAATTCTTAGTAAAATTGATTTCATTTCGGACACAATGGTTCATGGAAATTCATGTGAAATCATCCACAGAAATCATTTTGTACCAAATAATCGAAAATGTGACTAAACCGGGCAGAAATGCGTCTCAGTCGGCTTAAGTGACACACTTCCACCTAGCCAACTAGACATTCGTAATCCGTCTACTTCCTGCACAAAAAATACGTAAGCTCTTTACGTATTGAACACCAAAAACGGCATTTAATGTAGTTGGGAGCGGCGTCTATTTCGGTCGTTGTCCATCCATCGGGAGCCTGTGATACACAGCTATTCCGGGCGGGGCAGGTTTTCGGGGAATGTCAACAAACGAACGGGCACTCATTCAATGAACTCTATGCATGCGACGCCGGTGGCGGACCGGTCCGCTCGGGTATTCATAAAAATTATGCTCCCAGACACGCTCAATGGAGTGCCGGCGCATTGCGCCTTTACATTTACAAAGGTCTTTTATGGCGTATACGTATCGGATCACGTAAGTTTTTCTTTACGTATCTCGAGACGTGATGAAATGGCTCACTTTGTGATCGTTACTCTAGTGATAGACTTTCGTTTGCTTGCTGCTATTTACGTAACTGATATCGATGTGCCATTATTCAATTTCACAGCAAACACATATCCACTATATCCGAACTAATTTAATTGCGGACAGGTGTTTATTGCACAAGTGCTCGAAAAGCGATTATTCGCGTGGGCGGGGTGTGACGTGCCAAACTGGCCTCACCACTCGATGTGTCTGACCATTGCACCATGAACACTTATCTAATCAATAAGTCGAACGTGTCCGAGAGCATTGTTCACAAGATTGGCAAAAATCTGTGCCGAATGTTATGAATTGAAAATGTTGCTATTTCACGTTATTGGAAACTAGTTCAAGATTATAATAATTAGCAAAAGGTGCGGCTATTATACCTGCTCAGTGCACAGCAACATCTCTAGCTCGTTTGGTAAACAATAGCTCTATTAGAGCCAGTGGATGGGGCTTCAGTCATAAATGAAAGATATCGTTAAGGATTTAGTTTCATATAATTTTCTTTAACAAATGATCAATAGAAAATTGTATAATTAACAAGTAGCGTCTTAACAGATACTTCGAAATTATTAGTGTTGTAGGTAATATTTTACAAATACTTTGGAATGTTCATATAAACATCTCATATGAATCAATGTACACGGACTCCACGTTTCACTCCACCGTTACTGGTACCGCGCTGGCGGTCGGATGCGGTACTCTTAGTTTTTGGCGCAGGGCATGGCGGCCGGGCACAACACTACATACGTCAACACATGAAACTGCCCCACTATGGGCCGCGGGTCTAGGATAAAACTAGCGCCCGTCGCCGCCCCTGCCTCACCTGTGATCTCACAGCCTATTAACAAATTTGCTATTTTTTTGTGCACCCCTCGCAGTGCCCACCGTCGGGCGTGGACATAACAGTAACACAGAGAGCAACATACTTAGTACTTGCTGTAGTTTTGATTGTCACTACTAAATAAGTGAAGTTTGCATACATCAGTGATCTAAAACATTGCGACTATGTTTACAAAGAAGGAAACATTAATTCTAGTGGCATGAATGATGAATAATAATTAATTATTGAATATAAACAATCAAATATACAGCAGCGTTGTCGACGGCGGCCACTGCTGGGGCACTATATTTATACACCATCCAATGTTATGTTTCAATTTTTACAAAATACTAGACATAATGGAGATTCATAATGAGATTACAATTGAATATACATTACGCGAGGCCATGCTTAGCAGGGTGAAATGAAAATACAACCGTTAACCGCTTAGTTAGGCGCCTTGGATGCACTGATCATCGAGATTAACTAAATAAAGCAGTCAATAAATAAACGATCATAAATATCTAATAAATACCTACACGGGCTATATTTACAAAAAAAGCCTTCCTCATCGACGGCACATACTCAGCCTTTAAACAAATATAATACAGCACTATCCCAGTGGGATAACAGGTATAAATTAAAAAATAAAGCTGCCGGCTTAAGACTCGTATTACAAAATAATACTGACACCAGTAAAATACTCTATCCACGAGATGGAATGTGCGGGCACCTGGCCCGGAACAGCAATAGGAACCAACTGCGCTACTCGCTGCCTCGCACAAGCGTACAATAAATTCATCACAAATTCTATTTCAATAGAATGGAATATTAATAAATACAATTAACATTGATTCACAATTATCTAAGTATAGCATAGCAGCATGTCAGGACGCCAGAGGAGCCCTGCATGCTGCCGGAACTCTCCGCTACCTCAACAAACAATAACATGTGGCGTGTGCAGCAGCACACACCGCTGCCCGCACCAAACAGACCAATTCCTGTATGTACTGTTTTGATTATCAAAAGAGTCACACTGGGAATTGATCTTTTCAGTCCAGGATTGCAGCTCAGCCTTTGTATCAGCAGATACAGTGCAAACAACAATATAACATATAACAGCTCTACTTGAAGCGAGTAGCATTAGGTACATGGTCGTTGTTCGATCTCACACATCCGAAACACACTGAATGTGAACAGAATAATACAGATTACACTCCACAAAACTAACACCAGGAGGAGGAGACTGATAATTTCAACTCGTGAATTGGAACCCACCACGGAACAGATCCGAGAGGTATATACAAAAGAAATTACTTCCGAATAAATTATAAACTTCGTAAAATAATTATCACATAAATTTCTCCTTATATCTTCCGTTCTCTCCACATAACTTAACACATAATCTATCTATAATATGTACACGACATACAATATAAACAAGGGACGCATTGTCCGGCATAGTCCACAGAGAGCTAGTGCGGCAGGTCGGGCGCGGGCGGCGCCTTGCACAGCGCGACGCGGCCGCGCGGCGCTGCCACGGCCACCAGCTGCACCTGGCCGCGCTCCTCCGAGAAGGGCGGCGTCTTGCCGCGCCGGTGCAGCCGCACCCACGCGCCGAAGCAGACTAGAATGGCGAGGAACACGGCGACGGTCGCGCCGCCCGCGATCGACGCTGTCTCCATCATGAGCTGCCGACTCGTAAACACGTACGAGTCGTCCAGGTCCTTGAACTCGCAGCGCTGGCCCACGAACCCGCTCAGGCACTCGCAGTTGTAGATCGGGCTGTCCGATATCACCACGGTGAAGCACACGCCGCCGTTGAGGCAGTAGTACTCCGAGTAGGCGGGCTCGCACTTGAACGTGGGGAATGTGACGTTGATCCGCGGCTGCGGCTGCGGCTGCGGCAGCGGGCGCTGCGGGCGCGCGGGCCGCGCCGGCCGCTTGGAGATGGAGCTCGAGCACGCGCCCGCCAGCGCCCAGGCGGCCGACACCACCGCCCACCAAACTACCAACGATTGCATTTTCCGCACGATCCGGAGGGTCGGCGCTCGCGGTACGTGCACGATTTTGACATTGGACGGTGACTTATGAGAAATCCGAGAGGCGATGACATGACCGCATTCGAATTTCGAACTGGAACCCTTCGCTCGCATCCGCGTCGGCGGTCCGCCCAGACATGTTTCCTGTGTTAACTTTTTTTTACGTCGACGATCACTCGCTCATGACGGAGGCGCGGTTTCTACGGGCGCCTGAGATATCGCATCGATCCGTCTACGGGCATGTCGAAAGTGAAACACTGAACACTGTTCGAAACTCTGATAGTCGTGGTACACGATTATTCACGGAGCACATACACACAATGTCCCGTTCGAAAAGATATACACAAAATGGTGCTGAGAGAATCGCAAGCACACTACGCTCGGTGAGTTGTCTATGCGCGACTGACGGAGGGCGTCCACTGCATCCGCCATCTGCCGACGAGAATGAAATGCGGGGAACTCGACGGCGCGCGCCTGTGTGCGCGGCCGTGTGCGTGCACAGGGAAATTACACTCGTATGCGTCACTCGTTTACCTGTGTGAGTAAGTAAACCTTTTTTTTCTTTGTATGGGATTATGAACAAGGTATTTCTTTTTCTCAGCGATTCCGATCCTCAAGAAACCATTATTTGTGAATCCTTGAATAAAAAACATTATTTTATCAAGTTTCAATATTTGTCAAGAATTTATTTGAATTGTTACCAAAAGTTTTATTAATGTTATGAATACGTACGTTTGTGTAGGTATTTACAAGTAACTTACACAAATAGACGGTAACTACTTCATTTATGTAACTTGGGGCATGCATGCGTGATGCAAGTATGTCCACAGTGATTAACTACATTAGTAGAGCCGGGAGGACAGAGTACGTATGATTGTATTTACAACTTTAGCTCATAGTAATTATGCACCTTCTAACTGTTATCAAGCTTACTGCCTTGCCTTGTTTGTGAACTAAACAAGTATGCGCTAATGTGCGATGTCAAAAAGGTAAGCTAAGTTTTTTAAAATATTCGTGACCGTATGGCTTTCCTGCGTACCTGCTTAACTACTGTTCCAGTTACAATTTAACTGCTGTATTTACAATAATTTTATACTAAATAACGACTTTATCTAGAAATCAGAGTATAGAGTAGAGTATAGTAGAGATGAAAGTTCAAATCTAATTGGTTTGATATATCAAGTTTGTAGGAGTAGATATACACACAGCGTAGGCATAAAAAAATACTTCTTGTGTGTTAAACAGGTTGGCGAGAACTTGCATCAAACTTTACTAACAGAATTATACAAACATTGACGTTTACTCGAAACTTGCGACTTACCAGCTTCTTAAATAGACAAACTTACGTTCTGGAATTTGTAAGGAATGGACTTACATTGAATGAAACGCACATTTTTTTGGGTTCCGTATCCAAAGGACATTATTGCTAAGAACTATTAACATTAAAGTGTCCGTCTGTCACCAGGCTGTATCTCACAAACTAGCTAGAAAGAGTGAAACCACAGGTCAACAGATATCTTTCTGTTGCCTCAATGGAACTAACAACAAATATTGATTTACCTCATTTGTACCTACATTTTAAGCAAATAAATAATACAAAACTATAATAGATTAAATATTTTGTGGGACTCCAATACTATAAACGTGATTTTTTTTGCAAGTTTTTCTCGATATTGATAACAACAAGAGGTAGACTTGAAATATTAACAAAATGAACATTACTTACCTACTTTAAATAATTAATTATATTGAATTAAAATATTAAAAGGGAGCTCCCATAAAAAAATAATTACTTTTTTGGCTGTTTCATAAATAATTGGTATGGAACTTTTCGTACACGAGTCCCGTTCTTGCCGGATTTTTCATTCTTGTTAGGCTAACTAGAATATTTTTTGGATGTAAAGAAAGTGAAGCAGTTAGTATATGTAAGAAATATTAAACTTTAAATAAACTTTCGTAACAAAATGGATAGCTTATATTAATATTTATTCATGGTCCATTTCAATTCTTGTCTTCAAAATCTAATAAACTTTAGTTAATTTTGCCTAACGGCAAAATCTCATTAATAGCAGGAATGTTCTATAGTATTCTGGTTAGAATTGCAGTCTAATACGAATACATGTGCCCTATTGAAAATCTCATTACGGTCTTATTCAAGACAAGGTTTTGCGTGTTCTTTCAGCCACTTTCTATGTACCAAGTTTTTCCAGTTTAATTTGCATAATCTTACTTAGACTAATCTTCACGTGCAATCTTTACTTATGTATATTGTGCGAAATGAGCTTGTTTCTTTGTTACTTGTTCACTCCCAAAGGGCTGAACCGATTTGTATGTAACTTTGCCCAAACATTTGCGTAGCATTCCATATGTGATACTTTTGGAATGGTACGCAAATGTGTTGGTGCATTTTCGTAAAATACTTACAATATGGATAAAAAAAAAATGCGATAATTTAATATGGACGATAGATATGGAAGAAGGTAACACCTGAAAGAAGGAGATAGGTTACTTTTCCGGTTGTTGGAAGTAATCCCTTAGGATGTAGATTGCTATCATATACATATTACCTGTGCCTAGAAGGCCGTGCAGACGAAGTAGCAAATGGGATGTTATTAGCGATAATTTCGTGGCATCAGAACTTATTCAATACAGTGTTATTTTGATTGAATGAAATATATTTTTTTTGTGTGAGTCTAAAATACTCGGGTTCAGATTTTAAAAGACACTTTTTTACGGCAACACTTTGCAATCATGTCAATGTCAAAATAATGTCAATCAAATCAAATGCCAATATTAGCTGAAGTCGAGATTTATTTTCGATTGTTGTTGTTATTTTGCTTAAAAACAATATATTGTTACCTAAGATCAATGAGCTCACATGCCGCATAGCTAAGTTTGAAGTGTTTATACAAATATCAGTATGTCAGAATCCTCCAAATCCAAGTCTTCCTTAAATTTAAATCCATCGCCTACTTTACAATGTAAAGATCTTCACGAATATCTAAAAAGTCGTTCTGCACAGTTTTTAGAGACGCTGTATAATTATCCTACTATATGTTTAGCAGTTTACCGGTAAGAAGTTATTACTGGCACAACGATTCATCATACCTTCATTGTTGACGTTTGAGGTTATGTTGAATATAATCATTGCGAGTTAAACCTTCTTTGAAGACGGTGGACACTTATAATTCATTTAATTATACATTCCTTTATAATAATCTTAATGTATAGATATTTGTCAATTGCCCAGCAGTGATATACAACAGACAAACAAAAAAAATCTAAAGTGTTTATGATAGTTTAGTGAATAAATCAATTTTTCCAGTGAGTTGCCAGAGTTGGCGCGCCACTTTGTTATCAGACTGTTGTTTGTGGAGCAGCCAGTGCCTCAGGCAGTCGTCACCTCCTGGGTGTCACAGACTTTTGCCAAGTAAGTTCTATCAACCCTTCATTTATTGTCTTTTAACATTTGTTTAATACTTGTATCAGTTTTGCTTGTAAAAAGCCAAGTTTATGAAACAACTACATTTTTTCGTTGCAGGGAGCAAGCTAAAGCCTGTGAAGCTCTGTCAGAGCTGTCAGTATGGCAGGAGGCCCCCATACCGGGGGGTATGCCCGGCTGGATGCTGGCTCTCTCCTTCAAGAAAAATCTCAAAGTGGCACTACTTGGAGGGTATGTATGCATTACTTCTGGGAATACATCAGGAACAATCAGCCTGATTCAAGGAAACTTTTTTTATGAAGACAGAAGCAAACATATTATAGTTTGCTTTAGTGTTAACAGTCAGTTTCATGTTCAAGTTTAAGCCATTTTCTAAGCCTTAGAAATCCTTTCTACATTCCAGTGGTCGGCCGTGGAGTATGTCATCATCATTAGAGCCAGATGGCAAGGCAAGAGATGTAGCCTTCCTAGATGCATACGCACTGGAGAGGTGGGAGTGCGTGCTGCACTATATGGTGGGTAGTGCACAGACCGAGGGCATCAGTGCTGATGCTGTGCGGATACTGTTACATGCTGGATTGATGACAAGGTCTGTATTTGGCAAAGTGGTATGTTTTTTAACTAATATAATAAACATGAAACTTTGTGGATGGTAGATATACGTTTGTCACTCTTTCACCTAAAAACTACTGAATGGATTTTGATGGCTTATACCTCAGAATAACTACTGAATTATTTAGTTAATTTTCCAAAATTAGCCTTTGTATGATATGTATTCAATCATTGATATATTTTAGGGATGCAGATGATGGATCAGCAGTAATCACTCGTGCCGGTTTCCAGTTCCTACTTTTAAGCACTGCCAAGCAAGTAAGCAATACTATAAGATCATTCATTTATAAAATATTGCCTTCAAACTCTTAATCTACATATCCGTACTAATAGCGGGTAAGAACTGTTTGATGATTTGGTCAAACAGGCTCATCTCAGGATCTACCAGTCTAATAAACATTTCTTCATTCATCTCCACAGGTATGGTTGTTCCTGCAACATTACTTGCACACGGCGGAGAAGCGCAGCCTGAGCGCGGCGGAGTGCCTCGCGTTTTTATACCAGCTCAGTTTCAGTACCCTCGGCAAGGTGACATTTTGTTTATTTTGCATGACCACAATGTCCGCAAGCTTTACACCACTTGACCAGCCTGACACCACTTATTGTTTTGAACTTTAGGTTTTGTTCCGATTTTAATAAATTTCACTTATACATAATATTTGGCAAAAAAATAGTTCTTTAAAAAAATCTGTTTTTTTTTAATTAAATTATAAGTTAAGAGGAATGAGCAGAACGGTCGGAATATTTATTTATTTTTAGGATTAAATATTATATAATGACCACCACAAAATGCTAGTTTTTAACCAAAAATCCATATTAACACCAGAAAAATAAAGTCTAAAATTAGAAGATCACTAGCATTTTAGTCACGACTGAAAGCTTTAGTTCCTACTCTTCTCCTATATAATATGTACTTATGTATGTGTATGTTACAGGACTACAGCACAGAAGGGATGAGCAACAACATGTTGGTGTTCCTGCAGCATCTTAGAGAGTTTGGTCTTGTGTATCAGAGGAAGGTATGTACTACATAATCACATAATGTTTTTATTTATTTTATTAAATTGCTATTTCTGATATTGTATACATGTGATGGTTAATATTATGTTTCAAACAAAAAGGGACTCAGTGTTGAACCTTGAGGCACACCCATTTTAAATATCCACCTGTTGAAAAGTACGATTTCTGGATTTTTCTCTTGTGACTGATAGCACTGATAGGCAAAGCTAGGTTCAGGAGCATTAGCATGTATTCCATGATTGAAGCAATATAAAAAAGGTATCTGCGCAGTCCAATGCCTTGGAAAGGCGTTATTTACACGAAATACAACTGAGGGCGAACAAGAAGAGAGAGAGCAAACGTTGGTTAGTTATTGAACGTGTTGGGTTAGAACAACTTAGTGTATAGTTCCCACGTGCGTCCCCAGCGCAAGGCAGGGCGGTTCTACCCGACGCGGCTGGCGCTGAACATCGCGGCCGTGCGCGGCGGCAGCGCGGGCTGGGCGGCGGCGCCGGCGCAGCAGCGCGGCTACATCGTGGTGGAGACCAACTACCGCGTCTACGCCTACACGCACACCAGCCTGCAGGTCGCGCTGCTCGGGCTGTTCACTGAGCTCATGTACAGGTCAGTTACATTCTACAATATTTCTATAGCTCATTTCTATAGCATCAGGGTGTCGCTTCAGTTTGATTAAGATGTTGCTTTGCACTGTGTCGTCAGGTTCCCAAACCTGGTGGCGGGCGTGCTGACGCGCGAGTCTGTCCGTGCGGCACTGCGCGGCGGCATCACGGCCGAGCAGATCATCCACTACCTCGAGCAGCACTCACACCCGCAGGTCAGTGCCGCCCTCGTTCTTAGTGCAGTACCGGCGGCATCACAGCCGAGCTGATCATCCACTTCCCGGCTGCTTCCCCCACAAGCAAGTGTGTTGCGAGTGGCCTTGATTATTATTACCCTTTATAATTATATATATATATTAACTATTTTGATATAAATACATAGATTTTTTTAATGTTTTGCAGCAATTTGCAAATCCACTTTTCCATTGCCTTTTTAGGGTCCAATATCACCAAATGTCATCATCTCTCATTGTAACAACACGTTGTATGCTACTTCAGATGCTGAAGTCTGAGACGGGCGGTATCCGCACGTCGTCGATGCTGCCGCCGACCGTGGTGGACCAGATCAAGCTGTGGGAGACCGAGCGCAACCGGTTCACCTACACCGAGGGCGTCGTCTACAACCAGTTCTTGTCACAGGTAATGTTACGTTTTATTAATATTATTATCCATTTAATTGATCTCACTTATGCATTACACATATGTACTGTATTTAGATTGATTGTATTGGATTTAGCGAATAGCACTAATACTTGCCAAGGAGTTAACTTTCATTAGTAAGTAATCCCACGGTGGCGTGCAGGCGGACTTCGTGGTGCTGCGTGACTACGCGCGGCAGCAGGGCGTGCTGACGTGGCAGAGCGAGCGCTCGCGCACCATGGTGGTGACGCGCGCCGGGCACGACGACGTCAAGAAGTTCTGGAAGCGGTACTCCAAGAGCTCGTAGCTCCGCCACGCTCTGTGCTCAAGGCTGACAAGACTTACTGAAGAAAATAAAATAATAGATGTTCAATCAAGGCTCCTAGATGAGCGCAGGCCGCGAAAATTTACTGAAGAAAAATCCGTATTTTATTCCAAAAAGGCTTTCGCAATGTATAATATGATCTTCAAGATTAATCAAGATGTGTGCAAGTTGTTGAAGAGTGGAGAGTCGTGTTCGAACAGATTCAAGGAATAAGTCTGAAGAAAATGGGCAATACCTATTCCTGTAGACGTGCTGTGTAGTTCACAATTTGTGATGTGATTAATACGACAACACGTAATAAACACAATAGACTGATGGAAATGAGTTGAGGTGGTGAAGATTCTTGTAAAATTACACAAATAGGAATTTTTATTTCGCATTAAAAGCGCGCTGTGTGTCACAGCATTATGCATTGATGCGCTATTGTATTGTAAATAAACTTACTTTTTTTTTAAAGACAATTTGTTTTTTTTTTCTTAATTTTCCATTTAAAAGGGAGATAAAATCAAGAAAAATCTAATTGGCAAAAATGTTAAATCTTGATAAAAATTAAATTTGATTGAATTGGTTAATTGAACATTTTGGCAAACAATTATTTCCCAAAAAAAAAGTATTTTACAGAAATGAAAAGTATTAATTTGCTTGACATCTATATATATATAGAAGAAAGTGTGTTAGTTACTTCGCTTGTTACTCAAGAACGGCTGAACCGATTTAGCTGAAAATTGGCAGGGGGTAGTTTAGAGCCAGGAGAAGGACATAGGGTAGAGTAGGGAAGAACGGGAGCGAAGCCACGGGCAAAAGCTAGTTATTTATAAATTGACCACTTTTGTGACATGACAGGAAACCGAAGACCAAATAAAACAAGTTTGTGTACTTAATAAAAATCTTTATTCTATAAAACAATCATTCACAGCATAATACTTGTTTATCGATACATACGTCAATTCACATTTTATACACATCACATTCATACTCAAGTTGAAGAACACAACCCTGTCTTTACACAGTTGGGTAAAAATAAAGTTTTTCAGACTTTGGAATGAAAATAATGACATTTATTACATGAAAAATACACAGGGCCTGCCATAAATAACTAAAACAGATACTCTGTCATATTGTCCACAGTGCACTTTATTATACTTTTTAAACTTTACAGCCTTGACATAAAGGTCAAAATGCAAGTGTAGATTCATACTCTACATATTTATTTTGTAGTAAAATATGTAGTGCATTATTTGGTGATGGCCGCCTGCATCATGCGCTGCAGCAGTGGAGGTGGTGTGCCGGCTGCGGTCAGGTGGAGGGCGGCGGCTTGACGGGCGCCAGCGCGGCGTACAGGTTGCTGACGGCCGCCTGCACCATGCGCTCTAGGGACTCGTCCGCAGGACATCGCACCTCCTGTAATGTCACGGGATGCTTGATATGCGACATTTTAAAGAAATAATTATTATACAGAAGTTTGATATTATTAGAAATCTATAACGACAATAATTCGGCAAGCAATCCGTTTTTTTTTTATCTTAATTGAAAAAAAAATCAAAACAAAAAGCCATTTGAAATTTAGGAAATGGAAATTCAGATTTTACATCAGTTTTTCGTAACTTTATGTTTATGTTAATGTCTAAAATCACACTTCCTATTTCAATTCAAACATGGTTAAAATTAGTAGATAAAGTGTAATGAAAAAACCGGCGAAGTGTGAGTCGGATTTGCGCGCACGAATGGTTCCATTTGTTGGTTGCCTTTTACAGTGGGTAGCGGAACCCTTACTATTATAAAAATGACCTCTTCTAACATAACTTGCTACGTCACACTGACCATGTTGAGCAGGTCGATGTCGGCGCGCTTGTCGTCGACGGTGACGTGCAACTTCTCGCCCTTGAACATCTTGGGCACCGCGTCGTCGCCGAACATCTCCTGTAACATCTCGATCACGCACTCCTGGGAACAAGATAATTAGAAATTTCACATCTGTGTTATTAAGGAAAGCTAGTGCCTGATGATATGTGATTTGGAATTCAAATGACTAATCTTTAGTCAGGACTACAAAATAAGCGTAACATGGTCATCTCCTTCTCCGGTGTGTTAAATTCAAAAATAACTTACAATGAATCGACAGAATTGACATTTAGTAAAGTTCCCTTGAAGATATCGAAAATCACAAAGTGATTTTTTTCACTATTTTATCTATATCATCATCTCAATTGTAGCACTCTTGACAGAATGTCCGTGGTCTATTGCGGCTGATGTAGCTGTCGATGACTTTATTAACAGCGTTTGGTGAACAACTGTTGGATGTAGACCGGGTAGTGGGTACCTTGAAGTGCATGCGGTCGAGCTTGGGCGCGAGCGGCAGGTGTCGCGGCGCGGCGAGCGAGGAGGCCGACAGGATGGCGGCCACCAGCGCGTCCGCGTACATGTCCGACACCGGCTGCGCCACCCACTGCAACACACAACACACAGTTATATTTTTCTTTGCATATAAGCAGTCATCAAAGGATAATAAGGATATTGCATGTTTTTGTTGCAAGTATTCAATAGATAGGATTGCTATAATATACCTACATATAGTGAACTAGTCTCCCCTTACTATTACCCGCGTTCTGAGTGAATAAATTTTCCTTTCAGGAGCAAAGATTCACTATTTCACAAAATTTCACCATTTACTTTACAATTGCCGCTGTAGGTCAACAGGTTTGGAAGTTTAACCTCTTGAGCGCCACAGTCACATGTAGATGACAAGTCAAAAAGTGCCCAGCATGCCACGGTCACAGCAAAACTTTAAAATTAGTCGTATTCAGTTTCAATAGTTATAATTCATTCTTGAACTCACTACAATATTGTAAGCATTTATGGATAAATTCTTAGCTTGGCGCTGAGGGCACGTCTATGTACGTATATCAGCGTAATAAGCTATCCCACATTGAAATAACAAAAGTGAATAGTGACCTCGAGCGTGATCATCTGGTTGTCGAGCACGAGGTCGACGCAGGAGTAGAGGCGCCAGCGCGTCTCGCTGAGGAAGTCGATGTGTCCGGCCAGCTGCATCACCACGTGGCGCAGCAGCCCCAGCGACCCGCCGTACTGCACCGACTGCCGCTGCGTCACCTCCGACTGCGACAGCTCCGTGTACTCTGGGACACAACCACTCGCATAAATATACTTACAACAACGTAATCAATTTCTATTAAACAACTTAAAAAAAAAAAATTATGATGTCCATCTATTTGGGTCCGCAATTTATTACTTCATATAACAAAAAAATATTTTGCCCATTAAAATACAAGAGTGGGGGCAGTTTAGATCACAGTATTGTAATTATTTTTCGACACTGTGATGTAATATTTTCGTGTAAAGTGTTGTATCTTCATACATTTAATTATTCATGCATACATACATAAATACTCGTATATAGAAGATATGTTACAAAAATGTTTCTTATACATTTAGAAGACGGACTAGTTCCTGTTATGTCAAAACACCAGCATTCAATTCGACAATAGACTTAGAAGATATAGCTAAGTATACTCACTATTGAGGTCGGAGGGCGCCAGTATGTGGTAGTTGAAGTTCCTCTTCACGAGGATGCCTTGCAGCTGGCTGCCCGGCTCCGGGATCTCCATAGCCAGTGACCCCATCACCTGCGCAGGAATTACCAAATTTTTGAGAGTATTCAAACCACCGCAACCACAAAACCACTTTTCGAAATAATGAACCTCTTCCTTTTTGGGAAGTTGGTTAAAAAGTACTAGGTAGATGGAAAATGAAACGGGTAAGAAACGAATGAAGCCATCTGAACCATTCGCAGGTAGCTAGTGTGGGTGGGCAGTACCTTGGCGGTCTTGTCCCCGCGGAAGGTGAGCGCGAGCTGCTGCGTGTTGCGCGGCGTGTGGATGTGCAGCCGCCCGCGGTGCTCGCGCTGCAGCGCCGCCTTCAGCCGCGACATCTCGTTCTGCTCGCCGTGCACCAGCACCTGCACACCGCGACGTGCCATCAATGAGAACAGATCGGTCGGAAGAACAACACCTGTTGTGGCGGTATACCTACATAGCCATACCGTACATCAGCCGTGTCATCCCCAAAACGGAAAATTTTACAGATAATATAACAAAGCAATACGTACGACATGCGGCGGCTTCAATATATTGATGAACTCGGAAGTCTGCTGGTAGTCAGTGTGCGCTGAGAACGAGATGTAGTCCACCGACATCTTGAGCGGCAGCTTCTGACCTGACATGGAGGTGATCTCCTCCGGTTCTGACAGGATCGTCTTCGCCAGAGTACCTTCCACGCAATAACCTAACAAGAGGTAAAGGAATTTTTAACAATTACTACCATAAGTAAAGTATACAACAACTATCTATACATAGAGAATTGTCAGCATCTAGTAGACCAGACTAACCAATACTCTCTCCAAAGACTTTGAAAATAATTATAGGAGCAAACTACAGAAAAATGTCCTTACTGTCTAAATAGGCGGTTATATAAGTCACGCTATAAATTTATCTTACCAGCAATAATGACGCCATTCTTGGGGTCCGTGCACCACGACTCGAAGAGCTCCCGCGATAGTCCCGACTGCATCATACCCGGCGAAGCCATGATCACGCACGGACCTATGTCCTCGAAGTGGTCTATGCCCTGTAAATAACATATAGGAATTAGGCTTTTGTATAATAGGTCTAGCTAAAGTGTCCATTGGCAAGCCATATTTCTCGCAGAGCAGATGGACGATGGGGTCGAAAAGTGCTAGAGTAGAGACCACGGACCAGCAAGCTCAGCGTAGGACGTCCACCAACAAGATGAACAGACTACCTTATAAAGGTCGCCGGTAGACGCTGGATGAAGGTCGCTTCCAACCGGTATATGTGGAGGTCTAAAGGGGAGGCCTATGTTCAGCAGTGGACGTCCTATGGCTGAGATGATGATAGGTCTCGGCTAGAAGGGATGGGGATCCACTTCTGCCTATCTTAACCAATTGGAAAAAGATCTGCCTCATGCAAACCGACTATAAAGTTTCGTAATAAATCTGCTAGATATGTAAAGATATTTATTTTCATTTTTCTGTGAATTATTTGTGAAAGTCGTAAACTTAATCAAAACAAAATCAAAGTGCCTTCGTTTCATTTCATTTCAACAGCAATTAATCATGGCAAACTCTTTTAAAGTTCATAAATTCCTTAAAACATAATCAAACCATAAATTTTTTAATGATAATTAATTAATCTTTTAGAATATAGATAATTATTTTTTGTAAAGTGTGTATAATTAATGATTCAACAAATAAATGAGTTTATCTCGGATAATAAGCTAATCGAGACACCTGTGTCTTACATAGTAACTACTGTTATTATCTCACCTATTTTGTACAATACAAAACAAAGCATATACGCTTTGTATTAACGTTTAAATTCGCTTGGCATATTACGATAGCAAATTGAAGAATTGGTGGCGCTGAATCTTTTCGACAGATAGCCATTGATATACAAGGTCAATGCTATCTAAGATACGGACTTCGTAGTATTGAATTATTTTAAGAATTTCGAAAATTTTCAGCTATTAAGGGAATTTTATTTGAAAATTTTATCGATATTGTAATTTTAAGTTTGCAATTAACCTTAGGTGTCTACCTAATTGTTTAAGTTCAAAATATGTTTGTGGAATGTTAACGAAATTGGTTGACGATACTAGTAACAGTTTTTTTACGTATTAATACGTTTGGATAACGACATCTTATTAAGTAATTAAAATAGTTAGATAATATACGGGCTAAGGTGATAAGATTTGGGACAACAGACTGAAAGGAAATAATATTTTATTATCTGTAGTGTTGTGAAGTTCTGCGGAGGCGGACGTCAGGGAGCGGCCGGTACAGCGGAACCGGATTATATTTACTTCAACTAATATTAGGAAAATAACAGCAAGTACTAACTAATTTCTTTATTTGTATTTAGGTTATTTTTACCTAATGAAATTTGGCAAAATGTTGATAAGAATTTAGCTTTTTGGTCAAATGATAATTGGATTCTCGTATTGGAGACTGGTTAATTTTATAGGCATAATTAAAGTTCATTAGATCCAGTTATTGTTAGTAATTTCATATTTATAACAATACACGTTTTGTTCAATAACAATTTTATTTTTATGTTACAAAGAGTCCGTTCAACATGGAGGTTATACATATTTACGAGTTCAGTGTTGTTATGTGAAGTTTGGCGCCAAATTCAAATTCGTCTACCTCAACCAAAAGTACTTCCACCAAGTCCCGTTATCAATAAGGGCACAACAAAAAGAAAGAAACTAATTAAATAATAAACTTTATGTCTTTATCTAATAAACTAGAATCCTAACTGTTATTCCAAATTTCTTCCTTCTAGCAATGTTACCGGAGTCCTTTAAAACCCGCCTGATACACTGGCTGGAGGACCACCGCGAGTTCGTCGTGGCAGTCTTCTGTCTGCCCGCGAGCTTCCTATTCACCGTGCTGCTGAGGATACGCGCGTACCTGCGCCGGCTCAGCAGCGACCCGCAGCGACACGACAGTGCCGTCAGACTGATACAGAGCCAGGTGTGAGAGGTCGCCGATAATGGCGGATACTATAGATCCATCTCATCGCTCACTCAATCTTCACAATTCCCCTTTCAAGCATCTTCGATACGACAATAAATAGACTGATGAGAAAATAAACCTATTCCCTGTCCATTACATACGCAATAGTTAAACAATATCTGTGATTAACATATATGATCCATGGAACATGTAATGTAACCTGTAAATGATAAATTAACAAGCGTCTGACACTAGATTCGTGCTATCCTTAACGAGATCATCCACTGCATATATTCCAGGTGCAACAATGGAACAAGCTGCCTGCAAAAGACCGGCGCCTGCTCTGCACATCGCGACCAAACTGGCTGTCCCTCTCCACCACCTTCTTCCAGAAGCACTTGCATCACCAGGTGCCCATACCACTGTACGATATACTGGAGCTGGACGAACAGGCCATGACGGTCAGGGTGGAACCCATGGTGACTATAGGGGATATTACTGAGTATTTGATACCTAAGGGGTATTCGCTGGCGGTTACTATTGAGCTGGTTGATGCAACATTAGGAGGTGAGTCTTTTAATAAACATAGAGAAAGTAGGTCTTCTTTTTGTAACGTACAGTATACATATAGCAATTTACACTAAAAAAATCTATTCCAGGTCTAGCATTCGGCACGGGTATGTCAACGCACTCCCACAAAGCCGGCCTTTACCACGAAACCATCACCAGCTACGAGGTAGTCCTTGGCGATGGTTCTCTAGTCACTGCAACAGCTGACAATGAACACGCAGACCTTTACAAAGCCTTACCCTGGTGCCACGGCAGCCTCGGCTTCCTCGTCGCCCTGACCCTCAAAATCGTCAAAATAAAACCCTACATCAAAATCAAATACATCCCCGTCAAAGGTCAGAAGAATTACTGCGATATGATTCGAGAACTTTCTGGGACTTACGAAGCAGTACCTAAAGAGTTCCCAGATTATATTGAAGGAACTATTTACAGCAAAGATGAGGCTGTGATCATGGTAGGAGATTACGCGGACTATGACCCGAAGATAAAGGTTAACAGCTGTTCGAAATGGTACAAGCCGTGGTTCTATAAGCATGTTGAAACGTTTTTGAAGAAAGGCGAATCTGTGGAGTTGATACCTTTGCGCGACTACTTGTTGCGACACAATAGAGCTATATTCTGGGTTGTAGAAGATATGCTTTCCTTCGGCAACGATACGTTGTTTAGATATTTGTTTGGTTGGCTATTGCCTCCTAAGCCTGCCTTCCTCAAGTTCACAACAACTCCAGGAGTCCGAGCTTACACATTCACCAAACAAGTCTTCCAAGACATTGTACTACCTATCAAGGAATTAGAAAGACAGATCGAAATAGCGAGCGTTCTATTCGAGAAATTTCCCCTACTTGTCTATCCGTGTAAAATAATTGATCACGGTCCATCGTCGGGCCAACTAAAGAGGCCTGACGCGAAGTACCTAGTCCCTGGAACAAACTACGCAATGTATAACGATTTGGGAGTTTACGGTGTCCCGGGGAAGGTTAAGGAGAAGAAGCCGTATAACCCTGTGACTGCTATGCGGAAAATGGAGGAGTTTACTAGGGAAGTCGGCGGATATTCCTTCTTGTACGCGGATATTTTCATGACGAGAAAAGAGTTTGAAGTGATGTTCGATCTGTCGCTGTATGAACAAGTGAGGAAGAAGTACAGTGCTGAGGGCGCATTTCCACATTTGTACGACAAGGTTAAGCCTGAAATCGATGTGTTTGAGATCGGGGAGAGCAATGCTATTGAATAATTTATGTGGTGCACAATTTTTTAAATTAAAAATGGAAGCGTTTTTATGTCAGTCTTTATTTGAAATATCTGTCCCTGGTTTGATGTAAAGGTGCAGTGCAGATTCAAAATTTATGAAATTCTTAATATAAAAGTAATACGAAAATTACGCAATAATTTAAAATACTAATTATATATGGAAGGCATAATATTTGTGGAAAAAAGGTATTTCTTCCCAACCAAAAGTATTTTTTTAACTCCCCATTACATTAATTTATTATACCACTTACCTTCAAATTAAGAGATATGCTAGCTGTCCCAATTTTCCTGCACTTATACGTGAGCCACCTACCTTCAGGTTAGAGATGTGTCGGAACACGAAGGGGTTGTTGATGGCGATCTGTCGTCGGATGCGGTCGTTCATGGCGTTGACATACGTCTGGTACACTGCCATACACTTCTTGGCGAGGGACGACGCGTAGTAGATCGGGATGTCTTGCAGCTCCGGGTGTAGGGACCAGTACTCGTCTGTGACGCAAGAATGTGTACAGATTGATCAAGATACATACATAAGTAAGCTAGAAACAAAATTATTATCTAGCAGTAGGACAGCTCAGGTTAAGTAAAAATGGGAGACAATAAGCAATTTTATTCTTCGAGAAAAGAATGCTCATTTTCATGATAAACTGTATACTTCGTGTGAATCGGATTTAAAATTAAACTATTGTAGATCTTGAACTAAAGTGTACTAAAGACAAGAACCATATTTTATACTGGGATAGATAGATAAATACAAAAACATTGTCGATAAAAAAATATCGATAAAACGCATGCAGAACTAGCAGAGGTATTGTTACTAACTACGAAAAGTTTAGATAGGTACCCAGTATGAGCAGCAGCTCCTGTGCCCGGCCGAGCGCGAACACGGGTATGAGGCAGCGGCCGCCGCGCTGCACGATCTCGCTGACGAGCCCCGTGAAGCGGCTCTCGCGCTCCTCGCGCTTCTCGTGGATGTGGGTGCCGTATGTGGATTCCTGTGCGACAGTCGGGACACATTTTAAACAGAGTATGCGAGGAGGGCATGATTACTGATCACCATGGCTGCTCAAGGTAGAATGGCATCTGCAAGGGCTGCAGGTCCTAACACACGGGTCCCCGTGGACCTCCAGAATAAAAAGTAGCTTTATAATCTTTCTCGATAAATCTAACACTGAATGATTTTTTTAAATGAGTCCAGTGGTTCCTCAAATTAGCGCGCTAAAAGTAAACAACGCAAAAAACATACAAAAAAAACTCTTTGGAGTTTCAATATGTATAATGTATCCTTCATAATTAATGGATTTCATTACAACTTACTGTTATTAGCACATCAGGATGGACTGTGGGTATCTCAGCTGCCATCAAATGTCTGTCCTCTTGTCGCGAAAAATCCCCTGTGTACAATATCTGAAACAAACATAAACAATCAGAAAAACTCATCAGTTACAAGGCAATAATAGTATCTTCTTAACAAGGTTCTAGTACAGACCATAGAATCATAGCCAGGTTAATACTGACCCCAATATAATTAAAATGATAAATGTACCTTAACTCCAGCAATCTCGATCATGAACATAGCAGCTCCCAACACATGGCCAGCGTTGTATGCCCAGAACCTGACACCTCGCACATCCTTCTCCTCGTGGAAGTTGATGGTCTCAATGCGGTCCATCGAGCCTTCCAGGTCTGATTCCGTGTAAAGCATCTGTTCTGTTGATATGTTGCTGAATAACACAAGTGATGTTAAATGACTATCATCATTCTCGGACTTAAGAAGACTGGAATCAAGTTATTTATTTGGTTCATCTTTGTGGAATGCCCCATTTTGAGCAGCTGAGATTCTGCTGTTATTTTTAGTAATAGATTCTGACTTAATAATTATTGAAAATTTTATCTCACGTTATACTAATGCCTTCATACTATTTGACCATAAATTTAAGATTAACATTCTAATAAAGGGTTTTCACCATGACCCTGGGAACTTAATATATTCCGGGATATTCATATTATTTACATATTTGCATTCCACAATGTATAAAAAGGTACTTCTTACTGTACCAGGTAATGATAACTTCTTCCTGTGCCATGATAAAAAATAGTCTATGTTTACCGAGGACAGTTTAGCTTCCGAACAGTGAATTTTTTTTTCAAATTGCTCACGTAATTTTGAAAAAATCAACTCTATCCTCTTGATAATATTAGTGTACATTTGCACAACTTACCTTACTTTAATATAATCTGATACCAGCCACCTGTAAATGGCTTTGGTAGCGTGAGTCATGAACACTCGCCCTTTGAATGATGTCTTTGTGAGGAACCAGGGCAGGGCTCCACTGTGGTCCAAGTGGAAACTAGGCACAAAATAAAGTTATATGACCATTTATGTATATCATGATAATGTTATCTACTACTTTGTGCAGCACCTGTGGTACATTCTTGGAAAAGGCAATGGCAGTTAGTTGGCAACAAAATCGGTAACTTGAGCAATTTTCTATGACAGTAAAAAGTTGGGTGCAAACTATAACAATCTTGACTTATTATACATATGTCACTCTCACATTAAACTAATAAATAGGTAAATATTAAATTTTCTAGATTTGAAAATATATTGTAAACCTTATGAATAAAATTCTTGCTTTAGATATGCTGTAACATATCAACTACAGCGCCTTTTCAATAAGAAAATATTTTTTATTGAACCATGAATACTCACTGTGATATTAGAAGTAGGTCCACCTCATCAGCCTCTATGAGATCCACAAAGGGCAGAGCATCCATGCCTGACAACCCCGGGTGTATGCCACAGTCCAACTGGAAATTATGTCATTATTGAAGGCATACGTCTTTACATTCAGGCATCTCATTTAATAATCTGGTAAATTATAATATTTGCCACAATGTTAATTCAGGGTTTGCCAACAACACAAATAAATTTTTCCCTGAACTGAGATAATTTTATCTCGTCATTATAATTTGCAACTGCAAAGTTTGTGTACTGTAAGGAATAATACTGTACCAATGTTTATCAATATAATAAGAAAACAAACAAACCATAATTTTCTTTCCTTTGAACTCCAGCATGATGCAAGATCTACCGACTTCCTGACCAGCACCCCTAAAATTGTAACAAGCATTGCAAATTACTATTATGGTGAACTAAATAATGTAAGAAGCTGTTAAAAAGTTTTCATAGTAGTCTGCATATGCATTGCATGTTGGACAGAAAATTTGGAACATAAAATAATACAGATTACTGTATTTTTTTCTAGATTTTATATTGATTGAAAAAAGTTCAGCTAGATCCATTAAAAAATGTTAATTTCCCAGCAGGTTTAACGCCAACAAACTTCTTAAGAGTACTCTACACAAGAGTGTGAATATGTTATTTATGTATTCCTTTTTTTTCTGATGCGGCAAGGCATGCTGAAGATACATAAATAGTACAAAATAATATTTACAGGGGCCTTATCGTCAGCTGGTCGCTTTCTTCCATTGGCACAGGATCTGTGCCCTTCCTCGGATTTGTAGTCATGATTTAAAGATTTATAATAATCTTTTGCTTAAAAACTACTATTTACTATTCATTTGATACTAAAATTATATTTCACAACAGAAACAATATCACTAACTCCCGGTGAAATACAGGTTATAAAAATATTGCCATACTTAATATGATCTTACTCCCAAGCCCCAATCTACTAAAAAATCATCATTTGGATAAAAAGATAAATGATAAATAATAACTTCAAATATTCCTCATTTACAATAAACTGTATTTTATTTTATCGTATTTTTTTAATTTTTTTCCTTGACGTGAACGTGTGTTGAATTTCAAAGTATGTACCACATCACACAATATTTTTCAATATACACACCAAAGTATTTCTGTAGCATGGACTTAATATTACCTATCTAACAGGACTGAGTACTCGCAGCCTAAAAGCGAGCCGAGCAGGATGTCTAATACTGATGCTCTGTGTCATTTTCTAATAGGGCGACCACAATTTTTTCGTTACGTGGGACAATATTTATGTAAAAGCCGCTAAAAGTATTGAATTTTAAACAATTGTTATCGCACGTTAGCAAAATCCTGCTCACTCGCCGGAGTTGCATTCAGAATTCTATGTCGAACTTCATGTCATGGTATAGTGTGGTCGATTATTTTATGAAATCATGACAAAAATAGAACAAACCTATACGTATCAATATCATTTTTTTTTAATTATAATCAAACATGGCTAAACAAAATTGTTTTGTGCAATTTTTGTCAGAGACCAATTTTCAAACTTGCTTTAGTATCATCAAAATTTTATTTTTGCTAGTATTTCGAAATGAACTACGAGATAATTTGGAAATAAATATTTTTCACTGTAATTTATTATTTGGAATGAAAACGTGGGCACCCCATTAGCTTACATCGCAAGACAAGCAGCCATCATGACACATTCAATAGGTTGCCAGAGTAGTAAATAATTATATTCCCATCTAAAAAAATATATGCATGGGTTTTAAGAAATGACAGGCAAAAAAAGATGTAAGTTATAAAATAACATCTAATTAAATATTATCTGAATTCATATTAAAAAGTTAAGCTTAGATTTAATATAATAATTTACTATTTGTCTGAAATAATTTCTACCACTTTTAACCAACTACCACATTTTTATCGCATGGCAAGATTTAGAAAGGGACAAATGGCCTTCCATGTAGCTATCTCACTCGGCTCGTTTTGCCTCCTTCAATCCTGGTAGCCAAAATTGAGTCTTAACACAATAACTTAAGGTGTATTTTTGTAACATCAAGTTTTCATAGAGCTCAGTCCTGTTAGATAGGTAATATTAAGTCCATGTTCTGTAGACGGAATTAAACGTTCCATTTTGTACTCATTTTTATGTTATGCCTTTTTTTAGATTCGTGAATTGAACTTGACATTCTTGCGTAAAATTGGATGAGATACACATGATGACACTGACATTTAGATGACAGATAAACACGAAGGCATGTTGATAGTGTGGTCTTGGTTATAAATTAAATAAAAGTAGTTTATGAATAAAAATGCCCAAACCAACGCTATTTGATGAGGAGTCAGACGAAGAGGTTGCACTTAAGACAGAAAATGAGTATGCTAAGAAGTACGATAAGTGGCGGGAGAAGGAAGAACTTCATAAACGTAAGTACGGCGTTTTGCCTTTTACTTCAGCATATTATTTAGTTTCTTTTTCATTGCACTACTTACTGGTCCTCTAGAGCATCCTCAGCACATTATAGGGGTACAAGACCGCAAATACTAATTTAATGTTATTTAATTTCCAGTGGAACAGAAGTATGGCTCCAAAGCTGTCAACTCTGACGGTTCAGGATCATCAGATAGTGAAGATGAGAGTGACGAGCCCCCAGAGGTCACAGAGGAGATGGAGACACAGTTCCTCAAGACATTGGCCTTACTAAAGACAAAAGACCCAAGAATTTATGACCCAAAGTATAAGTTCTTTGATGAGACTGAGAAAAAGGAGCCAGGTAATAGATACATAATGGGAAACACATTTTTTTGTGAAAACCGTTAGTAGCAAATGTAGTTCTAACTACCATTATCAAATATATTTTTTTAATTACTTCTTATTTGTCATTTTGCATAGCATATTTAAGTCAACACGTAGCTATAAAACTATTAAGGCTATGTTTAATTACTTAGTATGAAATAACATTGCCTTAAATTATAGAAAAAGAGACCAAGACAAAGCAGCTGACATTTGAGGACAGTGACGAGGATGATGATGACGGCAACATCTTCAGCATTGAGAAGAAAGCTGAGGTTGAAGAGCCTAAAAAGGAGAGGAAGACTTCTGAGACTAAGGTTCCATAAATTTCACTATAACTTTCATAAATGTTAATTTTTTAGAAGCACTTGCTTTTGCAATCGCTTATAACAGTCGCTCCTTGTAAAACACTGGTACTCAGCTAAATCCAGTTAGATTGGAAGCCGACCCCAACATAGTTGGGAAAAGGCTCGGGAGATGATGACTTGCTTTTGCAATGGGTCAGGATATGATTTTGCTGTATGGATTAAAGGAATAATGTTATTGGATACAACAGGTAAACAAAATTAAGTCACGCTACTAGACATGATGCCATGATTTTGCAATGACTCAATGAGCTCTGTAATAAAATTTTATCATTGCAAAGTATAAAATGTTTTGTTTTTTATAAAATACTGATGTACAATTTTGTTTCAGGAGACAAAATTAAAAGAGTACCTCACTGGCCAAGCAGAGCATATAGATGACGAAGTAGAGAAGGACCTGGCGCCATTGAAAGCTTTGTGGTCAGACCCCAAGCTGAATGAAGGAGAAGCATTTTTGAGAGACTATATTTTGAATAAACGGTAAGTTTGATTTGCTATGAGCTAAAGTTGTTTAATCAGACATGGTGAAAGTCAGCCATTTTTGGATGTAAAAAAAAGATCCCAAGTAACACATACCTGTTCGTTTGTTTTGAAGAACCTTTATACAATGTAATATTCTGGATACAATATTAATTCATGGATATATTATAAAAATTGTGCAAGTGTGAGTAGGAATAGCCCACTGAGGGTTATTCGCTTCTTTGGATCCATAACTCTAGAAAGTGGAGGTGCTGTCTTTTCGTATTTTATGTTGTGGAAAAGTACTTATTTAAGTAGCCCACTTCCAATAATCAATTTTGATATTAACTTTGTCCAGTTTGGTTGTAAGTATTAATTAAATATATTGATGAAATCACATTACCAAATAATTATAATTTCCCACCACAGGTATCTTGAAGAAGGTGACGTAGGTGAAGCTGAAGACAAGATCAGGGATGACGAGGAGTTGGAAGCCGATGAGGAACGAGTAGAGGAGCAGGGCAAGTTTGAGAGGGCTTACAACTTCCGGTTTGAGGAACCTGACCAGGAATATGTGAGTTCACAATAACTTTGAGATATATGGGCCCTGGAATATTATTTAAAATACGAGAAGCTGTACAAGCAATAAAAGTGCGTACCTTAACCTATGCACGACAATATTTCACACTATCCTATTTAACGATCAATTGAACTGCATCTATATATTTATCATTACCTTATTATATAATATATATTTTGTTCAGCTAAAACGTTTCCCGCGCACAATGAACTATATCCGGCCTAAAGACGACCGGCGCGCCAAGAAGCGACTCGAGGTGCGCACGCGCAAGGAGGAAGAGAAGAAGCGGAAGATGGAGGAGATCGCACGGATGAAGGCGCTCAAGCTCAAGGAAATACAGGAGAAAATCGCCAGGATCAAGGAGGTCACCGGCAATGAGGAACTGGCATTCAAGGTAAGTAGAAATTATACCTATTGTATATTGCATGCATACAAACTTGTGTATTTGACCAGTCAAACCGAAGACCCGCTGCCCTAAGCGGTGCAATTTTAATACCTTTGTGCTGGAAATGTTTATTCCAATATCAAGTAGGCATGATCACCAATCTTTGAGATATTGCATGCACAAATTATTATTTATATTTTCTCAGCTGCAGAGTGACACTGTGTGATGTGTAGTGATGATGTGAAAACACATCTACTTTCAGGAAGAGGACCTGGAGAGTGACTTCGACCCCGAGGAGCACGACAAGCGTATGCGAGAGATATTCGACGAGCAGTACTACGGAGACGCGGACGAATCCAAACCTGTGTTCCCAGATCTAGATGAGGAGCTGGAAATTGGTAAGTTTTGTACCTGGCACATAACACGATGTAATAAAAAAAAACTGCTCACTGCTACAAAATGTCTCTATGTACTCTGTTGTTTTTGCCAATTTTCTGGAAACTTCTGTCATTTGCATAAAGTATTATATGATGTAAAAGTTAGTATGACATGCCTCCTAGGTACTAAAACTAAGGCCGCGCCGCCAACTCTAGAGCGCCACTTCGTCTCTTACGAATAGTACCCCAGTTCCTTCGTGAAATTTTCGAGCCTTTCCACAACCCAGAAATCATTTTTACCAGGGAGTTAAGTAACTTGCTCAGCTCAGTAACATGTTTTATAATTTATAGAAAACTGGGATAAGTACCAGCCGGAAGCGGATGGTGATGAAGAAGGTGATCAGGGTGATGATGAAGGACCGCATTGCGAAGATGAAGATTTCAATGTAAGCATACACATTCCATGAGTTCTCATAACTGACATGATTGAAGTTTTACTTAGAGCATGTTAAGATCATATCTTGAACATATGCACTTCTCTTATTATGGGGTTTCGTCAAATGTCAAGAAAATGTGGCTTTTTAACAATTTTACATGATAAAGCCCGATTTGACTTATGGTCATTAGCATACCTCTTTTTAAATGCAGTTTATAACTCTATCACTATAGCCAACTCCTTGAATTCATAACTTAACGACTGATATACCCCAGATGGATGCAGACTACGACCCAAAGAAAGCTCGCGAGAATCTTCTAGAAGAAGTAAAGAAGACTCTCGGCAAGAAACGTAGAAACAGAAAGAAGAAATCGAAGTTAGCCGAGTTACTGACGCTTGAGAAACCCAAGTTCATTCCCACGGTGGCTGATAAGACTTATGATGAATATATGGAGGAGTACTATAAGATGGATTGCGAAGATGTCATAGGAGGAGATCTGCCGACCAGGTTTAAGTACCGGGAGGTCGTGCCTAATGATTATGGACTTACTGTTGAGGAGGTAAAGTCTAATTTATTAATATAATATTTCTCTTTATGTTTGTTTGTAAGATAGTGGTGTCCCACTTCGGAATTAAGTTTTAGGGGCCAAATTATCGTTGCTTATAGAACGTCCTACCCAGAAGCTTAAAATTAAGTTCTGCATATTTTATATAATGTAACTTAAAATTCCCTTCATTTGGTTCTTAAATAATATATCTAACAATAATAACTTTTTTTCTTTTTAGATTCTTCTAGCAGATGACAAAGAACTGACGCAGTGGGTTCCTCTCAAGAAGATACTGAAACATAGGCCAGAAAATGTGGAGAGGGGAGACGCCAGGAACTACGCGCAGAAAGCAGCTGACGAGAGACTCAAGAAGAAAATACTGCCCAGTCTTTATAAGGACTTGCCAGAGTGAGCATCACATCATTTTAGTCCTCAGAATATTTGTTGAAACTTGTATTTTATACTTAACACTTAATTTGACCACTACAACAAGACAGTCTAATCATTTTGTTTATAGGTAAATTCAGTACAGTCTAATTACTTAACTATATGCATTAACTTACTTTCATTTTTTCAGAGACCCAGAAATAGTAGTACCAATAGAAGAAGCTAAAAAGAAAAAAAAGAAGAAGAAAAAGAATAAGCAGAAGGATAAAGATGATACCAACATAGAGGAATCTACACAACATGTTGAACAAACCAACGAAGATGTAGACGCTGGAGATCAAAATGTTGATACCCCAGAAAGAAAAACAAAAAAGAAAAATAAACAGAAATCAAATTCAGAAGAAGCGAATACTTCACAAATAGAAGAAACAACTGAAGCAGAAAATGCAGAAGTAAAACAAAAGAAGAAGAAAAAACACAAAGCAGAATTCGTTATCGAAAGTGTAAAAAATGCGGAGCCTAGTCAACTGAGTGCTGATAGTGTTACTGCAGAAAGTAAAAAGAGTAAGAAGAATAAACAAAAGCAGTCAGAAGAGAATGGCGTTAGTGATAGTGCAGTAGAAACCCCTAAACAGAAAAATAAAAACAACGCTGATGACAATTCTATACAAACTAATAATAATTCTGAAATGGTAGCAAATAATAAGGGCAAGAATTTAAAACGCAAAGCTGATCCCAATGACTCAGAACAACCAAATCAAAAGAAGAAGAAAGGCAACAAAAAAGATTTCAAAAAGAATTTCAAACATAACGATAAGTTTAAGAACAAGGGCAAAGGAAACCAGAAACAGCCAATGAATCCTATGGTCAATTTGTCAGATGAACGGCTAAAAGCTTACGGATTGAATCCTAAAAAGTACAAGAACTTTATGAAATTCAAGAAGTTTTAATGTCTTTTATGAAATTGTACATAATATTTGTTACGATTGTAAATAAATAAAATTTATTTCATTCAGAAGGTAATATGTAGTTTTACTACCAAAAGTTTTGTGGCTAAGGGTTCAAAAGAGACTTGCTGCAAACAAAAGTAATAATAATTAAATTTCTTTATTTAGATAACTGAGATCTATACATTTGGTACACAAATAGTTAATATAAAATAGTAAGCAGGGACTTCGTCCTCTGCACTAATTTCCACATAAGCGGGCAGTCGTGTCTACTGGCTATAGCACTCAAGATGCTGTGGCGACTTCCCCGACTGATGAAGGATGTGGTCTTCTTACACCATATAGCTGCACTGCAAAGTCATCTGTGTGTGCAACAGCAAACATTGCTGATGCGCTACAAAAGCGTGGAAGCCGCAACAGAGAGGGCTCTGTAACGCGTTCCCCTGAACGCGTTATTATATTGGACCCGCAGAGCATTGTATGTTCTCTGAATATAGTTAGCCCACAGAGCTCCCGTGTACACTGAGGTACAATACGCTTTAAATAATGTAATTTTGACTGCGTCTGTACAACGGGAGAATCTGCGCGCCAACATATTCTCCCGAACTGACAATGCTCTGCGTTACCTCTCCATATCGACATCATCTTTTAAATCATCGGTAACCCAATATCCAAGGTATATTTTATTATTAATTCTTGGCTAATATTATATTCCTTTTTAAAAGATTCGATTTGCTCATTTTAAAAAACTATCTATTATTTTTCTAATAAAACCTATGTGCAAAAAAGCGATACTGGCAATAATTTTATTTGACATTGACAATAATTGACATAAAAAGTTGAGCGTTGTCGCTGCTGTAGTCTATTCGTTCTCTTTGACAACTCTCTTTTCGGCGAGCCGTGTTAGCGGAACAAGGTGATTATTTTAAAATATTCTCGTGATTTATTATTAAGTGAAATAAGTGTTTAAAGATATCCATTTTGTTCTTTAATTCAAAAAAGTGTAAAGATGTTCAGCAACTATTAATCGATTTTTTAGATTATAATGGATTTATGTGAACATAACCTAGAAATGCCTATAAGTAGATCATTCCGATTTCTCAATAAATCGTTATGAGTGGACACGTAGGCTATAGAAACGCCCCGAGCATTGATTCCCGAGTGCATTAAAACTTACGTCTCGAGTAATTTGGCACTCGCAACGGTTTGAGGCGACAAACTCCAAAAAAAGATGTAAATCACTTCCCTAGTTCACACGCAGTTTGGCTGCGTGTTTTGTATGTGTAGTTCGATGAACAGTTTTCTGTAAATGAAATGTGTTAAAACTACCAGGTACAAAGCATGGCATTTTTGTGTGGGTATTATTACCACATGTTGAATACCAACTTTAAAACAATATTTTCTAAACCTGTTCAATACATATAAATGTGATGTAAAGAATGTCATTGTTTTGAATACCTGCCTAATAAAATAATGTGTCTGACTAAAGAATGTGAGTATTAAGTTAACTACGAATTTATTAGGACTTCCATTAAAATACAATGAAAAACCTCGTGTTCACACCTTCACCCCGTTAACTTCAATTCCAGCTCGCCAAGATGGTGAACAACAGAGTACCGTCGGTATTCTCGAAGACGTACGTGACGCCGCGCCGTCCGTTCGAGAAGGCGCGTCTCGACCAGGAGTTGAAGATCATCGGCGAGTATGGTCTGCGCAACAAGCGTGAGGTGTGGCGCGTCAAGTACACGCTCGCTCGCATCCGTAAGGCTGCCCGTGAGCTGCTGACGCTTGAAGAGAAGGACCCCAAGAGGCTGTTCGAAGGTGAGACACTGCTCATTGTGCCTTAGTAATAAAGTTCTGTTATAGGAGACAAGTGTTTCCTGCAGTTATATTGGCCAATAATATAATTCCAATGTTCTGCGATTTAATGTCTCAAACAAAATCTTAACTAGTCACTTGCTGCATGTTGTGGATGTATTATTAAATGCCATGTTATTAAAACATATTTGTATTAAATGAGTTAATTTTTAAAATGATGAAAAAATCTGGCAACCTCTTATCTGAAGAAAACTGTTGATTACTATTACTCTGACAATATTGTTAATTGCCTAATATGTAAAACATTCTGAAAACGGAATACTTATAGAGCCTGTCAAATGCTTCCAGGTAATGCACTCCTGCGTCGTCTTGTCAGGATCGGAGTGTTGGATGAGAAGCAGATGAAGCTCGATTATGTGCTCGGTCTGAAGATTGAGGACTTCTTGGAGCGCCGTCTGCAGACCCAAGTCTTCAAGGCTGGTCTTGCCAAGTCCATCCATCATGCCCGTATTCTCATCAGGCAAAGACACATCCGGTAAGACTTGTTTTTATGAATTGTATTAAATGCTAATATATTGACGAAGCTTTCAAACTTTATATGGAGTTAATCCAAACAGAAATAATATTAAAATCAAATGCAGGTGATCTCGTGCGATCGGCGGCGATAGCTGCTCGACTTTGAATCTTTTCTAAAAGACCACTTGGCTTCCAACCCAGTTGGGGTCAATGTCTTGAAATGTTTATAAGCTCTTTGTGAGCATTCTCAGGTAAGGTATCAATGCAATTCTTTACTGTTTTGTATTGGCAGAGAAGAGTGCTTCAAAGTCACTCTTAAGCTTACCGGGCACCTGGAAGCAAGTTCTTCCTATACATCCCTCCCTTCTAGATACAATAAAGTTTCATATAATCATTTCAGTCTCGGATATTTTAAACTAATCACTTCAAACATCTGTCCACAGCGTTCGCAAGCAAGTGGTGAACATTCCCTCGTTCATCGTGCGTCTGGACAGCGGCAAACACATCGACTTCTCCCTGAAGTCACCGTTCGGTGGCGGCAGGCCCGGCCGCGTCAAGAGGAAGAACCTGCGCAAGGGACAGGGCGGTGGTGCCGCAGCCGATGAGGAGGAAGATTAGACCAATAAATGACGTGTTTATAATCTAACAAGTGCATTTTATTTCTCAAATCACTAGTGTAAGTTACAGCAGATAACTAAATTATTACAGTCCGTGTAATAGAGGAAAACCGTCGCGCTATTATAAGAAAGAGTGGAGGAGCAAAACCCACAGCGGTGAGCCACCGTCGAGCGCCACATCCAATGAATCTTCAAATGAATGAGACGATAAATCTTTATCACATTATTTTACTTCGGTTTCTACTTCATGCGCTTATACGTAACTTCATTTTACCTGTTCAAGTTAGCGGAAGGGCCTGTGCTCACGCCTGACTTTCCTCTTCGTCGCTGACTTATCTGGTAAGAAATTATAAAATACAGCTGAATTAGAGAGCGTAACTTATGCTAAGTAGGTCTGCACTAAGTCAAGTTTAGAGACTGTCACCAAAAGGCCCGTCCTTCAAGACGCATGTTTCTTACTGAGAAGAACTGGTGCAACATACTTCACAGCAGCAACCATATGTCTGTAAGATTTTATAAGTGAACGTAAGTTTTGGTATACTTCACGATGGGACATAGCTATGATAAGAAAGATAATAGATAGGTAGGATGCTAGAGATAAGACCTATCCATGTCTACCACAATCAAAATAGTACCAACCCCAAATGCAAAAGCTGTCTCAACCAGTTTTGTAATGTGTAGGTAATTCTCTGGTGTCCTGGTGTATTCGTGGTGACAGTTCTTTATAGGAGATATTAAAATTTTAATAACTGACTCGTTGCTGGCTATATCTTACGACGGAATGTCGAAAGTGGCACTTCTCTACTTCTCAAGAATAATAAAACACTTTATAACTCCATACAATTTACTAGACAATTAAAATTATACAACAACTTCACAATACTGTATAATAAAATTATATTAGTCTTACAGGCATGGAATTAATAATGTGGGTACTTATTAATTTATATATATTATCTAGGTATTTTTTATTTGAAGAATATAGTTCAGTTACAATACAGTAAAGTTCATTTAAAATAAAATACTATGTTTATTAATACTAAGTACTTACTTATTACCTTTATATTTTCATCTGTATCATAATTATGTACATAAGCTAAACAATTATTTAAATAATATTATCCTTTTAGAGTACATTTCTAAAGATTTTAAGTAATTACTACTTCATAAAATGTAATGAAAATGCATTATAAATACAATTATTTCCCTTAAGAATCAGTTGTATTTTTCAACAATTAATCTGGTGCTATGTTTTATCCTATGAGTATGTTTGAGGGTAAATTGTATACAAAAAAAATATCCCGAGGGAAAGAAAGACATCCTCACTTAAAATATGGATTACCTAATCAATTTACAACATACATTCACAATATACATACTACAGACTAGCATACATACAATAATTATTATAATTTATTACTATCACCACATTCTACCTTAGTATTCTTTAGTTTCTCTGCAATCTCGTCACTTGAATCCCCCTTCTCATTGATCTGATCCATGCAAAGATCCAGGATGCGCTCCAGGCCTCTGGCGGTTTCCTCTGAGGAGTAAATGTCCATGACCGGGACGTGGACAAATAGCGTGCGAGTGTTGTCAATGCTTAGCGAGGTGTAGTAGATGTACTCGCAGAGATACCTGAAATTAATAGGCATAGTTGGTCTGTTGTTTTGATGCGTAAAAAACAACATTATTATTGGGTAAAGCGATACCCCTTAAGTAGTAGTAGTAGTAGGAGTAGGATTTAACATTACTGGCAAGAAAATATTAAAAAGAAAAATAATTTAATTGCAAGTGCAGAATTTGGAATGTGAATTGATGATGAACTCCGAGTATGTTTCAGTATGCAGACAGATAAAAATATAGGTATTAATATCATAATTCAATTCATTCATTATTTTCAATTTACCTCATAAATAATATTGTAGTAAAAACTTAAGGAATGTACATAAGTGAAATAATTCAAATGAATCTCAATGTTTAAGGTAAATAAATACAGTTTATCAGAAAGTGGTTATTTGATTTACTACTTAATGGGGAGTTATCATTCATAATTAAGATCCTATTATTGTAATGATTAGCTGTTCTCAGTTCCATATATTATGTGTCTCAAAGGAACTATTTCTTGCATGCATACAGTTTTTTCATTTCCTGAAAAAGGTTAAAAGTAGCCTATTTCATTTTTCTTTCTCTAGACTACTGTGTACTATTTTCATTTAAATTGGTTCAGTAGTTTTGGTGTCAAAGCGCTACAAACAGACAATAGTTACTTTCGCAACTTTAATATTAGCAACAATAAGCCACTATGAGCACAAATAAAAAGAGTGCAATATTGCTGTATATACAGATTTAGATGTCAGTATTGTCTATACCTTTGATGAGAGAGTGTAGCATGAGTATTTGGCAATTTGTTGCAAAATATTGATCAAGTCTTAAGATAACACAAACTACAGTGCAATGTTTATCTTCAATTCTAGACAGGTGAAGAACATCTTTTATCTAATCAGTCACTGCAATATTCTTAGTTAAATGAACTTAAGATCTATTGTCTCAATTAAACAAAGAGTTTTATAAACAAAGGTATTATAAACATTAACATATTTTTATTTAATTATGATAGGAGGCACACTTTTGACCAGTATCTACCGGATGGTAATTAATTAGACATTGTAATATAAATGGTATATATAGATATTGATTTGATATTAGAATTATACAATATTGAGTTTGGAAAAATAATGTGTTTAGCAGTAAATAATGTTATCTGCAGACTGTATCATAAACAGATTAAAGTTAATGTTACCTGCCAGCATCATGGGACACCTCAGCTCTATATTTTTCGTCAGGCGGGTTGTCGCCATTGAACTCTTTGCAGATCTGTTCCACATTCAGTTTGGTATGCAACCTTATTGCTCCCTCGGCTAAGCATGTGCTGTTCTCTGGGATTTTGTCAAAGTAGTCCATTTTCTGATAGCCCTTCCTGTGGGCCTGGGATTCCAGTTGTAAGCACTGTCCCTTGCTCGATACTCCGACGTGGATCACCAGCTAGGGAATTAAATATTAAAGGTTTTATTTTTGAAAAAATCTCATATATTTTTTTGACCTAACCAGGCAGGCATTTTGAATACAAACAATATTACCATTGGTAAATCTACATAAAGTTTAATTCAATAAGTTGACATCTTACATTTGTTTTTAAAAATAAATAAGAAGACAATAAATAAATTAAATTGTGGTTTTGATAACTGCACAAAGCAGAAAAAATACTGCTAAACTGTGTAACCAAACATGTTTGCAAGGTGATAAAAAAGTGGTTTTCTTTATGCTTTGCATCTTTGAACATAATGAGGAAAAATGAAATGTGGTAAAAATGAATCAACATTTCTATAATAATTAAGAGCCTCGGAGATATATCTCTGGAAGTATTTCTAAAAAAAATAACTAGTCGCAATAAAGTTAGGGCTGGTTTATTGACGTCAAAGCCTCAATCTATTGAGTATAAGAGTATTCTTTGCTCACCTTAGGAGTGTGTGTCTGCCACAGTGCCGGCACGAACTCGTCCACGTTCTCGTACGTGACCGGCAGCTCTATCAGCACCAACTCCACATTGTGCTTCTTCTCTATATCATCTTTGTTCATTATTTTCACCGCCTCCCAGCTGGCGTTTATCGGATGGTTCAAATACGGCCCGAAGCCAGTAACGAGGACAATCGGTTTGAACAGAAAATCCAAGTCGTTGGTCATGTTGTTAATCAAGTTTAATTTAGTTATTCAGAGATAAAATTATCCTAAAGTCAATATTATTATTGTACGTATACAGTAAATTGAGTATAAATAAACGCGCACTAACTTTTGAATGCAGTCTGTCTGTCACGCGTTGATACTGATAGTTTTGACATAATTGCAAGCTGTTATCAATGAAATCAGCTGACTTTTTGTGCGGAATGTTGGTATTCAGGTGATCCATCCTACTTGTTGAAAAACTTGGAAAAACGCGTCAAGTTCAAAATCAAATGAAACCATACCAAAATGGTTTTCTAAATATTTTCTATTTAATATCCAGAAATAATGTATGGTATTGTTATGAGAGCTCGTTGAGACATGAATAAAATTACATATAATCATAATATGATACACAGGAGGTACGTAGCGTTAAATCAAATCACTTAACGAAAATTCGTTTCTAAATGCAACATGAAAGTTTTATCTAACTTAAGAAATTGCAAAATGAGCAAAGTAAATTCTAGATCAAAATATTTTGCTGTGTGCGACCACTGGTACGCATGCCTGCACATCCAAGACCTAGGCGACGCTAAATGATTCGGTACATGATGGCGTCCAGGCCGATTGTCGGCTACGGCAGCCGTTCTCATTTATGGAGATCAGCCAGCTGCGCAGGACATATTATAGTGCACAAGCATTCGCGCAGACACAGGTGCACTCTCTATTCCCTCACTCTCATAGTCCGATGGGACGGCAATCCGACACGATCGGAGAGAGATCAGGCGCAGGACCGACATTTACGTGCTCTCCGATGCACGGGTGAATCAATCACCAACTTCCAGACTCCAGGCTGCTTTGTGAAAGTTTCACAAAACCCACAAAGCGATTTCGGCCCGACCCGGGATTCGAACCCGAGACCCCGTGCACAGCAGTCGCGACATACCTTTGCACCAAAGGAAAAGTAATTGGATAAAAATCCAGTTTATTTTGTAAGAATGTATAAATTGAGCGCTTTGACATGAGTCCGGAACGTCCGGATAGGTCCGGATCGAAGGAACGAACCTAACCTACGGTATCTCGGTAGGTAACTCGTCATTTTGTCATGGTAGGTACCTACCATAGGCATTAACTTGTTTAAGTAGGTGTAAAAAAAATATTTTCTTATTATTTAGGTATGGCAATTTGACGAATACTACGGTAATTTCTGCCAGACGCTCGTTTAGTAATTTTTCATGGGTTCATCAAGAAATAATTAGGTACCTAAGATTTTAAAAGGAAACAAGGATTTTTTTTTGTGGTGAAATCATTTATTTATAATTTTACGAGTATATCATGTATCATTCGTGTAGGTTAACGCACTTCTCAGTACATCCGGAATTTCGCGAATTTGAAGCTTTAGCTGCGCAGAAGATTTTTTTAGAACAAAATTATTCCCACAGTAAGTATTTCTATTCGTCCTTGAGCTGTTTGAGACATATTTCCAAGATTCGTTCTAAACCCTGGGCAATCTTTTCAACTTCAAGCCCCTGGTGTGGGATATGCACAAATAATGTTCTTGCGCATAAACCAGATGACACATACAGGGACGCGTAGTATGTGTACTCGCAAATATACCTGAAACAAACACTTCACGTCAGCTAAATATTCTTTATTAATCCTATGCGAACCTAGATTCATACGAATACATTTTTTTTTATAAAAGGCTTTGTATTATTAATTTCCAAACAGAAGTTTGGAAATAAATGAAACTGACAATAGTTCGGTAAGCGACAGCTACGGTGCGGATTATTGTAGGTATAGTACCTAATTTAAAATCTATAGTATCTAAATAGATAGACAAAATTGGAGAAAAAAAAAACAATTAAGACGACAAATCGGAGGAACGCAATTTTTATTTATCAATTAAACTTTCTTATGCACTTATTAAAGAGTCCATTTTAAAGGTAACGTCTACCATCTTTTTGGCCGATAACCTCGCGTTTAACGGACAATAAAAGAGAGGTTATCGCTTCACATACTTACCTACATAAATATGTAACTAAGTGCAAGCAGGAAAAATCATTCACAACCGACGAACAACAAGCAACATGTGATAGACCTCATTCATTTTACTTGGTAGATGAGCCTCAAATATTTTTTTATTTATATTCTAATAGGAGAAAGATGGTACGGTAGGGTGTTGAGAATTATTCGAATCGCGTTAGATTAACAAATGGGAGAATGCCTATAGGTATCCCGACGACCACCTCTACCAAAATATTTTGCGCAAAAAAAAGGCCAAAAAAAGGCCAGCTCATTAAATAAATAGCGTGGCACTGGCACACATGGACAGTTTAAGTCAGTAAAAGTCTGACATTACCTCCAGCTGCACCCTCATCAGGAGTCATTTGACGATTTCCCACGAAAAAAAATCCCTTTAAATAGGAAAACATAACATGGAAACCGTCAAAAGGAAATCACGATCTAAACAATCTTGCATCCTATTTACAACATTTTAGGTGCCACAACTGAAATTCCCTCTAGAAAAAAAAATAGCTGCCTTTCGTTAACCCTATTACCTTAACGGCAATTTATATTGGGATATTTGATGTTAGTATCAGATCTGATCTACAGATCTAGATCATCATCAAATAACACTGGTGAAGGAGAAACATTGTCTATCATTTAATTCGTATTTAAAAAGAATCTGAAAATTCCAGTAGGTCTCTGAGATGCAGGGTTATTACCTCTTCTATTCTTTATCAAGATTGGTGTCACTTACTTGCCAGCATCACTCGACGGCTTCGCCAGCAAGCCGTCAGCGGGGGGCGCATTGTTGAACTCTTCGCAAAGCAGGTCTACATCCAGCGTGGTGCTCAGGACATGCGGCCCGTCGCAGCAGTGCATCCCCGGGCAGTCCCCCGTCGTGTCCTCGGCTTGGTAGCCAATCTTACACGCTTGCCTCTCCAGCAAAAACTCGGAAATTTCACCCCTCACACCAACGTGAATCGTCAGCTGAAAATAATCAGTTATAGACATTTCCCTGGATTTCCTTGTGTTCTACTAGTAATGGTATCAGTCAGTGTAATAACACAGGCTTAGAAATAACAAAGAATTGAAGAATAAGATTGCGCATGAAGAAGAGAGAGAAGAGCAAAAATCGATCTCAGTGGCGTGCACTTGGAGAGGCCTATGTCCAGCAGTGGACTGCGATAGGCTGATGATGATGATGATGAAGAATAAGTTGTTGGTAGAATACTCACATGAGGATCATGTTTGTGCCAAAGTTTAGGGACGGAACCGTCAACATTTTTGTACACCACCTCAATTTTTTCGGCAAATAGTTTAATATCGAACTTTGCCTCAATTTCGTCTTTATTTAAATAATTCACACCTTCCCAGCTCAGGTTATTGTCCACGTTTTCAAAAGGGCCGAATCCTGTGAGTAAAACTCTTTTGGTCGTCATTTTGTGGATGAGGTAAAACTTGAATGGAACTACCGAGACTGACTGAGTCGGGACAGACACTGCGTTTTTCTATAGATAACACCAGCTTTTAAATTCTATAAATTGACGCAAATAATGTTATTGTTTTGATTAAAACATTGCTTTTGTGAAAAGTTTCCTTGAATCATTAGCTGTAGCTCATAAAATAAGTAATACTTTTACGCAAGTGATATGTTACGTGTAATAGGAATTCCCGTAGTGCTATTTAGCAATTAATTAAGTAATTAAAATTAATTATTTGCCCTACCAGGTTGTTGGAGGATTTTTATCAGGCAAATAACAAAGGACCTTCAATCAAAGTGCCTTTCCAAAGTACCTACACGATTTTTTCTAAGTATGTCTTAGCCAATATTCAGTAAAGGTCAAGGAAAGTACTGGGAGGAAAAATATTATTAAAAAAAAAATAAAGATGTTGACTGTCATCCATCTGTTAAAGATGTACAAAATAACAGACCACCAATTTAACATATCTTTCGAAACACGGGAGAAGCTAGTCATGACAGCAAATGCCACCCATCCTTGGACTACCCGAAGACTACCCGCCACAAGCGTAGATTAACCTTATGATCGATCTTTACTTAGCAACTCAGTACACGATTACGATTCTTCTTAAATCACCAGCTTCAGCTAGCAGTCTCATCCACGTCCCGTGAGAACTACTCCGCGCTACTAGCTTCCTTCCTCTATAATTGGCCTATCTGACAATGTTTTTTTTTATCAAATCGGTCCAGTTATATGCTGAGATTTTTTCAGGCATCAGGCAGGTTTATTCGAGCAAACAAACACACGTGCTCGTGAAAAAATAAGTAAGTACTTCAAATGGCGAAAATGTTGCCTTCTTGGCAACTGTATGTAGGTACCTACTTTGGGCCATTTAGGACTGAAACATGCAGGCCGGGGTCCAGTTGCTCATATTAATTTTAAAGATCTAGCGAACTGGTTCTTTGAAGTATGTAACCCAAAGGCTGATTTTATTTTGGTCAAAAATTAAGCACCTGCCATCCGCAGCAATACTGTCAGGGTCTTAGGATCAGAGGAGTCAGGATTTAATGAAGCCATATTGTAAGTTAGCATAATTTTTATTTAATATATTAATATTTTTACATATTAAGTTTGTATATAATGTAAATCATGTACTAGAAGGTACCTATACATTTGTTAGATACTTAACACAGCAAGAAGAAAAGAAAAGTTTATTAATTTAACTGATATAGGTACTCGTAACGCAAGACAGCTCATTCTTGTTATCATTGTAATAATAATTAATGATAAATGAATTCACCATTTTTGACAAGATACATACATTGTATCTATATGTATTTTATTCTTTATTTTTCTGCTTTGCAATATAGCAAATAAGGTCCACTAGTTGGTGAGTGCTGATTAAGAGTAACTGGATGTTGTTGAGTTGTTTGGCAGTGAGAACGTCATGCTCCCTTAGACGGTATTGCTTGCGGTAGCGTCGGCGGTCGGGTTGCCTCCCTCCCTCAAAAATGTGCGAGGGGGCGACGGCAGATCCTCGCGTTATGCCCGTGTACGGGTGCTGCTTGTGGTGCCAGGTCGTCTCACTGACTAGATACAGAGTAGTATTGTTGTTGTTTTATTTGTTTTTTTTTTCTATACTGTGGTCCTAATTTGCTAGATTGGCGGCTCATGATGTACTTATGGTTACAACAGACTAGCGCACGTAGGTGGGCACTCCCTTATCTCCTATTAGCATCATATAATTGGAGGCAGTGGTTTTGTTTAGTTTTGTTTTTATTTATTGCAAATTTTTATAAAATATATTTAATGCTTGAGTTACATAAAGGTATGTAGGTGTAAGGTTGAGAGTTACATAAGTATTTAAGTTTCTTTATATTGTCATTTATATATTTAATTACATCATAAAAATTGTGTATGGAAAAATATTGTTTAAAGGTTCTTCAAACCAACAGACAGACAGTTGCTGGGGAGTTTGTTGCGCCACTTCTTCTTCCCAGCAAAAACACATAGGAAGTGGTGAAGGGTGGGCGTTTTGGGGGCTTTCTTTGTAATATTTGACGTTCAAAAAGTGCTTTTTAACAGCCAAGTATGAAAAAATGATTTTGAGTTTGAGTTTGAGTAATAAGATAGCTGTTTAACACATAATTTTATAATGGTTTCTAAGCCTTCAGCAATTTCACTGTAGCTATACTTTGTGGATGGAACGTGGACAAGCAGTGCCGGGCCCAGGCAGAGAGACTTGTAGTAAATGTACTCGCAGAGATATCTGGAACAAACAATTTATTAATTATCACTAAGTACTACACTTCAGCGAATTATTGAACTAATCTTACTTTTTTTGATTGCGTGGAAAAAATATATCAATACATTACAATACAGCAACATCTGTCAACCAATAGCGTTCACACATACACATACAGTGCATGCTATTATACAGACTTTACAAAAAGATGGAGGTTCTCAATTCCTTAATAGCTAACAAAGGTTTTGTTATTACGAAAAAAAAACAATTTGAGAAAACGTCGCTTATGGAGTAATTTTGTTGACTGTTTTTTAAGTGTGTTACGCTAGTTTATTATAAACCTCCAATAATATCTAAATAGTCATACCTGCCAGCATCTTCCGATGGAACAGCTTCCAGGTTAGTTCCACAATAGAACTTGTTAAATTGCTTGCAGATGCTGTGCACATCCAAGCTTGTTCGTATGTAATCAGGCAGGCACCCGTAGCTCACATCGGGTAAGGGTCTGTCCATTGCTTCATCATGGATATATTCGATGACCCCAGGCTTTTTTGCTTTACATTCTAAGTAAAAACATGTTGGAGGCGAGTCTGATACTCCAACGTGAATAGCGAACTGCAATGAGTAATTTATTTGTTACGTACAAAATTTTAACTGAGGCGAGGATCTGTAGGGACACAAGAAAGTTTAATAAATATTATTTATATCTGACCGCGACTTATTTATGTTTCTTTATTAAGCTCAATCGGGGCAGAATTTAAACTATTGGCGGCCCTACACCCTGGTCACTGAAAAAAAATACCACCCTAATTTTATTGCAGAATATTACGAAGTGTACAATTTATTTATTAGTGTTTGTAACGATCTACGTGACGTCCGTCGCGCACTCAGACACGTAGTAGCCTGTAACCGTCTTCTGGGTATGTGCTACGCTGTTCGTTTTATCATGAAATCTTGGAGCCATGTCGCACAGTGAACACAATTCCACTTTCTTATATTAGTAAGGATACTCACATGCGGTTGAATACTGTTATACCACTCTGGCACTAGCCGATCCACTTCCTTGTATCGCACAGCAACTTCGCTTGTATACAAAGTTATGTTAGCTCCAAGAAAGCTCTGGTTAATTCTTTGCACTCCTTCCCAACTTGCATTTTGTGTATAATGTTGAAAAGGCCCAAATCCTGTGACTAAAACTTTTTTTAAATCCATTTCGAAACACAGTCTTAAAAATATCTAGAATGTTTAGAAGCAGGTAACCGCTTAGAGCCTTTAAAACCAAATGAATGTATGTTGCTTAAAGCTAGCGGTTTTAAGTTAATTTGAGTTGATGCTTGACGTAGTATTCCTGGAAAGGCTTACAGGATAATTAAGCTTGAATACTGTCGCTTACAAATCGGAAGAATTTTTATGTGGCTGCATGATGTAGTCCTAATTACTCTGAGGACGGGAAAAAGCTTAATGCAAAAGTGAGTTTGTTTGTTAGTTTATTTATTGAATCGTTAGTCGCAACCGTAGAAAGTTATTAGCTAATTCTTTCTAGACTCTTCATCCAGGAAACGGGAGTGGAATCGCGGTATTTTATATACTGTACAAAAAATGTTATTGAAACTGAACAAATAGATGTAAACTTCTGAAGAATTTAAAGCATTAGGTATATAAAATATCCTGAATTTCAGACAAGCATCCCATAAAAGATATTTTATAGCGACATCGCTCTAAAAGTATATTCTGACTTTAGAGTGTTTTTATTTACTTTTTTGCTAACAAACACATCCTAGCCGCCGCGGCAGAGCTGGTGCTGGTAGACTAATGGGCTTCCGGTTTTGAGAGACGACTCCCGGTCACTTCAAATTACGTAGTTATGTAAAAAAAACATGAAAAGATTTAACGTTTGAGTTGTTGGCCCGCTTGGAGTCCATGGGCTTTCCCCTTTCTTTTCCTACACGGTGCTATGTATATTATAATTCTGATAAACCATATACGGCGCAAAGGCGTCATGGCTTCTACCTGAGTAATGTAATTTCTGTTTAATCATTAATTTAATTGAAATAAGTTTTGAGCTTTTTTAATAGTTACCGACTACCATGGTCTAGTGTGGTGTGTACGTACTAACAGAAACTTGCGCATTCACATAGCAGTCGGTTTTTATCGTATGTATACCTGGTAATGGTATTTTGGGCGGTAGTATACTATACTTAGTTGTTCTCCTTCTTCTTCAGGTGCCTCTTCATTGCTAAAGATTGGCCGTCAGCTTTTTGTACTGATCTGTGTCTATAGCCAGCCGGAACAGCTGCTCAACAAAGGATACGCCACCCACTCCCATAGTTATAGGTAGAAGCAAGTTTACAAACTCAGTTACTTAATGGAGACTCAGTTTGAACGCGCCCTAAGGCCCAGCTCCAACGATCGACGAAGTGTAACTTGCATGCAGGATTTCAACAAGTTAAATTCATGAAAACCATATTTATTTAGGTAATCATATTTGGAGAGGAAAATTAAGTAGTAGACTTCCTTCGGGATAATGCTTGCGGACCGAAGTAGTGTGTATCCATATATACCCCATAGCGATGCTTACCGTCTTGCGGACATTTTGCACTGCGGATTATAAACGATCTCTTCTTATTTTACGCTTGTGTTAACTAAGGATTCTCGCTTGAACACACCATAGAAGTTGTAACATGGTAACTTATTGAATCAGGCGTTACTTTGCGGAATTCCATCAACATAAATGTTAGGAAAGAATATCTAGTTTTAATTCCGCGAGACTTGACGCGAGAGATTGCCTTTTCTCCTTTCCTTCCTGCGCTTGTGTACGTGAGCGGGAGGGTGGTATTGCGGTGCATCCTGCACCCAATGCTGGATTTTCGTCTCGCGGCGCGGAATTTAAACTAGTTATTCTTTCCTAACATTTCTTATAACTGGTAATCGTAAAGCCATAGTCTGGTGCGGTAACTACCTAATAGTAGTCATCCAGGTAGTCGGTCTATCGACCTTTCCGCCGCTGCCGTCACCTCTAACATAGTTTTTGATGGTAATTAATTAATATTTTAAAATTTAATACATATTTTCCCCCTTTAAAGAATAACAGGTAAATATGTGTTAGGTACCTACAAGTGATCAGTGAATCATTAGTAATTACGCGCGAACCTTACGAATAACGTTCATATTCATGTATATGATGTTATTAAGAATTATTATGTTACCATAGAAATAGAAAAAAGTAGAAATCGATTGCCAGACCTTGTATACCTACTTTGTAAAGGTCAAAACTTGTTGGTTACATCCCGTGGTTACATCCATGCTATTTCGGAAAAGTTCGTTCCGGAAAAGATTACTTCGGGTTAGTCTCAGTAAGCACCCACTGTAGGATGACTATTGCTTTGTTATCGCTAGATACAATTATAGACCAGAGTTCTAACCTAACAAACGGCATTACTTACAAATTATGTAATATCTTTAAAAAAATAAATCTTTACTAATTTTATAAAGCAGAATTAGAGTTTGTTTGGATGAACGCGTTAATCTCAGGAACCCCTGGTTCGATTTGAAAAATTCTTTCAGTGTTAGCCCGACGAAGGCTATAGGCTACTTTTTATCCAGGTGCGCAGAGTTGTTCCCATGGGACGCGGTTGACAGAAACTAGTAAAATAATAAAGCGCGTCCGCAAGTAGTATGAAAGTTAAATATGGAGAACAAGGACAGAAACACTGAACTGTTTTCAAAATGTGTTCTAAAATGCATTTTTTGTACAAACATGACAATTATAACTTCCCCGTGACCTTCCGCGACTTCCGCAATCACATTGAATGAGGACTATCGTTTTTATCCCACCATATGGCGTATCTGTAGAGTGAGGTCCTAAAGTACTGAAATTAATGTTTATTTTTAGAGCACAGGGATAATAAAAATAATTATTTTAATACACAAGCGCCCCTAGCAGTGATTTAACATGCGATATCCGCTAGGTACTATGATTGCGCTTTTTTGTTAAGGGGTTCGAATCCAGTAAGAGCCAGACCTGCAATATTCTTGGCGCGTACGAAAGCATCGTAAATACATAGATCTACGATGAACAGTGAAAAAGAGATAGGTTTGTTCCACGTAGTTTCTGAGATTTTATTAGAGGCTCCAGGTTTTTATTATCTTCAGCCTTGAAACCTATAAAAGTAGCTGCAGATGGCGCCATAGCCGACTACACCTAATTAAACATTTTCAAATAAATAAAAAAAATGGTATTGCATAACTGTGTTTACTTTTTTTTATCGTATTAAATAGCGACAACATTATAAAAGATTATTAGTCATATTGTACTATTAGAGCCAATTAAAATTCAATGATATGAGGCACACTCGATTATACGCTCTCTGTCGTGATAAGAGTTGATGATTCTATCCATTCATTCATTTGAATCATTCAACCCCCCATATCACATATGTCATTGAGATTTTTTCATTCACTAATCAAATGTCGGACGTCGTCTTTGGTTTCATGGCGCGTTTTATCTCGTAAAATGTACGTTTGCTGTAATAGTGACAAATGTAGTAATATAGCAAAACATTCTTTGTAGTCTATTCCATGTTAAGTAGCTACAAAAACTAATTTATATAAAGCCCAGTTAAGTTACAAGGTGTTTACTTCGTTTATAGGTTATGTTAGTGCTTGGTACGTATTTTATTAATAAAACGTATCCAAAATGACGGACGGAGAGTCTGGTGAGAGTGGCAGGGTGGTCGCAATCCCCTGCCCTTTCGTGAAGAGAAGAGTGGAATGCGCTGGAGCGGCATTCCTCAGATATTACAACGTGAAGTGCCATGGTGGCGACGCATTGTTCCAAACCCTCAAGTCTAACGAGAAGGCCGAGGAAGTCATCTTTGACGATGACGTCGAGTATCTACGGAGTCTGGATCCCAAGGATTGGAAGATGCAAGACCACTATGCCGTTCTAGGTATGAAGAACTTGCGTTACAAAGCGACTGATGACGACATCAAGCGTGCTTACCGGCAGAAGGTGCTGAAGCACCACCCCGACAAGCGCAAGGCGCAGGGCGAGGAGATCCGCAGCGACGACGACTACTTCACGTGCATCACGAAGGCTTACGAGATACTTGGCACGCCGCTCAAGCGCAGGTCCTACGACTCCATAGACCCCACCATAGACGACAACGTACCTTCACAGAATGATATAAAGAAGGACGGTTTCTACAAATCCTTTACCAAACATTTTGAGTCCAATGCGCGATGGTCAGAGAAGAGAAATGTGCCTTTGTTAGGTGATGAGAATAGTACAAGGGAGCAGGTTGAAAGGTTTTACGCATTCTGGTACGAGTTCGAGTCATGGCGTGAGTTTTCTTACCTTGACGAGGAGGAGAAGGAGAGAGGGGCAGATAGGGAGGAGCGGCGGTGGATTGAGAAACAGAATAAGGCTGCACGGGCCAAGTTGAAGAAGGAGGAAATGGCTAGGATACGAAACTTGGTGGACTTGGCATATGCCAATGATCCCAGAATCCAGCGATTTAAGCAGGAAGACAAAGACAAAAAGTTAGCTGCTAAGCGCGCTAGACAGGTATGGGCAGGTTACATTTAAGCAACTGAATTATAGATATAAAATGAAAAAGATATTTTTTATTGTATGATGAATTCTGTTGTGTGCATGTTATTGAAGTTACTAGATTTTTAAAAAGTCTGAACTTGACCTTCTATGTCTGGTTTACTTGGATAAGATACAAAACGTGTTTGCCAGAAGCAGATTAATAACTTTAAATGTAGTGCAAAGTTGAATACAATTCAATTTACAACTGCAAAATAGTTCTGTAATTCAAATGGAATGGCAAAAGGCATGAAAAATCTCAAATCACATTGTGAACTGTATCTAAACAATTCAACTCAAATCAACTATGAATTTCAATTCCAGGATGCAGTACAAGCAAAGAAAGCTGAGGAGGAGCGTCTCATCAAGGAAGCTCTACTTGCCAAGCAGAAGGCCGAGGAGGCCGAGCGGGCGCGCCTGGAGGCTGCCCGCGCCGAACGGGAGCAACAGAAGAAAAACTTGCGCAAGGAGAAGAAAGCACTCAGAGACCTATGCAAAGCAAACAACTACTATTCCAACACAGAGGATGAAACTGTCTCGCATATGGCTGCTGTTGAAAAAATCTGTGAAATGTTAAAAGTGGTAGAATTACAAGAATTTGTTAAAGAGCTAGAGAGCAAAGGCAGAGATGCCTTTATCAAAACTGTCAAAGAAACAGAAGACAAATTGGAAGCCGAGAGGAAAGCTATTTTCGAAAACAAGAGAGTGGAAGAACAAAAGGCTAGGAAAGAATCGGCACTTAAACAACCTATTGAATGGAGTGTTGAGATGACACAACTTTTGATTAAAGCTGTAAACTTATTCCCAGCCGGCACCAACCAGAGGTGGGAAGTGGTGGCAAACTTCTTAAATCAACATGGTACATTTATTGATGAGAGAAGGTTTGTAGCAAAAGATGTATTGAACAAAGCTAAAGATCTGCAAAGCTCTGATTTCTCTAAGAGTAGTCTGAAGAAAGCTGCTAATGAGGAAGCATTTGACCAGTTTGAAAAAGAGAAGAAGAAAGGGCACAACCACATTGATGACAGTGGGATATCGCAGAGCGATAATCCTGCGAAAGTAGTGAATGGCACAGCCACGCCGAAACCAGAAGAGGTTACCAAACCAGACGACAAAGCATGGACGAAAACAGAACAAGAGTTGCTTGAACAAGCTATCAAAACGTTCCCAGTGAGCACCCCGGAGCGTTGGGAGAAAATAGCCGACTGTATACCGAACCGTACGAAAAAAGACTGCATGAAACGATACAAGGAGTTAGTGGAATTAGTTAAAGCAAAGAAGCAAGCCGCCAACCTCGCGAAATAACATACAACACTGCTAGTACTCTATCAAATTGTTTACCGTCTGCCACCAAGTAAATGACCAAAGTAGATTAATATGGATATTGTAAATTATATTTACATTGGTAAAGTTACACTGTTGGCTCGTGACAAAGAAGTTTTACAATCTATAAAAAATATTGTAAATGCTTCATGAACTAGTAAGGAATAAATTACGGTTTTCTTTTTAAAAAGAAATTCGATTACCTACATGTTTTGATTACTCCATGTACCCTGACATTTGGTTTGATTAGTTATCGATCATCTTTTCGCCGCTACGAAATAAGATTGCGTGTTATTAAAATACTCAAGTTCATATCACTTCTATTATTTACTTAGTATATAATGTGTACCAATAGATGGTTTGTGATATTCAATTTAGAAGACAGAATCTATGTATTGAATATTTTAATACAAAGCTTGGCTTGGCAATTTTAATTAATAGTGTGGCGGTTAAAAGGTAGCTAAAGTTAGCCTGTTATTAAATGTAAATAAAAGCTGAATGTATCATTGATCGAATTTGAAATTAAAAGAATCGCGAGCTTCATTCCCATTTACCCAGTGCATATAGCAACATATTCCAAAGTAACAAATATTCTGTACGAACGAGCTAGTTTAGGCTCGCGTGTCCGTCGCGCTCGCGTGAACGCAAATGACACGGTCACTTGGTACTCTGCCCTCCCGCCACCAGCATACCTGTGTAACTACGAACATGGAATTGCAACGCCCATATCCTAACAGAATAGTTCGCTTATGGATTGTATTAATCGCATTAGCCAATTAATAGAGCCAAACTTATTTTTCAACCTTATTTACCTACTTACTGCTTAATTGGTCATTAGATTACAGTTATTTGATAATTACCGACACGATTGGCAGATTTTTAAAATACATCTTTTATTTTACTTTTCAACTTCGATTCAAAAAACTGATGTTAGAAACTAAACTGCATAATTTAAAATTACACAACTAATGTGATAATGTATTTTACGCTGGCTTATTTTGTATGTTTCACGGAAATGTATAATGTAAGTAGGCGTTTATTTGAATGAAGTGTATGTATAACCACAAGCTACCCTGTTCCATGCTTAGAGCACGTTTCCCGCCAGAAATGTTTATGGCGACATGTCCGTTCAGAGACACTACAAGCGATCATCTTACTGTGTCATATTTTTATATTTATTTGTTTATTGTGATGATGAATATAGTCAATTTGAAATTTTTATGCGATTTTCATTTTGAACCATATGGCTGCCCCCCCTCATTCCTATCCTGAATTCAGCATTGGATCTCGTCATGTGGTACAGTGGGGTGAGGGAGTGAGAACTCTGCTGTATATTGAGTGCTTAATGCTTCTGTAAGTATCCATGTGGATGCTCAAGATATGCATTCATTATAATTGATAACTTTTATGATGCGAATCATAAAATAAGAAAACTTGTTTAGGTTGAACAATATTAGTTTTATGTATTTAAAGGAATATAATGGGAATTACATCAAGAGTTTTAGAAAAGACATTCTAGTTGCTTGACAACAGTCAGTGTCAGTATAAAAACAAGTATTAAAAATAATAAACGAAACCCAAAGAGGATTGTACCTCTTTACACCCTCCGAACTTTTTCAAAAATTGCTTATCTTTTTTAAGCCAATTTTTGTGCATAAATTTTCAATTCTTGGACCGAAGAGTGGTTTTGTGAGCATATCTGCTAACTGGTGAACTGCCGGTACTTGCTTCACTTCAAGCTCACCATTAGTTACACACTCTCGCACAAACAAGTGTTTTAGTTTTATATGTTTAGTGCGCTTGTGATGCTCATATTTAGGGTTGTGAGACAACTTAATCGCAGATTCATTGTCGAGATATAGCACTGGTTTTTGTAACTTGGCTAAGTTCTTTAAAAGACTGTTCAGCCATACAATTTCTTGTGCAGTTTCACTCGCAGCGATTATCTCAGCTTCGGTTGAAGAGAGAGAGACCACGCTTTGACGTTGGCTTCTCCAACTGATAGCCGCTCCTGACAGTAGGCAAACCATACCGGTTGTGGATCTGCCTGTTTCTTGATCACCTCCGAGGTCAGCATCTGAGTAGCATACCAAATGCGTAGATTGCTCGATGGTTGATCTGTACACTAAACCCTTTTCAATCGTTCCTTTTAAGTAGCGGAAGATTCTCTTTAATAACAAGACATCTCTAGCCGTTGGTGTCTCCAAATTTCTTGAAGCTCTGCTGATAGCATATGCTAGATCTGGCCTTGTGCCTACTGCTAGATAAGTAAGGGCTCCAACAGCCTGTCTATATGGGAAATCTGACGCGTTATTACCAGGTTCATCACTGTCGTCAAGATTTTCTTTTGTTATTGGAGTTGGTGTTGGTTTGCAGTTCATCATGCCAAACTTCTCCAAAATCTTTTTAGTGTAGGCTTGTTGGCATAGTGTGATTCTGCCTTTCTCGGCCTTTATTTCCATGCCTAGGAAATAAGATGCAGGTTTTGTAGTTATCTTGAATCGAGCTTGTAGTTCCTTGATAAACTCATCTCCTGCAGATGTAGTATTGCATGCTAAAAGTCCATCATCGACGTACAATCCGATCAAGAGTTTGCACTGTCCTGTGTTTCTGGTGTACAAGCAAGGATCTGCTTCACATTGTTTGAAGCCAATTTTTCTCAAGTATTCAGTTATACATGAATTCCAGCATCGTGGCGCTTGCTTGAGTCCATACAGGCTGCGTTTCAGTTTGCACACCCGGTTTGTTCCATCGTTGAAACCTTCAGGTTGACGCATGTAAATTTCTTCCTCAACTGTGCCATTAAGGAAAGCTGTTGCTACATCGAATTGACGTAGATTCAAATTTTCTTTAGCAGCTATTGCTATGATTGCTCGTATCGTGCTAAGCCGAGCTACAGGACTAAACGTTTTGTCGTAGTCGACGCCTTCTTGTTGTGAATATCCTTTGACTACTACCCTGGCTTTAAATTTGTCAATTGAGCCATCGGCATTCGTTTTCAGTTTGTAAATCCATTTGCATGGTAGTGCTTTTCGTCCTTTAGGTAATACCACTAAGTCCCATGTTTCATTTTCTTTTAGTGACTGTATTTCGCTTAGCATGGCCTTGATCCAATTTTGTTTATAAGGTGAGATCAATGCTTGTTTGTAAGTCACCGGATCGCTTGGCAAATTTTCTACCTCAGCAACTGATGCCAGTACGAAGTCATCATACCGTTGTGGCGTTTGTAGTGCTGATCTGTCTCTTAAATTGTAACGATTCATTGCAGGTTCTGGTACAGCAATATTTTCTTCGTTATTAACCTCATGATACTGTTCTTCGTCTGAATCACTATCAACTGCTTGACCGTTAACGTCATTTGATTGGTAATCAAAATGTTCATTGTTTGGTACAGGATCAGCTTCTGTGTTATTTTCATTGAGGTCGTTTTCATGTGTATCGTCCGAAAAATCAATTTGTACTGTAGTTTTGTCTGTTACAGGAACCGAATCATTGATATCGTTCTCACTGTAGGTAAGGTTGTCGACGTTGTCTAATGTGTTTGAGTAATAGTTGTTCTTTATTACTTTTACGTCTTTTGAAATAATTGTCTTACGCTTGGACGGAATGTACACCCTATATGCTTTGCTGGTGTCAGAGTAACCAACAAACATCCCTGGTAGTGCCTTTGAAGCAAATTTATGGCCTTTAGGTCCTTTCTTCAGTACAAAGGTTTTGGATCCAAAAGACTGTAAATGGTTTACACAGGGCTTTCGTAATACCCATAACTCGAAAGGTGTTTTATTTTCGATGCTGCTGTTTATGCTTCTATTGCAAAGATAGTTGGCCGTGCCAACAGCTTCTGCCCATAGTTGCAATGGCGCTCCTGCGTCTATCAGCATCGCCCGAGCCTTTTCAATCAGCGTACGGTTCTTCCTTTCGGCTAGTCCATTTTGGTGGGGAGTGTAAGGTGCGGACAGGCGTCGAGCTATTCCTTGTGCTTTTAAATAGCTATCGAATTTTGCATTGATGTATTCTGTCCCGTTGTCCGTTTGTAAGCATTTTATATTATTGCCAGTGAACTTCTCTGCTTCGTGTTTGTATTCCTTGAACTTGTCTAAAACTTCCGATTTGTTTTTCAAGAAGTACACACGTCCGTATCGACTGTAGTCATCGACGAAGGTGACAAAGTATCTATTGCCGCCCACAGAAGGTGTACCGATAGGGCCACAGACGTCACTGTGAACTATATCTAGTCGTTCTGTTGTTCGAGGAGTTGTACGTTTACGAGGGCAGGGAACTGTGGTCATTTTTGCTTTGATGCATGTTTCACAGTCTGACAAGTTGTCGGTTTTGTTAAATTTTAAACCAATAAGTGCGTCATTGTTAAGTGCTGTGTGAAGATCCTTTTCGTTCATGTGACCAAGTCTTCTGTGCCAGTCTAGTAACGAGCCACGTTGTACGTTCGTTGAACTTATGTCAGACGTCGCTGCGAAGCTTCTATTTATTTTTGGCGTTTGCACGTAGTAAAGCCCGTTGATTTTGTTTGCAGTCAAAAGCAGTCTTCCAGTTTTGTTCCGTATGAATGCTTTATCCTTAGTGAACTTTACTGAAGCTCCATAGTCAGTCATACTCGGCACTGAGAGTAAGTTAGTAGAAAGTGAAGGTACAAAGAGTGTATTTTCCAAATGTATTTTTCCAGATGTGTTTTGAAATGTAACTCTGCCTTCCCCTTTGATTTTGGTCGAATGATCTTCAGACGCGAAGTTTAATTTTCGAGATACTGATTTCAATTCCTTAAAATAGTCTTGATGTGGAGTCATGTGAGAAGTGCAACCGCTGTCTAGTACCCAGTCGGCTCTATTTGAAGACAGGAGGCATTCATCAGCGTAGTTGGAGTCATCGTTCTTTCTGTATTTTGATTTCTCCTTATTTTTCTTCCAGCAGATAGTACAGATCTTGTGTGTCTTCTTTTGGAATATATTTCTACCTGATTTGTTACAAATTTTGCAGCAAACGTACAGTGCATTGTCCTCGTTGTCTTGTGAATTGGTACTGTTTTCATGACGAGCGTCACTTTCTTCAATAATTTTGATTTTAAGTTCTTCGGGTTTTGGTAGGACGTCACGTGTTTCTATCGCTACGCGGAAGTTTTCATATTTTGGCGAAAGACTGTATAGCATCATGATGGTTAACAGATCTTCATGAATGACTACGCTCATGTCAGCCAGTTTGTCCACCGTATCCATAAACTTGTTCAGGTGTGCGCGAACATCGTTACCTTCAAGTTTTGTAAGGATTAACTGTTTGAGAAGGGATGCTTTGCGCGCAGGACCTTGACTTGCATATACCTCTTTTAGTTTATCCCATAGAGCTTTCGCAGAGGTGCATTTTTTAATTTGTTTAAGAAGAGAAGGAGCGATTATAAGAATCAACTCACATCTTGCTTGTTTGTCTCCTTCGATGTCTTCAGCACTTGCGGTTTCAGCTAGGGGAGCTGCAACATATTTCCATAAATGCCGTTTAACTAGAACAGCTTCTGCTTGTATTACCCAAGTGTCGTAATTATCATGACGAAGTGGGTCAATGTGATATGTAGTTTTCGGCATTGTGTCCAAAAACCGATCAGAGCCCATTTGCCTTTTGTTCAACGATCGTCATTTGTGTGACGACGAAAATTTTTCTTCAGTCTTCACTGGTCTTCACGGGTCTTCACTGGTCTTCACTGGTCTTCACGCTCTGCTACCATGATAACTTTTATGATGCGAATCATAAAATAAGAAAACTTGTTTAGGTTGAACAATATTAGTTTTATGTATTTAAAGGAATATAATGGGAATTACATCAAGAGTTTTAGAAAAGACATTCTAGTTGCTTGACAACAGTCAGTGTCAGTATAAAAACAAGTATTAAAAATAATAAACGAAACCCAAAGAGGATTGTACCTCTTTACAATAATATGTATAGGAAGTATGTGAAAGTTTGTTATACGCCGGAAAACCATTTTTTTTCCAGTTTCATCCATCCGATAGAGTACTGCACTTACTTTAAAATCGAGAAAATATCTCCACCCTTTTTCAAGTTGCGTAAGATTGAGCTATTTTCATTTCTAAGTCTTAAAAAAAGTTGAATTTGCCTTCCTCCTGCAGGCAACGAACAAAACGCGAACGCTATCCCGGAACCGGGGGAAATACTTCATGAAATTATATGTATGTGTATTAAAAAAATCATTAAAAAATATTAATGTACCGTTCTTGGAGTTAAAAAATATTTTTCTTATTGTGCTTGATGTTCAATTAAAGTGTAAACATTCCGTAAATCACAAACTATGAGTTGGTACATGAGAACCTACAATGTATTCAGTTCTTTTAAAAGAACCTTGGTAATGATGTGTTATCTAAATAAACGCCTGCAAGAAAACTCTTATGATTATTCGACGCTCAATTCGACGCGTCACTAGCTATAGACATACATGTCAAACAAGACAGCTGCGCAACTTGTCACAGGTTCGATTCCTACATGGGAATGGGACGAATAAAATAATTAATGATCATGAAAAAAGAAAATGGTTACGAGTCTAGGCGAAGGCTCTACGAAGGTACTGGTTGTTATTAAAAGAAACTAGCAGTAATATTTGAATTTACTAGGGTCAGACAACGCCAAACACTAGATTTAAGTGGTGTGGACTTGGCCTAATCGTAACTTATTCCTAAATATATAAATCTACTTAACCGAGAACCAAGTTATCAACTTAAATTCTTGACAGTTGACACACACACTGAACTAGTTCATAAAGATTTGTACCTATCAACATAGATTTTAAAATACTTACGTAGTATCAATAATATTAACACTGTTGTTTCCTACCGTATACAAATTGAGTGGCAAAATAATCCGGGAAGGTCAAGGGCCCGTTAACGAGCAGTCATTACGAGAACTACGGCTGGCTGTTGTGCATTTCCGAAGCGGAGCATTTAAGGCCGGCCCAAGGTCACTGGCCGACAGGTGGTCCTACAATGTTCTTGTTGTTATGTATTTATTCTACACACGGTGTACTTCGCTATGGCTTACGCCAAGGCTGATCAAGGCATTGTTTGGTTACGGGTATTTTTTTTTTTTATATTTAAGCATTCAGTTTATTTTGGCTACATTGATGGTGTTTAGCGCGAACCTACATAGATACGGAAGCTACAGTTTAAAGTGTTAATCACGTATCTGCATGGAAAATTGTTATGAGTACCTAAACTTGAATGCGGACCTGTTTAGATAAGCAGTTTTTTTTCTGAGAAGTTACGTATTAATAGGAGATGAGCCAATGACTAAGCTTGCGATTTCTCATCTCATACTTACCATATAAAAAGTACATTATGTACTTGTCACACTGCACGGTGCTAGAAAAAATACTTTCTCCGTTCTGTAATGTGACATAACTTGAAATGTGGGAATGTTCATAAGTGGACTTCGCATTTTATAATTGTCGTAGATCGTTTGTTCCGAACGAAACAATGTAAAAATTAAATTGGAATTTTTTGAATCTTATGAATTTGTCAAAACTTTTTTGTCTGTTATTAAGGTTTCTCATCGTGGTTGTTTTTCACTGCTACCCTGATTCTCACCAATCCTATTTGAAGCAAATTATTGATAAGTAGGTATATTAAAGCTAAGTAATATCATAAAGCTGAAGAGTTTATTAGTATGCTTGAAAGCTAATCTCAGGAACTCCTAGACCGAATTGAAAATAAATATTCCAGTGTTGTTGGACAGCCCATTAGTCGAGAAAGGCATAGGCTACTTTTTATGTGGGTTTAAAACGTAGTTCCCACAGAACACGGGTGAAGCCGCTGTCAGAACTAGTAAACTTCCACAAAGGACACACTACCTAACTTGTTGTTTACTTACTTTTACCAACCAGTTTATGACTTGCAACGAGTTTTGACGCATAACTATTGCGCCAAACCCGCTATTCTATTAATAGTCGCAAAAATATATTTATTGATGATATAGATCGTTCCATTTATACGGCTTGATAAAATAAGCGATGTGTATGCATTTGTGTCAAATCGCATTACAATATTCTTTTATGTAACCCATTTTGGGCATGTGCGGAGTGTGCCAGGCGTGCATCATACTGACCACGCTACGAATACATATGATACGAAATTAAAGCCATCAATTTTCTGAGATAGTTTATGGAATAAGTATTGCCGTATTTTCTACTGCGATACTTCAATATAAGCAATTTTTAAATTAACACCCTGATCATGTAAACGTTAACTACAACTGTTACCTACAAGTAGCAAAAATTATGTAGGTAATATTGTGTCTATCTTAAATCAATAACAATGCATGTTGATGTCGTTAAAGGAACAGGAAATCAGTAGTTACGTCCCAGTAGAACCACTTGAAGGGCTTCAAAGAGAAAAAAACAAAACGTTGCAAGCGACACATTATCCGAGTGTGTTGGACAAATCCTTACTTGCCGACGTAATCTATACTACTATTATAGAGCTGAAGAGTTTGCGTATTTGTTTGTTTGAAAGCACTAACTGTTTTGCTTTGAATATTTCAGCGTTACATAGGGAGTCCGCTTTTTATCCGGGTGAGCGGAGCTAGTGTTCATAATAAAATGCAAAATTGAGATTCAAGTTAGTTAGTATGATCATAAAGTAAATCTTAGGGAAAGACAAAGTATTTAGTTTTAACAGAGTGTACAACAAAAGGATGTGACTGTAACCGAGGGCAGCAAGTAGGCACATAAAATTCGTTTAACAGCGCATAAAGTGATCCGCCCCCCGTCATTACATGCCGATTAGCCATGAAATAACACCACATATCCTGTTACGAAATCAACGGCAAATTTATTCAGATAAACATAATCATTGACAAACATTTGACTGATATTCGGATACGTTACAATAAAAATTATTGTGTTTATATTTGAAATGTTTTTAGCGAGTCAAAAGTATGCCAGGAGAATCAGAATTAGCAGTTCTACAGAAGATTTGAAATGGTGAAAGCCAATATTACTGAAAGGCATGGTATGGACCTGCTAATTATAAGCTCAACATTATTAGTGTCTATTAATTAAAAATAGATACTGATTCTCTTGACGTTATGGTAATTTAATTGAAGGCAAAATATCAAGGTTTTCGATCGAAAGCAATTAAAATGATTGCAAGAATTGAAATGAATGATGAATTTGAATGAATTTGTAATAGTTCACTAGGACAGTTTTAAATGTAATATAGATGATAATTAAAAATAACATAATATAGTTTTAAAACTATACGTACATATATTCGAGTTTGGTTCAGTTCCACTAAGGCACGATGAAGGCCATACGTTGCGATTAAAGCTTACTCTTAAGTACATATTAATTAAATTACAATAACTAATTATTATAAACATTAGAATATGAACACGGTAGATAATTTTGTGACAGTATCTTCATAGTCTTAAAATACTCTTTAAAAGACTTAGTAGTTTTCTAAATAAAAGAATGAGATTCTGTAGTGTAGACGCACCAGATTGACTTAGTTACAAGGTGATAAAATTATGATATAATTATATAAAATATAATAATAAATATATAAAATTATTAATAGAGCACCGGTTTTCAAAGCTGCTATGCGTTACGTGTAAATGTTTATTTTTATGTGTAGATACCATACATATCTTGAGCGTGTGCCGCAACAATGGATACAATAAAATACGTGTTCCTTTTCTACCCATTGACAATTTCTACTGAGATTCTTTGCTCATCTTTGAATGGAATTCTTGGGTTTGCTCCAACGTGCGTTATAGTGTGTAAATATTTAATTAGTCCGATAGTCTTAACCAGATAATAATCGGTATTCAATAGCGAAACAGTCACGTACGATTTACAAGTATTTGAAAGTACGTATTTCAAAACGCTAAGAATTCTGGACATAATACAAGTAAATAAAATAAATTATTGTAATCCCAGATTATTTATAGACGTTGAAAAACCAATATTCTATCAACCCATTGTCCATTACCATTACGTATGTGAATGACCTTTATTATAATGTGATGTCACTCGCGACGCGCCATGAATACTTCTCATTACATTAGAGAAAGTAACTGTGAAAACAATTATTACAATTTTCTAACGCACTTTTGCATAAGCGAATAATTTCTTATTATATTTTCTAGTAATATAGTTAATTAAAGTATTTAAGAAAAAAAAAATATACGCTCCAATTGGACACCAAAATCAAAACATAATAATAGGTCGGTTATGTTAATTAAAATCAGTCTTAAAATTTTAGAGAGATTTGAAGTGCAAAATAACGGACACGACCAGCGGAATGTTCGCTCTGATTCATCACAAGTAACCAGTCGCTTATCTATTAATATAAATGAAGATATTATAATTAAATTAATGATATCATGATATCAAAAGATTTTAATTTTTCAATCATGTCATGAATATTTGAGCAATTTTTTTACCTACAAATTGGCAGTAAATAGCTACACATTTTGTTATTTAGCAATAACTGTGTTCCTTTTTATAAAACGTCTAATAGTAATTAGAAAGAGACAGCTGCACTCTGCAGCTAAGGATAATATAAAATATGCTGATTAAAACATAAAGAGAATATAAAGGGAATGTTTGTTTACATAACTTACGACTACATAAAGGCACACACTGACCTTAGATTAAAATGGCTCATTGGTTTCTGCAGGTACTACTGCATATTCTCTGCACTATCATTCCTATTTAAGTTACAATGATTCAGTTCTCTGAAACGTGACTTATGATTCATGCTGCCCCGCTATATTTATCATAGCAGGGTTAGCTTAACTTCAAAATTTTGTTTGTGTATGAAATAAATAAAGGATGTAACTTATAAGTACACTGGCATATGACACTATCTCAGGAAATATTATAAAACACTTGGGCCTGAAGACAGCCTACTTAAGATAACCGCTAATGACTCAAGCTGTTAAGATAATTTCTTTGACATTCTAAGTACTATAAAGTACTTTGCTTCACTTAAACATTAATGATATTGCAGAGTTAAGAATATAAGAATAAATAATTATTAATTATAATAAGAAAAATATTTCAAAATTCTTTATCTAAATGCCAACATTTTGGCTTTACCTTTAAAACATATTTTAAATTCTTTGCAAAAACCTTAAAAGTAAGTTTTTACTTATAAAATATAGAATAATAATATCTTATAAAATTGTTAATTATAATCAGCCCATAAAGTAGAACACTTGAAGGTGATCCACTTGTCAGATCAGTTACCACATTACCGCCACCATGTAGGCTACCTTACCAATAAATTGACAAATTAAATCACTAATCTTTGAAAGGCCATTTCTCACACATTCACTTCACTGTATTTTGCATCCTCGCCTTTTCTTGTCAGCCTGTTTGCTTTTCTTCTTAGCTAGTCCCTCAGCAGTTATATCAGATATGACAGAGAGTCTCTTGTTAGCATCGTGCCTGTCGGGCCCCATGTAGGGGGGGCTCACATCTGGTGGGTAGGTGGAGCTATACAGGTTGTTGTTCTCACTGTAGCTGTGGGACATGTTGGGTGGAGGTATGCTGTCGGGCACCATGTGCTCTGTGGGGTAGTGTGATGCTGGTCTGATACTTACAGGGTCAGGAAAACGAGGCTTCTTACTTGTTGTGGGTGGGGGTGGAGGTTGACGATGTTGAAGTGAACTGTTGTTGCTCGGTACCCTTTTATCATCAAAGGATCTTGAGTGAGCATGAGATACATTACTGCCAGATGTCCCAGCATCAGTTTGCTGAGCATAATACTGGTTCGACATGTTCAAAGACTCCAGGGCACTGGCTTTGGATTGTATGGATTCTTTTTCAAATGGTTCAACATAATGCAAATCAGAATCAACAGATTTGCACAGTCTGAGTCGGTTCTCACGGATCATGTCCCGTGGGTTGCTGTATGCGTCACACAATGTTGCCTGTGGAGTGGAGGCAGGTTCACTGTCTAGTGGCTGTAGTTGCTGCTGAGCTGCCATTCTTTGCTGTTTCTTCAGCAGAGCCTTCTGCCTCGCTTTCTCCTTTGCTCTTTGGAGTTTCTTATATTCTCTCTCTTGCAACAATCTGGCCAGTTCACCATCCTGAGCCTCCACAGCACACCTCATATCAGCCAGCAAAGCATCTTGGTTGTTGTCCTCATGACTCAGTTCTCTAGCAAGTCTTGCATCTTTCTCTTCCTGCTCCAATCGTCTTCTCATTTCCTCAAGTTCAGTGGGCGATAGGCCTAGTTCTTCAGGATTGAGATCATGTGCAATGGTAGCAACTGGCAGAGGAGCTGGGGGAGCGGCTCGAGAGGAGCTGGGTTGTTGCAGCATGTCGGTGCTGCGCTGGCGGCGTTGCCTGCGCAAGTTGATCTCAGCCATCTCTCGCGCGATCTCCGCGTCGATCTCGGCCTGGCGTAAGCGCGTCAGCTCCCGCAGGTGCACCTCGTGTTCGATGTCCCGCTGTTCACTTAGCGCTATTGGAAAGTCCTCCCTAATCTGCTGGTTGCGATATCTATTCTCGCAGAGGTGCGATGATATCTCGCGATCTTGCAGGCGATGCGCGAGCGCCCCATCGGCGCGAACGATCCACTGCTCACGCAGATCCGTCACGTGGCCGAACTTGGGCATTGTGTCGCTCGCCTGGAACCCGGCCATCGCTAGTGCGCGACGGTGTAGATTAACTCAAACTTTCCAAATAATGCCACCTGTATTATACACGGAGTATGCACGGAGTTACGTTAGGGTAACGTAATACCAATTTATTGTGTATTAGCACGACACGAGTGGCTGGTGACGGCACCAGCCTCGGAGCGATACCACCATTCATAAAACAGCAGAAACCTTTCACATGTACTTTCTTCGCATTCCGTGAGAATCTTCGATGAACTTTTTACGTTTCCCCTGTGAACTCAGCGTGAACAATGGACGGCAATGAATGTTTGATAATCTACATAATTAATTGCATCGACTACTCCTCACTCATTCATCCCTCCTCCACAACAAATAAATAAAATAATCGAATTGAAAAACTAAGATGACAGGCACGGACGACATGACAGAAAGCACTGACCAAAGAGTAAAATAATACACTAATATACACACTGACATTACCTATCTAAGACAATGACATGATACTAAATGACAGCAATGACAAGCGAATTCCAGTCCGAGTGATGCGATAGGATGCGAGGGAGGAACATGCGTCATGGACAATATTGTTTTAAAAGTCGATGCGAACCATGTCGGTACAGAGCGAAATTATTGTATAATGTTTGAATTTCAATTATTGTGTGTAAAACGTGTACCGATATAATTATTGAGTTGTCCGTTAGTCTTATGAATCGTTACTATTCTTACACATATAAAATTACACAGATGTTTTCTGTTCCGTTATAACAACAAGTACTGAAAATGAGGATAGAATATCCTAGTGGTAAATTCAGCGGTGTCTCTCCAGTCCTGACATCATCATCACCTCCAAGTCTGAGGTAATCGGATTTGATAACGCGCCTCTTGCAGTCTGCGGCGACGTTTGGTTTCTCGGTTCACTGATTCAAGGCAACGGCAAAATATTTGTTTTTAAACATTTGTAAATTCAGTTTTAAAATTATTTTTTTTTACTTTAGGGTAGAATAGGATATAATCAGAAAAAAACTATGTGGCTTATCACTTATGTATTTCGAATAAGCATGAAAAATACAAATGTTTTTACTTCTTGCCTTGGACGTAGCCAAGGAGGGGCAATGGGGCGAATGCCTCTGCATATTTTTGACAAATACAATTTTATTGTCCCTGGAAGTAGTTCACAAACAATTTGTATAATATTCATAATAAAAAAACCAAATATAATCGCTGCATAACAACGCAAAACAATACCGTAAATATATCATCTACTTTACCGGTAGATATTTTACCTGTATTTGAGCAGCAAGCGATGACACAGGCCCCATTCTAGTCTGCTTTCAGCAGTCTTCACCCTCCCACTCCTGGCTATGCCAATGCTATTTTTTATCGGGAATGGTTCCCGCTAGCTTCCGACGTCTCATTGAACTCCTGGGACACTTGAACTCTTTCTCATCACATATACTGCCGCAATCTGATTTTGACAAACACATCGTTTGTGAAAAAATGTTCTTGATTTAAAAACTTATGACTGTTGTACTTGTGATAACTCGCCTATCCTTCTCGAGAACTCGCTAAGTCCTTTTCTATTAGCTGTTACGAAAAACAGCTCTTCTGATACACGGTAAAGCCAACTCGATAGTCGTGGGTACCTGAAACATAAATATATTACAATACAAATTTAAAGAAACGTTACCGTACCGGTTTGATGAATGAGAGCTGCACTTACTTGTTTTTGTCAATAGGCACAAGAATGTTCAGAGTGCTGATGGTAGAAGCAAAGACTATATCGCTTAGGGTTGCCCAGCTACCGCCAAACCAGCTCCGTCCTACTAACATGCTCTCTAGATCACAGTAGGCGCTTTCGATATCTGCTATTTGTTGTGGCATTACAAAATTACAGTTCTCGTAAAGGATTGGGTACTGGAAATAAAAAAAAAGAATTTGTATATAATTAAAAATATTATCTTATGAACTTTGAGTCTCTTTAAGCTTCTATTTCTCGTACCTACATAGAACGCTACGTTATGACGTATGAACTTAGTTTTATACACTTTTTTATCGTTCGAATAGGTCATCCAGCATCAAAAATAAAATGGACAATATTTAGGTAGGGCCAAGTTTTTGAAGGCAATTATACAATGGAACAATACTAACAGCAGCTGCGCGGAACCGCGGATAAAGTGTTCCACTGTTATAATGCATATGTTGGTCCACTATAGAACGGCCTCCGGGGTCTCTGGGCAACAGACGGCCGGAGTCACAATACCGCCCAGCCAAGTAGGTACAAATTGCATGACTGAAACAAAGGAATACAATAAACAAAGGCTCGCATTACCTGCTACAATTTCAACAAATAAATATGATATTACCTATCACATAGCACGAGTTCTCGATCTTTGAAAACGGGTAATGTTTGAAGAGGATTTAGCTGAAACCAAGAGTACCTATTGAATCAAAGTAAACTTTTTAAAGACTAATATATTAGGTATCTGCTCATGCTCATAATAATATTTCAAAAAATATATCAGTTTGGACAGTTTTACTTTTAGAAAAAACCTTACAACGAGCATCTCAGGTGTCCTATGTTCTCCTTTGTCAATGTTGATGTCCACCTCCGTAATGCTCAGGTTCATTGAGTCCAACGCCATCATCACGGCTCGACAGGCGGGACTTCTGTCGGCTTTCCATAATGTGCAATGCCTGGATAAAAAACGAAACATTGATAATTATGAAAACTCAAGGGTATCAATGTTAATTTAGCCAAACACCTTAGGGGTTTTGTGTATTATTATGCCATTGGTAAGTCACAGATCAGCAGATAACATGGATAACACCAAAGTCAAGTTAGTAGTTGCTTAGGTATGAGGTACAAACAAGGCACTGAACTATTCCTAGGACACCAGTACCCTCTCTATTTCACAGGTAATACATGCCACGAATAAACTATTTTTGAGTATATTCACAGTGCTTGATTGAGCAGTTATTGCTACCAGATACAATATGTTTTGGATTTAATATAGTTTTGTGGAAATACTTACTTTAAGCCTGTTTGTGAAAGTCTTTTACTTGCTGAAGTCCCCATGAATTGAGTTAAATAAAACTTATGATTTTGAGGTACAAAAATTAATTCATTTTGTATATTTTATTTTACGGCAGCAATATATTTTTCAACGAATTGTCTAGTGACCTGCCAGCTTGTTTGTTTTAAGAAATATTAGTTCTTCAAAGGAGGTTTTCTATTAAAAGAAGAATTTCAGTGTCAACTTGCTAATTAAAAACACTAGATACAAAGTTATCACAGGACTTTCTTGATTAACTAACGCACAACACATCGTTCATCGTCTGCCTAGCTTTTTCCAAAATTATTGGGTTCAGTTTAAAATCTAATTGGATGGACCATAGTACCAGAGGGCCACATGGAGCTATACTGCCTGAAATCTAAGGCTACTGAATTAGGCGACTTTTGTCGGTGAATATTATAATATTTAAAGAGAATGAGATAGGCACGGGCTGCGGGATTGTTCGAGAGAGTTACCACGGCCCTGATACATAAAAGGAACTCCAGAATTAACAAAGGTGGGTTTAAGTCAGTAAAAGTCTGACATTCCCTCACACTGTACCCACAGAGAGAGGGGTCATTCAGACACTCGAATGTTTAAAAAAAGGATAAGTATGTGATGGTACTATGTGTGACTATAAAAATATAGCTTTATATTTTTTTTCCGAGATCTTTTTTAAGTTTGACCGTGAAGCGGCTGGAGCTCGACATAATGCATATGGAACAGTAACAAGATCCTGAATACGATCAACGTGCGTTATCGACAAGTATTTATTTACAACTGTTTATAATTTTCAATGGCTCCTGTTTGAATCATTTCTTCTTTGACTCTCTAACTACTTAGACTTTTCGTTGCAAGAATTGTTTAAAAATGCATTTACTTTGTCGTTACAATTCGTGTTTAAAAATTATTAATTATGTGTGTTGTCCAGAGAAGCGTTTTATAAGGTACCCAAAGTTTTTTTTGTTCCTTATTTGAATAAGCGTAGATATGACGATATCTACATTTCTAGGGGCATTGTGGAATCATAAATTAACTACTAGATTTAATATCTACAGCTCAAAAACTAGTCACGTTTGTCACTTTGTCGTTAATTCTTCAGATGAGGGAACATAAAACAAAAGATTATTGTTACATAGTTTTATACTGTTTTCTGTTTCAGTAGCAACATGTTGGGGTCCGTTAAACCAATCCTTTACGGAGACGAGGCGTCACCGCCAGTGAGGTTCACAATGATGACGGCATCTATATTGAACATAGATTATGACTTCCACAACGTTGATCTATTCAAGGCGGAGAATACTTCGGAATTTTATAAGAAGGTAATGCCAAAAAAAGTATAATTTGCAATCTAACAGTTCCCCGCGATTTTTCCCGCGGCCCCGGGAAAATATCACTCTTTCCGTACCCGGAATAAAAATACCCCGAATATGAAACATAGGCTATGTTCACCGGGAAGAGGGAAAAAAATGTTTAAAGAATTAATGTGTGACAGAAATTCTATTGTTGTGTGCCCTTATGGTGAAGACTGTATTGGTTGTAGGACTGAGGTCTGCTGGGGCTGCGTGTTGTTCGTAAGAGTTACCGTGGCTCTGGCACACAAGCACCTCCAGAAGGAATACCTATAGTGGGTTTTAGTCAGTAAGTGTCTGACACTTTTTGGCAATCGGGTAAAAGAAACGAGAGTTAGGAACCGCGTAGAAGACTGTAACAAACATTGTAGGTACAACAACATATATTGCTTACAGATAAATCCCTTGAAGAAAGTCCCGGCATTGTCAGTGAATGGAGAGGTCATTCGCGACAGTCACGCTATAGCGTTGTATTTCTGCAGAAAGAGCGGCAATCAAGAATTGTACCCCGACGATAGTCTTTTAAGAGCGAAGATAGATGAATGGCTGTATTTTAATAGCGGCGTTTTGTTTCCGATAGATAGCGCTATATTTGTAAGTTTTTTGACGATCTGCTTTATTATATGAACGGTGTATATATGAATATAATAGAAGTCGTATCTTGCTTATTGGTTGGGAACTGGGCATAAAGGTACAGGATCAATAGGATGATATAGGTATATCGGTTCCTTTTAAGATAAATTCTTAAGTTGCCAGAACAGAAATAAACATAATGTAGGGTGTCCATCAATTGCTACAGTGTGATTTTCTTATTATTTTTATATTTAATTCTTGACTGAACTGTAGTCTGACAAAAACAGGATTCATGATTGTGGACACCCTACTGAAAAGAAACAAAATACTACTTGGGACTTCTTACTGCTTGCTCGAAAATAAAAGTTTCAGCAGTATAAAAGTTTTTTCTAAATAACATGATTCTCGATCACCAATTGCATTAATATAAAATTAATTTTCAGACAGAGTTTTTTGCTGGTAAGTGGCCAGCTGATGTGGCAAAGGTTAAGAACTGGTATTTATCGTTGGATCATTTGGAACACACATTAGGTACACAGAAATGGCTTACAGGAGATAAGGCGAGTTTTATTTTTGAAAACGATTAATTATAAACAGTCATTAATATATTCAAAGTATTCAACGGCCTATTGCTTTTTTGCAGATGCGTCTATGCGATATTTGCTGTGCAGCTACAGTAAGCTCTCTCGAAATATTGGTGCCACTCTTGGAGCAACATAATAAAATAAAAGAGTGGATGATGTCTTTAAAATGCCTTCCTTGTTTTGAAATAAACACTCGGGGCTTAAAACGATTACAAGGATTTGTTGGAATGCCTTAGTGTTCTCTTTTACATGATTGTGATTGATTACTTTTCATTCTATTAAACGACTGATGAAGTAAATAGCTTTTCTTTTTTATGCCAGCATCATAAACATGATGATTGTTGTTATAAATGTGAAAATATATATGTTTGCCTATCTGTTTGTGGCACTGATGGTCATCAAAATTTTTTAGCTGAAAGCATATTCAATTATGCTCAGAACAGCTCAAAACAGTTCAGCTGATTTTGATGAGCAATTATAGTCTTCAAAATCAGCTGAACTGTTTTAAATTTATAATACAAAGTAACTAACTTTAAGTTTTGTTTCGATTAGTCTGATACGTAGTTTAAAAAAAAAAAAAAATAAGAATTAAATTACAAAAAAACAAACCGCTATAGTTTTCATATATGATATCCGATAGTATGTACTAAGAAAACTGAAGTGGTACTCAAAGTACACATCCTTAATTTAGATTTAACTTTTCCAGCTTTTTTATTCCTTTAGGAATCTTAACATAAAATCCTTTCGTTAATCGTTAATCTGAATAAAAATCGATATTATTTGATTAAATTTCATAAACAATTTACGTGTCACAAGAAACTAAAAAAAAACTGCTTTCGCATCCCATATGTCAAAGGTTCTTTAGTCTATGGCTGCTTATTGATTGGTCGACGAGGAGATGTAAAAAATGGCTGCCTTGCCTTCTCCTACTCAGGTAGAATTATTTGAGATTTAAATAGTTGTTACGGCTAAAGTCATGTAAATTTGGCGTTTAAAGTTAAGTTCGTTAATGTATCTACAGTTTGGTGCAGTGCGTCTTTGATATCGAACGTGAAAACATTGAAATATTTGACGTCAAAGTATAGTGTACCGTGAACGGATTACGCTGCTTGAAAATTATTAGAATTTCAATAGTTTAGCCGCGTATTCAACCGAATAGTTAGTTTAAAATCTTAGTGCCAAGTTTGTTTTTGGTGTTTCATAGCATATTATCACATTTAACGTATTGGAATACACGTAATCGTATCCGTTTCACTGAGAACTTTGGAAATGTCGTGAAAAGTATTGAAATGTCACACCCATAGCCGTTCAAAATAATGTTCGGAAAGTAATATTTGTAGTGAGTTATACCTACTGAAAATGGGGCTTGAACGGTTGCAGGTGGCAGGGACCCACAGCGCTATATACGAAGCATATTATCACCAGGTAAGCACTTAACACAACTTGTAGTACTTGTTAAATTTAACTAATTAACTCAATAATTACTATGTTTCGATACATTTGCGAAGCATTCTAAATTTTCACACTTATCTTGCTCCATTTGCGTATTATTTTTAATTTAAACCAGCATGTGAACTGAAGTTCTAGGCCAATGTCTAATGAGACAACTAAAAAGTATGTAATGGAAAGTGACACTTATTGCCTATTGAGTACAGCCTAATGTGTGGTTACAGTCGAGTTTAATTGCAATCAATAATTGATTATATTCCTATACCAGAGTGCTAACCAATTCAAAAGATCATAGTACTCAATAGAACAGATACAAATAATGCTATAGAGAGTTAGGGGTGTTTTTCTTTTAAGTTTTTCAGAATTACCTATTCATATCAACTATACTAAGTTTATCTAATAGTTAGAATGACTAATTGGTTATTTTCCTATTCTATACTTATTAACATAAATTATTAGCACTTAATTTAGAAACTGATAAATACATAGTTTAATTGAATTCTCAATTTAATAATTATCAATACATTGCTGTTGAGTATGAGTGAAAGCAGAATTGTATCTCTAAGATTAGGATATAAATTATTTTGTTTTTAATCCAATACTCTAAAAAAAGGTTACAATGGGATGATATGAATATGATGCTTTTATTGCTGTAATAAATAGATCTTATGTAAGCGATTAAGGGTTAAGCGATCTCCATTTCCTCATAATTCTCAATTGTAATAAAATATTCATACTTTAATCTTATATAGTGTGATGGATAACTTGTATAGTAACCAAATTTTCTTAAACCATAGTCTAGTATATCTATATAGTGTTCTGGCAATCTTCCATGGTTGTGCAACGACATTAACCCTTTTTTTAACTAAAATGTTTATGCTTAGGTAAATATTCTACCATTAACAAGACATTTGTGGTTTTTTAAGTAGCTAGAAGTTGAAGGAAGGATCTCTAAGGTTTTATGCCTCTTCTATGCCACAGTATATAAGAGAATCAATAGGATTTAATACTGTCTTATTTGGATATTTCTTTTCTGATCTGAGTACCTACAATAAGCATAAAAAAGTATAAGACAATTTTTTTTTAAACAAAAATACAAGAATATAAGAAGCTGAAGAAATAATATTGAAGCCTTCCTATTAGTAGTTAGAATATTTTGTAAACTGCATGTACAATATTGCAGGTTGACCCCAATGGCGCGGGCACAATCCAAGCCCTGGATGCTGCGCGCTTCCTCAAAAAGTCCCGCCTCAGTGATGTTGTCCTCAGCAAGATATGGGACCTGTCCGACCCCACCGGCAAGGGCTACCTGGATAAAGTAAGTTAAATTATGTTCAATTAAAGTCTAAATTTTAAGAAATGGTGAAAAGGGTATTTTGTTTGATTAATTGATTTATTATGTCATATTCATTAATTTAGTGATATAATACATAATACAATAGGGATTACTATTATGGATGTAACATAACAAGTATAATTTCAAGTAATTTAAATTGAAATTTTAACTGTAACCAGCGGGGTTAGGTAAGTTTTCTTTCTACAACCGTAAACGTTAGTAGCAAGGATGAACATGTAGGGAAAAGATATTTCAAATCACATAATGACCATGTGCTTTATCAATTTGAAATGTCTTTTCTATGTTTTTTTTTTTTCGTTTCTCCTAGCGTTTAGAATTGTAGATATACATCCTGGCAACCCCACTGCTGTATCCTAAAATAGGTAAATGAAATTGAAATCATTAGGGTATAGGTTGAAGTATCAGTGACATATTGTATTCATCTCAGAATTGAGACAAAGACATTTAAATGTTTGTTCTGAATGATATGGAACAAGCCAACACAAGATGTGGCAATCACACTGATAATGTCTTATCAGTACTTAGAATACTCATGACAACAATCTTATTTGGAGGTTGAAATTAGTGAAAGGTAAATTTAGATAGGTGTGCCTAATTCCTATAAAACCTTTTTTTGCTCTGTATAATTTTCAAATACGGCGCTAATAGTATCTCCGTAAAAATAACTACAATAAAGGTACAAATAAGTCATACGACCTTTATAGGAAAGAACGCGTGTACCTCTATATCGCATCCAATATTAATTCCGATAATAATCGAATTATCGTACTCCTTTCTTATTTATTTTGTTCGTGGGAAATCATCAAATGCCCCTGCCGCTGTGGGTGCAGCTGGAGGGAGTGTCAGACTCTTACTGACTATAACCCACTATATTCTTTGTGGTGGTCCCTGTGTGCCAGGGCCACGGTAACTCTTACGAACAAACCGCGGCCCAGGAAGACCCTGGTCCTAAGGGACTATCGTTCTCCTTAGTTCTTATTACATTTATAGTGTCCAATATCCAAAGACTATGCCATCCAATCGATGCCAGTTTAAACTCAGAGCATGATTGCGTGCAAATTCGAATTCATAAAACTGTTTGGTTTAACTAACTTTAGAGGTTGAGGCGAGGCTTTGAAGTTTACAGTATTACTTTCAGCTTTGCCGTACTTGGCAAGAAAAATAAATTAAAGGCAAGTTTTAACAGAGTTTGTCTCATTGGATTATGTTCTGATCATACAAACTGAATAACAGTGAGTTATTTGCAATAAACTCATGAGCTATGCGGACTTTAAAAGAGATATGTCGTCATAATAAATGGGTGCTAAGTTTATAGGCAATAGGATTTTCACAGCGTTTCAGCCTTCTTGGCGCAGTCTGGGTTACGCAATTGTCTAGACACGAGACTCGTTTGTACAGTTGACGTTAAATGTAAGATGACTCTGTACTTAATTAATATCGAATTAGATACATTTATACTGGTTTTAACTAGTGTAAAATAACCGTAGCTCATAATGTAACAGTATTTCCATGCAAAAATAACAGATTAAATACGTAATTTTAAAACTAATTGGATTGGCTGTATTTGGTTGAGTTTTTTTATCGTAATGCGGTAACGTGTCCGTTCCCATAAGAACCATTCATGTATCGTAAACAAAAATTGCCCTGCGCACTAAGGGATAACGTAGCTTTTCATATACAAGTGAAACATTTTTGTAGCATCGAATCGTTACTTTCGCAGATTGCCTCTTTATTTGTATTAAAACTCCTTATTGCGGAGAAGTTAGCTGTATATAGGATATACATATGTACACATTGCATCAAAGGATATTTCCACGTTTTCGAATATTTGAGATATTTATACGGACGTTTGTGGGCGTAGTGAAATGATGAACTGAATAGGTCGCTATCTGATAGCGCTGCTAATTTATATGCCGACTGGAGACTCGATCCGCGCGTCGCAGTTCGACCCAGGTGATTACGATTTATTGCGGAGCTCAAAGACCTTTATTATGAACATATTTATTTGTTTAGTCTTGTTGAATACTCCAAGTGTACAAATAACCAACAAGCACCCTGTGCACTTCTTACAGATTTGAACAATTGATACCAATATCCGTTTATAGTAAATTCATTGTAAATATAATTGTGAAAGATACCAAAACGGTTTTGATAGGATATATTTTCTTTAAGCGTAACCGTATAACCTGCTCAGTGAAGTGCGAAAAGTCTGTTTTAAAATGTCTCCGCTAGCCCCCACGTAAGGTTGCGCTCATATAAGAGCGAAAATAGCGTCCGCTAGCGCCATATTAAGTAGATTTATCGTATTCTTTATGTAGATGTAAGGTCATCTCTTTTGGTATGATGATTTTGATATAAAGGCCTGTCTGTTAAGATGCCTTTGACAGATGTTTATCCATAGCGATGCTTTTTGCTTTTGAGATTGCATTGCCTTTTGCGTTAGCTAACAAAACTTTTTGGGTAGTCGTTCTTTAGCTACGTAATGCTCACTAACTCTGCCCTATATTCCCCACGGGCCAGTAAATATCCAAGTACATAAACTCGCACTTAGGTTTCCCGGGGGCGCCGGCGCGGTAATTAGCACCGGACATAACATAGAGTAACAACATCCACGAGCTATTCGCCTGTTGTTGTTTGTGTTGAATGTGGGACATTTCATCGTAAACACATTCGTGTTAAAATTGTATTAGAAAGTCATTTGAATATCCTAAGTATGTTGAATAAAATTTCTAAAAAGAGGACATCTCAAATGCTGTATTGAGCATTGCCTAAAGATTGTAAATGCGTTCTTGAGCATTACGTAGGTCCATCGCTTAGTTCCCAATTGGGTTTTTCCATTACATGTTACTCTAGCAACTAGGAGGCCGGAATCTTCAATTGTATTCGGTCAGTAATAGAAGGGTCATAGTAAAATTATAACCTTTGGAAATTGTGTTTAGCGCATATCCATCTCTGCCCTACCAACCCGGGAAATTAGCGCATCAAGCAATGCGCATAAATGCATACGGGCATGCATTTGTCCCCGGTTGTTGGCAATAGGCGTGCTAATAGGGAACATGGGATTTGAACATAGCTGGCGTAATGCCAACCGAATTACGCTTACGTTTTGCCAGTTATGGGATAGGCGTTATACTGACTACACATAACGATATATTTTCGTTACATCTATATCGTATCTTGGTTTCTGCCCTTAAAGAAACCCGGTTTTTTGCTATTAGCATGTCATTTCTCAATTCTTCAGTGCACTGCAGAAAATATCAATATTAAAGTCAACAACAGCTAGTTTTCATTTCTAGGATTCGCAATACTTCAAATATTGAACTAGTCACGATATCACGAAAGTCACCTCCAGCACACGAAGGTCGCAGTAGCCCAACGGTAATAGCCAACGAAAGGTCGCGGGTTCAAACCTTCTTAATGACACTGCTAGCAACAACGGTATTAGTAACATAATATCTTTTTAAAGCAAAAGGGATCAGTATAAAGGTCACAAAGGGACTCTGTAAAAAGCGTAGTAAGACTTCTTCAACTCTTTACTTAGTCCCCGAAAAGCTTTTATACTTGATGTACCTTTATCTAGGGTTACCACCCGTCCTCCTTCGCGGAGACTGTCCTCTTTGAAGGATGTAGGCCCTCAGGCGACTCTTTGTGCGAAATCTGGGACGAGAGCACGGGTACGGGGCGTATGTCCACTTTTACCGTACTTTACGGGATTTCTCGCTACACTAACATATGAAAGATAATGTTATATTGTTAGCTCAGCGGTTTGCGTTATTTACTCGAGTTGTTTGAACAGCTATTGTGCCGACCAAATACAGACTAATATTATTGCGATTTCTCTTGCGATCGGCCTTCAGGAATTCACTTAGTGAAGGGCAATCAATTTGATTTCTCGATGTTTGATAAGAAAGTTTTGTTAGTGTACAGAACATGAATAACTAGAATAAATAGTGGGTGTAAACATGACTTCCACTTTTGCTATATGAACCGTATGCATATATTATTAAAGTCTTGATTGATTGCTTGTATGTTCGTCACAAAATAGACGTTGTCAAATAGTGTTCTAATTCAAATAAACTCACGTGTCCTTTAAAATTTCATCTCCAAAAGTAAGATACAAAAATCTTGTTTAGTCTCAGTGACGAAACATAAATTGAGCACTGCGGAGGATGTATTTAATTACTAATGTTGATAGTGTTATCTGTGCGCTCGTCCCCAGCCGATGCGTATGCGCCCCAGTCGTGCAGTTTCTCCAATAACTGTCCCAGTTCTGTCATTATGTGTGCATAGCGTAAGGTATACTACTTAATTAATTAGTAGTTCCTGTGATTGTGCTAAGGTGTATTGTGTCGCACGTGTTGAATAATTGCTTACGTGTCGTGATCGGCCCCCTTGTAAATACAGATGTAACGGAGTTTTATACGCGTCATTTGCTGATGGGTTTTAGGTCGTATGTTCTGCTGTTGGTTACGTTCAGGGGTTGATTGGTAGGTAATTTTGGGTGTGTACGGGTTATTTGATCAGTGCAGCATGACACCTGTAATTTATCTTTCTTTTGTACATAGTGGAATAAAGCTTGTATCTATGGGAAATACATACTTAAGGCCAAGGTTTTTTGGGCTACTTGAACGGGTTCAACATGGTTGAAACACTAACTCTTTTGAAAGTGTGTGCACATAATTGGGTAGTTTAGTAGTTATACAGGGTGGTGACACCGCAAAATCTAGATTACTCGTTATTGTAATTTCTTTTTAAGATATTCAAAGATTTCCGCAGTGTCTTGAAAATGTACCTTTATCAAGAGGACTGGTATAAGGAATCTTGATGCGGTTTACCGTCACGTTTGGACCACCTCGCGTTCAAGAAATATAATATTTATTATAAAACAAAAAAAAAAACTCTTGTCACATCCTCACAGGAAGTTAATTAAAACCCATTGATAAACAACTTATTTCCGCTGTATACAAGATTTACCTTATAGGATTACACGGAATCCGTGATTAATAGCATCCCAGAAATTCTTCAGCGTATATTATTATTTACGTATTTTTGATTTTATGATACATAGTTAATTTGGTTTGTGTTCTTAGAGGTATGTCACTAAGTACTATTTATTTTCTCGCTTTGCTTTCTGATTAGAAAGTATACCTTCAAGTAAGTGCAGTACCTTCGAAAAACTCCTGCATTATTATTATTTTATTGTTAAAAAATAAATTATGCTAATTCCGTAGGTGTGTTCAATAATAGTTATCTCCACGTATACTGCTTTTGCCTACTTACATAGATGTGACTTCAATACGTTTTCAGGTGTTTCTCACGTGTTTCAGTCAATTTCGGGGCATAGGCCTTAGTATGCAAGCCGATTGTCCATTATGTTGATCCACGACAACTACTATAATTATCAATTGATCTTCTTGTGCAGTTCATGTTGTTGAATGATCTGCATTTTAACAAAAAGTCTATTGCATTACACTAAGTCACATATAATATCTTTTTGGGAACTCATTATACCTACCCTTCTCCTGTTGGTGGTGCTGCTGATGTTCCTTTTGCAGATCTTTTCATTCCAAGGCCGCCTTAACGTTTTCGAATAATCCCGCTGCTTTATTTAAAGTTTTTTGTGTAGGGGGAATCGTGTGTATACCTACATATGTACGTGTATTCTGCAGTGTATTAATGTATGTTGTTTTGTTTGCAGGCGGGACTGTTTGTGGCACTGAAGCTGGTGGCGCTGGCGCAGGCCGGCAAGGACATCAACATGAGCAATATACACTCTGAGGCGCCGCCGCCCAAAGTCGTGAGTATATCTTGAGAAAAAGATGACAAGCGTTGTAATTTTAGGAGTCGGTTTAAACGAAATTCCACAGTTTTGAAAATCTATACTACTCAAGATCGTTAGAATGAAAGTATATGTTTTAGCTTTGGGTTGTTTGTCCCCCGCAGGGCGAGGTGCCCAAGGTGCCGCCAGCGCTGGCGGGCGCGCGGCCGGCGGCGGCGTCGCCCGCGCCGCTGCTGCCGCTGAGCGACTGGAGCATGAAGCCGGCCGAGCGCGACAAGTACAGCCAGCTGTTCGACTCGCTGCAGCCCAACAACGGCCTCATCGCCGGGAACAAGGTCACTACTTACATAATAAAAAATATTATTTCCATGTAAAAGAACGTTTTTTGTTTTTATATTAGTACTAGCTGACCCGAAAGACGTCTTTCATAAGAACCTCCTGACTAAAAGCAACAAAAAAAAAATGTGAAATCGGTCCAGCCGTACACTGACGACGATGTGACCAAGGGATATTAGGATTCATTTTTATATTTATTAGAATAGGCGACAAAAATCTCAATGTATTGGTAATCTACAGACTTTATTGTATACCCATGAGAATCAAAATTCTAAAACAAGCATTGGTCTTGAAGAATTACTTTGGTATCAGGTAGAAAAGTAGCAGGTCTATAGCAATTTTACTACAACGAAAAAAAAGTATATATCTTAACTTCTATGATTATGTTCTAAAATTCTTGTTCCAGGTCAAAGGCATGCTTATGGAGTCCAAGCTGCCCATAGAGACGCTCGGAAAGATTTGGGACCTCGCTGATCAAGACAAGGATGGAATGCTTGACAGACACGAGTTCATGGTGGTCAGTACAGCATCAATTTTCTCAAGCATAGTTTTTTTGGAATGCTATTTTTTATATTGTCTCATAACCCTAGAGCCCACGACAGCCAGACCTTCGTTATTTTATAAAAGTTGAAAGTTTCTCAGTACATGTCTCCTATACAGGTAAGAACGACCAGCGACTATAAAGTCTGGGTTGTGGTTACCTGGGCAGGTAACAGGTAGTAAAGGTGTATAAAATAGTACTTGAAATTCGTTAAAGTATAAAGCTCAATTTTTTTATATTTCCTTCGGGATAACTTTAAAAATCTCGTCATCCATTGCCGGACACTTATGACAGGTGCTACCCCCTGCCAGACACCCCTAAACTTTAATAAATTATAATTATACTTTCGTTATAGTATAAAAGCTAAATTTTATATATGTTACTTGGGGACTTATAAAAAGATGTTACCTCAATAGCCGGACAGTTTTCGTGGTTTTTACATCTTGCCAGACACATCGAAAGTCCACCACTATAGGTGCGAGTGCGGGGTAACAACTTTACTGTTCAAGTAGGTGCGAGTGAGATAGAGCGCTTAGTCGAGTGCGTTCTTCTACTGCGCACCATCTGTTATTTAAAAGAAGAAGAAGAAAAAAGGGCTGATTTTGGTGTGGGTACAATGCGATCTTAGAGCGAAAACCTCGGAAATGCATTTTTGATCAAATTAATTTTTATTGTTCTTCAACAGACTATATGTGTTTTTTATTCCCGTAGACCAAATTGACACAAGCAAATGTCAAATTTACAAATAATGGTGTTCACTTTTTCGTGCAGTGTTGTACCTACGATACCGGTTTGTTGAATCGAAACTTTTTATCTTTATTAGACGATTTTTATTTTCATTCAAAGTTTTACATTTAAAATTCATGTACGTACGCAGGGCCGCACGACGTGCAACCAACTGCCAGGAAAATCTGACCACGCACCACTATGCTTAATCCGAATGTTTCTATGCCTTAATATTTAACAACAAAAAAAAGCGTTCCCGTACGCCTTAAAACGGCAATCTTAACCCTTGAACTCTGTTATAGTCATTGTCTGAATCAGATAAACGTATACTTTTTATTAATTATGTATTTAAAAAAATGTTTTATATTATTGATTTTGTATTATTACTTAAATAAGTATCAACACATTATTTCAAGATAACTTATTATAAAAAACGATAGTTGATTTTATTTTATATCGACGACAATGTTTAAATTAATAAATAAGTTTAATTATTTTTTTTACTTGTAATTATCCTTTTTTATATTTTTATGATATTAAACAAACATTTTTTACTTTATACAACATGGCTATGAACGTAATAAAATTATTTTTTATTAGATACCTTAAAAATAGTAATCGACTAAGCATTCGCGCTCGCACCTATAGTGGACTTTCGATGTGTCTGGCAAGATGTAAAAACCACGAAAACTGTCCGGCTATTGAGGTAACATCTTTTTGTAGGTCCCCGAGTCACATATATAAAATTTCGCTTTTATACTATAACGAAAGTATAATTATAATTTATTAAAGTTTAGGGGTGTCTGGCAGGGGGTAGCACCTGTCATAAGTGTCCGGCAATGGATGACGAGATTTTTAAAGTTATCCCGAAGGAAATATAAAAAAATTGAGCTTTATACTTTAACGAATTTCAAGTACTATTTTATACACCTTTACTACCTGTTACCTGCCCAGGTAACCACAACCCAGACTTTATAGTCGCTGGTCGTTCTTACCTGTATAGGAGACATGTACTGAGAAACTTTCAACTTTTATAAAATAACGAAGGTCTGGCTGTCGTGGGCTCTTGGGCTATCATATAAATGTCTAAATTACAGATAAATTAATTCAGTTTAGGGTTCGGTTAAGATTTTTTTTTAAATCTTATTTTGAATGGTTTTAGTGAAAAAGTTAAAACCAACTCAGCAATGAATTTGTATATTTAGCAAGACCTGTTTATCGTTCGTCGCAGGCGATGCACCTAGTGTACAAGGCGCTGGAGAAGCACGCAGTCCCCACCACCCTGCCGCCCGAGCTGCGGGGCCCGGGCGGGCGGCCGGCGCGGCCCCCGTCGCGCCCCCCGTCGCGTCCCCCCTCGCGGCCCCCGTCGCGCCCCCCCTCGCCCGCCACGCGGCCGCCGCCACCGCGGCCCCAGCCGCCGCCGCAGCAGCCGCAGTCCAATGCGTCCCTGTTGGAAGGATTGCTGGATTTGTCCAGTGTGAGTAACTTCTGTACCTTATATTTTGCGTATCTTATGAAAGAGAGAAATTTTGGTTGTTTTAATTTATAAATAGACGTGCATTTAAAAATTCCGCTCATTAACCGACTTCCAAAAAATGGAGGGGTTTGCAATTCGGTCATTGTTTTATTTTATTTTTTTTTATTGTCAAGACCCAGGTTGCTTGGTTGAAAATTGTGTTGAAAGGTATATAATTATTTTGTATCCTTGGTTAACTTAATCTCATAGGCGGCAGATGAAGCGAATATTAAATATAGCATCTTCTATAAATAAAGGTCGATAAAAGTGAACTGAAGTTTAATTCTAAGAAAAAAAAAAAACTATAGGAGTCTTCCAAAAATGATTCTACTGTTTTTTTTTTAATTTCAATTTTAATTTGGTTATTTTCTCCCACAGCCCCCCACACAGACAGCGCCGCCCATGCCCGCCATGCCCTCCATCTCCCCCGCCCCCCTCTCGTCGTCCCTCCTCAACAGCACCCCCGCGCCAGCCACCACCGGCGCGTGGGTGGTCACGGACGTGGAGAAGGCGGCCTTCGACGCGCAGTTCGCGGCCGCCGACACCGACCGCGATGGCTACGTGTCGGGCAATGAGATTAAACACATGTTCCTGGATTCGGGGTTGCCGCAGCAGACTCTGGCTCACATATGGTTAGTTTTTGTTTTGTCTTAGCATGTGAAATGTCTTTGTGATAAATAGTGGATTGTCATTGCAAAGTATGTGTGTTGCGGCAGGGCCCTGTGCGACATGGAGGGCGTGGGCAAGCTGTCGCGCGGGCAGTTCGCGCTGGCCATGTGGCTGGTGCAGCGCGCGCTGCGCGGCCTGCCGCCGCCCGCGCAGCTGGCGCGCGACATGCTGCCGCCGCCTGACGACGTGAGACCCATTACTAGATATTTTTTAGAAAGCTGACTAGCTATAAGTATTTAGATGTAGTTGCAAGAATAGAGAGAGCAATTTAATGTGACGGCACCAGCGCAATACTTACACTGAATCCGCGAGGTTGCCAAGTTACGTGTGTCAGAGTAGTAAAACTAGCACTACATTATCTCCGGCGTACCTAGGCGAGTCGAAGTTGGGCGAGGAATATAGTAGTATTCCTCAAAGAGGAACGGAATTTCGATAATCGCGTGTTACGAGAAATGTACTTTTTAATTTATTTTGAGGCACTATTTGAAACTGAGCTGCCATGCACTTGTTGTTGTCGTCAATACAATGAAATACGTCCATAAGAATGAGAACGTTTATTGGTAGAGAGTATAACCAGCTATTGCAAGTGATACAATGCCCGCTGCGCACTGCGCGAGGTGCGGTGGCTGAGGCGCAGCAGCAGCAGCGCCAGCGCCAGCGCGCAGCCCAGCAGCGCGGGGCGGCGCCAGCGCGCCTGCGGGCCCGCCCACACCACCAGCTGCACCGCGCCCGCCAGGTTGCCGCGCTGCCAGCAACTGCAATGGGCAACGTGTTAGAGGGCGATACTAGAACTGATATGCTAATTAATTCGTCTCACGTCTGAGTTAGAGACGCTTTTTAAGGTCAAAGAAGCCGGGGTTTGCACACAACATTTTTCAAAATAAATGCCCGATTACAGCGCAATGTGGGATGCGTTTAGGCAGCGGATTTTGTAGATGATTTCAGTTACGCGAAGGCTTTTAAACGAAGACGTAGAAGGAATATTACAAAGTAAATTTTCATATTCATTTCGTCGATTTCCGAAACACACTACATCTTGTGAATTATTTAATCACGATTCTGGGCACTTAAACATTTGCACTCTAGATCTTTAAATACAAAATAAAACTCACCTGTACAAGTTCTCATCACTGTAGTAAACCGTGGTAAAGACCAAATGGTCCCTGCAGTTGATGTGCACCCTGCCCCCGCTGCTCTTGTCCACGTCTCGCGGGACCAGCGCCTTCGTGCCCACTCTCCATAGGATCGGCACGTCGCGTAGTGTTGTACTGGCAAATGTTAACGTTACTGTTTAAGTTACTGCTATATTTTAAATATCCTTCCCAAATAAGACATTGAGATAAGGACACAAGGATAACTATAAGACTAACGTGTGTTTTAAAACTGCTTTTGGCAATGGCTTCTATAATAATGATTTTTAACAGTCTAAAATAAAGAATATCTATAAAGTGTATATGGATTAAGTTAAAAAAATGTTTCTGACAAAAAATTGCTCTTCGTTCCGGTTCTAAAATTTAACATTTCATCGCCCAAATAAGCACTACACTACTATGTATAACGATATGTCTCACCCGGGACATCGCAACGCGATCCGTTGCTGAAAGACCGCGAATATAGTGTTTCTGATTGGCATCGGCGGTTGCTTCGGCAGCATGTCTTTGAGCGAGAAGAAAAACGTTTCGTCCTCCACATCGTATTGTGACATATTTATAGGCTCATTCTTGGAGCCAGGCTTGTTTGAGTGCTTAATCATGATGTTTGGGTCTTGTGTGTGTTTGTTCTTGGTGCATGACTCCGTGGGTTCAATCTTGATGCTTGGCTTTGTCGTGTGTATAATCTTCACGCTCGGCTTTTTCGTGTGTTCATTCTTGTTGTATGGCTTTTTTAGTGGGCCAATTTCAACATATGGCCTCTTTGTGTGCTCATTCTTGGTGCCCGGCTTTTTTGTGTGCTCTATCTTAGTGCATGGCCTCTTTCGTGGCGCAATCTGTATGCAGGGCTTTTCTGTGTGCTTATTCTTCGTGCTTGCCTTTTTCGTATGCACAATCTTGGTGGTTGGTTTTTTTGTATACTTACTCTTGATGCTGGGCCTTTTTGTATGTGTTTTCTTGGTGCTTGCCGTTTTCATGTGCCCAAACTTGGTGCTGGACGATTTCGTGTGCCCTATCTTGGTGCTTGACCATTTCGTGTGTCCAATTTTGCTGCTTGACGATTTCGTTTGCCCAATCTTGATACTTGACGATTTCGTGTGCCCAAACTTGGTGTTTGACGACTTCGTGTGCCCAATCTTGCTGCTTGGCTTTTTCTTGTGCCCAATCTTGTTGCTTGACGATTTCGAGTGCCCTATCTTGGTACTTGACGATTTCGTGTGCCCAGTATTGGCGCTTGACGATTTCGTATGCCCAATTTTGGTACTTGACGATTTCATGTGCCCAATCTTGGCGCTTGACCATTTCGTGTGTCCAATTTTACTGCTTGGTGATTTCGTTTGCCCAATCTTGATACTTGACGATTTCAAGTGCCCAATCTTAGTACTTAACGATTTCGTGTCCCCAATCTTGGCGCTTGACGATTTCGAGTGTCCAATCTTGGTACTTAATGATTTCGTGTGCCCAAACTTGGTGTTTGACGATTTCGTGTGCCCAATCTTGGCGCTTGACGATTTCGAGTGTCCAATCTTGGTACTTAATGATTTCGTGTGCCCAAACTTGGTGTTTGACGATTTCGTGTTCCCAATCTTGGCGCTTGACGGTTTCGTGTGCCCAATCTTGGCGCTTGACGATTTTGTGTGCCCAATCTTTGCGCTTGACGATTTTGTGTGCCCAATCTTGGTGCTTGACGATTTGGCGTGTCCGATCTTGGCGCTTGTCATTTTAGTTTTCGTGTGCTCCTTCATCGTGCTAGGCTTTTTTGTGTGCTGAACCTTGATTTTTGTAGTTCTTGGGCAGGGCACCTGCCAAACAGTTTTTAGTATGAGTATCTCGATGGATATGAAGTTCATGATGCCTTCCACAATTTGAATTCTGTAAATGGGGTTTCACGATCAAAGTTTTCTTCGTATTTTGTTTATCTGGAACTGGTCTGGAATAGGCAAGCTCTACTCTACTTCCATATACAGTTTCAGCGATTGAAATTTATTTTAGGTATAAATAGTCAGTCAACCTTTTGAAGGGACTCGTGAGAACTTAAATTTATTGAAATAAGGTTGTATTTTATATATTACAGTTTCTTATACCACCTTACACATGCCGATCATAATTTCACTGGGCCTCTCTTGAAGAGCTTTCACAGCCCTTAAAGTTTTCGGCAAGTATTGCGATCGACAAGGCAAGCCGCCGGGGAACGCTAGAAATGTTAAACGAAACATATTTTACTCGGTGTGCCTGGTTTTACAATATCAACGCTAAGGATAATGCAATTAGATTCAAAATTACATATTCAGAACTTTTGCAGAAAAAGGTATCTTATTGAATAAAATGTTTGTGGATAGAAATTATCGTATTTAGTAAGTAATACAGTGAGCGCGTCTAATTAGCCGATAAATCGATTTCCCCCTACTTTGGCTTCAACTAACGCTGCATATTATAGAGTTTACAGTTTAGTTGAGCCGGTTAGGTGCCGTATGTCATGTGCTTCTAAATTAATTTCAAGAAAACTTACAGATAATGGTGAGAATTCGCTATTGGTTACTTTAAATTATTTTGTGTTGTAATAGTCCCATGACTCGAAAGTGCTATTCATCGCTAGATATAGTTCTCGTCATACTTAAAGGAGCCTCGTAATTTTCAGGCTTCGCCATGAAGTTTGGCAAAGAACTGTAAAACCTTTCATAATTTGTTTCGTATTTTTAGATTATAAAGTATAACTTGCCTTGTTAGTTCTCACCTTGAAACAGTTCGATGAGCTTATCATCCATATCAATTAACGTGTTCTGAGTTGCCGTTTTGACGGGGTCGATTTCGTAGTTTATAATCTAAAGATCAAAAACAAGCTTACACTGTCTGTGTATTTAAGTAGAAAAGTCCTGTTTCAGCGATATTGTTTCATTTCCAATTGTTAAAACAGAAGACAACAGAAGTGTCGGTATGTTTTGAACACATAAAATTACATACTTATTAATAAATAAACAGGTTCCGCAAGGCCACTACTAGAGGTGTAGGTACTCACCAGGTTTTGATCTAAATTCACATAGCATATTCCATATCGGTGTCTTCTGCCGACCTTGCCACAAACACTGCACTCGCTCCAACTGGACCACTCGGTCGATAATACCACCCCCTGGTACATCTCTATGGGCACCGCGTGCGGGCCCCGGGACGTTGGCGGTTTTACCTGAAATATATCTTATATTAATTTTTACTTTGTCGGAAGGAATACACCGAATTTTTTAAAACCTTTTAAAGCTTTTATATGTAAGTTGCCTGAAAATCTTAAGATTCCTTTGTTTTTAATACAGCATCCAATCCCTTATATTGTTCTTGTTTCTTTACTCACGTAGGTATAGATCCAGACATAGGCCAGTTAGTGTTGTGGCGGTCAGCACGGACAATGCACGCCTGTCTCCCGTAGATGCGTAATAATTTTTATGCAGTCTAGTACATGCTATGCAGATCTATAGCTGGAATTAAATGAATGAATGTGCAACTAACGACAGTATAAGGCTCCGTATCCGTAACCTCCACAATGACGAGTCCGCCGCCGCCCGCGCCGATGTTGCACCAGAAAACGCCTTCATCTGCCGCCATCACGTTGTATATCGTCATGGTGCCGTGCTCGATCGTCATTCGATCGTAGCCTTCTACTTCGGAAAAGTCCTTTCCTGGGCTCTGTAAAAAATAAATAATTAATTTATATTTAGTCAAATGTTATAATCAATTATGAAAGAGAATGAATTAAGTCACACGATCAAATAGGTCTGATTTAGCCTACCCTAGCGAACATCCACTTGATGTCGCTCGCACTGGGTTGGACACACAGGTTACACGGCAGCCTGGCCACGGACCCCTGAAACACCATGAGTATGACGTTCGGCAGCAGTCGCGACTTGGTCGTCGTGCCGAGCAGGTCTGCCGAGCACGAGTAGTACCGGCGCCAGGCGTGCGATAGCACCGATAGCTTGCGTTTGTCACCTTCTGTTCAAAAAAATAAAAAAAATTAAGATACAGTTGGATTGCGAACCACATTCTTTTAAGTTCGTAAAATTTCCTTTAGAAAATGGCAATATTTTTTTACAAAAATTGGCTTCATATTATTTTTGTATTGCAACCCTAATATTAATATGTATTAGCAAAAGTTATGTTTCACGTTAAAAATCTAGGATTTTCTCTATTGTCAGTTATCTCCAGATTTGTGATCCAGTAAATATACTCACTCGGATACATATGCGAATTGACGTCATGGAAGTTATTAACGTAATCTTTTTGTAGGCTACCGTACATTGCTCTGCTATCGTTGTTAATATCTTCTACTCGTTTTAGTATATGGTGGTTGTACATACATGTCGTACTATTTATTATCATGAACATAACAATAACCAAATGAATGCAGTTTGCCATTTTAGGAAAATATCTTTGTGACAGGTTTACCATTTGTTTTCTCATGAATGTTTTCGAGAACGATGCATTTGAATCGTTCTCATTTCAAATTGTAACGGTTATTTTTGAATCGCTGTTCGAATTCTTTTTAAGTTTTTAAGATAAAAAGTTTTTCAAGAAACTTTGTAAATATTTCTAAGAAAACTTTTTATGTATTTCATTTCAGAAGCCAACAGAACCAGCACTATCCTTAGGCCCGCAGCCGACCCCCGAAATGGAGGCGATAGCACGTGAAGTAGACGCGCTGGCTCGAGAGCGCTTGGCCCTGGAGGCCGAGCTCGCGGCCAAACAGCGCGACCTCACTGTCAAGACTGGAGAGGCGGACAGCTTGCAGGTATAAATATTAGATAACATTTTTATCATAGAAACATGATTCAAAATCGAGGTTTTTTGTAAGGCAGAATAAAAAGTTGAGGTGTCTTTTTAAAATCTTTTATTACTATTAATTTTGCAAGTTTTTAATAAAAATATGCATGTGTATGGTTACAGAGCGAGCTGGACACGTTAACGGCTACACTAAAACAGTTAGAAAACCAGAAAGGTGAAGCACAAAAGAGATTAAATGATCTCAAATCACAGGTACGTCTGTTTACCAGTATATTATATACAACTATTGTGCATCATATTTTCAGAAGGTATAATTTTAATACTTGTCATTGATCTATAGTTTGAAATTGTCTATTTGAAGTTAGTATATTCTATTAAGATTTTGTAAAAATGATAAATATATTTATTAAATATTGGTTAGTTTATAGCTTGGTTCAATCAATTTTCGTTTGTAAAGCTTTTTTGAATTATCATTTTACTTATAAAACATACAATATATATATAGTTTGAGTTAAGTGTTGTTGGAGACATTCCCATATGCGCGCGTGGCGGGGGTCGATAACATGTACGTCTGAAATTATTTGCTTATTCCATATTTGAATACTGTCGAGGTTGTGAAGGAGGATAGTGCGATAAAGCCGTGTGCGCGCAGGTGGAGAAGCTGCGGTCGCAGGTGTCGGCGCAAGCCGCAGCCGCCGCCGAGACCGAGGCCGAGGTGGCCGGGCGTCGCGCCGCCGCCCAAACCCTGCGCGAGCGCGAGCGGGCCCTGGCGGGGGACGCGGACGCCGCCGCCGCCGCCGCCGACGCCCTCACCGCGCAGCTGCGCCGCACCGTGCTCGCGCTCAGCCAGGTACCCACCACACTACTGGCGGGGACGCGGGGGACGCGGAGGCCGCCGCCGCCGCCGCCGACGCCCTCACCGCGCAGCTGCGCCGCACCGTGCTCGCGCTCAGCCAGGTACCCACCACACTACTGGCGGGGACGCGGGGGACGCGGAGGCCGCCGCCGCCGCCGCCGACGCCCTCACCGCGCAGCTGCGCCGCACCGTGCTCGCGCTCAGCCAGGTACCCACCACACTACTGGCGGGGGACGCGGGGGACGCGGAGGCCGCCGCCGCCGCCGCCGACGCCCTCACCGCGCAGCTGCGCCGCACCGTGCTCGCGCTCAGCCAGGTACCCACCACACTACTGGCGGGGGACGCGGGGGACGCGGAGGCCGCCGCCGACTGTGACTGCTACTCTACGCGCGAGCCCTTTTACTACTAGCTTCTGCCGGCGGTTTCTCCCTCTTCCTGCAATAACTACTTTCGGCATCCAGATAGAAAGTAGTGTATATGTTATTCTGATGTTTTTCTGCTAAGTTTTACTAAAATTCAATCCGTTTCTTTCCCAGTAAAAACCTCTATTCATCCATACTTACAAACTCTCATGTTCACAACATAAATAGAATTTGGAAATCTTTTATTACCTTAAACTTGGCTTAAACCCAAGTCTATGAAGATGTAATTAACTTCACACTTTTCTTATAAAGTGTTCATGTGAAATTATTATTTTATACCTAATCCTACCATCAACAATTTTGATTTAAAAACAAAACCAAAATTCCTACCCACTCAATTCATTCTCATTTCTAACATCAAACCTCATACATTCCAGGCGAACATAAAAATTGCTCACCTAGAAGAACAGCACCGGCTGATCAGCTCGGCGGCAGAGGCTCTGGCCGCGCCCGGCACCGTGCCGGCCGACGTGCTGACGCTGCAGCCGCAGTACTCCGCCGAACATCTCGAGCGACTGGTGCGGGGAGCCACGCCGAATGACGCACTAGTATGTTTTCTCTGTGGTTGACTGTCAATCTGTTTTATCATCGATATCACCGTCTTGCGGAAGACACACTAAATTATGGGTCCCAGCTGTAATTTCTAGATCTTTATAAATATCATCACGAGAAATCACGAAGTATGAAAACCAGTTTTACTAAGTACATAGTATCATGCAGTTCGTATAACTGGGTTAAAAGGTTCAGACGGGCGCGGTAGGATTTGATGGAAATCGAATCAACGGCCTAGAGAAAAAAGACCGGCTGGCCAACTCAGCAAACGAGCTAACTCTACAGGCGCAGTGTACTGATCAACTCAACATCGTGTGCGGAAAAAAAATGTTTCTATCAATTGTTTGGCACAAGATAGAAATAAATATGTTAAGTTGATAGCTAATCTCCAGTAGTAGAGAAAACCCAGCAGAAGAAGGGAATTGTAACTGTAATGAAATTTTGCAGGAAGACGAGCCATTCGCGAAGAGCAATGGTTTCGATCGTGGCACCGGCTTCGAGTCCGATCCCTTCAGCGCCGCCGTCCCGCCGCACGATCCCTTCGCGCCCAACCACAATGCACTACCCGCACAGGTATACTGACATCATCCCTGCTGCCCTACCATACATTATTACTCATATATTCCGACAGACTAGATCTGTAACGCGGCAACTTCCTCTGCAATGAGCTATTAATAGGTAATGTGTTAATACGTTGTGTTACAGGACGGCTTCGGCGCGGACCCGTTCGCGTCCACGGCGGACCCGTTCGCCGGCGACGCGTTCGCCGCGCACGACACCACAGCTAAAACTAACGACGACGTGAGTCATCAATTGTTTATGCGTTTCTGATACAATATTCATTTGATTACTTTTTAAATAATAATAATTTTCCTCCTTATTTTGAATTACACTTATTTTTATTAGTGCACCATATTTCTCCAGGTCATCTAGTATATGCTAAGGATCATGTTTATAGAGATCAAGCGCGTTCATAGAGACCAGCTTAATTGACACAATTACGATTTGATGAATGACATGATAAATTTAATAAAATGTATAATTGTTTTCATGACTTTTTTGGTAAACATGATCCTTAGCATATTATACTAGATGACCTGTAAAAATATGATACATTATTTTTGTTAGACATTATACAGGGTGTCCCAGAAGTCGAAGTCATGACGCACCCGGATGATTGTAATAGACATTGTAGTAATCACAAAAATATATAAAAACAATATTTATTAAAAAAATATAAAAACACTTCACAATAATTAAAATTAAAAAATATCAATTCACAATCATAATAGGTATAATAATACATTCGTTGAGTGAGTCAGCCATACTCGTAATGTGTTAGTGAGACAGGTAGGGACGCCATCTAGCTTTTTTTAAATAATTTTCTGATTATTACAATGACTTGTAGAATCACCCGGTTGCGGCTTAACGTCGACTTCTGTGACACCCTGTATATGTGACCGTAAAATTGTAAATACCGTTAGATTGTAATTTATGGTGTTACACTAATAATGCTGAAATTGAAGAAGAATACAGCTTATAAAAAAATAGAATTGACGAGTTATAATGTAGTGGTGTAAGCTAGGCGCTACAGTGTGTGTGGGGCCGACAGGACCCGTTCGCGGTGCTGCACGCGCCGGCGCGGCGCACGCCCACGCCCGCGCTGCCCCCCAAGCGCGCGCGCACGCCCCCGCCGCGCCCCGCGCCGCCCCGCCCCGCGCCCCCCGCCAAGGTACGCTTACACATAACGTGTGCACGGCGCACGCGCACCCCAGCGCTGCCGCCCAAGATAAAAAATTACAAGTTATGTAGTCTCAAGTCCTTCTGATACCCCTTAAAGTTATAAAACATAAAGAAAAATCTTTGGTCCTTAGCTCATATTTAACCCAAAATTTGAGAAATGTGTTAGAAATAACTATTTTTTTATTAAGCTAAAATCGTATCAATGAAGATGCAACATCGTATACAGGGTGTAACGGAAAGGATGTATACATCCAAAGGGAGGTCAATGTACTCGTAAAACTGAACCATTTTCAAAAGAAAATGATACGAAATACGATAAAAAATTGCGACTATCCAAACAAAATTTAGGCGGCAAGGTATTTTTTTTTATTAAATGTCCAATATTTTTTTATTGAATATCGTATTTCTTTCTTTTGAAATTGTTTCACTTTTACGAGTGCATTGACCTCCCTTCGGTTTTACACCCCTTTTCCGTTACACCCTGTATAAATAAATTTCTAAAATATCTAAAAACTGAATCATTGATGTCATGTATTTACGACATATTCATTGATATAATGTTATATCAACTTTACTGAAATAAAAAACTAAAATGCTAATAAAAAAATATTACTAAAATTAATATAAACATGTATTTTTCAGAAAAGTTGACCCAAGTTTATTATGATTTATTATTATTACTTAAGCTAACGATTTATTTTCCAGATTATGTTATTTTAAATTGTTTGAAGTTTATTTACCTCCCGCCAGTATTTAGCCGCATGAAGACGACGATAGCCTCGTCGACAAGCTAAACGATTTTATTTTATTTTTGTTGTACTGATGCTGCAGAGAAAGTAAGATGTGCGTAGAAGTATTATGCATTACAAATACTAGAGCAGGGCATTGAGATTTCTATTTGAAACATAAAATTCCATTCTAGTTGGCGTTGTGGCATTCTGGCAATTATTTTGCAGATGACTTGATTTCCGTATTGATTTAAAATACTTGCCTTATAAGGGCTAATAACTTTGTTATTTCAAAATTATATTGCTATTACTGTGCATTTAAAATCTATGGTCTCACGTAATTTTTCTATTGTATATGTACTTTCTAAGTATATCTTGGACACTCATGACTTACGGCCAGTTTCACCGGTCACAGCTAAGTTCCAGATAGTTTATCTGACAGATAATTTCATACAAATTCTATCCGTAACCTGTGAAACTGATCCTTAGTATCGGTAAATGAAAACATATTGAGGAAATGTGGACTTTAAAAAGTCTGAAATAGCCAATCTACCTTGAGCAAGCGTGGTCATTAACGCAAATTTTAACTCTGTATAAGAAAGGCCGACACAAGACAGTGAGATAAGAAATAAGGCTGACGATGATGTGTTGCCAGAAGCTTCGCTAATATTATGGGTAATACTTCAACGTATAATTTTACTTTGTTTGCGGCGGAATGCCATCCTCGCCGCCCCACGTTCGTTTGGTTGCTGCACACGCTGAGCACGCTTTTTATGTTGGCCGTACTACCATTATTATTTATTATCTTCATTTTTCATTTTTATTGCATGCTCATTCATTTTTATGTAGACCATACAATTGACTGTTTTGGGTAAGGTGGGTTATGGGCTTCGTGTTTAGTTTATTTATTTAATTTATTAGTAATATACAGTAAATTTTCAAATATTTTTATAAAATATGTATATAACAATTAAACCTATTCATAAGATTTCATTATTTCATCGAAACTAATATTATGAACTGGAAAATCTTTTTTGTTTTCTTTCTTATAAAAAATACACTTACAAAAATATTTATAATATAAAAATATGTGTTATTTATATTATTATTGTGCCTAGTACTTTTTTAGTGATCGGGTTGTATTTTATGTGTGTTTCGCGGGTACCGTCAGTATGTTCAATTAGTTTGCTTTGGTATTTAGTAGGTAGTGCATGCTCGCCCCACTCCATTTACTTATTGGTTCATTTATATGATTTATTTATTTTCATTACTGTCGAATAACCGATTTAACTCTACCTGTATATATCTATCATATTGATGTCATGGACACGCAACGATTCTTTAAATTTGCATATTTTATTCAATAGGCATGATGACAAAAATAAGACCGAGCAAGTCCGACTTTGATCACGTATATTTTCTCCCACAACCTGATAACTTTCGTGTGACGTCACTGTTTCGTACTGCAAAAAATATGTAACCGGCGAGTCGCTTGTTGAATGTCAAAATATCAAATATTTACGATCTTATAGGATTCGAAGAATTTTTAAAGTCTTGTGACAGACGGACATACAGGATAGGAGTTTTATTAGTAGGATTCCTTTTGCAACCTTTGGGTACGAATTTTAAGATAGGGGTCCTATATTATTTGCGAATCTCAAAGAGGCACTAATTAGAATCAGGAGTAGATTTTAACTGTGTAGTAAGGCCTATTGTTAGAATGTGCTGACTATAAGATCTGTGCGTGTTGCTGGCATCTCCATGGCAGTGTGACTAACGTTCGGCTAACACGCTCGTGTGCTTGCTCCCACTTGCAGCGCTAGGCGGCGGCGCGGCGGCACGCTCTCCCCCTCTCACACCCCCTTTGTCGCCCAGACCGACCCCGCCCCCGCCATGGACTTCGCCGACGACCCCTTCAAGGACTACCGATACGAGGACCCCTTCAATATCGAGGACCCCTTCGCCGACCAGCCCGACGGCCGCCGTCTCGACCCCTTCGGCGCCGCCCGCCCCACCTCCGTCGCGGGCTTCGAGACCGACGACTTCTTCGCCGCCGCCCCCCTCAACGGCAACGCTGCCCCCGCCGCCCGCCCCAGCGGCCGCGTGTCCGCGCCGCCCCTCGCCACCGACCCCTTCGCTGCCAGCCTCAAGCCGCAAGCCACCGCCGCCGCCAACAACAACGTCACGTGGGCCGCCTGGCCCGACGACAACTGGGCGGCCGACGACGCCTGGCCGCAGCCCGCGCCGCCCGCCCAGCCCGCCCGCTCCGCCGACGCCTGGACCTCCAACAAGAACAACACCAGCACCGCCAGCGCCGCCAACTGGAAGACTGACAACTGGGCCAACAAAACCGACGACTGGGCGACGGACTGGGCCGCCACCGACGCCAACAGAAACCTCAACGAGACCTGGCCCACGACCAATACGCTGCCTTCCAAGAAGGAGAAGTCGCCGCGACCCGTCAAATACGCGAAGTCACTCGTACACACGATAGGAGGTATCGGCCGGACTAAGCAAAAAGAGAAGAAGCAGAAGAATGTGGTAGTGGACGGTGGTTTGCCCACGGAAGAGCAGCAGTGGGCGTGGGCGGCGGCGGAGTCGCGCCGCCTGCAGGCCGAGGCCGACGCGCGCCGCCGCCAGGAGGACCACGAGCTGCAGCTGGCGCTGGCCCTCTCGCGGCAGGAGAACTGACCCACACACTACTGATGCATTTCTGATGTTCAATTCGTCCGTTCATTTTTAACATATTTTTACGAGACTCGAGACGTAAATTAGATGCGATGAAACAGAATTCTGTCAAACCACACGCTTGACGGAACGCTAAATTGCAAACCACTGGTTATGCGAGATCTAAGCCTTTGGGTCTATGTAAGCCGCGATTGTGTCGCAGCCAACTGATTGACAATGCCACATCTTTTCGTCGTTAAGCCGACTTGTTAAATGCAATATTCAACTTAGTCAAATGATTATGGTTTATATCTAGCCAACTAGTAGCTTTACGAGCTCGGGGACTTGGCATCCAGACTCGAATTACGTTTTTTTTCTGATTGTTAACCAATTGCGATCGCTTCCGTGATATTAGTCACATATATTTATTGTTTTGTATCCAAAAATCCAGAAAAGGACAAAAACATCAACGAATTGACGCCACATTGAAACACAACTAGTGCCGTAGTGGAGGGCGTAGAACTAATGTCATCATACGGCGGCTTTTCACATCTACATGTTTGATTAAACGGCTATATCAACCAGTTGGCTGCACAGTAGGTGTCTGATAACCCTAACTGTCCACTGCGCAGCTAATGGACTTCAGACTCGTGTAGATACATCGGCAAGTATACGTTTGATATTTCGCTCGTTATTATTTAGGTATATCGTTCAGCATTCCAATGTAGGGCGGCGTGAGTCGTCGGTTATGTGTATAAACATACATACTGCATATCCTAATCATTGTTATTATTAGTATAACGGGTTCTGTACGTAATGATGGTATAGGGTGACGAACATACTACTATCGTCAATCTATGAAAGAACTTGTAAAACCATTTATAAATTAATGGGAACAGAGGCAAGAGGGATTTCGTTACGAAAATGGGTTTGTACAGAACCTTTGAAGGAAGTTGGTTTGCTCGTCTGTTGGCGGAAAATCTTATTTAGATAATGCACAGTCACCATAACTTTTTTGAAATGTTGTTACGTGTTTAACAATTTACCACAATCAACTGTGGATGGAAAAATATATGGCTTGTGAGCAAACCAACTGATATAAAAAATACAAATTGTTTTACTAGTCAATTTGATTATTGTTGGGGTCTCGATCAAACGGTGGTGTCTGGACGTGTATATTAATTCTTGCTACGTTTGTGAATCGGGTCATTTAAGCATTGACCGGGTAAAGCGTGGAATGCTCAAGTTTAGCGATTTTCATGTCAGGATCATATCACAAAGATTAGGCTTAGCGTGTTTAGAAAATGGCGGGTAGTTTACCTCGGTTTGTAGTAGCATACTGCTTGTATTCGAGCAATAACTTAAATATCCGATTTATTAACGTCCGCAAAAATCTTAATTATAAATAAATTAAATATAAATGTGTAATATATTGTTGTCTGCAATTGAGGCCTAATAGCTTCCTCACTATACTGTATAGTCTGTTAGTTTAATGATATCGCGTTATGACTCGGGCGGTCAACGTTAGCCGGCAATGTACGCATTGTCCTTAAGGGTGTCGGTACACTGGCGACTAAATAACTTCGCTCGACATTATATTAAAGTGCTTAGAGAGTGGGTTATTCCTCACTAAATGATATTGATGAGCGAATCTTCAAATGTTACAAAGAGGCGACAATATACTCGTATCCTCTTTAGCGCACTTTGTTTATGAATGGTCCTGTATTAATGGTGACGTGCCACCCGAAACTAGTTCTTAGTAATGTTGAATTAAGGTCTGCTATTTATTTCTCCTTTAGGCTTGCCCTCATTTGAAACTTGGTCCAAATAGAGACGAAAAGCCAAAGAAAAGGAAAGAAAACTTGAGTTTTTATATTTGTTTCAATTTGATAGTAAAAAAATGTAGAAGGGCTCATTATTGAATTAAAATAATGTTAATATTGCTTCAATGTTGATTATGAAAAAAAAAATATCGATCGCAAAATTTGCAAATGTTCTTACCTCATAAATGCGACACTAAAATGTTGCCACTTTATTACAATACTTTGTAAGACTGGTTTCATATTGGAGATTATGTTGCAAGATTAAATAAATCCAGTGAATAATTCAACTGCGACTTAAATATAATATAAATGGGTAATAATCTGTATTTGAATGTATGTCGCCAGTATGAGACTAGTGTGATACCCTGTCGGTACTTGTATATTAATAATCGCGCTGTAATTTTGTTCCGCGTTAATTTTATTGTTTATTTTTTATAAATAGATTATTATTGCCGCATATCTGTGATATTGATTTTAAAATAATTTTTTGTTGTGTAATATTTCTTTTTTATCTAATCCGTGCATTCAAATATAGCTTAATGTCAATGTCACAGATATTTTTCGTGTTTTGTATAAATGTGTGTGTGTTGCGTGTATAAATTCCACTGTGCGAATGTTTGTAAAGTACAACAGGTTTGTGCAAGGTCCGAGCGTCTGTTATTACGTTATGTTAATTATTATTTTTAATTATGTTGGCAGTATACACTACGTATGCGGGTATGTACGGGCGCGACTTAGGACTCCTATGACGTCCACTTCGCTTTCACGATTATTGTTAATTTTATAAAATCGTGAAATTGCAAAAAGTCTCTGCCTGTTTGGAAAATATAGAAAAAATAATATTATAGAGTGTCGCAACATACTCAAAATGAGCCGTTGAGTTCTATTTACGTGTAGCAAAAATCGCTGATCGATAAAAGTTATATTAACCCTTAATACTCAACACTTAAATAATAAAAGTTGCATTAAAACATTCTGAGTTGTGTACAATTTGGTGTGGATGGAAATATAATTACTAATAACAATTTTATTTCCACGCATGTTCTCTTCGGTAGTGCCTTTCTCTAACTCTACTATTATCGTTGTAGCTTCCTTGTGGGCAAATGTAAATTCAGCGTACCTCTTTAAATGTACGGAGTAATTTATTAAATTATCAAGTTTAAAAAAATCTTCCAAAAAAAGAAAAATGTTTTTAAGCTTCAAAATTCATTAACGAGGTTCACATGGCGAGTTCGTGGGGTTGCAAAAATGAAAGAGCTACCAAAATGGTAGAATTGATGTAGCTTGTGTAACAAATGGGTAGCTGTAGTGACGCATTGTAATTGCTTCGTGCGCAGGGCGGCGCCGCCTCCGATACAATAACTATTATAGTGTAGTCGCTTGCAGAGACATTTGCCAACGAAAATAACCTAAAAATAATAAATAATAATCGCGACCACTTATGACATCAATGAAATGTCTCCGCAAGCAACCGATAGTATAAGATATAAACTAATAATGTATGTAATTATAAACTAAACGTGTAACTATTAAATACCGATGTGTTTATGGGTATTATCCTAACGTTGTTATCTCTTTCTTAGGCGCTGTTGTTTGTGGCTCGGCGAAGCGCGCGGACCACCGCTGTACACTATATTGTATATTTTGTCCATATTTATGTATTTTGAGAGTAGATGTGAATATTTAAATATGCAGAATGTTTACAAAATCCTATTGCGTTGTTGCGATCTAAAGAGAATTATGTCGACATAAGTTTAGCGTCAGTCAATTATTTCTTGTATATTTGTGTATGTGTATGTTCTAGTAACGTGTCCGCGTGGTTCGACGACCCGTGTCTGTTATCAAGTATACATTATAAAGTATGTACCTTTCAGTGATAGCCGAATAAAAAACTTATCTTTAAATCTCAACGTTGAAGTGTATATGTGTATTTAAAGCTAAAATGAAAATGAAGTAAATTTGATAAAAATACAGGTTTATGTAAGCTTAAGTCGGTAGTGACGGTGCGCGGTGCAACACCCTCGGGGTCTAGTACCACACAGGCTGCCGGGACTCGTTTTCATACATTTTAGTCGGTAAACATCAATTGATTCAGCTTGCAAATATGAATGAGTGCTCATTGTATAACCGCTCAGTATTATCCGGGACCGCGCGCCTTAGCTTGGTAGTGTAGGTGTGAGGTGAGACAGGAAGGTTGGAGACGCGAGCTGTGTCAGTCGCATGTGGTCTAGTGGGCTCTAGCGTAGGAGACGTTGTTGGTAGCACCCTGAACACGTAGTACCCCGACCGTTGAGTCATTCCCATCGTTGTTGTAACTATTCTAATTAATATTATAACGCATATAAAGTTATTACTTGATAAAATCGGTGTACGCTGTCGTTATATATGATTAGCAAATCATTCACTGCTTTTTGTATGTGCAACGAATATATAAGTATGTTTTCTATTGATATTTTTCTGGCTGTTTCTGTGAAACAGGTTTTGTATAATTTGTGGGCTGTCGTGCGACGTTCGCGCTACGTCACAGGCGGGAGTTATTATTTGTGTACATTATGTGATGTCAACTATCTTGTGTAAAGCTCTTGTTATCTGTTACAAATATTTATGATAATCTTTATGAACGTTATTTTTTGTTGATGTTTCTATAAACGTTTTGGCGTCGCTTGACCAAACATATTCGTATCTTTAGGCGAACAGAAAATTAAATAAATGTAGGTATATTTGTCTGGTCTGCTCCGCGTGTGCTGTTACATTGTGGTAGCAACTTAAGAATGCTAAACAAGTTATCATAGTACAATATCTCATATCACAATTTCTTTATTCGGGGGATGTATAAAGGATTGTTCTGACGGTACAATAACTATCTTATAATAATCAAATTCTTGTGATTTAGCGTCGTATTTATATCGTATTTATGTAACCGAGGCCTTGCGCTGCCGTGTCACACTGATCTCCGTAGTGTAGCCGAGAAATTGTTTTGACAGACAAGTGTGCAGGCCTCTAGATTTGTTCGTATCTCGCGGGTTGCTGCGGTTTGTCTAGCGAGGTATCCTCAGGTAACGGGAACACGCGCACCTGTAGCTGACGCAGCGGCAGCGGACAGTTGGCCGACGGTGCCGCAGCTGCCGGTGCGGCCACATATCGCCTGTTAGTGCACTCGGTGCGTCTTCGATTTAGTTGGCGCTATGGTAAAACGACTGCATTTTTTACGAAAACACAATTTTATTTTATACTCGAAACTGATTGAATACTGTTCAACAATAAGCTTACAAAGTAAATATATAATTGTTTAATGCACTTTGTTCTAGTAAAATGCAAGAATAGAAAAAATCTACTTAATAGGTAACTTATATTGATTATAATAAAATTAAATAAATGTTAATATATATAGTAAAAGTTGTGTACGTTTGTATTAATATAGCGTGTACGACCAAATATTTTATTCACTGTCAGTACTCCAAGGTTGCGATGTCGATTGTGAAGTAGACGGTAGATGCACTAACTACACGACCTAATGCTACTTGTATCATTTCTTGGCTGTGTTTTGTTGCGACATTTCTGTTTCTACTGCTGCTATGGACGTTATTTAAATGTTTATACTGGTCACACTGGCCACTTTCTAGTGTGCCAACTGTCTGGCGTTCTTATTTTGAATAGAAAGTTCAACTCCAGTATTATAAAAGATTGCGCGTTAATGTTAGAAAGTGGCCGTGTGCGACCACAAGATGATTGTAAAGTTATTTGTTGTGAAATGAGTTGTATGTATGAGAGGCAGTTCGGTATCAGGTCGTGCATTCGTCATTACCCGCTGACATGTATTCACTGTATGAAACTATGATATTATATTAATATGAAAACAAACAATTCCTGAGATAATAAAAAAGGAAAATATTATAAAATTCTGGCCTTTCATTTATCAGCCCTTATCAAATCATCATTAATCAGCTAGATTACTATCTCAAGGTTGAAGTTACGATGGTAAATGGTGACATGCAAAAGGTGATGTGTTAGAGGACCAGCCCATACGGCACATTTTCGTCAATCTCGACAAATATTAAAAAAAATGCTGTATATTCCGATTGCTAAGCTATCTTACAGGAACCGGTGAACAGTAAGTATAGTACAGTCAGTAAGTATAGTCAACAGGAGGAAAATACTTTTCTCATATTCAATTTGTGGCTTCTTTGACTTTCGTCTATATTTTTTTATCTATTATATTTAAGAAAAAAGTTACAAGACGGACGAATATCATAAAAATAGTTTTCTCGCCCCATTAAAAATGACTTCGTAGATTCTAATTAGCTATTTTTTCCGTACTGTTCTTCTATTTCCATATTGTCATCGTGTGACGCGCTAATTGATCCAAACTGCCTATATCAGGTTTATTGGCTTAGTAGATTTATTTTTGAAGATAGTTTTTTATCTAAGCATGCCTTATAACATTGTTGGTTATCTTATTGGTAACCTATCAACTGGTGATGCGCTACGCACACTGGAACGAAATGACAAAGTACTTATCTACCTAATTTTTTTACTAAAAGACAATACTTATCGAGTAGCTTTTTGGAGAGTGTCCTGCAGGTTCCCATGTTTGCATGTGTGGCGCCGCGGGATGTCTTCGCAGGCGGTCGTAATTAAATGCTTGCAGTAAGTAAGCGTCTAGTGTGCACGAATTGACGCCCTTGACGCTTTTCTATTGGCCCCAGTCGTTCAACAAATTACATAATTGACGAAGTTACAATCAACACAAGTTTCGTAGCAATGACTGCTACGGCGTAGCAGGTGTGTAGTACGTAGTACAATATTGCTGAAACATAAGCTACGTAATATATTCACATTCAGTCCTAGTCGGCGACGTAGACCGTCGACTTCTGTCGCCTGTATGGTCCTAAGATATGTAATAAAACTTGTATTTAGTGTGAACAGGGGAATATTTTGTATCTATATCATACTATCTGTTTATCTAAATTTTTCGTGTTGACTAATGACCGTCATTATGTTGACTAATGACTAATCGACCGATAGTCATTGTGAAAACAACAATATTCATGTCAATTTCTGTAAGTCACAATTTAGAATGAGTTTACAAAACCAAAGAATTATGGGTATCTTCGATCAATTTATCGAATAATATAGAAATAGGTACCTTATTATTTTTTTACATGGATGTGCGATCTAAGGCGACGTATACCCTTTTGTACCAAACACAAAAGGGTATACCTGACCCGACAGACGTGTGGATTGGGAGGAGTCGTGGCACCCTCTCTTACCGCCTGACGCAGTTCCTCACCAGGCAGGTTCCACGCGCTCCTCAAAGAGATGTCAGCAACACAGGAGGGGACCATTAGGGCCTCTCGAAGGAACAAAGTGGGTTTTAGTAAGTAAGAATCTGACACTCCCACCAGCTGCACCCTCAGCTAGAGGGGTTATTTGATGACGTCCTGTCTCTCTTTTATTCTTTCATAAGGACCTTCTCTTTACAATAATAAACAACAACAAAAAAAGTGACCAAGGGAAATAGGGATTCGTTTTTTACTTTTTTACTTTTTGAACCAGTTACGTGTGAATGTAGTATGCACATAGTTTATCAGTTGTGTTATCAGCCACAGCACTGCTGTTCTGGCACTAAAAGCGAATCTAAATATCATTTGTATTATTGAGAGCCGTTATTTTTGTTTTTATTGGTTCCCGTGGGTTACAGGATTAATAAATTGGCAAGATAGAGCGTCAGATATTTCTCAACTGCACCTGTCACCCTCTATTTGTAACAACGTCATCTTCATCATCACAGCCTTTTTTTATCGTCCCACTGCTGGGCACAGGCCTCCTCTCCCACGGAGAAAGATTGAGCGTTGATTCCCACGCTTGCTCAATGCGGGATGGTGATTTTAGACTTTATAGTCCAAGTTTATTCGAGATGTTTTCCTACACCTTTAATCAGTCATTGGTGTCCAAGATACATTGGTACTTGCCTGACCTGGAATTCAACCCGTAGCCTCATTCTCGAAAGGCTGGTGCTTTAACCACTAGGCCACCACGACTTATAACAACAGCTACCTAAAAATAACACTGCGCTATTTATAAAAATCAACCAGTCTGCCTCTAACGGAACTGTTTTCTTGATTACATGTAGACTAAAATTGGTAACACTCCAACTCAAATTCAGAAGAACAGCTGCAGGTACAAAAACTTATTGCTGAAATAATACACATATTCAGGCGTCAACTTACTTTCGGCAACATTGTTAATATTCAGAGATGTTTATACATCAGTTTGGTTTCAAACCGACGCATTACAGATCACACACGAGTCATTACGGTGGAATATACTCGTAATGTGAAATTAAACAAGGCAACTTTAATGTTATAGGTAAACAAAACATTGTGTAGCATCAAATATTTGCATCACTCTTTGTAATGTTCAAACAGTTCAATCTAATCAACGAGGTGTATTGTCGAAATTAAAAAATTGCCTGTTCATGTGCAGATAAATATAAAATCCAACTCTATCAACTCACGCACAAGGTCACAACCATCATATTTAATAGAATTACGAAGACGCAGCGGTATCAGTATCTATTGAAAGCTCAAACATGGCGCAAAAAGAGGAACCCCTGAGAAAATTGTTGAACAAAATCGCTGAAGAACAGAATTACAAGAACCCCGAAATAATCATAACTGAATTATCAAGTGGTGGAGCGAACTACACGTCTACTCTGTACACGGCGATCATAAGAGAAAACAATAAAGAAGATCTGCATTTATTCGGTAAAGTCGGAGCTGTGGGTGACAATTTCCGGAAGGAAGTATCTATAGACATTTTTGATATTGAAAAATTTGCCTACACCAAGCTGTTCAAAACTTATGCGGCGTTAGAAGAAGAACATGGAGTGCCTGAGGAGCACAGGTTGCTTTACACCAAAATGTATGGTTTCGACGACACCATGTATCAGGAGACAATGGTGCTGGAGAACTTAATAACGCAGGGCTTCGAACCCTGTGACCGGTTCAAGTCAGTAGACTGGGAGTACGCTTCGGCAGCAGTCACGGAATGCGCCAAGATGCATGCACTTTCATTCGCGTTTCAAAAAAAGGATCCAGTAGAATATCAGAAGGTTTTGGAAATCTTAAAACCTGCCTGGAATGATACGACCGTGAATAGCTTTATGAAAAACGGCATTAAATCGGCATTGAAAGTAATCAAGCCAGAGCATAGGAAAGCATACGAGAATTTCTTGAACAAAGGTTTAAAAGAGGTGTTCATGGACTACTATGAAGCTAAGCGAGTGACAGCCATCATCCACGGAGACTACAGGGGCAACAATTTGTTGCACCGAGTGCGGAAGGTGAGTTCGGTTTATTTTTAAAAGCCTTACAAAACAGAACTGCTTTGCATTATGAATAATTGTATTAGAATAGTTACCGACCTGAAAAATACATTAATACCTAAGTCTTTTCAAAGACCAAACACAAGTTAAACAAATGAAAGCATGATATCATTATGGTACGTACTGTTGAACTCTCAAACATAAACCAACTAATTCAATTATTACCATCCAACAGCATACCAAAAATAATATAGATATTGTATTCCTGATGTAAAAATTACTCAATTTAGTTATTAAATATATTCAGCAACGAATGATTTCAGTTATAGACGCATACCTACCTAAGGCTTCATTAAAAGAAACAGTCTAGTTTTTTAATTTTACTGACGATCTTAAATTCGATGCGTATCGATTCATCCATACTTTTTTCTAGTCTTTGTGGTTAAGAGGAAAGAGTGATAAAATTCCTATTCTCAGTTTGACTAGAATATACCTAGTCCTCGATTAGACTGCGTGACTGGCTCCTGTCAGCGGTTTGTTGTTCATGTTCCATACCACTTACATGAATGTAATCAGGGATAGGTCTGTTATTGTCTTGAGTATCTTGTGTGATGGACTAATCAATGCTAAAATTTATTAAATTCAATTAACCAATATGTTGTTAAAATATAAAAGAAGGAACAAACTTTTATTCTAGTTATTAACTAAAAACGATTAAATGTCGGTCAAGTGCAATCCTAACCACAGAGATGTAGCCGTGCAGTTAATAAACGCAGGTAGTATGTTTGACGTCGTTACTTATTCTCAGTTTACCCACCGCGACATCGATCAGTACCCGCGTACTGGTAAATATGCTCGCCAGCTTAAATGTAGCAAGTGCTCCGTGCTTCAGTTGTTCATTGTAAAGCTGCTGGTGACATCAAATTGAATATGGAGGATATCCCGGAGCATTTACAAGCCCTCCTCCACAAGATAGCTAAAGAGCAGAAGTTCCACGAGTACGAGTTGGACATAAAACCGATCTCGAGCGGCGGCGCGAACTACACGACGCGGCTGTTCGCGGTTAGCATCGCGGAGGCCGCGCGCTCGCTACGCCTGTTTGCGAAGGTGGCGGCCATAGGGTTGAAGATGCGCGCGCAGGCGCCGAAGGTGTACGACACGGAGCGGTACTGCTACACGCAGCTCGTGCACATCTACGAGCGGCTGCAGGAGGAGCATCGCGTGCCGCGCGACCAGCGGCTGGCCTTCTGCGAGTTCTACGGCTGCAACGCCGAGCTGTTTCAGGAGACCATTGTGTTGGCCGACCTGGTGGCGGCAGGCTACCAGCCCTACGACCGCTTCCGCTCCATCGACTGGCCCTACGCGCAAACTGCTGTCACAGAACTAGCCAAACTCCACGCCACCTCCATGGCATACGCGAAATATAATCCTGATGACTTCGCCACGATATTAGAGAAAGTACGAATTGACTGGGCTCTAAATGATCCTGGCATGAAGACGTACTTGGCAGGCATGACCAGTCGCGCTCTCCGCCACGTCGCAAAGGAACACAAACCTAAGTTGGAGAAGTATTTTAAAGAGCTGGACGTGGAAGCGTTCGCGGCCGCGTTCAAGAGCAGTCGGCGTGAGGTGCTCGGGCACGGCGACTACAGGCCCAGTAACCTCATGCATAAGATACTTAACGTGAGTACATTGTGTGTTGCTTTGAGGACCATACATCCGTGATTGAAGACGAACATATCTAGTTGCGCCTCCGTTGAAATAATCTGTCGCGGCCACTACTTTGGTCAATTAATTATCTGCCAACTTACTAGGCCAAAAAAATAAGTATTACTCTCGAATTAAGAACCTCCTTCGTTTTTGGAAATCGGTTTTTGGAAAAGTTTATACTTGAATCATAATTTTATTTCATTCGGATGTGGGTATCATAACTTCATATCAAGTTGTTAACTTATTATATTTAAAAAATATAAAATAAATGAGACTATTCTGTACCTACAGCCGTACGTGAAACTATGAATGCTAGTCTTTTGAAATAAAACAAACCAGTGATATCGCAATTTTAGTATTCTAAAAAAAAAATAGTTATTATGAATAGTTAGTAAAATATATATTGTATAAGTTATTCCTTGCTGAGATGTGTGATGATTATTGAATAAACCTGAGAACAGAAAAACTTTAACTTTAATTCCTAAGATCACTTAATAAATAGTGAAATGAAAATATAATCGGCAGCCGCTGCTTGAACGTAATGATGAGAGGGCGTTTTCGACTCTCATTTGTGTACATAGGCTTTAAAGAATTTACAGAAGTTAAATTCGTTAACAAAGATTATTTAATAACTGTAAATACAGCCGTAAATTACTGACGAAATTTTTATGGAAACAACGTGCGGCAAAGGCGAAAGGCGGCCTTACTATGTTCCTACTGTACACTTTTTACTTAACAATGGCAAAGCTTTGGTGATAACAAAATCGAATGTCCAAGACATCTATCACTTATTAGATTACTAGCTGTCCACCCCGACTTCTCATAGGGTAATTCTTTTTCCCTACAATATTTTAATAATTTTCTTTCATAAAAATCTTGTCCTGATAGTTACAATCACAAAAAAATCTGTTTAATAACTTTTAATTGTAGAATTAAGTGTTGTCAACTAAAAAGCGTACATAACTATCTAATACCGATTTGCCCGTGACTTCGTCCGCGTGATATTCAAAGTATTCAAAGTACTCGATATTTTTATTTTTCTTTCTACACACAACACAACAGACCGTCAGACACACAACGGTTTCAGTTTTTAATCTAAGTTTTATAATCCATAATCAATAGCTACGGCATAGTCAGGTGATGCTAGTCGTTTGTCTTATTTTACCCTTTACCCTTATTAAATTGCAGGACGGCAAGGTGGAGATAAAGATATTGGACCTGCAGACGCTGCAGCGCGGCAGTCCCCTCACCGACCTCCTGTACTTTATCTTCACGGGGTCCGACGAGCAGTTCCGCGCGCGTTACTTCGACCAGCTCATGGAGCACTACTACTCGCAACTCAGCGCTTCCTTGAGGAGACTGCACCTCAACCCTGAAGAAGTCTTCTCTAAGAAGGACTTTGATGCGGAATTGAAAGAGGTAAGCAACATGATCACTTAAAATGAGGGTATCTGTTCCCTCGCCGGATTATGCCTGAGAGCCAACCATGGTCCAACCATGGAGATTTTTATCATTATCTTGGCCGTCGATGTTCACTGCTGAACCTTCCGCATTGAGTTCAAAAAGCTGAAGGTCTGCCGACGCGCAACGTTTGTCAAAACTCTGATATCGATATGATCACCTCATAAGTGGTCATATCAAGAATAAAAATACTTTATGAGTACATCGGAGAAACAAGTCAGCGTCTACTTGGGAAGTACCTATACTTTTTCACAGTTTTTTTGGTGAGTCACATCATAAATTGTGAACCTCCTCCTTCTTTTAGAAGTCGGTTAAAAATAACTTTTACAACTTCTTTAAGCTGTGCGCAACCGGGTCCATATCGTGTCTATTTTGTAAAATGTACCACCCTTATAACATGGAATGCGAATGAAGTATTAATTGTTTAAGTAGGTAATTTAATCCAGTGTTGTATAGCTTTTAAGTACAGACGCCAGCACATCCAGCTACTACAATCTGTCAATTTTCTTTAGAAGATTTTTAACTTTATTGCTAAAGCATAAAGTTCAAAGTAGATTGGGAAACTTTGACAGTTTCGGGTAGTGCTGGCGTCTGTGCAATCACACTTTTATTTCACTCCAACTCGCAATTTCGATAAACAATTGAGCATAAAGTACAATAGTTAATAATGTTATTCAGTGTTCTATTCAAGACATATAACATACGGTATTGTTTAACTTAAAGAAAAATAAAACTTCCCTATGTGACAGTCTACCTACTAGCGTAGGCTTGACGCAGGAATCATAATCAGGAAGCACGGTGTAATCATTAGTACAAACACGGAAGGCCTTGAATATTATATTATGTATGTTACGTATGAAGTATTTGTTCCACGTGTTGATAAACTTCCACCGTCAGCTAGCTACCCAACGTCTACGTGTAACGCCACGGTAAATACAGATAGCACATTGTTTTATGTGTTTATTAGCCTTGCCAAAGTATATAACCGATATAATAACCGATACATACATATTACCTTTATTTAATAGAAACCAGGTGTGTGTTGGAATCAGAATAATAATATAAATGGGCCCGCAGGGCATCTGAGGCGGATGTCGGGGAGTAGCGACCCCGCGGGTACCGAGTGCTCCAGGGAGAGGATACTGTCCCTCATCTCCGGCTCGCCGGAGTGAACCCTGAGGGGGGACAGGTCTCCCGCCTCTGGCTTGCCTTCATTGGCCGTCCAGAGTGGAGTCGCTAGAGCAATGCTCGGAGGGTGAATGCCTCGGGTAAGTGGCGAGTGGGCACAGAGATGCTGGACCCTGGCTTGATGCCGGTTTTAAGGCGCGTGATCTGGGTAGAAAGCCGGCCGGGGCAACCTCACCCTTCAGCCGCTCACGTCCCCGTTGCCCCCTTGTTGCGACTTAGCGACTAGTTCCCGGGGGCCCGGTAAGTGAGCTGGCGAGTCTCCTCCTGCCATTTTTACATGTATTTATTACATTGTTATCGGCAGGGGTCATAGTCCCCATAGTTTTCCCTTCCCTAGTCCACTAGCATCCCATCACAATAACCCAAGTAGATTTTTTTCCATACTTAGCAATAGTTTAGCACAAACCGGGGGTTGTCCTTGGGTACATTTCCATAGTGTATACAGGGATAATCGTCGGTTTTGTGTCACCATTACATAATATTAAAGTTGTCTTAAAAGGGCTTCAGCGTGTTGGCTTCGGCCCCACGTTCGCCTTCCAAAAATCCGGGACTCTATAGTCCCGTGGTCGGAAAAAGACATACAATATAAATGGTGCTACTACAAATTAATCCCTATATTAAACCGAATTAGTGCTATTGCCCTTAGTGAGTATATTTTATTTTAACATATTACATGTTTTTGTTACCTAATCGTCCTATCTATACAATGATCATTTACTACCAGCTAATTAAACGTGTTTATAATGATAACGCGATATGAATCAGATTATTATTTGGTCATAAATCATTAGGAAACACTCTTTTAATGACACGTCATCATCAGCTTTTCTACCCACTGCTGGCCACAGGCCTCCTGTCACAGAAAGGGATTGACCATTAATCACCACGCTTGCTCAATGCGGGTTGGTGATTTCAGACTTTATAGCCCAGGTTTCCTCGAGATGTTTTCCTTCACCTTTAAGCAGTCATTGGTAACTGCACTGCCTAAAAGACTGAATATCAAGAATTATTTTTTTGTTTGAAACAAACAAGCGTATACATGTAGGTAAAGTTCGCTCCAGAAGTTGGTGGCAATAAACACAGATGTAACTTCTAGACACCGACTTCTAGAGCAATGGACCTAAAAGTATTTTTATTTACATTTTCTGCGTTTGAAGTACCTACTTTTTTTGTTTTTAGTTTTTTTGGCAACTTGTCATTACCAGATCCAATCATTGTAAAGTTATTATTACCAAAAGATAATTTTATAAATGTCTGCAACTGTGGCACAACACCTAATAAATAAAATTATCGAAAGGATCCTTGAAGTTAAGAGGGTGATCTTGGTACACCGTCGTGACGATTATTGAAAAAATAAATCACAAAACAATTTATGCAGATAGCCACAAAATAAGTTGATTACATACGATAATGACAATAGCCTATCATCATCTTCCGAGCCTTTTCCCAACTACGTTAGGGTCGGCTTCCAGTCTAACCGGATTTAGCTGAGTACCAGTGTTTTACAAGGAGCTACTGCCCATCTGACCTTCTCAACCCAGTTACCCGGGTAACCTGGCTTCTGACTACCCGTAACGACTGCCAATGATGTTCAATGACAGCCGGGACCTACAGTTCAACGTGCCATCCGAATCACAGTCATTGGTGTCCAAGATATAATTAGAAAGTACATACAAACTTAGAAAAGTTACATTTCAGGTCAGGCAAGTACCTGACCTGGAATCGAACCCACGCCCTCGTACTTGAGAGGTTGGCTCTTTAACCAATAGGCCACCACGGCAATAGCCTATCATCCGCCTTTAATAAATTTGCCTACCAATACCGATGTGTACGCAAAACTACATACATTTAGCTTGCAAGTCACATAATGCATAATTTGCGCAGTTATTAAATACCTGCTTAACTACTAACTGTCAGTTGGACGTTCCTATTAGTTCTGACAAGGACAGCCAAGGGCGCACGTGTTTCTTTTGATTAGCGGATAAACAACCGAGTATTAGGTTTAATAAATTGTTTCAGAAACATGTGACAATCGTAATTGCATGCGCGCGTAATAACTAGCTAACGACATCATGTAGGATACGTACCAACATTGAATGTACCTTCCTATATGTATTGTCTGTTTGTATTGATATATAATGATTTACCTGTACTACTCATAATGTCATAAAGTCATCTCAAGTATGAGGGCGTGGGTCCGATTCCAGGTCAAGCAAGTAGGTACCAATGCAACTTTTCTAAGTTTGTATGTACTTTCTAAGTATATCTTGAACAGCAATGACTGTGTTTCGGATGGCAAAAAATAGATACGTCATCAAGCTATCCTATAGAAGTAAAGACGTAAGTCTGACATCAGTTATCTGTGTGACGCCGTTGACATGTAGGCTAGCCGTATCTTATCTCAACATGCGTTTATATCAACTTGAAGTAGGTCAATGGACTTAGCGTTTGCATGACTCGCAGGGAGTCATTTTGTCATTCCTGCATAGTAAGTATAACTAGTAGAAGTATAGCTATTAGTAGTTAATCAAAGTAAATCAATCAATCAAGCTACTACGATCTGTCAACTTTTCTTAATAGATTTTCAACTTTGTTGCTCACGCATATGGTTCAAATTTGATTGGGAAATTTGACAGTTTCGGGCTTTCGGGAAGCTTGAAGTGCTGGCGTCTGTACCATAATATAATATGTCTTGTATTTCCTATTTATGAATTCACCAACGTTATATCGGGTACCCGAATATGAGTTTCCACTAATATATTTTACTCCAGCATTCGGAGAAAACTTAGTCTATATAAATATATTATTCTGATTTATAAGCTATATTATATGTGACTTATCGAAATATATTCCGTATTTTTTACGTAAAAGAGTAGCATAGTAATCTCTGATCCTAACTTTCAAATGTATCAATTAGTGAAATCTTTTACCTGATCGGGTATTGTCATAATAATTTCAGAAGCTGCCATTCGGGCTGACGCTGGCCACGTTCGTCCTGCCGATCATCACCGTAGATGCGGAGAACGCGCCCACAGTGGATGAGTCCTTAGATATATCTAACTTCAGCGTGGAGAAGACCAGTGATCTATACTGCGAGAGACTCAATGGAGTCGTGAACGACTACGTTAAATGGGGCATACTCAAATAAAAAAGTCAAAAAACATTTAAGGACAATTATGGCCAGTTCTTGAGCAACTTTGTCAGTGGCAGGTACATATATCTATGTAGTTATGAAGTTAAGCTGCCATTGCTCATCAGCCGGCCATTAGAAACTTATAGCACACAAAGTTAACATAAGTGAAAAAGAGCACAAATTATAATTATGATAATGTTGTCTAGTCTATGCCAATGTATTTTGAATGATAACGTAAAATGCTCCCTAGACGCACTGCTTCTTATAACGCAGCAAGGAAATTTGAAATTGACTTAAATTGATATTTGGTGATGGAAATTAAATAATTGTTGTAAAAAAAGTTGACCGAATGTAATAATTTTTCTGTAGGTGTAGCTAGATTCTTTGGGATACTTGTACAGGGAATTAATTTTCCACTGACAAAATATGTTTCAAGTCTTAGTTCTCTCAACGACCACGTCGGCCATGGTTGATGACCAGCCTTACTAAGAATTCAAGAAGTTCATTGATATAGTCTATGTGACAGGTACCTACTGACATTATGTATTTGTAGATCTCATTAAAATTATTTCTATTGATTTATTTGTGTGATCTTAAGGGCAAAATTGTTTACTATATGGTAGGACTATGAGACGGATTTATACATCGTGACAGAAAAAAGAAATATTATGTATTTGAATAAAACAATTGTAAACCTTTTTATAATGAATTGACCAATTTTATCATAAATTGAATGAAATATTGTATAAACTAACTTGATAATTATCTGATTTAATTGAATGAATGATTTTTAAATAAAATTGAATTACATATCACCTGCAATTGTTTTAATGTTTTACACTAGCTTTGAACAGTAGTTGCATCATCTCCCGAGCCTTTTCCCAACTATGTTGGGGTTGGCTTCCAGTCTAACCGGTTTCGGCTGAGTACCAGTGTTTTACAAGGAGCGACTGCCTATCTGACCTCCTCAATCCAGTTACCCGGGCAACCCAATACCCCTTGGTTAGACTGGCGTCAGACTTACTGGCTTCTGACTACCCGTAACGACTGCCAAGGATGTTCAATGACAGCCGGGACCTACAGTTTCACGTGCCATCCGAAACACAGTCATTGGTGTCCAAGATATACTTAGAATGTACATACAAACTTAGAAAGGTGCCATTGGTACTTGCCCGACCTGGAATCGAACCCACGCCCTCACACTTGAGAGGTTGGCTCTTTAACCACTAGGCCACCACGACTTTTTACAACAGTAGTTGCATGTGTATTTGTTATGGAAATAATTGTATCAGTGTCAGATAAGGAAAGATTTTCCAGGTGCGCGAAGTAGTTGCCATGGTACGCGGTGAAACCGCTGGTGGAAGATAGTTATTTATGTGTAGCGCTGATAGGCGTGTTTAAATAAAACTCTAGAGTTGCAGAGAAAATGGTATACTTGTATTTCCATAAACAACGTGTATACTTAAACCTGAAAAACATACAAAAAAAATATCGTGGGGTGATTGACCAATAGGGGCGCGTGCCCCCGAACACAAAACACTGCACTTTCGATAGACACCAGAGGGCGCGCGGGAGCACACGAGAATATGCCACCACTCGAAGCGCGGGACCTCAGTGCGCGCCGGCCGACGCGGCGTACGAATGTATGATTTGACGTCTTGCAGCTACTTAACACGTTGAACGCCACGCGGCCCACCGGTGGGCGATTCAAGCAATCCCGTTCAGGCTTAGTGGAAATCACCAATTCCATCATTTTTCGCTAAAGTTAATATCGACACAAAACAATAAAAAATGACTAAATTTGCATATTTAATTTGATTTAAACAATTTTTCGTGATATTTTCTTAAGGAAACTTGCAATCGGTCACCCGTGAGCCCCGTGGCCTGATGATATAAAATCTCGATATTACGTCTGCGGGGGCCGCGGGGTCACCGCACGGCCCACCGCGCGCGCCCGCAATTCTTTCTATTTGCTAAAATAGTTTCAAAACCCAAAATAATATGTGATTATAATAGAACAAAAGGGGATGATCAGATCGATCGTGATCCACGGATGCCCCTCAAATTGAAGGGTAAAATTTACAAATCCATACGACTTATCGTCATGTATGGATCAGAGTGTTGGGCATTGAAAAAGAGGGATGAGAAAAGATGAGAGAACAGAAATGAGAATGTTGAGATGGATGTATGGAGTAACCAGGATGGATAAAGTGAGGAATGAGTATATCAGAGGAAGCCTGAAAGTAGTACCAGTGACAGAAAAAAAATGGGCATGTCATAAGAAGATGTGAGACACATGCTACAAAGCGTGTATTAGGTATGAATGTGAATGGATGCAGAGATAGAGGTAGACCAAGGAAGAGATGGATTGATGGCCTGAAAGACGATATTATTAAGACGGGAGTGGATAGTAGTATGACTATGAAGTAATATGCCTAACAGAAACGAGTGGAAGAGGAAAACACATTGCGCTGACCCCAAATAGAATTGGGAACAGGGCAGGAAGAATAGAGCAAAAGGGGCCATTGATTTGTCGGACCAAATGGCTGCCTATTCTACACCTATTCATTCAGCATTCAAATCGTACATTTCAGAAAACAGTTATGAGATGGTATGGTAAGAGCAGCAAGAACTTGTCGTCAGTGCTATAAAGAGCTAGCTTCAACCATGGGTAGCAAGTTTGCTAAAAATAAGTCACAAAAATTGATCACTTATTGCGAACAATGTCCCTCCAAACCATCACTTTGCTTGCCTTGTTTCAATAAACTTCTCTAATAATACGTAAGTTTTTTTTTTATTTTAATATTTTCTAGGTCATTTAATTGTTAGCCATTTTTATACATAAATAAACAAGAAAAATAGTACATTTTTTATTCTGTTTTAGGGCACCCCTAACATCTCCTAAGAAATTCGCTGTAATTTTTAATCTTTTCTAAATATTAAAAAACCAAGCTGTTTTGGTTGTTGCACAGGGCCACGCGGGTCACATCTTTACCGTTTTCATTCAATATTAATGCCCCGTAGCTTGTAATCAACGTTTGATGTGAACACCTCGCTCCGGTCACGGGTGTCCCCCGTGGCCCGAACAGTTCAATACAGGGTGGCCCACCGGTGTCCCCCGTGGCCCAAATGACTAACTGCCATTTTTTGCTCGGCGTTCAACGTGATAAATATGTTATATTATATAGCTGAATAGTTTGTTTATTTGCTTGAACGCTTGAGATTTGCTAAACTCAGGAACTGCTTGACCAATTGGAAAAAATCTTTCAGTGTTAGATAGCCTAGCCCATTTATCGAGAAAGGCTTCTTATCCGAGTGCGCGGAGTAGTTCCGAAGGGACGCGGTTGGAATCGCTAGAGGATGCTAGTGCAATATAAAGAGTTGACAAAAAAGTACCTATGTATATATGCCCTTACGTTTCGCCTCTAAGCAAAAGCTTTATTATAAAACATATATTATAGGTACTTTAAAAATGTATGCATAAAATCAGATATGGGCATTGTATTCTAAAATGAGTATATCTGCTCAATAAACCAATGATGCCAATACAAAACATAACCCAAATGGTAATTCTTTAAATCGATTTTCTATCAAAATCCTTTAACAATACCTAAGTATATTTACTATGTTGTTAAGACACACACACTTTATGTTAAGCTTTAGATCCATCTTTATCGAGTGTTTTCACCAATGGTGGCGAAGTATAAAGGCGACACTCTAACTACATGGGGTTTTGCCTATCTTCTTTACGTAGGCGCTAATGTGAGCTCGATAGACAACATCGTCTAGCTAACTTCACTTGTATATACTTTCGTCTACTTATGTTCCGTTTCTTTCTTCCCTGCTAATAAGAAAGAGAGAACGGCGTGCAAACTCAAAATGTATGCGTTATCGCTATGCTAAAAATGTTGAGACAGGGCCAGTTTCACCGGCTACGGATAAGTTTCAGATAGTTTATCAGGTAGATAATTTCATACAAATTTTGTTCCACGCACCCTCATACTCGAAAGGCTGGTGCTTGAACCACTAGCCCACCACGACTTTCTACTTATACTCAAAACGTATTAAATATTAATGTAAACACAAGTTGCACACGCCAAAATGCGTGTGAGCAACGTAACGACTATCGAATAAGTTATGTGTGGTTTTAACTTATCGTAATCTATAGTGCTTATGATTCAATTTTAATTCTTCTTCTTTTTAAACTCTTTCTTTTCTCTTTTTTCTTTCAATTTTAAACTCATGGTAGAGGCAGGACGAGCTTGCCACTTGCACACCCTTTCGCTGTGGTTGCAGCGGGAGGAAGTGTCAGACTTTTAGTGCTTAAAACCCGTTGTGCCGGGCCGCGGTAAGGAGCGCGGACAATCCCCAGCCAGCCGCCCCGGCAGGCTGTAGCTCCGGTGCAAGCAACATATAATCGTTATAAATGAAATAAAATAAGAAATTTTTGAGCGGTCCAGATAGGAATTTTCATAAGAATAATAATTCTTGATTCGTTACTTCTGAGCATTTTACCAAGTTCGTTGGCGTTGGCTTCCAGTCCACATGGATGCAAGGTACTTAGTCGGAAGTATGTTAACTTTGCCGAAAGCCTTGCCTTTTAATATACAACATAGAAACTCAAACTCAATTTTTTTTCAGCACTTTTCGAACCCTTCAGCACTTCGAAGAAGAAGTGACGCAACAAACTTCCCAGCAGCACATGTCTGTCTGTTAGGTTAGAAGTACTCAGTACTTATTATGTTATTCAATATAAACACAATTCTTATTATCTTTCATCCCATCACCCAAGTCATTTGTTTATTTCAGAATGCCCCACTTGACATAATCATCAATGATTCCGTTGAGCCTCTTGCTGTACAAATCGCTGCTATTGACGATGCCGAAGGAGTCAAGTGAGAATGACTCGTCAAGTTGAGGCGCCTTCTCCGTCTCCACCAAGACTATGGCCAAGTTGAACGTAGTTATAATCAGCGCGTATGGTAGTTTCTGCAAAATAATGAAAAATAAAATAAAATATAAATCTTCTGTTTTAACAGTCATTCCTTTGGGCACAGAATATATGCAAAAATATATACAAAAGGTGCACAGTATTTGTTAAACAGTTCTAGCTCAGGAACAGGCAATTTTAGCGAACAAAAATAAGTACGGAAAGAGTTCACCAGTAAGACCCGTGTGTTGTGTAAATAATGTACAAGTCTCACCAGTCTTTTAATTTATGTTTAGAGATAAGTTGTTAATGTTGCGTTTATGCGTAAATACCATAAGCATTATGCATCAGTACCTCTTTCAGTTCATAATCAAAGTCCTTTCTTGAGTAAATCTCGTCAGGGTTGAGGTGCAGCCTCCTCATGCAAGCGCTGAGCTGCGAGTAGTAGTGGTCGATCAGCTTGTCGTAGTACTTGGCGCGGAACTGCTCGTCAGTTCCTGTCATGATGAAGTAAAGCAGGTCTGTGACCGGACAGCCCGCATGAAGAGTTTGGAGGTCCAGCACTTTAATTTCTGTTTTCCCATCCTGAAACAGAAAATGCTTGATTTGTTAGCCCTCATCACTACAAATGATGCCCAGAGCAACTGTTCAGTGGTTTGTTTGAATATTTTCAACCGATTTTCAAAACAGGAGGAGGTTCTCAATTTGGCTGTATGTCTTTATCTTTGTTACCCGATTTCTCGAAGAAGCTTGGACCGATTTCAAAAATTCTTTTAATTTTTTATTTGATAGAGTATGCTTGTTATTTGGTCCCATTTTCATCAGGTCAGGACCTGGTGGTGGAAACACTGAGAAATCGAGGGCGTCTCATGAAAATTGCTACAATATTACAAAGGTTTAGGGAAAATCTGATGATGGAGACGACAGAGGATCGAGGGAACTCCTCAACGGTACATCCTAAATACTTCGTGTTTGGGCTTATTTTATTTGTATTGGCAAGATCTTTACAGCGAAATGGGTAACGACCTCAACTGCAAGGTCCGTGATGCAGGTGCAGTGCAGTTTAGGGAACTCCTTAATGGTTGATAGCAGCTACATAATGTTTGGGGTTATTTTATTCATATCGACAGGATCTTTACACCATACCGTTTTTACCGTATACCGATAAGTATGGCTGCACCATAACCCATGTACTATCTACTACTACTATGGGTTATGAGTGCCAGTGGATGCTCGATGCTGATGGCAAGTACGAATAGGAAGTGTGAAATTAATTTTTTTCAATTACTAAGAAACTAAAAAGCAGAAAATAAAAAAAACTTTTTACAAAATGTAGAAACCGACTTCACAAAATACTTAAAAGTAAAAAAAAGAAATCCTTTCGTCACATCTCTAGAAGTCGGTGTCTCGAGGCTCTTACCGTCACCGACTTCTAGAGCTATGACGAAAGGTTTTTTTTTTACTTTTAAGTGTTTTGTAAAGTCGGTTTCTATTTTTTGTTAAAAGTTTTAAGGGGTCCACAAACTAAAAATAACGCGTAATACATATAAAAAAAAAACAATTGAACAAAGCTCACCTCGCGCACTCTGTGTAACAAGTTGTTGCCCCTGAAGTCTCCATGGATAATCACTTTAGCACGAATTGGACTGAATAACTTAATGAGTACTTCAATTGGATTTTGCAAGACCTTCTCTAGTGCTTGCCTGTTTTCTGGTCTGACTAATTTCAATGCTGATTTTACAGAACGTTCCAAAATAGCGTCCATGTTCATATCGGCCCAATTCAATTTTGTAATTTCCAAAGTCTTTTCAAACTCTTCTGGACTTTCTTCACTGAACGCGAATGAAAGTGCATGTAATTTAGCACATTCTGCAACCGCGGCAGAGGCGTACTCCCAGTCTACTGACTTGAACCTGTCACAGGGTCCGAAGCCCTGCGCCATTAAGTTCTCCAGCACTAGTTTCTCTTGATACAGAGTTTCATCGAACCCGTAACACTTGGTGTACAGCAGTCTGTGCTCCTCAGGCACTCCGTGCTTTTCTTCCAAGGCAGAGTAAATTTTACACAATTTTTTATAAGCAAACACTTCAATGTCGAACAAGTCAAATGATGTGTTGTTTTTAGACGCTTCATTTCGCATTTTTTCACTCATTGCTCCAACTTTGGCGAACAAATGTAGATCTTCTTTATTCTCTGCTCGTATTACCGCAGTATATAATTTAGAAGTGTAGTTCGCTCCGCCACTTGATATTTCATTGATGGTTATTTCAGGGTTCTGGTAATTTTGTTCTTCAGCGATTTTGTTTAACAAATCCGTCAATGTAACTGAGTGCGCCATGTTTGCTCTCTCAATATGTACTGATAATATTAATTACCCGTTAAGTGTATCTAGCAGATGTAACCTTGCTGAGCGATTCGTTATTGGGAAAGTCTGAACATTATTTATACTCTAAATATTGATAACGTTATCAAAGAGATCATTATGATATCAAACGACAGACAGGGTTTTTCGCCACCTTAGGTATAATTAATTACATTGCTTATACCGTTTGTCGGTTGTTGAAGTATTTTTCTAATATACGGAAGGCTTTCACTGAGAAAAACGTTTCTTTTTGTTTTTTAACAGTTTCTTACATCTTCCAATAAACTTCACTTTACAGTTATACCACGCAGTTAACTAATCCTGTCACATAACGTTCGCAGCTCAGAGTTCGATCTAAGAACCCCTAAATCATGTCTCGTCTTAAGTTTATTCTCTATGACGTGTGGCTCGCTGCTTTATAAACAATTACCCCCACCCCCCACCACAAGTGAGGATAACACGTGTATAAGTTATTTGCTGTAAGTCGCAGTCATGTCCCGCATGCAATCAAAACTTTACATTAAAGGATTAGAAATTTAAATGTAACGAGCGTTTTAATTCTTGTGGATTATCCGCTTGGTTTCATTGCGCAACAACGCTCGACGTTTAAGGGCGCGTATTCCAAAAGCTGGCAACGTCGCAAATAGCTGTCAAATATTTACATGTTTTAATTAATTTCTCAATTTTATTTTATGAAAACATAAAATAATACTTTATAGTGCACTAAGAAAGTTAATAGAGAATGCAATTATTAATATCGTAGCACCGAATATATAGTTTATGTAAAAAACGTATTTGGAAACTTTCCATGTGCCTGTTTTATAACTAAAACGTTTGAAACATCAAATTTAGTGTTTTAATTGCAATTCCTATTCAATGTTTTAGTGCACTGCAGAGCCATATGTCTTACTTTCATATAGTAAATTGGCCAAATTAATTAAAACGTAAATATTTGACAGCTATTTGCGACGTTGCCAACTTTCGGTATACGCGCTCTTAACGTACGTACGGGTGCAGTCGCGCGTAGTAGCGACACAACAAACAAATGACTACGCTGAAAAAAACTTGGAATTGTGTTGTAGGTTCGGAATTGTGTTGCAGCCTACCGGAGCTGCGGGATGTTCGCAAGCTAAGCCAGTATCTACGATTAACGATAACAAAACTTCCTGATAGATAATAAGTAGAAACGGTATAATAATAAGTGGTAGGTAATGTTTAAAGGATGTATGTCTGTGAACTCTTTCACGCTACTATGTAGATGAACTTTACGTGTCACTTTGTTTGTGCTCGACAGACTTATAAACTACTTTACGGATTTTATTCAAAGCAGAACATGTGCAGTTTGATTCTTGAAAGATAAGATAGCTGACATCTTATTTTATAGTCGCAATATTATTTTATAGCAAATTATTTGTCTGTTATTATTACAAAAACCTTAACCACGGCAACGCGTGGCTGGGTCTGCTAGTATAGGTCATATATCAGAGTAACACATAGAATACTTTTTATTAATGTGGGAGAAATAATTATCGTGGGACGCGAGTAAAACTGCGGGCAGAAACACGGCTTATCAAATTGATATATAATAGCGACTCATTGTTTTAAAGTTATCTAATCTGTATGGACAGATAAATTCCCAGGTGGTATAATATTATGTAGCTCGGTGCGACCATATGTCTTATCCCGTCATGACGCATAGGCCATATCGCTGTTGAATTTCACAATAACGAGTCTTGATTGCGAGTGGTTATGAAGTGCCCTGCTGGCTCTTCTCCATAAGATACTTACATAGCTGAAAACCGCGCACGTACTACCTTACCCTAAAATCTTCTATCTTCCTCCTACGAGGTGTTTCAAAAGTACCTCAAAGGGGACCATCACCATAGGCCATTCAACGTGGCTTTTTAGATTTTATATATATTTTACATATTGAAATATGTCATTATCACCATCATCATCGTCATAATGTCATATCTCATCCCAACCAGGAGTACGCATGTGCCAAGTAAGCTGATATTGCCCTCTTGCTATCTGTACTGCATTGTGATAATTATGTTTATGTTTGTCTATATTTATGCCGATAAGGTTAAAGGTTTTCAATTATTTTTTAGGTTGTATTTTTGCAGTTTTAGTTTTGTGGTTATTTATTCCTAATTCGTGATCGTCAAGCCAACTGTTGCTGGTTCAGAAGTTTCATGTTGAATAGCTGTAATATATTATCACTAGTTATATTAGTACTGTTATATAATTACTAGGTACTTTAAGTATGTAATCATAACAATAATGAAGTATACTTTGGACGCCAATGACTGATTAAAGATGAAGGAAAACATCTCGACGAAACGAGGGACAGAAATCACCAACCCGCATTGAGCAAGCGTAGTGATTAACGCTCAATCCTTCTCCGTGGGAAACGAGGCTTGTGCCCAGCAGTGGGACGATAAGAAGGTTGATGATGATGGTGTGTTACTTATAATACCTAATGTATACGCCTGCGCAGAATAAAAAAAATCGCAACTGGTTATATTTGCGCCTTGGTAATATTTCATGAGTCTGACAAGTGTTGAGGATTAGGCAACAACGTGCAATCATCAAAATGATCCTATTTCACAAATTGACGTAATTAAAGAAATCCTCATAAAAAACGATTGTCATTATTTCTTGCAGATTTCCTTTGATAAGAAAAGAATATGTATTAACGATGATTTGCATATTTATTCCAGGTCTCTAAGGCTTTATTCATAATGTCATATAATCGAAGCGCAGTTATATATCATTAAAATTAGCCACAAAAATGACTTCCCGAGGGAGAGTTCTAGTTTAGGCTTGTAACAGAAATGAAAGTAATGAAAAGGCCCTCGCTCAGCATATTGCTGCGACCCTACCCGACACAAAGTCCCGGCGCTCATTGTCAAAGAAAGCCGATGTCAACGTGACGTCATACCGGAGATACCTGCCGGAAGAGATTCCAGTGCATTTGTACTTGATTGTTTTATTTTTGTTCTTGTCTTATCAAGTGTTTACATTTTATGTAACAAGAAAAAATTATTACAAAGATAAATGATTATTTAAACAACTTAAAAGAGTAAATAAACTCTTTCGAACAATCTCGCAGCCCAGAAAGACTAGCCCTTAGGGGCTCTAGATACACAACGTCATCAAGACCTCTAAATATTTTGTGTGTTATCGATTAGATAATACTTAAGACGCAATATATTTGAATCATACTGTATAGGCTCTATTTAAGCGCCTTCCAATCTTTCATCGAACAACATTAGGTAATATCGACAAGTGTAGATAAATTTCGTAGAACAGTATAGATAATGTAATTAAATTATTTACAAAATTTGTTTTCGATAAACACTACCTACAAAAAAAAATACTAAGAAGTGGGTGTCTTAGCTAAATCTTATGCCTTTAAATTTTGGGGCAAGTTACATTCGATTTTAACAACAAATTTTGATATGTACAATTGCAGGTAAAAGTAATAGGAAAAAAATATAAAAAATAGTATCTTGTGACTTAGACGCAGGCTAATCATCGCTTACGATTAAGTGATATTTAACACCTATATTTTTTTAAATGCAGCTCAAAGTTATCCTGAAGGAATGCTTGTGTAACTTATGTTTTTGTGAGTGAGTTGCTGGGAAATCATTTAAGAAGACATGACTACTGGCTGGAGGTCTTAAATTCTAGGCATCCACAGGAAATATGTCCGGCTAAGCAGTAAACTGGCAGTAAACTAGGAGGCTCCTAGGCTGAACTGCGAGATGCCATTAAAAAAAAAACTATCAAATTGGTCTAGTAGTCGCATAGCATGACTGCTTTGCACGGGGTCTCGGTTTCTATTTCCTGGTCGGCCGAAATGGCTTTGTGGATATGAGAATGAGGGAATCGGAAATCTCCTCTGCCCTGCTTAGGTGGATGATCTCCTCAGAGAGAACAGCCGCAGTGGCCGACTATTTGAGAGAATGCCATTATTACATAATTATTGGGTACTAATCAAATGCTTTACTTAGATTATCATCTTATCAAGCTGTAAAAAGTATACAATCTTAATCACACTATTAAATCGAAAAACATTTTTTATAGTCAGGGCATAATCAGTGCTAATTGAGAGTCCAATCATGGCGAACACGGAGGAGTCTCTGAGAAATTTGTTGAACAAAATAGCCGAAGAACAAAATTACGAGAATCCTGAAATAAGCATTAATGAAATATCTAGTGGCGGAGCGAACTACACATCTAAACTATACACGGCCATCATACGAGGGAAAAATAAAAAAGACCTTCATTTATTCGGTAAAGTCGCAGCAGTGGGTGAAAAGTTCCGAAGCGAAGCACCTTTCGACTTCTTTGGTAATGAGAGATTGGCGTATATGGAACTATGGAAAACTTACGCGGATTTAGAAGAAGAATATGGAGTGCCCGAGGAGCACAGAGTACTGTACACAAAGTGCTATGGGATAGATGATACGCCGTATAAAGAGATCCTTGTATTGGAGAATTTGGTAGTCCAGGGTTACGAATCCTTTGACAGGTTCAATTCAGTTGACTGGGAGTATGCCTCTGCAGCGTTCACAGAATGTGCCAAACTGCACGCACTTTCCTTTGCTCTACGCAAACATCGCCCAGAAGAATATGATAATTATTGCAAAAGACTTAAAGCGATTTGGGATCAGATTGACATGGGAGCTATGTTTGAAAATTCGATCAAAATAGCATTAAATGCTGTAAACCCAGAACACAAAAGAGCATTTGAGAAGTTTATGAAGAATAGTACAGCGCAATTCATCCAGAAGTTATTTGAATCTGATAGAGCTCAGGTCATCATACACGGAGATTTCAGGGGTAGCAACTTGTTGCACAGGGTGCGCGACGTGAGTATATTTATTGATTACATTTTCTGCAGTATGTGTTTACAGTTTTCCTTATTACAAGTGCAAATTTTAATTCAAATAATTCCTAACTTAAAATTGTATGATTTTGTGGAATACGTTCCTGCTAACGCTACTCCTAACCTTTGATCCTGTTGTGTAGGTCCTTTTGAATATTTTTTTTAAATATCACTTTTTGTTTATTTAAGGACGGAAAAGTAGACATTAAGGTCCTTGATCTACAAACGCTGTTGGTGGGGTGCCCGCTCGCAGACTTGATTTACTTCATCTTCGCGGGCTCTGATGAGAAGTTCCGCTCTAAATACTTCGACAAGCTGTTTGATTACTACTACAAGCAGCTCAGCGCCTCCATGATGAGGTTGAACCTCATCCCCGACGAGATTTACTCCAGGGAGGACTTCGAATACGACTTTAAAGAGGTACGGATTTTTAAGGTTTCTGTATCTAATCTAATAGTTAAAGAGGCAGAGATTTCGGGAAACCATCTAAGGTTCTCACGATATTGTCACTTCTGATCGTAGAACGAACTAAGTACTTACTCCACAATATTCTTTTCCAGAAACTGCCGTATGGGTTGGCAATGGCGTTGACCTCGCTGGCCGTTGTTACAATTGATGCGAAGGATGCACCGAAGGTGGACGAGTCTCTCGGAATCACCAGCTTCTCCGAAATAAAGCCGAACGACCTCTACAGAGAAAGGCTTAATGGAATCATTAACGATTATGTTAAGTGGGGCATTTTGTACTAGGGTGGAACCAAGGGTGTATCAAACACATGTTTTGTAGTCAGATGGATCCAGTTATGAGGACCAGGTCATAGCGTGTTGTTCAAGTGTAGTAAATATCCGAGTACCAGTTAAAGTACAGAATTAACTATATCTACCAATTTGGTTGTTTTGCTTTTGTAAGATTGTGTTTTTAGATTATTTTTTCTAAGTAGAGCACTATCGTAGATACAATATAACTTTTATGTTTTACTTTTTTGTAATCATTTAAGTAACTCGTTAATAAATTCTTTCGTTATTAATTCTACCTAGTATGTGCTGAAAATCGGCGCTATGGCACTAATTCTTGGGGTTGGGGTAGCAGCAAATGCTGAGTATGTCCTTTTATGCGCACGCACGACATGATGCACATTAGCAAATGAAACTGAGTTTGACTAATATGACACTTTAGTTTTATTGGTATTTGCTTGATAAATAATATTACTAAAAAAATCTGTCCATTGATAATGAACAAAGGGTACACGCATTTTCGTACAATATGTGGACCATAGAGGTCCGAACACGAGTCTTATACAGTTATAACAAATTATTTTCGTGATTGATTCTCTTTTTACAACTGTTTTATTATTTAATTTTTTGTGCGTTTTCTGTGTGTGTAAAATATTAATTGTGACAAATAAATAATTAATAGGGGATCATAAACCAATTTATTATTATTCTGAATTTAAAAATTAAATATTTCTCATAGCCAGATATTGTCAACTTAAAAATAAAACGCGGGAAATGAAAAATACAGTTTAGCCATAGTTGAAACTTTTCTATTCTCAGCTAGGACATTCATTGAAGAAAATAATCATTCACTGACATAAAAAAAAACTTTGTTAGAGTTCTGTTATTCAAGATCATTTTCTATTCTTATTTAAACTTTTTTAAATAGTGTTACTTGCAAGCGCGTTAAAAAAACACTTTTGTTTAAAGTATAAAATATTATTTTTCTTTTATTTATTAACATTTTTTTAAAACAGTTTCTAAGATAATAAATTTTAAAATACACTCAAAAATATAAAAACTGGTGGCAGAAGATAAGATAATTTTAACGAAAGTAATGGTGATACATAACTGACAATTTTATTATCCCTGTAATCATACATTGTAGAAATATACCCAAAGACAATCCCCCGGTTTGTGCTAAACTACTTCATTTATTGTGATGGGATGTTAGCAGATTTAGGAAGGCCAAACTACGGAAACTATGACACCTACAATACATGTAAAAATGGTAGGTGGTGATTCGCCAGCTGACTTAATAGGTGAGGTTACTTTAAACGCATATCACGCGCTCCCTGTGGGTTCAGCATTACCGAGCCACTCGTCACTTGCCAAGAGGCATTCACATCCGAGGACTTCCGAGGAGAGCTATTAACTCTGCTCCAGCGGCTCCACTCTAGACGGCCAGAGAAGGCAAGGCGGGCGGGAGACCTTTCCCCGTCATGGTATCGCTATACAATTCCTGGCACACGCTGTCGTTTAGTTTTTAAGTCTACATATAAGTCGTGATTGGAGGCCTAAAATGTATGTTTAGGTTTTCACAGGAAAGTCCGGTTAAGCAGTACACGGCCTCCTAGGCTGAACTGCAAGAATTCACATATAAAAAAATACTTTGAGTGTTTGTTTTTCTGTAAACAAGTTCTTATGTATTACGGTAGAAAGAAGGTCGAAAGTGTGAACAGTATTTTCTCCGTCATCCGCCTCAGATGCCATGCCGGCTTTTATTGCGGGTGTTTGTCTTGTGTTTCTATTTTTTATACACAAACGGCAACTTAATATATTTAACAAAATATTTTTTTTAAATTTAATTACAAGCATACAGTTTTCAGATTTTTACATGTATTTGTGTTCTATAAAGACGTTGCTTGCCAAATTTCATAGTTGGACGTGAACGCGAAATAGTTTAAGACTTAAAATTTTCTTTGAGATAGGGACGGTAAATAAACTGCCGAGTGGGTTGGCACTTTTCTTTTGCGTTGTGACAGTTGATGTGGACAGGTTAGGGAGGATAGGAGGAAGCGACAGTTGACGGCACTCTGAACCTCTCTCCTCAACGTAAGGAATCTAATACCTTCGAACATAAGCGAGCCCCTAGGGGAGCGCCACACGACTCCAGTCTCGGTATGGTGGTTGGATTCATTGGGGCCACTCGAGCTTTAGCACACAACAACCTAACTGTAACTTTTCAGAGCGCAAGTAGATACATGCCGCGTAGGCTTGTTGTTAGGCATCCACAAAACAATGTAGTTCTATAGTCTAAGGATTGTCACATAAAACCCAACGATCTATATTAATTTCAGATAAACATGAAAATTCCTTCAAAAGGTTAGACCACTTCTTACAAAATTCAACTGGTACTGGTTCGTCCCAGTCCAGTTTTGCAGACCATAACTGCTGTAGTAAAATGTTAGGTACTATAATACAAGGGCTTAACAGTCCTAAAGGATCAAACTACTGAGATATGACGATGATAATAAAATATATTGAGTTTATAATAAACTTTAAATAACTACATATCATGTAAATGAAACAACATTAATTTTGTACTCCAGTTTTATAAACACTTCTCCCGCATAGCTGTCACTCACCCTATACTGGTGGTATTTTAAATAATACTTACGTAGTAATCTTTTCAAATACAATGAATTTATATTAATTTTCAGCTTTTTTTTATATCGTCCGACCCTGATAGTTGTTACATAAGATAAAAACAATTTTGAACAACTCATTTGCAAATAGGAGGATTTGAAAACCTGCAAGGAACGATGAGTGTTCGTTTTATATTAGCACTTTATCATCATCATCATATCGTTCAAGCCGTATCCGGCAACGGCGACTCCTAAATGTCTAACCCGGGTCGTTGTTATGATAGGCTCTAATGTGGCTAGCAAAACCGAACTTCGATCTAAAGGTCCTACATGGCACACAAAACTTACTGACCATCAGAATTAACTGTGTAGTTGTAGGAGGGCTTTGGTCGGGTATATATATTAGCACTTTAAAGATTATAACGTTAGCATGTCTGAGGACTAATAAAAACATCGGTCAAGTGTGAATTGGAGCCACGCACAGAAGTTCCCTTACCATTGTTGACCGAACGACTATCTATGGCAGGCCCCAAAAATATTTATTTAGTTTTAGTTTTATTTTTTGTTATACTGGCAAAATAAATACATCATTCTGTCTATCCTGTCAGGGGTCATGAGATGCAGAAGGTCCGCGAAGTATTAGTATTGCGTCCGGCCTCGTTGGACTAGTAGTCGCATATCGCGACCTCTGTAAAAGGCGTCTCGGGTTCGATTCCCATTTTGAAAGACTTTCATAAAGCAGCACGGAGGCTGGAAGTTGGTGATTGGTACACCCGTGCATCGGAGAGCACGTGAATTCTATTTTTGCGATCTATCTTTTTTCAATATTACCTATTGTATATTGTTGTATGCTAAGTTATAGCATATTATTTGTCTAAGGAATTATTCGTCTGAATAGATTAGATAATTTATATATCTATTATGTTTCAATTTGAAAAGCAGTGTATCTATAATAACACTACCTACTCGTAGCTTGCACTCGCGGTTTTGTCGTGCGTTACGAGGGGCAACTTAAATCCATTTAGTATTTAGTAGTCATTAAGCATTTATACTACTAGTAAGATATAATGTCTTATATAAGCTATAATGTTCTTCCAAGTCATCGAACAGCAGCCACCATTATGTGTTTTGCCGTCTTGATGTATTTGCAGAGATGCATGAAAGATAATAATGTTAAAATGTTTAATTTTTTGTTAGGATGCATTATTGAGTTAAAATGAGTTTTCATTAACTATTGTGTAATTGGCTTCGCCGCTTGGCTTGGCCGCGTTGCCCACCGTCGAGACGCCTTGCTCCGTGACGCCTAGCGCCAGGACGCCAAGCGTCTTTACGTCTAGCGTCGGGACGCCTAGCGTCTTGATGCCTAGCGTCGGGAGGCCTAGTGTCGGGAAATGAAGCGTCGGGACGCCTAGCGTCGGGACACCTAGTGTCGGGAAGCCTAGCGTCGGAACGCGTAGCGTCGGGACGTCCAGCGTCGTAACGTCTAGCGTCGTGACGCCGAGCGTCGAGACGCCTAGCGCCGGGACCCCAAGCGTCGTAGCGTCTAGCGTCGGGACATAATATGATTGTTGGCTGTGGGTTCGATTCCAGGTCGGGCAAGTACCAATGCAACTTTTCTAAGTTTGTATGTACTTTCTGGACACCAATGACTGTGTTTTCGGATGGCACGTTAAACTGTAGGTCCCGGATGTCATTGAACATCCTTGGCAGTCGTTACGGGTAGTCAGAAGCCAGTAAGTCTGACGCCAGTCTAACCAAGGGGTACTGGGTTGCCCGGATAACTGAGTTGAGGAGGCAAGAGGCAGTCGCTCCTTGTAAAACACTGGTACTCAGCTAAATCCGCTTAGACTGGAAGCCGATCCCAACGTAGTTGGGAAAAAGGCTCGGGAGATGACTAGCGACCCACCTCGGCTTCGCACGCGGACAGTTAATGGTCTAGGTATCTAAATAAATTTCAATAAATAAATTTATTTCAATAAATAAATTTATTTCAATAAATAAATTTATTTAGATACCTATCCTCATGAAAATTTGGTATTGTAATAAAAATAATATCGCAAAATATTCAATAAACACAAAAGCGGAGTCTAATATATCATGGATTACCGGGATTAGGGACCCGGTTCCACCACCATCAAACATAATAAAACTTTTTACAAAAAAAATAAAACCGACTTCTAAAACGCTGATAAGCAAAAAAAATACTTTTAAGCATATCGCTCTAGAAGTCGGTATCAAGAAGTTGCAGCTGTATTTATTTGGACACCGACTTCTAGAGCGATGTGCATAAAAGGTTTTTTTTCAGAGTTTTAGAAGTTGGTTGAATTTTTTTTTGCAAAAAGTTTTTATTTTTGTTTTTTTAGTGTCAAGGTTCAAAACCGTGTTTCGTCATCCATGTATACACTCCATACCTGCTATAGCTATCATAACTCAAGTTTGTGGCAAATTCTCACTCACTGGCCACAGAAGATTATAACGTCATCATCCACAAAAATCAAACAAATGCTCACAAAATGTAAAAGTACTCAACCAAATTGGATGAAATTTTAATGGAACCAAATGGCAAGTATACTGCAAAACAAAAAAAGAATTACACTAATCGGATTAGAAACCTCGGAGTAATCGGTGTACATACATAAAAAAAAAACATACCGGCCGAATTGAGAACCTCCTCTTTTTTTGGAAAAGTCGTGGTGGCCTAGTGGTTAAAGAGCCAACCTCTCAAGTGTGAGGGCGTGGGTTCGATTCCAGGTCGGGCAAGTACCATTGCAACTTTTCTAAGTTTGTATGTACTTTCTAAGTATATCTTGGACACCAATGACTGTGTTTCGGATGGCACGTTAAACTGTAGGTCCCGGCTGTCATTGAACATCCTTGGCAGTCGTTACGGGTAGTCAGAAGCCAGTAAGTCTGACGCCAGTCTAACCAAGGGGTATTGGGTTGCTCAGGTAACTGGGTTGAGGAGGTCAGATAGGCAGTCGCTCCTTGTAAAACACTGGTACTCAGCCGAAACCGGTTAGACTGGAAGCCGACCCCAACATAGTTGGGAAAAAGGCTCGGGAGATGGTAGATGGATGGTCAAAAAGCCTACCGAGGTTGTAAGCTTGTTCGAAATAATAGACCCACGCCTCCTCCGCGGTTACATATGTAGGTAGGGAGACGCTCAAGTAGCACGCGGCAGGCACTGGCGTGGGGCAAGCACATTATTGTCAGATGTTCAGTTTTGACTAATTTATTTCTCTCTATAATTTATATCTCTTGAATGAAACAACCAAGTAGAATAATTTAATTAAAGTGATCTGCAGCTACTGTAACTACCTTTAATATATGGAGTCTAATTTCACCCAATATTTTAGTTATCTTTTGGAACATAAAAAAGTAGTTAATAATGACGAAACTATAATATCGCGGACTTTTTGTTGACCTTTTTAAGGTGAACAATATGTAGTACATTAGTTTGATTTATCTCGTGGGGTTCGGCCAGCGTTTGCAATTATATTGCAGCGCAAAAAAAAATAATTATGATACTCCATTATAGAAATTTCTATAATTTATCATTGTTACACATGTAAATCTTTCTCTTGAATCACTCTATCTATTATAGAAATACTTCAAGATCCGCAGCGTAGCTTTAAAGATTTTAGCATACACTGGGAGATACAACTACTGCGATCTTGTTATATACCATGTAGTGATATGTGTTTTTTTTTATCAGTTGTGTTGGCTACACAAGCTAATCAACATCTTATCTTGTGGCCAACCCACCGTCTGTGAAACAGGTGTACCGTCAGAAAAAAACCCCAATGCTAGCTAGGTCGGGGTTTTTTTGTGTTGGTATGTTTTGTGTTTGAGATTGTTCGATTTTATTATTAGAGACTCTGACTCTACATATATAGATATTGTTTAAGGTCTGACTATGAAACCGAAAAGACACAGATTTTTTGAAATCTCATTATTTGGATTGATTGTCATCTGCATATGAATATCGACTTCGATATAAGATAGTATATAGCCTCCGATGATGGAACCAGAAGGCTACTGGTACCGGCTGCTTGCATTTGTTTTCATGGGAATTTTATTATTAGGTATTATGTAGGACAATGACCTCTTGCAAACCATCCCGCAGTCCCGGCAGAAGGCGACATATGACATCAAGTTTGACTTATACATATTATTTATAATTATATTAAATTACGAGGCTCTAGTGGCTCGAAAAAAATTGGGTGACTAGAAACTAAAACTAAGCCAATATCACCCCGGATTGATACTGTATGAAGAAAGTGCAGAACTATGATCTTAAATTCAAATAATGTCAAATTAACATAAACCAACCCAAGTAATAAACTATAATATATACTGGGAATATTTCAAGTGCGTATCACTTGCCATTATCAACATTACAGATTTCGGTTCATGAGATAAAGCTCGCTGATACAGGGCCAGACGGACAGATGGACAGGGGATGTCTAAATCTGAGTAATTGAGTAACTCTAAAAAGTAAATGATGTGCTGTTTCTTACAAAATAAGTTTAACAGAGCAACATAATTATGTACCAGACGCTGTAATTAATTATATAGTGGTGAAAAAAACACGTATGTTTTATAATATCATAACATCTCATCGATAGCGTTATCACTACTTAGACGTATAAATAATATTGAAACTTCGTAGCGAGGTTATAACTACTGTATACACTTAACGGGTAATTAGTATAATCAGTACATATTGAGAGAGCAAACATGGCGCACTCAGTTACATTGACGGATTTGTTAAACAAAATCGCTGGAGAACAAAATTACCAGAACCCTGAAATAACCATCAATGAAATATCAAGTGGCGGAGCGAACTACACTTCTAAATTATATACTGCGGTAATACGAGCAGAGAATAAAGAAGATCTACATTTGTTCATCAAAGTCGGAATGATTAGTGAAAAAATGCGAAATGAATTTTCTACAGGCGACGGCCCTGCTATAAACATTTTTGACACAGAACGATTTGCTTACACAAAATTGTGTAAAATTTACTCTGCCTTGGAAGAAAAGCACGGAGTGCCTGAGGAGCACAGACTGCTGTACACCAAGTGTTACGGGTTCGATGAAACTCTGTATCAAGAGAAACTAGTCCTGGAGAACTTAATGGCGCAGGGCTTCGGACCCTGTGACAGGTTCAAGTCAGTAGACTGGGAGTACGCTTCTGCCGCGGTTGCAGAAGGTGCTAAATTACATGCACTTTCATTTGCGTACAGTAAAGAAAGTCCAGAAGACTTTGAAAAGACTTTGGAAACTATAAAATTGGATTATGCCGATATGAAAATGGAAGCTATGTTGGAAGGTCCTGTTAAATCAGCACTGAAATTAGTCAGACCAGAAAACAGGCAAGCACTAGAGAAAGTCTTGCAAAATCCAATTGAAGTACTCATTAAGCTATTCAGTCCAATTCGTGCTAAAGTGATTATCCATGGAGACTTCAGGGGCAACAACTTTTTACACAGAGTGCGCGAGGTGAGCTTTGTTTATTCCATTTTGTGTATTTGTATTATGCGTTATTTTTTAGTTAATTTTTAGACACGGTGGCGGTGCTATGCCCTATATCGTATTAGGGTTAACAAATCAATCATTTTCTGTTTCAGGATGGGGTAATAGACATTAAGGTGTTGGATCTCCAAACTCTGCAGGCGGGCAGTCCGGTCACAGACCTGCTTTACTTCATCATGACAGGAACTGACGAGCAGTTCCGCGCCAAGTACTACGACAAGCTGATCGACCACTACTACTCGCAGCTCAGCGCTTGCATGAGGAGGCTGCACCTCAACCCTGACGAGATTTACTCAAGAAAGGACTTTGATTATGAACTGAAAGAGGTACGGTTAATATTTGAATGTTCGTTTATTTTTATAAAGTTATTTATGGTATTTTTGGTTTCCAAAATCGAACGCAACATCGTCCTGAGAGGGAAAAGCATTACGGATGGCTCTTTTATTAAAACGGTATACCGATCATGAACTTATGAACAATACCTTCTTTTACACTATTAATTCGCACATTTGTTCGCGAATAAAATAATATGTACACGCCCACTGCAGGCTAGCACGTGTTCGCGTACTCAGGCTGCAGCTTCAAGCAAACATTTTCACACTTAATTTGTTACTGTTAGCTACAACGGATAGTTCAAAAGAAACTTTTTTTGTTGTGTACAATATTTGTTGGCATGATTTGATTTCTAAGCTAATTTATATATTAAGATAATACTATACGTAACGTTATTCGATACATAGTATTAGATACATAAAGTATTCAATTTTTTGTATCATCATAAAGCAATATGTGTATGTATATAAATATGAAGTTCAATAGGCGTTCCTCAGGGATCAATTTTGGGTCCATTTTATTTTATTGACGTTAGTCATTGCTGTAAGTTAATGTCCTATAATATAATACTGAAAGAAATATCGATCAAACTACAAACCGGCATGTCGGTTGTGGGGCTGGTTGCAAGTCAGTATGAAACCTAATCTACGTTAATAGTTTTTTTTTAACTGTTGTCATATTATTTTCCAGAAACTACCATTCGCGCTGATTCTGACCACTTTCCACTTGGCCATAGTCATGGTGGAGACGGAGAAGGCGCCTCAAATTGACGAGACATTGGAAGTTGAGTCATTCAGCGTCGACAATAGCAGCGATTTGTACAGCAAGAGGCTCAACGGAATCATTGATGATTATGTCAAGTGGGGCATCCTGAAATAAAAATAAACTGGGAAATGGGGTGAAATATAGTGTTTTATGTTTTACGTCCCAGTCTAGGCTATAGGAAAATTAAGAAGTATTTGTATGATTCAAAATAAAATTTGATATAACTGCTCAGCATAGGAAGAAATCTACAAAGAAATATATTGTTTAAACCTCTGGGATAAGGGTAATTGGATTAAGGCAGTTGCTCCATGTAAACTCAGCTGCAGCCGGCTTGACTTGATCCTAACAAGGTTGGGAAAAGAAGGTTAGAAAAATTAAGAATCATTATTAATTCCTAATGCTAAAAAACGTCCTTATTTTATTTTTATACGAAGATTTTAAACACAAATGTACAGAATCTTGTGTAGTTGTCACAGTTAGTACTTCCATGTTGAACTAGATGGCGGTGTATGTATGTATTGTCACTACAAAGGTTTCACACAATTATCAGCCAGCTGATTTACGCGGGAAATACACTTACGAGGATACAGGTGCACTTTCTATTCTCCTACTTTAGGCGCAGTAATGAACTTTACGTACTCTCCGAGGTGTTCTCTCTAGTATATAAATTAAAATCTTCCAGAGTCCGGGCTGCTTTGTGAAATTTTCTTAAAACTAGTTATCTTACCTGCTGTTTCGAATCTGAGATCCCTGCGGCCATAACTGAAAAATACTTATAATATTTAAATGGTTTAGCCGTTAATTTTAAAGAAACGTGCCTAAGAACTGCTGTTGGCAAGCCAGTTTAAACTAATAAAATAGCAAATCAGTCCATCTGTTAATGTGCTGCCGTGCCACGCCAATACTGCTGCGTCCGGGGTTAGAAAATATTTTATACTTCTTACCCATGATTGACCACATGTGCTTCGGTTGGCACGTTAAAATGTAGGTCCCGGCTATCATTGAACATGCTGTGCAGTAGTTACGTGTAGTCAGAAGCCAGTAAGTCTGACGCCAGTCTAACTAAAGGGTATTAGGTTTCCCGGGTAACTGGGTTGAGGAGATCAAATAGGCAGTCGCTCCTTGTAAAACACCGGTACTCAGCTGAATCCGGTTAGACTGGAAGCCGATCCCAACATAGTTGGGAAAAGGCTCGGGAGACGATGATGGCTCACGATGGTCTACGAGAGTTTCTATTTATAGCTCTATTTATTAATTTTGACGTCAAAGAAAACCGCAGGTTTCACTAGACTGAGTTTTATTTAAAATATCATGATCCATTTTATTTAATAATACTTAATAATTAATTCAATTTGCAGACCTAGGTCCAAAAATGTTAGTAAATGCAATAAACTCATAAAACTATTGTTAGTAAGTACAAATACAATAAAAGAAAATAATATATAATATCAAAGACAAGATTTAAGAATAAATTTTCATTAAATTAGTCAATTCAATACAAGTAACAATTGTTTCCTCTTATCTTTTGGTACAAATATATAAGATTCATAAATTTCTTATTTTATTTACTTGCAGATAATAATCTCCCACTAAAGATTCAACATTATATATACGATACAGAGCATTATTTTATGTTTTCATAAAATAAAATTGAGAGATTTAGATAAATTAAACTGACATTATTTTAAGATGCTTTACAAAATGAATATGATAAATATTTAATTTTTGGCCTAGTCCACATCCCACTGTCCTTTCAGAATCAGAATCAGAATCAGAAATCGTTTATTTGCATAATGTATGTATACAGATATGGTGGTAGAATCCTTAAATGTTTACTGACTTGTTTAATGATTATTTGAGTACGCCCCACCTAACGTAGTCGTTCACGATTCCATTGAATCTCTCGGAGTAAAGGTCGCTGGTCTTCATGGCCATGTCAACCATCTCTAGAGACTCGTCCACTTTGGGCGCGTCCTCCGCGTCCACAGTGACGAGCGGCAGGACCAGCGTTGACAACGTCAGCCCGAATGGCAGCTTCTGAAATTGCACAATAACATGTTGAGACAAAACATTTAGTCGGCCAAGAGTTTGATCCTGCTGATAAATCAGTAAGGAGATGGTAGTGCGCACAATCATCGGTATCTGGCCGCTGTTAGGTCGACTTAATAGTTTGATTGGATTTCTGATTATATTTAAACTAAACTGCCAACCAACCATCGGGACACCTATCCCCTTATCTTCTGCCGCATAAATAGTTATGCACTAATAGTTATGTCAATATTGTGGTTACATCACCGCGGCTTTAAACGAAATGATCAGCAGAACTCCTTTCAACAGCTAATTTGATTAATATACTTTCGACCAATAGGACTACAATAAAAGATATTAATAATATCTATCGAATGTCTTATTTATCAAAAGAATGAGCAATATTGTGACGTTGGTATTACATGTCATCTTTTAAGCCTTATCTTTTAACTCATCAATGATCTAACGTATCATTGATGAGTTTTAATATATATACTTTTGTCGTAATAATTTGATTGATATGTCGTCACTGTTGTTAACAAGTACTTACGCTGGTTGTTATTAACTATATTATGGAAACGATGGTTAGTTAACTAAATGTTACATTTTAAAATACGGCAATCCGACACGACCGGAGAGAGATCAGGCGAAGGAGCGACATTTACGTGCTCTCCGATGCACGGGTCAATCAATCAGCAACTTCCAGACTCCAGGCTGCTTATGAAAGTTTCTCAAACTCACAAAGCGATTTCGGCCCGAACCGGGATTCGAACCCGAGACCCCGTGCACAGCAGTCGTGGCTTGCGACCACTAGACCAACGAGGCAGTAATTTTGTATAAAGATAGCTAGAGGCATAAAGGCACTCTTTCTTATCCGGTTGTACCGCAGGGAACAAAAATAGTGTACCTATATTTTGTTTTATTCAAAAAGACAGTAGACGAGCAGACTCGAGCACAAACGTAGTATTTATGAGAACCGAGGCGAGGTAATATGTATGTAATAGGTTATATCGGTTATATACTTTGACATAGCTAATAAACACATAAAACAATGTGCTATCTGTATTTACCGTGGCGTTACACGTAGACGTTGGGTAGCTAGCTGACGGTGGAAGTTTATCAACACGTGGAAACAAATACTTTATACGTAACATACATAATGTATCTGTATTATCAGATTAATACTCAAGGTTGTATGACAACAATATATAGTAGTAGGTAATAATATGATGCTTCTTCCTAGATCTAGCCTATGTTTAGATACTTTTAAAATTAAAAATACGATGTATCAGGGTAAAAAACAGGTTATGGTTCTTAGATAGCTGTAAACTTCTATTTCAAAAAAGTAAAATACTTCCATTACCATGTATGTATATAAGAGCCATAAGCTATTTTACACAAAAACAAATGTCTCTGATTAAAAACGTAACGAAGGTTTTAAGTGACAGAAAAAGACTAAGTTTAAAAATCTACTTCATCAACCACCTTGTTGCAAAGACATTTATAAGAAAAATGTGTTTAATATGTGTATTTAGATATATAACAACTTGCCCGAAGAGTCAAAATTGTTACAAGGCAATGTTTTTAATAAAAAAAAATTATGGAATATGAAAATTTATGATAGCTGATAAATAATTGCACAATATTTAATTATGTAGGTATAAATATATTTGCACGTCTGCTTGCAGGCAGAATACAATTATATTTAGGCTTTAAGACCTAACCTTTACATTAGTGTATTTCTCGCAAATAAACATTTGAATTTGCTACATTGAAAAGTAATCTTTTCTTTTCATTATTTATTTATTTATTATACTTTATGCACATACAATGTTTTACAGTATCTGCTTAGTCTTTTCTGAACTATGTTGGGGTTGGCTTCCTGTTTTACCAGATGTAAATAAGTACTAGTAGAAGTCAAATCATGAGTTGCACCTTGAGGTTAAATTAAAACCTTGTTAGGTCAGAACAGATAAGAACTAGGAATCACATATTTATTACCTGACCGACTTCCGGTTAGTAAAACGATGTTTTGAGTGGTGAGTACACATTGTGTTCCTCTTATTATGTAGATTAAGAACCCTAATTAAGTTCAGTTCGGGCACGATTGTTAGTGTGGCAACGGTTTCCTTAATAAGTGGCGATGCTACTTACATCTTTAAGTTCCGCATCAAAGTCTTCCTTAGAGAAGACTTCTTCAGGGTTGAGGTGAAGCCTCCTCAAGGAAGCGCTGAGCTGCGAGTAGTAGTGCTCCACGAGCCGGTCGAAGTAACGCGCGCGGAACTGCTCGTCGGACCCCATGAAGATGAAGTACAGGAGGTCGGTGAGGGGACTGCCGCCCTGCAGCGTCTGCAGGTCCAATATCTTTATCTCCACCTTGCCGTCCTGCAATTCAATAAGGGTAAAGGGTGAAATAAGACAAACGACTAGCATCATATAATTGTTCCCTGGGGACAGTACTGGGAAAGATAGTCACCGGTTCAAGCGTACTTCGCCCACCAGGAGATTGAAAACCTGCTTAGTATTCTGGAGATCGGCTTTATGTCCAACTCGTACTCGTGGAACTTCTGCTCTTTAGCTATCTTGTGGAGGAGGGCTTGTAAATGCTTTCGGATGTTCTTAAACATGGACCACGGAGTACTTACTATACTATATTACACTATTACTGAACACTATACTATATATAGCTGACATTACATAGAATCTATAAGTAATGGATAAATAGATAATACTCTTTATTATGAACACCAATTTTAAAAACAAAGTAAAACTAAATATCAAAGGCAAAGTTAACGGCGCCACAATGGGCTGTCTTATCGCTAAAAGCGATCTCTTATCTTACAAGGCCTCTTTCGGAAGGAAATTAAAGTAAATAATCAGACTCACCTTCCGAACCCTGTGCAGCAAGTTGTTGCCCCTGTAGTCTCCGTGGATGATGGCTGTCACTCGATTATCTTCATAGTAGTCCATGAACACCTCCTTCACACTTCTGTTAATGAAATTCTCGTACGCTGTCTTATGCTCCGGCTTGATTACATTCAATGCCAGTACAATTCTGTTTTTAAGCATGTCATCCACAGGTAAGTGTTTCCAGACAGGGGTTGCAAGTTCCAAAACCTTCTGATATTCTTCTGGATCCTTTTTTTGAAACGCGAATGAAAGTGCATGCATCTTGGCGCATTCCGTGACTGCTGCCGAAGCGTACTCCCAGTCTACTGACTTGAACCGGTCACAGGGTTCGAAGCCCTGCGTTATTAAGTTCTCCAGCACCATTGTCTCCTGATACATGGTGTCGTCGAAACCATACATTTTGGTGTAAAGCAACCTGTGCTCCTCAGGCACTCCATGTTCTTCTTCTAACGCCGCATAAGTTTTGAACAGCTTGGTGTAGGCAAATTTTTCAATATCAAAAATATCTGTAGATACTTCCTTCCGGAAATTGTCACCCACAGCTCCGACTTTACCGAATAAATGCAGATCTTCTTTATTGTTTTCTCTTATGACCGCCGTGTACAGAGTAGACGTGTAGTTCGCTCCACCACTTGATAATTCAGTTATGATTATTTCGGGGTTCTTGTAATTCTGTTCTTCAGCGATTTTGTTCAACAATTTTCTCAGGGGTTCCTCTTTTTGCGCCATGTTTGAGCTTTCAATAGATACTGATACCGCTGCGTCTTTGTAATTCTATTAAATATGATGGTTATGACCTTGTGCGTGAGTTGATAGGGATGTTTTTTATATTTTTATCTGAACATGAACCGGCAATTTAAAAAATTACCATGCACAGATTTACTCGTTGATTAGATTGTTACAAAATAGTGATATAGTAATTTTGTATCATCTGTAATGCCTCGGTTGGAAACTGATTTGTAAACATGTCTATATATTAAAAATGTTGCGCCTGAATATATTATTATAGCAAGTCTTAGTATCTACAACTTTTTTACTATTGAATTTATACCAATTTTAGTCTACTTAACCTTATTATGTATTCTAGATAAAAGTTTGGGCACAAACTTCTTGACCTGAAATCACTTCATAGTTTCTTATAATTATCTCAACAGCACAATGACCCCTGGTCATTATCCAAGAGGCTGTTAAAGACTGTCACCTGAAGTTGAGTAAACTCTGAAGCTACAAGTATAGCTTGCTTAGTAAACTACAAAAAGATTTAAATATCTACAATATATTTAAGGTATTTGGTAAACCCAAAAGAACAAAAAGAAAATAAAATACTATTGTAGGTCACTATAAGAACTACCACAGCGCCATCGCTATGTGGGATAATAGTCCACCAGACGCAACACCCGTTTGGTCGGATGATCCTCCCTTTTCTGAGGTATGTTTAGCTTTACTCCCTATTAATTCACTTCCATAAAATACTATATGAAAACAGCAATAATCATGTCTGTTGTAAGCTCCCGTAAATGTTAAGATAAATACCGCTTCATTAGCTGTTTGACTAGAATCGCAAGTAACAAACGCTAAAATACTGTTCCAAATCCCTCTGCGAGGAAATCTTTTTGAGAGTCCTCGTTTATTTGAGTCGAGTTTATTCTTCCTCACTGCTGTATCTGCGGTTAGTTTGTGGTGGCCTAGTGGTTAAAGCACCAGCCTTTAGGCAAGTACCAATGTAACTTTTCTAAGTTATATGTACTTTCTAAGTTTATCTTTGACACCAATGACTGATTAAAGGTGAAGGAAAACATCTCGAGGAAACCTGGACTACAAAGTCTGAAATCACCAACCCGCATTCCTACCAACCCTATATCTAATCTATCCATGTTCATTATCAAAACCTCACAACATGATCCTCATTCCTAATATTTTGTTTGTTGTTATCGAACTTTACATTGAGTTACAAGTTATTTCCAGTCACCTCCAGCATTGAGAAGCTATGTTTTAAATACACGCCATGATTATGATCTGAGGATATGGGAGTGCCCTAGCCAAGTCTCAAGCAGAGCGGGCACGGCCGTACCATCTTTTCTCGAAGCGATTCGCGGCTATTTCTCCCCCCTATATCTTCGATGCGGACAAAGCTAGAGCGTTTGGCTTCGACTGAGAGAAAGCATTACAACAAGCATATCCTCAAAATTTCATGATAATTGAACAAATAGTTTATGAGTTACGGTCGATCAATCATCATCAAAATTAAATTTCTTCAAATTCATTGCCAAGTCTCTATTATGATAATGTAAGTAATTGATACAGTCTCTAAATATTGATTTATCATTACAAAATAAGGTGAAGAGGACTTGGCTACGATGCGATCTCAAAACTTTTTACGGTGAAAAGATTGCATAGAGAGACTTGGCTTTTTACATTGAATGTTTTTCGTGGGATTGTTTTTCTGTGTCAGTTGTGAGCTCCTTATTGCTAGTCTCAGCCCCTAGAAATTAAGAATGAGCAATGTCGCAAAAGTGAGTTAAGTTGACAGGATAAAGATTTCTTGGCCAGGCTGTAAATTTTAAGTTGTCGTATGGTTCTAAAATAGAGCTAATATTTAATTTCTTTTTTTTATTATATTAGTTTTAAGTAGTTTTTATTATAGATAGTAGTTTGAAATTGTAAATATAGTAAGTTTGTTTTGATAATTCATGATTCCACTAATAAACCAAGTATAAAAAAATATTACATTTTAATATATTATAATATTTTACCACCTTCGCTATTCTAATGTGACAATAGAAGTAAATAATATAATTATACATTACCATATACAACGTGGCAATGCTGCCAGCCTCTTGGGCACGCTCCCAGTAGACAGCGATGGGGATGAATTTTTAGACGCATTTTAGATTTTTATGAAAATACTTTTTTTATATATATTTTTTTAAACTTTTCTTTAATGATGTAAATAAGTAGGTGTTTGTAGGAATTCGGCGGGCTGTTCGCAGGAATTACTGTGGCCCCGGCATACAGGGACCTCTTGAAGGAACATAGTGGGTTTTAGTCAGTGAGATTCTGTCACTACCTCTAGCTGCACCCTCAGCTGGAGTGACCATGATTTCCTACGAAAAAAAAGGTACGAATAAATTACCATAATATTTCCTTAAATCGCGTCCATTGAAAACTTTTGATTATAGGACAAAATAATAAATAATGTACTACGACTATGCAGAAGATAATTATCTACAAAAATGTGAATAACTAATTATAGTTATGATACAATAAAAGTATTTCAATTTAAACTTAAAGCAATGTATATTCTAATGCCTCCGCTTCAGCAGCTCGCGGTTATTTATACTTTTATATTTATCCTTATCAAAATAAATGACTTCATATCTTCAATACCGTGATATTACTTCCTGAATTATTCAATTTAGACATTCCATTTGCCAAAGATATCACAATTTTAATTAAAATTTAAGCTGTTTAAAAATGTCGCGTGGTAGCCGCTCAAGTATGTATTTTAACTAAATCTACCGGGGCTGGGGGTTGTTCGCAAGATTATTATAATAATATTACCGTGGCACTGGTACACAGGGACCTCCAGAAGGAACATAGTGGGTTTTAGTCAGTAAGAGTATGACGGTCCCTACAGCTGCACCCTCCTCGGTCAGAGGGGTCGTTTGATTATTTCCAACGAAAAAAATATTGTAAGTAAGTCCTCAAGATAGATTTAAGAATTTAAGTTTGTACGGCAGACAGCGATACATAGCCTAATTAAATTAAAATAATGCTCAGGTAAAGTTGATTACAATTACAATACAATAAATCAATTGATGTACATACATATGTCAGGCTTAAAAGGGTAGAATGATAATGTAGGTTTTTTTGGTTGCTGGAGAGTTTGTTCCACCATTTCTTCTTCCTACCGATAACACATAGGAAGTGGTGAAGGGCGGGCGTTTTTGGGGCTTTCTTTTGTAGGGTTGACCTTCAAAAAGTGCTGATTTTCAGCCTACTTTGAATAAATGACTTTTTATCTTTGGTTTTGTATTTTGACGCTTTTCAGCTTTTTACTTATATTATGGTGGAGGTACTCAGCAGGATGCAACCATTCTCCCATATGTTAATCTGACGCGCTCGAGTTACTTCTAAAATCCCTTCAAAAGGACAGGTGCGGGACGCACATCCGCGAAATAATAATAAAATATAATCGGCGACATAATGGGTAGATAGCTGCTATTTCACTAATCTATCATATCACAATCTACGATATAATCCTTAATTCATTATTTATGCAAGCTCATTATAAATTGGAGTTTTTTGAAAGACACTTTCGACGATATTAACATTAGGTATTAATTTCAGTATGACTGGCAGTAAGTCAGCATGACAAACTTCGTTGATATAGGTATAAGTATTCGTCCATTATTTTATAAAATTTTCTTTCAGTGTTTAATAACCTATTTATCGAGTGCCTAAGGCTGCTTTTTATCCAGGTACGACGAGTAGTTCCCTCTGGACACAGGTGATACAACTGTAAAAGTCTGACAGCGCGGCTGCACCCACAACGAGAGGGGTTATCCATATTAAGAAACGTAAGGGTCTAAGTTAGTTAGTCAATGGTGTAAGTTAGTTAGTGAATGGTGTAAGTTAGTTACAAATACAAATAAACAATGACTAAAATGTTAAACATCTAGCAAAGCAGCTCGTTGACGCTTCAAATGACCCAAAGGCTGGTTTGGTCAAAAGTAAAGCGCTGCCATCCAACGTGGCAATGCCGTCAGCCTCTTTTATGACACCCGGCGACCAGCTCCAGCTCCGCCGCAGCGGTCAACAGTGGTGCGGTCTCTTAACCACTCAGCCGCCTCCTTCGCTAACTGCTTCGCAGAAGGAGGTGACGGCATACAATTATCTCTCGCTACGGACCATGGCTTGCGCCAGGGCCGGACGTGACAAGTCGCTAGGCTCCGCCGTAACGACATCGCATCTTCCTAGCAAGTAGGTTGAACAGGTGCGGCAGCTGCTTCTGCAGAGACTACCAAGCGGCGCGTGTATGGACCTGCAGGAAATTATTTGAGTCATTTGGCATCGAAACGACCATGGGGCCACGAGACCCTGGGGCCATGTTCAGGGCTCCTCTACAAAGTCCTAACAAGAAGATTTTTCAACTCTTCACGCTAGGACGCCATTCTTCTGGGCATGTTTCCGCATGACGCACATATTTTCTTTTATATATGTTTTTATTTTTTATTGTAATGTTAAATTGGTTTTTGTTGATGTATTTATGATTATGTTCATTAGATTTTTTATATTTAAGAAGTTTAATTTTAATTGTATACATAGTACCTATGTCATCGTTATGAGTAAAAATTATATTTTTAGAAAACGTGGTAATCCATCATATTTTATGTCATATACTCTTAAAATTTGCTAGTTAATTGGTTCAAGAGAGTGGTATGTGGTCGAGGAAACCTTCAGTCTCGCAGTAAGCTTCCGAAGCAAATAGAAGTGTTCAAAAATAAGACATCATAAAGGAAAACCAGTTACTAGGTTAACATATTTTCGCGGAAAACTCAAATTTTCTCCAGCCGCAGCAGCCGCACCGCCAAACTCACACCACCGTACTGGGAAGGCGGGAAAGCACAAGGGTATCGACGTATATTGCTAAATACTTTCTCAATTTTCATTAAATTATGGAAATCCCATTTGATTTCTTGCCATCATCACGTGCCAGACCTTAGTGTTCTAAAACAGCTGGCACCCCACCTGTAAATAGGGCAAGATCGATAACTAAAAAAAAGCATTGGCATTTTGTGCCAAACGGCTCTTGCTGTACGAAAGACCATGGTGACCAAGACAGGCTCTAAAGGAGTACCTAGGCGTAGGCATTTTTGGAGCCGGAATATTGTGACGCCTAGCCAATATTTTTCTATCATCATAAAGTTTTAAAACTATCCTCTATAATTCGTGAACCTAGGAGGTGCAGTGGACTATTCGCCAGCCGTTTTATGTGGGGTGTTATGCCATTATGTTTTAATAAGATATTCTGTCTGTTAGTGATTTTGAACTCTTATTTTCCTTCAAGTCCAGTAGAGTGAAATAGTTCTTGACTTCTTGTAGTACAGTGTCTTTATCACTTTCAAGAGTTCCATTATCCAAATAGCATACATTTTACTGAAATAGGGTATTTGCCTATGTTTGATTTTGTACAAAATTTTTAACAAAACAAATAAATTACACACGCACAAGGAAAATTTTTCTGAAAACAGCGTCAAAATTGGTTGATAAATGGAGCAGCAATCAACATTTTTCATATTCGTATGATGAAGAGTGGGATCATAGTGGGGACACCTTGCTATCTCTTTTGCACATGCGTGATCAAATAGCGTTGACGTCACAAGCTTGTATGTATGTGAATCCTTTTTCTGTTATTTAACTGTTTGACTTTTGAAAGGTTTATAAATTACTTATTTCTCAACGGATTCCAAAAATTATTTCTATTTTTGGTTTTGTAAAAAGTTACTTTTGATATGAATAATAAAAAAAAAGAGTCAAATACCCAATTAGCTTTCTATTATAGGGTGAATAGCCACACTGCAAATAGTGGCCAAAGTGGTCACCCTGTGGCCTCCCACTGCATTTTGATTCCAAAACATGATCTTTACTTAGAAGGGTGTCTATAGCACCGCCAAAGAAACCTGTAAACTTCACCTAATCCCTTTTTGGCCTCAGCCAAAAGTTGTTCTATTGACAGAATTAAAAGCACTTTTATGTCAATTTTAAGGATCACCTCACCTCTGTTTGAGGACTAAAGTTGACAGGGCATGTATAGCCTCACCATCCCTTTTGAGTACCGAACCTAAGTTGCAGGGGCTGGGATTTCTAATCAAGCACGTAATGGAAGTGCGCGCTTGCAAACAACTTTGGCTGTCATACGCCTGATGTATACCTTACAGCAATGGGGTGAACGCCATCTTTTCTACTGAGCGCGCAAAAATTTTCAACGTAAAGCGCGTTGACATTGCCGCAGGCCATTGAATTTAGTAGAGCCGTAAGTTCCTTCAAAAGCGAGTCACTAGCTTTCCCAGCATCTGAACTTATAAGAAGTGTTTTGGACTCAAGCCGTCGAGGCCGCCTACAGAGCCGCTTCTGAAGGAAGTTATAGCTCCAGCTTCTTATTGGGTTTTAATAAAAAAGGGCTCGGAAATTAGTTCAGGAGGGTCTGGGACTGTGAGGTCATCTGCAGAATCCGGGTGTTAAATTTCAAGAGCGGTAAGTGTTTTTGAAGAGCACGGCACCACCACACGCGGCACCTCACTCTCATAGTCGGATGGGACGGCAATCCGACACGACTGGAGACGGATCAGGCGCAGGATCGGCATTTACGTGCTTTCCGATGCACGGGTGAATCAATCACCAACTTCCAGACTCCAGTCTGCTTATTGAAAGTTTCTTAAAACCCACAAAGTGATTTCGGCCCGACCCGGGAATCGAACCTGAGACTGCACCGTGCACAGCAGTCGCGCTTGGCGACCACTAGAACAACGAGGCAGTCTATGTTAGAGAATGTTATCCTAACCTAGTTTTGTCTCCACATGTTAGCAGAAACCCTTGGAGTTAATTTTGTAATTTACTGAAAGGTTTAGAACTATAAGGATTTTTGTTGCTGAATTCATGATTTATTTATATGTCTATTTATAACAGAATTTCTATTATAATAGAATTTCTAAAGCACTTGTTCACGTGTGATTCGATGACAAATAGGGGTTGATTTTTATATGTCATCATCAGCGTTTTTGCCGTCCCTCTGCTGGGCACTGGCCTCGTCTCACACGGAAAAGAATTGAACGTTAATCATGGGGGCTGGTGATTTCAGACTTTATGTTCAGGTTTCCTCGAGATGTTTTACTTCACCTTTAATCAGTCATTGGTGTTCAAGATATATGTACTAAGAAAATACATATAACTTGGAAAAGTTACATTGGTACTTGCCTGACCTGGAATCGAACCCGCGCACGCATACTTGAGAGGCTGGTGCTTTAACCGCTAAGCCACCACGACTCACGATATCGATATGTACTCAAAATTAATCAAAATCTATATCTACATATCTCAACCTTCTTCATCCCCCTGTAAATAAAAATATCCAATCCTTTGTTTCAGTATCTCACGTAGGTATATAAGGTGTAACAAAACTAGTCCACCATATTCTTACAGGTTACCTAGTACGTGCTAAGGATCATGTTTACCAAAAAAAATCATGAAAACAACAACATATTTTATTAAAATCATTACAGTCGCCAAATTGTATGCATAACGCTGGTCTCTATGAAGGCGCTCGGTCGTTGACCCCTTGGCCATTCAACTTATTTTGCGGTAAACTTGATCCTTAGCATGTACTAGATGACCTGTAAAAATATGGTGCACTATCTTTGTAACACCCTATATATGTACCTATATGAAAATTTTCATCCAAATCCAGTCATATTTTTTTTTGTTTCCCACACAAACTTTCTCCGCCTCTTCACTACTTAGGAAGGTGGTTTCCGGAATGAAATATTTCGTGTTTGTTAGACTTCTTGTTCTAAATGATAAATAATAATTATTTTGCAAATAGGTTGAAATCAACACTTTTACACGTCAACACATTTTTTATAAAAAAACGAGATGAGGTCGGCATTTCCTAACGGTAGTCACCTTGAGAAGAAACGCCGAATCAAATCAAGGGTCATAGTCTCTTTTAAAGTCCAGACATAAAAAGAAATAACATACTAAAGTATGGATGCATGTATGGTGCAGCCGCAACGGGCACAAGCACTGAGATTTCAGCGGACACTACATAGCAGACATCTCTTTATATTAAAAAAAAAAAAAAAAATAATTAAAGAAAAAAATTCAGCCCCTGCAATTAGGATATGGTTCTAAAGGGGGCTGCGAGGCTGCCGTACACGCTTTGTCGACCTACCTAAATTGTGGCAAAGGAGAGGTCATCCTGAAGGTTGACATAAAGAATGCTTTCAATTCTGTAAATCGTGACACCCTGCTGGCGGAAGCTCAAAAAGAATTACCCAAAATTTACAGTTTCCATTATCAGTGTTACAGGCACCCATCAAAATTACTATATAAAGACAACCTATTGGAATCCGCAGTTGGCTGCCAACAGGGTGATCCTCTCGGGCCAGTGATTTTTAGTCTTGCTATTCACCTAACCATTCGAGAGCTAAATTCTAAATTCAACGTTTGGTATCTAGATGACGGGACCTTGGGAGGTGATGTAGTGACTGTTTTTCAGGATTTACTGCATTTAAAGCATAAATTTCATTCCATTGGCTTAGAACTCAACCTAACAAAATGCGAATTATTTATTTCTGACAAGACAGACAGACAACTGACAACTTCCAAATTTCATTCCATAGCTCCACAGATCAAAATCATAGACAAGCACTCTCTCCGCCTCCTTGGGTCTCCCATCTTAGAACAATCTTTTTCCTCATTTATTACGGAAAAAAAATCAAAATTTTAATGATATTTCGGAACGATTACAACAAATTAATATGCATTCGGCCATCACAATTATTCGATACTGCTGTTTTGGTCCAAAATTTACATATCTCCGTTCTTCTCATCTCTGGAAACATAGTCACCTTTTAGACCAAGTTGACAAAATTATTCGCCATACCCTCAGTTCCATTCTTAATGTGGCCCTGGACGACCAAGCCTGGCTGCAAGCCACATTGCCCATCCGTATGGGAGGTCTCGGCATCCGCAAAATTACGAGTATTAGCTTACCGGCTTTCATATCCTCGGTTCACGGTACTAAGGAATTAACCAGGAAAATCCTAGCTTCAACACTAGTTGATTTTGAAGTACCGTACTTAGCCGAGGCTGTGGATGCCTGGAAAATCACTTGCCCGAATGTAGATGTCCCCACGAACCCATCTTCCCAGAGACAGTGGGATGAGCCGCTCTGCAGAGTTATCCGGAATTAATTAATAGAAACGGCATTTACTCCTGCTTACTGGCAGTGGGTAGATGGGAGTCGGGGCTTTGGCTTCAGGCACTACCGTCGTCAAACATTAGCACCATGCTTGACGACACCACTTTCCGCCTCGCTACCTGCTTACGTTTTGGGGCTCCTTGAGTCTCCCCTCATCGCTGGCACTGTGGGGAGGCTGTAACCAGCCTCGGACACCACGGCCTTTCGTGCGGCCGCAGCGCGGGCCGTATCGCACGGCACGCAAACATTAACGACATTATTCGTCGTGCTCTTGTTGCTGCAGCTGCGGCTGCTGAAAACCTCAAGCGGCGGAAATATAGTGGCCTCATTGGCAACTATATTTTCGAACCGTTTGGGGTTGAAACCCTCGGGTCGTGGGGTCCGAATGCTCTAAGTCTTTTTAAAGAGTTATCTAAGCGGCTGGTTGATGCTTCCAGTGACCCAAAGGCTGGCTATTACTTTGGTCAGAGGATAATCATTGCCATACAACGTGGCAATGCTGTCAGCCTCTTGGGTACGCTCCCGGTAGACAGCGAAGGGGTTGAGTTTTTTGACGCTTTTTAGTTATTTATTTTTACTAGTTATAGTTAATTAGTTTTAGGTATTTTTATTTTTATAATAGTAAGTATTGTACATATTTGTAATATAATTTGAATAATAAAAATTCTAGTAATAATTGTATTAATGATACTAATATTTAATTAAATTGTGTTAATGTTATAAAACTGACTTTTAAATGTAGTTGCCTTTCTCGTTGTCATATTATTTAGTTAATTTACATAGTTCATAATGTTTAACCGATATTGCATCATGACAACAATATCATATGGCAGTTATCGATAATACCTATTACTAATCCATTTTTTTTTTTAGTAATAATATTATGTCTACCCACCTCATCACAAATAGATAACATCGCAAGAACCGTACGCCAATGCGTATGTATTTTTATATTTAAGAGAAAGATAAAGCCATTGTTAGTTCAGTACGAATTGAGAGCCCAAACATGGCGAACCCAGAGGACACGCTTCGGAATTTGTTGAACAAAATCGCTGAAAAACATGACTACAATAACCCTGAAATAATTATAAATAATATATCAAGTGGCGGAGCAAACTACACATCCACACTGTATACGGCGATCATCAAAGACAAGAAAAAAGAAGATCTTCACTTATTCGGCAAAGTTGCAGCAGTAGGTGAAAAGTTTCGGAGTGATATGGATGTAGATTTATTTGACACTGAAAAATTTGCTTACACGACTTTGTTCAAAATCTACGAGGCTTTAGAAGAAGAGCATGGAGTACCTGAGGAGCACAGGTTGCCATTCGTCAAGTTCTACGGTTTCGATGACTCCGTGCAGTACCTTGAGACCATGGTCTTAGAGAATTTGCTGACGCAGGGCTACGGGCCTTTTGATAGGTTCAAGTCAATGGATTGGGAATACGCTTCTGCCGCCGTCACGGAATGCGCCAAGCTGCATGCACTTTCGTTCGCATTTGAAAAAAAAGACCCTGAAAAATATCACAAGCTTTTGGGACGACTAAAACAGCCAAATTGGGAAAATATGTTTATAAATCAAGTGTTGGCAAAATCTGTTTCAGCAGCACTACAGGCTGTCAAACCGGAACATAAAAGGTCTTTAGAGAAGTTCATGGGCCAAGACGTAAAAAAATTGTTTTTAGATTTCTACATTTCCAATCGTGCCACAATTATCATCCATGGAGACTACAGGGGCAGCAACTTGGTGCACAGAGTGCGGAAGGTTGGTCTAGTTTATATAAATGGTTCTTCCTTTTTTTAATTGTCTTGATGTAGCGTGCAGGATCCTGATCTGGCAACCAGATAAAAATGTTAATTAAAAATACTTTGCAATGCATTAGGAGTTAAAATATTTTGTCACAAATAATAAGCAGTTTGATATGCATGGATTAAAAAACTTTAGTGTTTCGATGTTAGCAAGAAATGGTTTACCTTGTTTTTTTTAAAAAAAAAACCTGTATTGGCGAATGCTTGAAAAAAAAAAACTAGCAATAGCAACACACGTGCGATGACGTTATTTCTGTTCACAGGACGGCAAGATAGACATCAAGATATTGGACCTGCAGACGCTGCAGGGCGGCAGTCCACTCACCGACCTCATTCACTTCATCTTCACGGGTTCCGACGAGCAGTTCCGCGCGCGTTACTTCGATCGGCTCGTGGAGCATTACTACTCGCAGCTCAGCGCCGCCTTGAGGAGGCTGCACGTCAACCCTCACGAGGTCTATTCAAAGGAGGACTTCGATCAAGAACTCAAAAAGGTGAAGTCTTTAGTCTCGCCGTCAAACACAACAACATAACTAGAATCTAGCTACAGAACGGCTCCAATTAGATGTATGCGCTGCCTTAAGCCTGATGAAATTTAGAAGCTTGTGAAAGTATTTATAGGCTATTATCTTGTCTAAGTTGGTGTCACGTGAAATATGTAATCAGAGTCAATACAAGAAAATAAGCTCTGTCCAGCTTTTGCTGGCAGACATTTACTGTGTCGCAATCGTCTACATATCCCAACACTGAAAGGTAACGCGATTCACTAACTGACCGCACACCCCCTATTCTATTCCAGAAGCTGCCGTTCGGGCTGACCTTGTCAGTGATCACCTTGCCAATCATGACAGTGGCTGAAGAGGACGCGCCCAAAGTAGACGAGTCTCTTGAATTCGATGACTTTGGGCTAGACAAGATCAATGACTTGTACTCAACGAGACTCAATGGAGTCGTTGACGACTACGTTAGGTGGGGCATATTGAAGTAAAGATACAATTAAAATACTCTTAATTATACTAAATATACTGTAATGGTTTAAATAATTAAATTGTTTAAGTATAATTTTATATCCTTTTATTCAACTTTGATAATACACTATACTGCGAAGTAAATATTGTATATTACAATTTATTGTGATGGGATGTGGGCTATGGGGGTTTAGTAAACTGTATATTTTGTTAGAAATGATAAAACAATGGTTTTGAAAAGAAAAGATGAACGAAGCCGAGGGAGCGGTGCGCAAAACGTGCCGCGCGATGAAACTTGACAGTTGAACAAAAGTTTCCGTTTGGTGCGCTTGGTGTCGCTAGTGCCACGCGATAACACTGCCGGTCGGTCCAAGCACCAATCCCCGTTCCGCCTTCCCTTTGACAAATATGCGCGCGCATTTCGTCCTCGGCGTCGTTTCATAACTTTATTATTATTTTATTTAATACAAAATATCACAACTAATAAATCACAAAACAAAATTAATTCTAAATAAAATCCAAAATTATGTGCATCGTTCACATCCCCCACCCCAGTGCGTCAGCACTCATTATCAGTAGGTATGTGAGCGATTCGGGCCACCGGTCGTCGCAATATTCCCGACTTTGTCTTAACTTCGGCGACCCGAACACGGCCGTCCTTTCCTGGCATCACTTGCTAGATTACTCCCCGTGGCCAGACGTTTCTAGGGATCCGGGATCCACAATCAATACTAGGTCTTCAATTTGTATGGGCCTCTCCTCTTGCTGCCATTTCTTTCGTGGACGCATGTCCGGCAGCACCTCCTTGACCCACCGTCGCCAGAATAGGTCGGCCAGTCGCTGTGAAAACCTCCACTGTTTCCTCAAAAACGCGGCTGATTCGTCAAACCGAAACGTTGGCGGCCGTCCTCTCTAAGGAATTTAGCCAGCTGCGCAGGACATATTATAGTACACAAGCATTTCCGCAGACACAGGTGCACTCTCTATTCCTTCACTCTCATAGTCCGATGGGACGGCAATCCGACACGACCGGAGACACATCAGGCGCAGAACTGTCATTTACGTGCTCTCCGATGCACGGGTGAATCAATCACCAACTTCAAGACTCCGTGCTGCTTTATGAAAGTTTTTCAAAACCCACAAAGCGATTTCGACCCGACACGGGAATTGAACCCGAGACACCGTGGACAGCAATCACACTATGCGACTACTAGACCAACGAGGCCGTCAAAATTGCCTATATACGAGTATATATGTATATGTAGTAGGTTCCCGGAAATTCTTCGTAATTTATAAACCGATTTTGATAAATCTTGTTTATATGAAAAGCTATGTTGACAAGGTGGTTCCATTGCTGCCATTTCAGGAGTTTATGATGGAAACTCTTTATAAATCGAAGACAATTCGATATAAACTTTAAATTGGTATGCATCGGCTGATACTATGTACATCACAGTGAAGGTTTGGATCTGAGTCGATGATGGAGACAACAGAGAATTAAGGGAACTCTCCATAGATACGTATCAACTACCTCGTCCTTAGGCTTAATTCATTTGTGTAGACGTGACCTTGACATAGAAATATGTTATGATTGCCATTTCAGACTTGGCAATGAAGGCAAAATACCGTTTGGAGAACTCCTTAACGGTTGATAGCAGTTCGGCGTTTTTGGGCTTAATGGTAAGGACTTACACCATCGTGGGTTATCGAATCCTTGTTTTGCAAATAGGTTGAAATCAACACTTTTACACGTCAACACATTTTTTTATAAAAAGACGAGATGAGGTCGGCATTTCCTAACTGACTACCTTGAAAAGAAACGCCGAATCAAATCAAGGGTCATAGTCTCTTTTAAAGTCCAGACATAAGAAGAAATAACATACTAAAGTATGGATGCATGTATGGTGCAGCCGCAACGGGCACAAGCACTGAGATTTCAGCGGACAATACATAGCAGACATCTCTTTATATAAAAAAAATCTTTAATTTTTTTATTAAATTGTGTTAATGTTATAAAACTGACTTTTTAATGTAGTTGCCTTTCTCGTGGTCTTATTATTTAGTTAATTTACCTAGTTCATAATGTTTAACTGATAACAATATCATATTTATTTATAGTTTAATTAGGCAGTTATCGATAATACCTATTACTAATCCATTTTTTTTTTAGTAATAATATTATGTCTACCTACCTAATCGCAAATAGATAACATCGCAAGAAGTCACCGTACGCCAATGCGTATGTATTTTTATATTTAAGAGAAAGATAAAGCCATTGTTAGTTCAGTACGAATTGAGAGCCCAAACATGGCGAACCCAGAGGACACGCTTCGGAATTTGTTGAACAAAATCGCTGAAAAACATGACTACAATAACCCTGAAATAATTATAAATAATATATCAAGTGGCGGAGCAAACTACACATCCACACTGTATACGGCGATCATCAAAGACAAGAAAAAAGAAGATCTTCACTTATTCGGCAAAGTGGCAGCAGTAGGTGAAAAGTTTCGGAGTGATATGGATGTAGATTTTTTTGACACTGAAAAATTTGCTTACACGACTTTGTTCAAAATCTACGAGGCTTTAGAAGAAGAGCATGGAGTACCTGAGGAGCACAGGTTGCCATTCGTCAAGTTCTACGGTTTCGATGACTCCGTGCAGTACCTTGAGACCATGGTCTTAGAGAATTTGCTGACGCAGGGCTACGGGCCTTTTGACAGATTCAAGTCAATGGATTGGGAGTACGCTTCTGCCGCCGTCACGGAGTGCGCCAAGCTGCATGCACTTTCGTTCGCATTTGAAAAAAAAGACCCTGAAGAATATCATAAGCTTTTGGGACGACTAAAACAGCCAAATTGGGAAAATATGGGTATAAATCAATTGTTGCCAAAATATGTTTCAGCAGCACTACAGGCTGTCAAACCGGAACATAAAAGGTCTTTAGAGAAGTTCATGGGCCAAGACGTAAAAAAATTGTTTTTAGATTTCTACATTTCTAATCGTGCCACAATTATCACCCATGGAGACTACAGGGGCAGCAACTTGGTGCACAGAGTGCGGAAGGTTGGTCTAGTTTATATAAATGGTTCTTCCTTTTTTTAATTGTCTTGATGTGCGTGCAGGATATCCTCATCTGGCAACCAGATAAAAATGTTAATTAAAAATACTTTGCAATGCATTACACACAAATAATAAGCAGTTTGATATGCATGGATTAAAAAACTTTAGTGTTTCGGTGTTAGCAAGAAATGGTTTACCTTGTTTTTAAAAAAAAATCCTGTACTCGCGATTTGAAAAACAATGAGCTATGGCATCACAGGTTCGATCACGTTATTTCTGTTCACAGGACGGCAAGGTGGACATCAAGATATTGGACCTGCAGACGCTGCAGGGCGGCAGTCCGCTCACCGACCTCCTGTACTTCATCTTCACGGGTTCCGACGAGCAGTTCCGCGCGCGTTACTTCGACCGGCTCGTGGAGTATTACTACTCACAACTCAGCGCCGCCTTGAGGAGGCTGCACGTCAACCCTCACGAGGTCTATTCAAAGGAGGACTTCGATCAAGAACTCAAAAAGGTGAAGTCTTTAGTCTCGCCGTCAAACACAACAACATAACTAGAATCTAGCTACAGAACGGCTCCAGTTAGATGTATGCGCTGCCTTAAGCCTGATGAAATTTAGAAGCTTGTGAAAGTATTTATAGCCTATTATCTTGTCTAAGTCGGTGTCACGTGAAATATGTAATCAGAGTCAATACAAGAAAATAAGCTCTGTCCAGCTTTTGCTGGCAGACATTTACTGTGTCGCAATCGTCTACATATCCCAACACTGAAAGGTAACGCGATTCACTAACTGACCGCACGCCCCCTATTCTATTCCAGAAGCTGCCGTTCGGGCTGACCTTGTCAGTGTTCACCTTGCCAATCATGACAGTGGCTGAAGAGGACGCGCCCAAAGTAGACGAGTCTCTTGGATTCGATGACTTTAGCCTAGACAAGACCAATGACTTGTACTCAACGAGACTCAATGGAGTCGTTGACGACTACGTTAGGTGGGGCATATTGAAGTAAAGATACAATTAAAATACTCTTAATTATGCTAAATATACTGTAATGGTTTAAATAATTCAATTGTTTAAGTATAATTTTATTATCCTTTTATTCAACTTATAACAAGAAATGGAAATCAAAATTAAATAATACAAATATAATTATATTCACATAAATATATTTATAATACACTATACTGCGAAGTAAATATTGTATATTACAATTCATTGTGATGGGATGTGGGCTATGGGGTTTAGTGAACTGTATATTTTGTTAGAAATGATAAAACAATGGTTTTGAAAAGAAAAGATGAACGAAGCCGAGGGAGCGGTGCGCAAAACGTGCCGCGCGATGAAACTTGACAGTTGAACAAAAGTTTCCGTTTGGTGCGCTTGGTGTCGCTAGTGCCACGCGATAACACTGCCGGTCGGTCCAAGCACCAATCCCCGTTCCGCCTTCCCTTTGACAAATATGCGCGCGCATTTCGTCCTCGGCGTCGTTTCATAACTTTATTATTATTTTATTTAATACAAAATATCACAACTAATAAATCACAAAACAAAATTAATTCTAAATAAAATCCAAAATTATGTGCATCGTTCACATCCCCCACCCCAGTGCGTCAGCACTCATTATCAGTAGGTATGTGAGCGATTCGGGCCACCGGTCGTCGCAATATTCCCGACTCTGTCTTAACTTCGGCGACCCGAACACGGCCGTCCTTTCCTGGCATCACTTGCTAGATTACTCCCCGTGGCCAGACGTTTCTAGGGATCCGGGATCCACAATCAATACTAGGTCTTCAATTTGTATGGGCCTCTCCTCTCGCTGCCATTTCTTTCGTGGACGCATGTCCGGCAGCACCTCCTTGACCCACCGTCGCCAGAATAGGTCGGCCAGTCGCTGTGAAAACCTCCACTGTTTCCTCAAAAACGCGGCTGATTCGTCAAACCGAAACGATGGCGGCCGTCCTCTCTAAGGAATTTAGCCAGCTGCGCAGGACATATTATAGTACACAAGCATTTCCGCAGACACAGGTGCACTCTCTATTCCTTCACTCTCATAGTCCGATGGGACGGCAATCCGACACGACCGGAGAGAGATCAGGCGCAGAACTGTCATTTACGTGCTCTCCGATGCACGTGTGAATCAATCACCAACTTCAAGACTCCGTGCTGCTTTATGAAAGTTTCTCAAAACCCACAAAGCGATTTCGACCCGACACGGGAATTGAACCCGAGACACCGTGGACAGCAATCACACTATGCGACTACTAGACCAACGAGGCCGTCAAAATTGCCTATATACGAGTATATATGTATATGTAGTAGGTTCCCGGATATTCTTCGTAATTTATAAACCGATTTTGATAAATCTTGTTTATATGAAAAGCTATGTTGACAAGGTGGTTCCATTGCTGCCATTTCAGGAGTTTATGATCTGTTGATACTATGTACATCACAGTGAAGGTTTGGATCTGACTCGATGATGGAGACAACAGAGAGTTAAGGGAACTCTTCTTAGATACGTATCAACTACCTCGTCCTTAGGCTTAATTCATTTGTGTAGACGTGACCTTGACATAGAAATATGTTATTATTGCCATTTCAGACTTGGCAATGAAGGCAAAATACCGTTTGGAGAACTCCTTAACGGTTGATAGCAGTTCGGCGTTTTTGGGCTTAATGGTAAGGACTTACACCATCGTGGGTTATCGAATCCTTGTTTTGCAAATAGGTTGAAATCAACACTTTTACACGTCAACACATTTTTTTTTTTAAAAAGACGAGATGAGGTCATTTCCTAACTGACTACCTTGAGAAGAAACGCCGAATCAAATCAAGGGTCATAGTGTCTTTTAAAGTCCAGAAATAAAAATAAATAACATACTAAAATATGGATGCATGTATGGTGCAGCCGCAACGGGCACAAGCACTGAGATTTCAGCGGACACTACATAGCAGACATCTCTTTATATTAAAAAAATCTTTTATTTTTTTATTAAATTGTGTTAATGTTATAAAACTGACTTTTTAATGTAGTTGCCTTTCTCGTTGTCTTATTATTTAGTTAATTTACCTAGTTCATAATGTTTAACTGATATTGCATCATGACAACAATATCATATTTATTTATAGTTTAATTAGGCAGTTATCGATAATACCTATTACTAATCCATTTTTTTTTAGTAATAATATTATGTCTACCTACCTAATCGCAAATAGATAACATCGCAAGAAGTCACCGTACGCCAATGCGTATGTATTTTTATATTTAAGAGAAAGATAAAGCCATTGTTAGTTCAGTACGAATTGAGAGCCCAAACATGGCGAACCCAGAGGACACGCTTCGGAATTTGTTGAACAAAATCGCTGAAAAACATGACTACAAAAACCCTGAAATAATTATAAATAATATATCAAGTGGCGGAGCAAACTACACATCCACACTGTATACGGCGATCATCAAAGACAAGAAAAAAGAAGATCTTCACTTATTCGGCAAAGTTGCAGCAGTAGGTGAAAAGTTTCGGAGTGATATGGATGTAGATTTTTTTGACACTGAAAAATTTGCTTACACGACTTTGTTCAAAATCTACGAGGCTTTAGAAGAAGAGCATGGAGTACCTGAGGAGCACAGGTTGCCATTCGTCAAGTTCTACGGTTTCGATGACTCCGTGCAGTACCTTGAGACCATGGTCTTAGAGAATTTGCTGACGCAGGGCTACGGGCCTTTTGACAGGTTCAAGTCTATGGACTGGGAGTACGCTTCTGCCGCCGTCACGGAATGCGCCAAGCTGCATGCACTTTCGTTCGCATTTGAAAAAAAAGACCCTGAAGAATATCACAAGCTTTTGGGACGACTAAAACAGCCAAATTGGGAAAATATGGGTATAAATCAAATGTTGGCAAAATCTATTTCAGCAGCACTACAGGCTGTCAAACCGGAACATAAAAGGTCTTTAGAGAAGTTCATGGGCCAAGACGTAAAAAAATTGTTTTTAGATTTCTACATTTCCAATCGTGCCACAATTATCATCCATGGAGACTACAGGGGCAGCAACTTGGTGCACAGAGTGCGGAAGGTTGGTCTAGTTTATATAAATGGTTCTTCCTTTTTTTAATTGTCTTGATGTAGCGTGCAGGATCCTGATCTGGCAACCAGATAAAAATGTTAATTAAAAATACTTTGCAATGCATTAGGAGTTAAAATATTTTGTCACAAATAATAAGCAGTTTGATATGCATGGATTTAAAAGCTTTAGTGTTTCGGTGTTAGCAAGAAATGGTTTATCTTGTTTTTCAAAAAAAAAATCCTGTACTCGCGATTTGAAAACCAATGAGCTATGGCATCACAGGTTCGATCACGTTATTTCTGTTCACAGGACGGCAAGGTAGACATCAAAATATTGGACCTGCAGACGCTGCAGGGCGGCAGTCCGCTCACCGACCTCATTTACTTCATCTTCACGGGTTCCGACGAGCAGTTCCGCGCGCGTTACTTCGACCGGCTCGTGGAGCATTACTACTCACAGCTCAGCGCCGCCTTGAGGAGGCTGCACGTCAACCCTCACGAAGTCTATTCAAAGGAGGACTTCGATCAAGAACTCAAAAAGGTGAAGTCTTTAGTCTCGCAGTCAAACACAACAACATAACTAGAATCTAGGTACAGAACGGCTCCAGTTAGATGTATGCGCTGCCTTAAGCCTGATGAAATTTAGAAGCTTGTGAAAGTATTTATAGCCTATTATCTTGTCTAAGTCGGTGTCACATGAAATGTATAATGTAATCAGAGTCAATACAAGAAATTAAGCTCTGTCCAGCTTTTGCTGGCAGACATTTACTGTGTCGCAATCGTCTACATATCCCAACACTGAAAGGTAACGCGATTCACTAACTGACCGCACACCCCCTATTCTATTCCAGAAGCTGCCGTTCGGGCTGACCTTGTCAGTGTTCACCTTGCCAATCATGACAGTGGCTGAAGAGGACGCGCCCAAAGTAGACGAGTCTCTTGGATTCGATGACTTTGGCCTAGACAAGACCAATGACTTGTACTCAACGAGACTCAATGGAGTCGTTGACGACTACGTTAGGTGGGGCATATTGAAGTAAAGATAAAATTAAAATACTCTTAATTATGCTAAATATACTGTAATTGTTTAAATAATTAAATTGTTTAAGTATAATTTTATATCCTTTTATTCAACTTATAACAAGAAATGGAAATCAAAATTAAATAATACAAATATATATTCACTTAAATATATTTATAATACACTATACTGCGAAGTAAATATTGTATATTACAATTTATTGTGATGAACACAACATGATCTACCTTAGTTACGTTACTTGGATACCCATCTCTAGCTGTATTTTGCCTTCATTGGCAAGCCTGACGTGACAGTCGCGAGGTCAGCAAGGTCGCGACAATACAAATGACATAAGCCTAAACACGTGCTACTTGCTGCATATCGATATGAAATTCCCTTATCTGTATCCAGTACGTTACTTGATAATATTCGATACTCACTTACTCAGAGACAGATGTTTTTTTGTTCGCTTTGTTCTGACATCTTCAGAACTTTTTGTTAACTATGTTTTGTCAAACTCACAGGGTAGAAAGAAAGTTTCTTTAAAAGATAATGAGAACAATATGGGAAACATTCAAATAAAATAATAATCGAGTGTATGTACATACGTTGGGAAAACCACAAATAATTATCATAATTGACATAATTAACATAATTGTATATGTGTACATACACGTCAGGCATCGAAGTATTCCTCCGCGTTGGATGGCAATGCTTATTCTTTGTCCAAAGAACAAGCCAGCCCTCTGGTCACGCGAAGCGTCAATCAGCCTTTTGGTGATTTCCTTAAAAAGTAGTCGTGTACTCGGACCCCACGGTCCAAGTGTTTCGACTCCAAACGGCTCAAAAGTATAGTTACCAACGAGATTACTATATTTTCGCCGTTTGGAGGTGTCTGCAGAAGAAGCGGCCGCATCTGCACAATCTTCCGTACTGGGAAGATGTAGGGTATCGACGCATGTAATACTTAGATTTGGTAATAAACCTGTATTGGTCTCACCGGGTTTGTCACTCAATATCCTCACATCCTGGTGAAGCGCAGAGTAGATACCACGGCGACGCACCGACGCACCCCACACACGTTGTATTCTCAGCTACCAAACAACGATGTGCTCGTGTAGGATAAGTTGCCTCTCTGCACACGCACCAACTTCCCTCATGGTGCAGCTGCGTCATATTCTCGCCATATTCCGTCATTGAAACATGAAAATGTGAAAGATGATTAAATTAGTTAATTTTATATCCGTGTTTTATTACCATGACCATAAAGCACCAAGACTATAATGAGAATAACCCTATTCAATCCTCCACCATAAACTCTCAGAATTTCTCCCGTATCAACGTTGTAATAGCCCATGTCTGCAGTCGTTCAGAGCACGCGCGGTTTTTATTGTATGTTTTTTTGACCGACTTCAATAAAATCCTTTTTCAAATAAATACGACTTCCAAAACCAGTACCAAAAAATAAACATAAAATACTTTTAAGTCGGTGTCTCGAGGTTGCAGCTATGTTCATTTCGCCACCGACTTAGAATTTTGGAATTCGGTTTTATTTTTTTGTAAATAAAAAAAATATTTTCCCCTCTTAAGTGCCTGTGTATAACATCCGATCGATTGTCAGATCCTGGATGTGATGTCAATGGAACCATTTCGAAAACCTTTCGTACAGATCATGTCATGATCAAAACAATTTTTTTTTTGTAAGTAGTCATTAGTGGTCGATCTTTTAACCATTTTTTTTTCTTTCTCTATTTTAATTAAGCAAGTTTAAACAGTGCCCACTAGTATATTCCACGAATAGCTCGGTTTTGTATACTGTAAACATGTTTTCGATTCGCAGTTTTGCCCCCAAGTACACCTTTTAAAATAGGACTAGTCGAGATGTGTCCACGTCAGTGCATTGCCTTACTTTACCGACGGCGCGGCGTAGGCAGCAGAACTAAGCCTTTCTGCGAGACTAAATATATTAGAACACATTATCAAGGCCGTAACAGAGCAAAATGCACGTGATGACGTGGGTTAGCTTGCTAGCGGCACTCCGACCTCGCCTGAGTGGAGGGGGTCTGGGAGTCTATGTCGTCCAGTCCCCCGCCGGCGAATGCCCGCCTTACGGCAGGCCCCTCACGTCCCCTCCCAACAGGAAGGGGCTTTTATAATGGCCGGAGTACAGGGGGTGGATTCTGTGATGCAGACGAAGGCGCCCCCGCGCCTGTCGCCCGCTGATCGCCCCCAGGGGTAGATGAGGACGGACGACGTGGGCGTTATCCTGGCTTGCTCCAACATCATAAAATTACGTCCGATGAATCGGATCTGATGGGGTTCTATTCCATAAATTTTTCGTCTAGAGCGTATTTATTTTGAACACGTGGGTCATCAGGGTCCAATGTAATAACCCTTTCTGATGGAAGAGCGAGGGGCACATATAGTAGATTCATGATTGGAAATAAAGAATTATCATCAATATCATTAGTTCTCTCGCCTAAATGATGATGATGATGGCGTCCAGACCGAATGTCGACTATGGCGGCCGTCCTCTCTAAGGAATTTAGCCAGCTGCGCAGGACATATTATAGTACACAAGCATTTCCGCAGACACAGGTGCACTCTCTATTCCTTCACTCTCATAGTCCGATGGGACGGCAATCCGACACGACTGGAGACACATCAGGCGCAGAACTGTCATTTACGTGCTCTCCGATGCACGGGTGAATCAATCACCAACTTCAAGACTCTGTGCTGATTTATGAAAGTTTCTCTAAACCCACAAAGCGATTTCGACCCGATACGGGAATCAAACCCGAGACACCTTGTACAGCAATCACACTATGCGACTACTAGACCAACGATGCCGTCAAAATTGCCTATATACGAGTGTATGATATTGATATTCTATTATTATTTTGTATGATATTCTTTTCTTCGTAATTTATAAACCGATTTTGATAAATCTTGTTTATATGAAAAGCTATGTTGACAAGGTGGTTCCATTGCTGCCATTTCAGGAGTTTATGATCTGTTGATACTATGTACATCACAGTGAAGGTTTGGATCTGACTCGATGATGGAGACAACAGAGAATTAAGGGAACTCTCCATAGATACGTATCAACTACCTCGTCCTTAGGCTTAATTCATTTGTGTAGACGTGACCTTGACATAGAAATATGTTATGATTGCCATTTCAGACTTGGCAATGAAGGCAAAATACCGTTTGGAGAACTCCTTAACGGTTGATAGCAGTTCGGCGTTTTTGGGCTTAATGGTAAGGACTTACACCATCGTGGGTTATCGCTGCCACTGCAGGTATAAACTTTTAAATATATACCAAAACACTGTAAAGCAAAAAAAATACTTCTTGCAAATAAAAACGACTTCAAAAAACACTAACAAATAAATTATAGAAGTTTTATTATTTATAATATGGCTTTAGAAGTCGCAGTCGGTAAATGCAGCAGCAACCTGCAGGCTCCGACTTCTAGAGTAATGGCAAAAACATTTTTTTTCCATTTCAGTGTTTTTTGAAATCGATTCTTTGTACTTTACAACTGTTTCAAAAATAAACTTCACTTCATAGTGACACGGTTCACTAATATTAATTGTACACAGATTAGTGTTCGATATCACAATGACCCAGCACGTGCGTCTTCCTCGGTTTTAAACTGTTACCCCCCCCCCCCCTCCCGGCCATATGCGAAGATGACGAGCGCACACGTGTTTTTTTGCTGAATAACGACCCCATTCATCTTTATTTTTAGGTTTGGAAAAATAATCATTAACATTTAAATATTAGGAACTTGCACCCGTGGTATCACACTCGTTTAAGACTGAATCTTTAGTTCAGTGTTGCTGTGACACCTAGCATATACCTTAGTCCGTTACAGCCGAAATTAATAACCTATCTATCCGTTGTTTTGTTGACTAGAGACTGAAATTTGACATTAGCCCCATATAATTTGTATCAAATTCCTATCTAGTAAGCAAAACAACGGATAGATAGGTTATTAATTTCGGCCGTTAGACAAGAGAGTTAGTCGTACAATCTCCGTACTGCGATCTCTCTACATCACTATGTGAATTATTCGCACCCATTGCAACCTTTTTGAGTTTCAAATTGTAAGCAAGAACTACCTCACGTCCATGCCAAATAAATGATGGTGCTACATATACATAGCTCAGCAAGAAAGTCAGTACGTCTAATGTTTTTAAATTTTATCGTTGGCTGTATGATGTGTATTTTTTTATTATTTTGTTTAAATTGGTGATTTAAAGGGCTCAAAATGAACAGAAAAACTAACAGCTCCGCGAGAACGATAATTCATAAAGTCAAATGAGTATGTACGAGATGTTTGGCGGAATTTGGTACCGGACAAATTTAATCGGATTTCAATGATTTTCATAAAAGAACTGCTGAAATGAGCGGTAATATGCTATTTTAAGTAATCAGTTATAACATGTTTGTTCAAACTTGCAATAGATAGTATAAACACTGTTATTTACATTGAAAACAATATTGATGAATTTGAGTTTATGTGCATTTAAAAAGACGCAAGATCCAATAATGTTGATACTTTTTTGTTACTTCTTGAATAAAAATAGCTAATTATATTATTTTCTTAGGTAAATCTATCATATATCGAATTGCTAAAGAAGAGCAAATGAACAAAAGCATTTTCTCAACTCCAGGGAAACATGAAGCAAGGCGACTAAAAATACGCTTCACTTTATTATTAACAAATTATTAAATAAAAACCTCTCAAAAGAGTAATTAATTTTATTTTCTTCATAATGTAAATCCATGGCACATACGTAGATACAATCAAAAAAATGAGCAATGCCACTTGGTAAGACTGGTTTTCAGATTTTTGAGCTTCTGACTCACAGAAAACTCTGGCATGGCAGCCCTGAGCTCTTCTAAAACCCATCAACACACATTAGATTTAAAAAAAACATTCGAAAATTAAACCAAATTACCAATAGCATTATTGCCGTACTATATAGGGTTGCAATATATAAGATAGAGGCGCCACCATTATTTTCTCGACTTTTTTGCCAAGCTGTACATATAATAGTATCCAAGTTCGAAATTCTTAAATGTCGTAAAATAAAATTTTCCCAAATTTTATAGTCATCGTTAATTTTAGTTTACAATTCGAATTTCGCCAAATCATTCCAAATTGTAGTTTTAAATGAAATTCGTTAACTACCTTATTGCTTATACGATAAGTTATCAATGATGATACGAAGTCAAGGAAACGATATTTTATAAAATATACCGAATTCTCACCAAATATAGTAAGTTCCACAACGGGCCATTGGCCACGGCCACTGGTGGCTAGCGACCAGCTATTGACATGATTTTAATTAGTGTGTATGAAATAATTGCACACGTAAAGCCGATGGCGACCACTTGCTGCGGCAATAGTGCTTACAGCGAGTAAAGTAAGTCGCTGAAACCACACTGATCTGTGACACTACTGTAAAAAGTGGATGTACTGAATATAGGCATCAGCGACGGCGTTTTCCAATGTACGATTCTTTGTAGCTGTGGTCGGTGGTATGTGTGTGCCCAGCCTAAAAGCCAGGGCTTTAAAGGGCGGTCTTATGCGAATATGGAGATGGAAATAAGGAGATTAGACTGATGTTAATAGTAACAATTAGTACTGTGAATTGTGAGTGAGTGTGAGTAGAAATTATTTAAAACTAGCTTCTGCCCGCAACTTCGTATGCGGATTCTATCGAAGATTTGAAATGTCTGATATCGAATGTTGTAGCTGGGCTTTTGGAGTTCAACAACAGCTGTTCCAGATCTTCAAATTTATTCTCGCAGCAAAAACTGCTCGTCACGTGGAACAGTTTTTGCTATGGCACCATTTCTGTACCTCTTATAGTTTAGATGGTCAGTTGCTGTTCTGAATCAGGTGCTCAAGTTTCTAAAATAATTTATAGCCTATATGTTGCCCAGACCTAACACATATACAACAAAAAAAGAAATCATTCAAATCTGTCCAGTAGTTCCAAAGATTAGCGCATACAAACACGGTATTTTTACTGTTTTATTATATGTATGATGATATGATGATGATTGTTTGGAAGCCTGTTTTTCGAAACTGCAGGCAATAACTAGAATGCAAAGTGGCTGGGCAGTTCTATTAGAGAAAAAGTTAATTAACAATTACAGCCGCCTCCTCTATGTAAGGCATTCAGGTTTCTTACCTAAAATTATGCAGTAAAGGTATTTGAAAATTTAGCGAAAATTTAATAATTTAACCATCGTACTCTACTCACACCTTCGCTACTGAAATTCTGAAAATGTCTGAGACATTGTGACTACAATGTTAAGGCTATTAATCTATAGTATACTCAGAATCAGGTTAGTACCCTAGGACCCACATTAATTCTATTCATGATTTATCGAATGTCATTGCTAAGGGTGAATGCCTTGTGTTGTGTATACCTGACACAATTATTTACTTTTATGGTCATCATGTCTAGCCTAATCTCGACTTCCAGGTTTACAGGCTGCAGCTGACTAGGAGGGTTTAAGGAAGGGGCTGCTGGTTTGAACCCGGTGCCCCTTGGTGATGCTGGCATAGCATAGCACCGTACTTGACCGTACCTACTGCATATTTTTTTAATGTTGCTAAATATTTACTTTAATCTAATGGCAGAATTATGATATCATCATCCGATTTTGGAGAAAAATAATGCATAATCATGCCCAAGTTCACATGATTCACTGATAAATTCACATGAAATCATCCCCTACGAATTTAAACAGCAAGGCCACAATTATCATTACTATTAGACATATAAATACGTAGCTATGTCGCAGCAGTACGTACAGTGAACACAAACATGGCGGACGTAGAGAAATCCCTTCGGGACTACTTGAAAAAAATCGCTGAGGAACAAAATTATAAAAATCCTGAAATTACTACAAATGATTTATCAAGTGGCGGAGCGAACTACACATCAACACTATTCACTGCAACCATAAAAGAAAAAAATAAAGAAGACCTTCATTTATTCGCTAAAGTCGCAGCAGTAGGTGAAAAATTTCGAACTGATATGGCTCGAGATTTTTACGCCATTGAAAAATTTGCTTACTCGAAATTGTGGAAAAGTTACGCAGCTTTAGAAGAAAAATACAAAGTACCCCAGGTGCACAGATTGCAGTACCCCAAGTTCTATGGGTTTGATGATTCGACGCCGAACCAGGAGACCATGGTATTAGAAAACTTACTGAAACATGATTACGAACCTTTTGACAGGTTCAAGTCATTCGATTGGGAGTACGCTTCCGCCGCCGTCACGGAATGCGCCAAGATGCATGCACTTTCCCTCGCATTTAAAAAAATCGAACCAGAAGAATTCGAAAAGGCTTTGTCTTTTGTTACGGTGAATTGGTACGATGCCGGTATGGGAACAATGTTCAGTAAAGCTATTAAATCAGCATTAGAAGCCGTCCAACCTCAGCATAAGAAATCTTTAGATAAATTTATAAACCGTGACATGAAGGAAGTGTTTGCTGACTTCATCGGTTCTGTTCGTGCAACAGCCATCATCCACGGAGACTACAGGGGCAGCAACTTGATGCACCGCCTGCGGAAGGTTAGTCTGGTTGAATAAAGCATACGTCCCTCTTCTATTCATTGACAGATTTGTATTTAAAAATAATGTTTTACTAGACGTAACACATAAATTAGTATCAGCCTAATGGGGAATATATGACGCTGAGATTAGACTTTATCGTTGCTGCGTACTCGTATACGTTATATTGTTTGCATGTTTTCGTAAGTAATCATAAAATGATAAAATTTGTGACGAGGCGTCAATTATAACAATAATTGTATCTCGAATGGAAAATTGATAAGATAGGAATATTTCTAGACATTGAAAGCATTATTGTGGTTAATAGCAGCCGCACGGGTCGATCGATCATAATGTCAAGCAACGCTTGGCGCGGATAGTCCGTAGATGGGTGCAACCAGTGGTTGCCCGGCTAGCAAAGTTGAGGAGGTCAGGTAGGCGATTCGCTCCAAGTAGAACACTGGATGTAGCTCTGCAATCAGACTGGAAGCCGATCCCAACATAATTAGGAAAAGGCAGAACAAATAAAAGTTAAATTCTGATATCAAGTACGTACATCAACTGAATATTATTTGGGTACGCAAGTACTATAGATTAGACCATAATATCAATTTAGGTATTATGAGTTCCACTTGCGACAATTGTCGCGAGACCGGTTTGTTGTTCGCGATCCATCCTGCTCAAATGTTTATCTAGGATCACGGTCATATTGCATTAGTGTGCTTACAGTGTTGTGGCGTGTTGGTCTACAATGTTTTTAAAATCGTACTCATTTTTTTATATGGTCTTATAATAACAGAATTTCAGACATAAACAGATACGTAAACGTAGTCAGATACGTGCATACCTAATACAAGTAATATTTGCTGTCGCTACTTAGGCATGCTCAGTTCGTTATCTGACATCAAGTAGAGACCACGTGCATACGCGACACACTGCTAAAAATAAAGTGTTCCGTACTTCAGTGTTCCAATTTTAAAGGTTTTCTTTTGGAAACATTAAGATGGAAGATATACCTGAGCATTTTAAGGACCTCCTCGACAAGATAGCCAAGGAGCAAAATTTTGTTGATTATGTGTTGGACATAAAGCCGATCTCAAGCGGTGGCGCGAACTATACATCGCGGCTGTTCGCGGTCAGCATCACGGAGCGCGGGCGCTTGCTGCGCCTCTTTGCGAAGGTGGCGGCTATAGGGGAGAAGATGCGCGCGCAGGCGCCGAAGGTGTACGACACGGAGCGGTACTGCTACACGCAGCTCGTGCACATCTACGAGCGGCTGCAGGAGGAGCATCGCGTGCCGCGCGACCACCGGCTGGCCTTCTGCGAGTTCTACGGCTGCAACGCCGAGCTGTTTCAGGAGACCATTGTGTTGGCCGACCTGGTGGCGGCAGGCTACCAGCCCTACGACCGCTTCCGCTCCATCGACTGGCCCTACGCGCAAACTGCTGTCACAGAACTAGCTAAAATGCACGCGGCCTCCATAGCGTACGCGAAATATCATCCCGATGACTTTGCTAAAATATTGGACAAAGTGAGGTTTGATTGGCCGATGGACGATCCGGGTATGAAGAGTTACATGGAAACTATCATCAGCACAGCAGTCAGCAACTTGAATGAGGAGAAAAGGGCTGTGTTTCAAAAGTACCTTACTGAGCTGGACATGGAAGCGTTCGCGGCCGCGTTCAAGAGCAGTCGGCGTGAGGTGCTCGGGCACGGCGACTACAGGCCCAGTAACCTCATGCATAAGATACTTAACGTGAGTACATAGCATATGTATAGTCGGAACGTGAACAATAGGTTACTATGTATTACGTATCAAAAATCATGAAAGAACATCAGAGCTCTAACATAAAAATGATTTTTTGCATCCAACATATAACTTTTTAGATTCATACATGGCTAAAGAGCTAGTTACAGTCGCATGGGTCGCTCGATCTATAATGTCAAGCAACGCTTGGCACGATCTGCCCGTGGGTGGGAGCAACCAGTCTTACTAAGGGGTACCGAGTTGCCTGGGTTGAGGAGGTCAGATAGGCTAGTTGCTCTATTTAGATCACTGGTATCTGGACCTTAACATAGGTGAGGTGAGGTGATTTCATAGATTGCTTAATTAACAAAACGATGTTATATTCGGATGAAATATACTACATACTAGATATATATAACGATAAGAGGTGAGAAAATAAAGTAGTTTGAAAATTCTTATTTGATTCGATTAAATTTACTTATCAAATATGAAAGTATTCAGACGATAATTTACTAACTTAAATGTAGACTTTTCATTTTGACGAAACCGTAGCGTTGAATGTAATTCTGCCTAAGTTTCTGTTTAAGTCCACGCATTCCAAAATAGCTATTGGCAATGTCGTTAATAGCCGTCAAATATTTGCATATTTTGATTAATTAATTTGCCAATTTTACTGTATGTAAATAGTTAGTCTTATCGGATGCAGGTGGACCAGAGTTTTACATGGAGCCACTGCCTATCTGACTTCTTTAATTCGATACCTTTTGGAGAGACTGGTTGTCAGGATTCTGGCTCCAGGCTACCCGTAACGACAGCCGGGCACCATCAATTTAATGTGCCTTGTATTTCTACACGAAGGAATAGGTCATGTCACCGATGTACGGAGCGACCCATAAGTTGGAGACTAATTTTAAGCCGATTGTTCCTTATTGTAGCAATAGGTTGTTGATCTCTCGCTGAAAGCTAGTATTATCAGCAGGTATCGCGTCACCCGATAACCGGGTTGTAGAGGTCAGTTTTTCCTTGGGGCGGTACAATGATTACTTATCTGACTAAAAACTGACCCAGAGTATAATTGCCTATTTATTTGGGGAAGAGGTAAGTATACCTAAATATTATCGGTTGATAACAAGTTGTGAATGTTTCAGTTACATAATGATGCCGACATTTTTACGTATTGAACTTTTATCACAGAGACATTAAAGTTAGTACCCAAGTGTATAGTGTGAAGTGTATAGTATCTACATCTAATTTTGGGTAATATTTGAGTATAAAAGGTATAAGAATCCCCAAGGATCACCAAGCAAAAATTTGGCTTAAGTGTTATACAGTTGCTATTTCTTAATTTTCATTTGATATGGCTTTCTGACCACAGGACGGCAAGGTGGACATCAAGATAGTGGACCTTCAGACGCTGCAGGGCGGCAGTCCGCTCACAGACTTGATGTACTTCATCTTCACCGGGTCCGACGAGCAGTTCCGCGCGCGTTACTTCGACCAGCTCGTGGAGCACTACTACTCGCAGCTCAGCGCCGCCTTGACGAGGTTTAATCTCAACCCTCACGAAATCTTCTCTAAGGAGGACTTTGATGCGGAACTTAAAGAGGTAGGCTATGTCGTGTGAGTACGCTCTCGCGCTTTTTAATCCTTACTCTGTATGCTGCCATAGTGGTGTGAGTACGTCACCTATCCACCCCATTAGTTACGTATAAAACATAGCCTTCTTTATGATGCAGTCGGTTAAAAATACTTTATTTTATAAGGCGCCATGATGACGGGACTCTTAGAATTATATTATGTACTAGCGGTCGCCCGCAGCTCCGCCCGCGTGGATGTCGGTTTTCGCGACAAAAAGTAGTCTATGTGTTGTTCTGATATATAACCCATAGAGGACCCCCGCGGCTACGTCTGTGTGGATGTCGATTACCGCTACCAAAGCCTAACTTTTGTCAGGATGAGAAGCTCGCGCTTGGTCCTCCCGCCTTATTATACCTACCGGCCAACCCGCGACGAAAGCTTACAAAGTGGTGTAACTTCTCCCGTTTTCCCAACATTTTCCTTCACTGCTCTGCTCCTATTGATTTTAGCGTGATGAAAAGTATTCTATAACCTGCCCAGGAGTATGAAGAATAATTGTACCAAGTTTCATTAAAATCCGTCCAGTAGTTTTTGTTCCTATAAATAACATACAGACAGACAAAAAGTTTACTGATTGCAGTTTTGGCATCAGTATCGATCCCTTATATCTACCTGATAGTTATTTTGAAAATATATTCAATGTACAGAATTGACCTCTCTACAGATTTATTATAAGTATAGATAGATATAGTTATGGGTTCCACCATTGCCACCCGCGTCATCACAATAATTTAACAAAGCATTTGATGGCAAAGTATTGAATACAAGTCCTACGAGTACATGTGTAGACTATTTACAAGTCCAAAGAGCTCTTAAGCAATTAAGATGAGGCGATAAGGAAATGCAACGCGCGGTAGGACACTAGTGTGAAGGCCGCTCTAGTATCATTAAAAAGTTTCGCGAAAAAAAACTAAAGAATCGACTTCTAGGAAAGATGGAAAAGGGTGTCTTTGAAGGCGGTGCCTACTGAAGTGAAATGAAACCCTTGCATTTTTTTCGTATTCTGCATATTAGCGGCGTTGTAGTTATCCATATCAAGTCAACTAAGTGATTCGGAAAGAATGTGTGTGTATCGAGTCTTGGGTGCTGGTTCTTAGTACGACAAATACAATTTACTTTGAGAAGCTTCCTGTTGAGTGAACTTTATAATTAAACATTATCTTCAGACCATGACTGGCACCCCAAGGCTGCATCTTGTAACTACTTTGATACTCGATGTAAATAAGCAACGCAATAGCAGAAGTGATACATTTGCATGGGCGTAAGACGACTGAGCTACTCTATATATAGTGTCCTTCCATATAAATATTTATCAGGCTTATTCACTACTGACTACATACAGGTATGTCGGACCTTCCTTTGGTTATTGGGAGACGGAGAAGGAATGTTATTAGTTAGTTTTGTATGTGAATGGGTCTGTTTAGGGAATTTATATGTGCACATGTCCAGTCCAACTGAAAACTTGTCTCTCCCAACGGCAGTAGCACTTTGCAGTACTCTGCACTCTTCTGCATTGGCGCTGGTGTTACTGCGAGTCAACAACGATCACACTCTCAACATGATTTTGACACTCTCGAGCGAATCAAATCTACCCTACTTGCTGTTGACCTAGATTTAGTTGTCGAAATTTTAAATTGAAGCTTCTAATGCAATTTATAACCTAACATATTACGAATTATATTATGTTATTTGTGACGAAAAATATACATAGATGTATAAAAACAATGATTCTTAGCGTAGAGTAGGTTCAGAATTTAAATGACGTAAAGCCAGAAATTAGTTTGTTATCTGTCTCGTGATAATAATAACTTATAAGCTCACATCTTATCTAACAAGTGTCACTTGATATTTTCAAGTTAAAAGAGAGTTATTTGTACCTACTTTTTTCAGAATGGATAGCTTTTATTTATATGACTCTACTGAAAACACAACGGTGTCGTAGCTGGTCAGAGAAACTTTAATCATAACTGACATGATGATAAGTGAGCTTCGCTTACGCTCGTATTTCTTAAAAGCGCTTGCACCGAAAGTTGGCAACGTCGCAAATAGCTGTCAAATATTTACACGTTTTAATTAATTTGGCCAATTTACTATATGAGAGTAGGACATATGGCTCTGTAGCTCCCTAAAACACTGAATAGGAATTGCAATTAAAACACTAAATTTGATGTTTTTAACGTTTTACTTGTAAAAAAGGCACTTGGGAAGTTTCCAACTACGTTTTTTACATATAAAACTATATATTCTGTGTTACGATATTAATAATTGCACTCTCTATTAACTTTCTTAGTGCATTACAGAGCTTTATTTTATGATTTCATAAAATAAAATTGAGAAATTCATTAAAACATGTAAATATCTGACAGCTATTTGCGACGTTGCCAGATTTTCGTACACGCGCCCTTAATGTTCTTGGTCGGACTGGTACTGAAATAATAAATTCATAGCAAGACATGCCCGAATAGAAGAGAGAGAATAGTGAACTCTCTCTTCTTAAGGTTGATTCAAAGGTGAACTTGCCACATTCTAGCCAATCTTGAAACTTGGAAAATGGATTAATACCTCACATTTTTATGTTGCAGAAACTGCCGTACGGACTTATCCTGGCCACGTTCACCTTGCCATTGGTGACTGTAGATGCTGAGGCCGCGCCCAAAGTTGACGAGTCCCTCGAAATGGGAGACTTTGGCATCCAGAAGACCAGCGAACTGTACAAAGAAAGGCTCAATGGAGTCGTTAACGATTACGTTAGGTGGGGTATATTGAAATAATGAGCTCAATTAGATCGAATTGTATTTTAATAACAGTACCTGCACTAACAATTTTTAAATAATTCTATTAGTAAATTAGTTTCACTTTGGTGTTGGTACCTACTCGTATAATTAAGTTTGACCAAATAAAATAAGTACTAAGTTTTGTGTTAACGTATTTTAAATGTTATGGTAATGGTTTAAGCATTAGATTATTTAATTTCTTAGATCTTGCAGCGTAATGTGTGGACCTCATGCCCTGAGATTATTAATGTTTAGGACACTTATTTTTCAACTAGACTAATGTACCTACCTAAGTAGGTACGAGTTTTTGAAAACCCTCTTAAACTTTCTCATTAGTTTAACCGTCTGGTTTCATTATTCATAAAATCTTAGGAAAATTAATTAATATATAAATAATGAAGATAACAACTGTATATACAAATAATAACGAAGTAATATGAACTTTAATTAATTAATAACGTAATTTGATATTTGAATGTTAAGAGGCGGGACTTTTTACAATGTTATTTTTTTATGGAAACAAGGGGACTGTACCTAGGGGGCCTTGGTTAGCAGTTCCTTAGGTAATTGTTTGTTTTCATTAGGCATATTAAGTTATTTTTTGAATAAAAATAAATTTAAAATAATTTTGTTGTAATCATTTCACACTGTGAATTTATTTTACTTACACAAACATTTTTTTTTAAATTTGATAAATCAAGAGCCAGCGACCGAAGAAAACATGCTAAAATTAAGTAGAATAGTTGATATTTATAAAGTGCTTTGTTTGCTTCAAGTTCCAATGTTAAAAATGAAGGTATACCTTATAATGCTCTATGAGTGTATTTTCCTCTAAAAAATCACTATTATAATTTTCTACATGAAGACGTATAAAAACTAATGAAAAAATACAAGATACGAAAATACACGACCTAATGCAACAAAACATATTCCATAGACAATCTTTATTCTATTCAAAATAGCGCCCGCCCTTAAGAAAACACTATATCACATACATGTGCGAGTATGTATTCTATAAAAAGTGCATTTATCCAAACACAATTAGGTTTGGAAACGCGCTGTTACCGCACGACAGCCGCTCTGACACGAAACGTCCAGTTTGAGAGAACCCTTACGTTAAAATTGTCAACATTAGACAAACTAGTTTGTTTTAACCGCGGAGTCACAGATCTCAAACGAATTCGGGCCAGTCGTGCATCACTCGCCAGTCATGTCGGTCGCGGAGACTACATTGCGCAAAGTCCTCGACAAAATCATCGAAGATTTAAAATATAAACATGCTGAAATATCGTTGAATCGATTAACAAGTGGGGGTGCGAACTATACATCGGCGTTATTCGCAGCAACTGTCTCAGCGCCAGAGCATGACACTTTAAAACTCTTCGCCAAAGTAGCAGATGTCAGCGGACTGCTGCGGGAAACCATGCGTTTGGACGTCATGTTCAAGACTGAGCACTTCGTGTACTCAGATCTGGTGCAAGTGTTCGAGAGGATCCAAGACCATCACAACATCAGCCCGGAGCATCGGTTTATATTCCCCAAGTTCTTCGGCAGCCACAACGTTGAAGGTGAAGAGACGATTGTCATGGAGGACCTGACGGCAAAAGGCTACGGCACTTACAGCAGGTTTAAGTCCATAGACTGGGAGCACGCAGCCGCTGCAGTGGAATACTTAGCCCGATACCACGCGTTATCTTTTGCTTATCAGAAGGATGACCCTGAAAACTTCGCCAAAGATGCTGAATCGGTTCAACCAAAATGGCAAGATGATGATAGTGCAAATGAAAGTATGAAGGGAACTTGGATGAAAATGGTGGGAGCAGCTATTCAAGTGACGAAAGAGGAACATAGAGATAGATTAACGAAGATACTAGAGACGGAGTCGGGTCGCCACGCGTTTCGGAAGTTCAAGGCTCCCTTGAGTACTCCTGTTCTTTGTCATGGTGACTACAGAGTTAGCAACTTATTGTTCCGACGATTGGTATGTATTTTTTTCTCAATTTTATTTTTGTACATTGTAGATGACAGTTATAACAGTGAACGATGCATTAGTATACATTAGGTATACAATATTAGCTCCGACCAGCGGTTTCACCTACGTACAGTAGAGCCTGTCTTGTTCACCCGGATAAAAAATTTTCTATAGCGTCCATCGATAAATAGGCTATCTAACACAGAAAAAAAGTTTCAAATCGCGTCAGTAGTTCCCGAGATTAACGCGTTCAAGCAGTCAAAGAAAAAAATCTACAGCTGTATAATATTAGGTAGGATTGGTCACATCATTCGCAATTAGTATATGCGATAGGTAGTAATTTATGAGTGTAGGTACCTAATTGATTAAAATCTATCTATTATTATGCTACTGAGCTGATTGGGTACATTGTAAGTACTCAAACCATGAGCACATGTTGTGTTTCTTAATTCAAGTCGTCTCATATTATCGCATGCATGCAGACACTTCAAAATACCTGTTTAGTCATCTCATGATTTATAATTATCATAGTTTAGCTTCTTTATTATTCTTCGAGCAGCTTTATATGTATTTCTATCTATATTGTCATCTAATCTGGCAATATAACATGTTTACTATATATTTTCTCGGCTTTTTGACCTCGTCTTGTGAGATAGTCATTATCTGGTTCTTACGATCTAATTTTGGTCCTTATGATGACACTTTTAGTAGGTACTGTTATGTAGCCTACATTTGGATTGCATTTTTGTTCGTAGCTATTATCAAAGTGACTGCTATTTAAAATGTAGTGATAATGTATCCTTCCAAACAGTGCTTACTTACGAATGTGGTATAGATATTACTAATTATGAAATATCCTATGTTGTATGAGTAATATAATATACAGACGCCAGCACATCAAGCCACCCGAAATTGACAATCTCAATCAACTTTAAACCAAATGATTCAAGAATAAAGTCGAAAATCTATTAAGTAAATTTGTCAGATTCTAGTAGCTTGATGTGCTGGGTGTAGGTACATCAACGCAAGTAAAATAAATATAAAATCGTTATCACAAGTCACGTGTGCTGGTAGTTGCAGGCAATATTCACGGCAATCGTTTTCTATTGCCCAACAGAGGGGCCTCGAATATCCGCCATTATTAATTTGACACGTATAAAAACATACCGCTCTAAACTTGTTTTCAACATAATATTATCTTTATTTTTATTTAGCTATGAATTGCAGTCATTCAAAGACTATGATTAATTAACAGCTCATGTTATGTAGATATAATAATAATATCCCTCACACATTCACACAACGTCATCTAGTCCCAAACTAAGCAGAGCTTGTACTATGGGTACTTGACAACTGATAAACATACTTATATACTTTTCTTTTGTAAATACATACATATTATACATAGAAACACCAGACTAAGTCAAACACCCATGTTCGTGCACACATATGTTTGACTTATGCGGGAATCGAACCCGCGACCTATAGCGTGGCAGGCAGGTTTACTAACCACCACACCATCTGGTCTCTATCTACATGACTACTTTCTTTTTCTCTTATGTATAATGTTTGCAATATTTTGTTTTCTTTTCCAATCTATTTAAATAAGATTCTCGGTTAATTTTCCATTTAGTTTTCTGTTTTTCATGTAATCGGCGACTGTGTAAGTCTTGGACACAAAATAACATACATAACTCTTCTATACACAAAAGCGTTGTTAAACACTCATATACTATAAGAGAGGACTCTGGAGCCCTGTCACCGGTAGCTTGGACCCTGTTCCCGTTGTTGGAAAGCATCAATACCACCTGTTCCTGCTTCGAAGTGGATACTCATAATATGAAATCAGTTTATTGTGATGTGTTGTATTGATAAGGAGATATCATGCCAATCGGATAATATCAATTATAATTTACAGTGTTTTATAAATAAATGATGATATTATTGGCATGCTAAGCGTGTTTCACATGATAATTATTTTAGTTTAAATTATTCTGATCATGTTCATTCAAGGTAGTACTTAGCTAAAAAAGTATGTGTCATAAAAAGTCTGTAATAAAAATTACTGCTCCGTTGGTTTAGTAGTCGAATGGCGCTACTGCTGATCACGGGGTCTCGGGTTCGATTCGAGTTATTATACTTTAACAAAAGCAGCCCAGAGTCTGGAAGGTGGTGATTGATACACCCTTGTATTGGAGATTACGTAAATGTCGGTCCTGCGTCTGATCTCTCTACTGTCGTGTCGAATTGCCGTCCTTTTTGACCTAAGGGTCTAAAAACATGTTGATTTCCTTAGAGAAAACCGCCGCTTTCAAAACCAAACCTTCAATTGCATTGTTCTATGAAATATTATATGATGACATAGCATGTTCGTACATTGCAGTTTGAACTCTATTATTACGATAAATAAGAGCTATTCCATAGAAGATAAGCGACATAAATTATGAAGTACACAATGGATTTGTGTAAATATTGGCTTGATACTGTTAATAGCGTGCGTATCGCTAGTTAAGATTAATTTATCTGAAGATTTTCCTTATAGTGTAGGTATTTCTTCAGTTGCGTCAATTTATTGTTGTTAAGTCTGTGATTAGTGTTTTTCTCAAGGTTGAGTCTCGCGGATATTTTACTATAGGTGTGTTCAACAGCTTGTAAAAATTGTTCATTTAAGTATGTTAGTTTTTTTTCTAAACGGCGTTATTACCTAAAAACTTAAACAGACGTTTGATACGTGACTAATAAAAATGATTAACTAAGTGCCAAATGTCTGTTAATTTTTGCGTTTTTCAAGATATCGTGTCGTTTTTCCGAATTGTGAATTCGATATTACTTTCTATGGTCACAATATAATGATGTAGGTACCTACTGTTTGAGTTGTTATCAAATTCGTTATCCTTTGTTAAATTCATTAATGATGTCACTGTCGTTAACTAAATGGGTAGGTATACAAATATAAGCTTACAATCTACACATTAACCAATAACCAATATTTTCACGCTGCGTCTGGTGCATCGGGAAGGATTTTCTTTTTTCCTGGTTTTTGGTTTCTGTTCGCGATAGACTCAAAAAAATACTGAACGGATTTTGATTGTGATTCGCTTCTAGAAATATAAAAATAAACTAAAATCTAAATTCTATTCAACTCCATACCAAGTACCATCTTAATCAAACAAATGAACGAACGAAAGAAATCTCTCATTCGCATTTGTAGAATTACAATGTTTGTCTAGATATCATTAAATTCGAGAGACAACTGCTTCTCTGTCTATCGCTTTATGTTAGAGAGAGACAATGATAGTCTGATAATTATTTCGGTATTTAGCTTTATCGCTGTTTTATTTATTTTGTGTTGCTTGTAATGTCGGTTTAGATAACTCTAATAGTAGGTAGGTATTATTATTCACTCTAATAGTAGGTATTTTACTACTTCAATGAATGTGCGCTTGACATTGAATTATTTTAGGATTCAAATTCAGTTAAAGTTTAAAAATAAAATGTAACAGATATTTTAGACGAACGCTAATAATATTCTATGAGCAATCTATTACTCCCATCCTAGACGAGATAGAATCAAAACTGCCGAATTAAGTGTCACAGAGACCCGAGCACTGGCCTCGCGGCCATGACAGCAAATTGCCGTGGTCTCGATAATCGCTGGCCTCCGAGGCCGCGGAAGCTGTGGCCATTGAGTTTCTATTCGCTATCACAATGGGAACTGCGACATAATCGACGGAAAATGCTTTGACCAACATTTTCATTAACTTTTTTTTGACGTTTATCGTATTCTTGATGTTGTAAGTCTCCGCAATTGTTGTTGACGATACGCACGGCTTCTTTGACGTAGAAATTGTTAGGTTTGAAATTACAGACTTTTTTTTTGTAATGGTTGGATTTCTTGCCTAAGTACAGACGTCAGTACATCAAGCTATTACAACCTGTGAAATTTCTGAATATGTGATTTTGAGCTTATTTTAAGCATACGTTGATTAGGAAAATTTCACAATTTCGGGTAGATTGATGTGCTGGCATTTTTCTAGTAGGAACTAAATTAATCTTCGTTTCTTGGCTTACGGACTTCTGTTAAGTCTTCATTTGCATTATCTCATTTCGATATGTACAACTGTCCATGCACATTATATACATAGATTCACACTGTAAAACTGTCTAGGTATACTACTCTATCTTAAGAATGGTTATTTCTTCTACCATAAGCCAAATTAAACCACATTAGGTATGTCGTTGCGTTTTCACTTCTTTCTAGAATATTTTAAAATATAGGAGACTTTATTTCCTTTTCTTTTTAATTTCTATTATATTCTTAGCACTAGAGAGATGTTTAGCAGGAACTTTGTTAGCATACTACATATTTGTTACCTGCAATTACAATGTGCCTGTATTGTAAAAAAGACCTTTGATCTAGAGTAGAAGGGAACAATGAAGAAACATTGTAGTCACATAATTGTTTGCTAGACTATTCCAGATCTTAAGATAACCTTCCACATTTAAATAAATATTTATTTATCCAGATATAGATAAATAGGCACTTATTCAAAGTAGGTTAGGTCAATTCTACAAAAGACAGTCCCCAAAACGCCCTTCGTCCACCACTTTCTATGTGTTATCGCTAGGAAGTAGAAATTGTGGAACAAACTCCCCCGCAACACAATCCCTGCAATTTGTAAATATGTAACACAGTAACTATATCACGGTTACGCACGGTACACATAAAAAATAACCTTGCAGATAAATATTATACATAAAAGTATAATTTTCATGTCACTTGATGTAATTACACTCGCAAACGGTTATTATCGTGACAAAAATATAACCAGTGCTATTACTGTTATAATCTGTTATAAAAATATTGTTACAAACATTTTGAGAGTTCAATTTTTGACATTGATACTTGACAGTTATGTACAGACGCCAGCAGGTCAACCTATCCGAATTGTACCAATCGAATGCTAACCTTCCGATATTGTGATAAGGTTGAAATCTCTTAATGAAATTTTAAAGATTAAGGTAGGATGCTGACTTCTGTACTAACTTAGTTGAAAAGATACTTATCATAAGATTTACTAGAAGAATATGATGAGTAAATGTTATAAAAGTTGTCACTAATAAACTACTAAATAGGGGGAAGTCCCGTATCGGTTAGACTGGAAGCCGACCCCAACATAGTTGGGAAAAGGCTCGGGAGGGAGGTATAGACAGTTCTGAAGAAAATTATAAGGTATTCTGATCTCGTACTTGGTCACTCATGTGCAATTTTCAAACTCATAGCCTTCTTAACGTCCTTGTAAAACCTGGTCTTGAAAATAGTTAAATAATGGTCCATCATCATCATCATCACAGCCTTTTTGTCGTCCCGCTACTGGGCACAGGCCTTCTCTCCTACGGAGATAATAAAAATAATGATCCAAACCATACAAACAAATAGTTGAAAATAAGGTAGATAGAGTTAAACACATCAAAAAGTTGTTAGAAAGTTATAGAAAGAAAACATGAAGTATCGAATTAAAAAAAAAAACAAGTTTTAAATTGAGCGAGTCCGGCAGTGACTGCAAATTGTAATAGGTATTATCTCTGCCTGCTTCTAAACAAAACAAAAAACCGGTTATAATAAACTAACTAATAAGACGATGATGATTGAGGTCAGGTCTAACATAAAAAAGCTCCGGCCAAAGTAGACGCAAACTTAATCATAGCAACAGACAGTAGGAAATAGGTTAATAAACGTACTGTTAACTCAGGCTACAACAATCTGTAAAATTTCTTTAATAGATTTTCAACTTTATCGTTCAAGCCATAATGGTTCAAAGTTGATTGGGAAAATTAAACAGATTCGGGTACCCTAATGTGCAGGCGTCTGTACGAATCTATATTGAATCAACAAGAATAATAATGTTTAACGCATGTTTTATCAGTTGTAGCTATTTGTTCCTGTTCGAATAACCATTAAGCGGTTGATCTGATAATAACTGAGATAGGTAGAATGTAACGACAAACATCGATGGTATAATTCGTTAGTTAATGTTGTAGCATTTGGATGTACTCTAGAGAACGCTTTGTGAAATCAAGTGTTTTATCGGACACGAGTAAACTAGATATGTAAGCACCCATTTAAATATAAATCGGTCCAAAATTTTGACATCAGTTTATCGACTGTATGAGTCATGAGGCCAGGAATTAATAATATAATATAATATCCCTCACACAACGTCATCTAGTCCCAAACTAAGCAGAGCTTGTACTATGGGTACTAGACCACCGATAAACATACTTATATACTTTTCTTCTGTAAATACATACATATTGTACATAGAAACACCCAGACTAAGTCAAACACTCATGTTCATGCACACAAATGTTTGACTTATGCGGGAATCGAACCGGCGACCTATAGCGTGGCAGGCAGGATCACTAACCACCACGCCATCTGGTCGTCAAATTGACTATGCAAAAAATATTGTAAATGAACCAACGAAGATGGAAATGGATGACTTCTTTGGAGCCGTGCAAATAGTTAAGAGTTTAGAACAAGCTTTTATAAGCTTCCTTGAAATAAATAAACTGAGTCTGATAGGAATCGATAAATAAAAGAGTCCCAATGATGATCTGTCAAAATGTGACGAACGGTAATAGAACGGATCATTTAAAATACATTTAACCATTAATATAGGTATTCAGACACACTATACAAAACCATCCACCATATCGGAGGACGCTGGATGCAGGTCTTTTCCAACCGGATTATGTAAGGGGAGGCCTATGGTCAGCAGTGGACGTCCTATGGCTGAGATGATGATGATACAAAGCCATAACTAATCATCATCTCCCGAGCCTTTTCCCAACTATGTTGGGGTCGGCTTCCAGTCTAACCGGTTTCGGCTCAATACCAGTGTTTTACAAGGACCGACTGCCTATCTGACCTCCTCAACCCAGTAACCTGGGCAACCCAATACCCCTTGGTTAGACTGGCGTCAGACTTACTGGCTTCTGACTACCCGTAACGACTGCCAAGGATGTTCAATGACAGCCGGGACCTACAGTTTAACGTGCCATCCGAAACACATTCATTGGTGTCCAAGATATACTCAGAAAGTACATACAAACTTAGAAAAGTTGCATTGGTACTTGCCCGACCTGGACTCGAACCCACGCCCACGCCGCACTTGAGAGGTTGGCTCTTTAACCACTAGGCCATCACGAAATTTTTAACTTTTTGAAAACAAAGCCATAACTAATGGCCTGACCAATTAAACGTTACCCGTCACTATATCTTATGTATCTACCCAACTTATTCCAGAATGGGCGCTTACAACCTATCGTAGTGGACTACCAGACAGTCCACGCCGGTTCCCCGGCGTCTGACCTGCTGTACCTGGTGTTTTTGGGCACCGACCAGGAGTTCCGCAAGGAGTATCATGAGAAACTCCTCGACCATTACCATGCGGAACTGACGACAGCTTTGGACAGGGTTGGCATCGATGTCAATGAGGTGTACCCCAAGGAGGCGCTTGATAAGGAGTTTAAACAGGTTGGTTGTGTTATGCCATAAAGATTGGGAGTCGTTATTGTTTTTGGTACTTATTAAAAGCACCATAAGTTTTTGTTCTATTATGGCTATTTAAAAATTCCAGTGAGTTGTAAAATAAATCTTAGACAAATTAAAATGTTTTCTATGAGTTTAGTTATACGATGAGCTATTACTGTTGGTAGTAGGTACCGGTGTCTTTAGTTAGTTCGTTTTTGAAAGAAATTATGTGTATTATTATTTCTATCAACAAATATGATTCATGATAATTCTTAGTTAAAAAATGCGCAATTTTAGACGATTAAATAAGAAAAGTTCATTCTTGAATGTCCAAATACTCGTATATGTAGTATTTTTACACACAATTAGGACATGCTGTATTCAATGCTTTCAATCCAGTACCGTCATAAGCTTAAGTTTCACATACCATCCATTTTCTGCAATATCACCCCATGATCGTCCTGCACTTATCCCATTTTTCTTAGAACTTTGCGCAGCACTGTCTTTATTGCCCTCAACATCTCATAATTGCAAAAAAAAAAAATATATTAATGGTCCACAAATCTGTTTCCAGTTGGTGCCAGTAGCGCTCATCATCACAATGGTGATTCTACCACTAGTGCTGGTGGAAGCCGAGCACGCTCCCCACATGGGCGGCATCAAGGAGGTGTCGGACTTCGCCATCTCGCCAGGAGAACTCTTTGCTGAGAGGTATAGTGGCCTCGTCAGCGATTGCGTTGAATGGGGACTTATTTAGGATGATCTCAATTGTTACTGAAATTTTATCACTGTGAGAGGCCCTGCACACTGTTATCTTTAAGTCGGCGATAGTTTCATCGAGATCTATATCAGGATATGCATGGAGATCACAAATCGGGTATCCGGCCTGCCGGTATCAGACAAACTAAAAAGTCTTATTCAAAATTGACTGTGAGCTGACCGAAAATTTAATCTGCAGCGTGCAGCGGCCTATAAATATATTGTACCTTATGATAATTACTGAGTATTTTGAAAATAACTCAGTTAGGAAATGCCGACGTATAGGCTCACTAAGGGCTAGTTTCACAATGTCCGAATAGTCACTATCTACCGAAAAAATTTAAAAATGGAAAAGAATTTGTATGAAATGATCTACCAAATAAACTAACTGGAACTTATTCGTAAGTGGTGAAACAGACCCTTAGTATTCGTATCTACATATACGTACGAAAAGTAATGATGATGAGCTTAGATAATGGTTTGAGTGTGATTAGTTATAATTAGTTGCCTCTAAGGAGTTTATTTTTATATGAAATTAAAAATCTCATTGACTTTCGACAAAGGTGTAGAAATCGGAATGATTTTTTATGTTATATGTGTGATAGAAAATTTATATAAATTAAGATAATATTAAAGAACTCATGTTCTAGTTTATTCAATAAATGTCGTCCCAACCATACAACATTATCAGTTCGTCAGTAGACAGTAATATTTGCATATCATTCCACGGAGCAAACAGCTTTTAACCTGTGCTCATTGCCAAGTCCCTATTATGATGATGTAAGTAAAACTACTAAAAACGTACAGTCTCTAAATATTGATTTATCATTACAAAATAAGGTGAAGAGGACTTGGCTACGATGCGATCTCAAAACTTTTTACGGTGAAAAGATTGCATAGAGAGACTTGGCTTTTTTACATTGTATGTTTTTCGTGGGATTAAGATTTTCTTTGTTATTGTGTATTTTGTAATTATAAATATTAAGTAATTAATTAAAGATGTTATTCTTTAAAGGGGAAACTAATGGTTCTATTGTTTCAAAATACTGGTTTTGTTAATTCATTGTACTAGTGTCTAATAATAATATACTCGTTTTTTATAATGGGTAGGTTGAATTAATGTATGTTAACTGTCATGTTACATGTATGATGCACAGTAAATTTGAAATGTTTTAAATTGATAAATAATTGACATTTATAAAACTTAGAACAATATAAATATTGCCTTTACCTACCTACTTCAAAGATACTTTTGATTTCGTATTGAGAGCAACTTGCGTAGCTATATGATCTTATTAGACATAGGTAATTATGTAAACATTATTAATTAATAAATACGTATAAATGAGGAAACATTTTATATGTATTATATTTTTATTAAGATTAAAACGTGTGTAGAAATATAAATTAATTATCTTAGTTAAAAAAAATAAAGTTGTATTGTAACATCAAACATGCAATAGAAAATAAGAGTACTTATTTGAAAATATATTAATTGTTATAAATAAAAATATTATATCGGTAAATCTGTTTTGTTATTTTGAGAGCCAACGAGACGAATGCGTTTTATTATTTTGGTAATGATCCTTCTCGGATCACGCATGCGCGGGAATTAGGATTTTTGCTTGAAATAAATATAACGGTAACCCGATTTATACAATACATATACCAATGAATAGGTTATTTAAGATATTATTCAATACAAAACTTATTTGTGTTGTAGATAATTATTTTTAAAGTAACAAAAACTTCTTGTAAGTGTAAACGGCCGGGATGTTGATGAAATATGTCTATCTATATTAATAAACACCGGCCGTTTTATAATTATAAAAAAAAAAAATAAGCTTGGTTGACAACATTGGCTAGGATAAAGATGTAATATTGTGTCCTGTTGTATTCAACACATTTTTTGCTATATCAGTTTTCTAATAGTTTTTTTCTCAGTTGCGAATTAAAATGTGAATGATCAGTTTTTACAAATGCATTTACCTACTTATATGAACACAAGTTTCAGTAGAAACTCCATATCGTCTTTTTTTAAAAACGAGCGTTTTGAAGGCATAATTCTAAGATACGTTCCAGCCCTAAAGCTATTTCATCTACGGAGTACTTGTTTAATGGAACGTGAACAAATAATGTCGGGCCTCGGCACAGCGATGTGTAGTAGATGTATTCACAGAGATACCTGAAAAAGAGATGTTATAATTAATAATATGATACGTATATTTGTTAAAAAAAGTCGTGGAGGCCTAGCGGTTAAAGGGCCAACCTCTCAAGTATGAGTGCGTAGGTTCGATTCCAGGTCAAGAAAGTACCAATGCAACTTTTCTAAGTTTGTATGCGCTTTCTAAGTATATCTTGGACACCAATGACTGTTTTTCAGATGGCACGTTATAGTGTAGGTCCCGGCTGTCATTGAACATGTTTGGCAGTCGTTATGGGTAGTCTGACGCCCGTCTAACCAAGTGGTATTGGGTTGCCCGGGTTTCAACTACTTCGTAACTGGGTTGAGGAGGTCAGATAGGCAGTCGCTCCTTGTAAAACACTATATTTAGCTAAATCCGGTTAGACTGGAAGCCGACCTCAACATAGTTTGAAGAAAGGCTCGGGAGACGATGATACGTATATCTCCGTAGTTTAAGCAGTACTGAAGGACTGGCATTAGGAAATGACAATATGATTAGCTACTTACTAACTTTATAATAAACAATAATAAACACAAACAAAATGAAATCGGTCGATTACAGTGCACAAGCATTCGCGCAGACGCAGGTGCACTCTCTATTCCCGAACTCTGATAGTCCGATGGGACGGAAGACGGAGATCAGGCGCAGGACCGACGTTTGCGTGCTCTCCGATACACGGGTGTGTCAATCATCAACTTCTAAACTCCGGGCTGCTTTATGAGGCAATAATGCCTACCGATAACAATGTATACAATAAGTATTATAATTAATTATTAATACATACAGTTGAGCGTCATGGGAAACAATCGCCTCCAGGTTTGGTGCAGGCGGGTTTTCATTGAATTCCTCGCAGATTCGCTCCACGTCAAATGTCGTGGTTATCTTCGCACAGCCTCCGGGCACAATCTCATTGGACCTCGGCATTCGCCCATCAACGTCTGGGTACTCGTAGCCAGTGTTACGTGCATTTGTTTCCAAATGCAACGATTGGGCGTCGGGGTGCACACCGACGTGAATCGCGAACTGTGATAAACAAAGCACATTATACCTAAGATATAAGTTTCAAGTAGTTTCTAAGTGAGTAACAACTAGCTTCCGCCAGCGGTTCCACAAGCTTTATGGGTAACTACTCAGCGCTCCTGGCTGATGATGATGGCGTCCAGGCCGCTTGTCGGCTACGGCGACCGTTCTCTCTAAGGAAATCAGCCACCTGCGCAGGACATATTATAGTGCACAAGCATTCGCGCTGATACAGGTGTAGATACTCTCTATTCCCTCACTCTCATAGTCCAATGGAAAAGCAATCCGAAACGACCGGAAAGAGATCAGGCGCAGAACCGACATTTACGTGCTCTCCGAGCACGGGTGAATCAATCACCAGCTTCCAGACTCCGGGCTGCTTTATGAAAGTTTCTCAAAAAGTCGCGCCATGCGACTACTAGGCCAACGAGGCAGTTTACTCAGTGCATCCGGATAAAAAGAAGCCTATCTACCTTCTCCTACAAATCGGCTATTTAACAAAGTAACTCCTGGGATTAGGGCGTTGAAGAAAACAAACAAACTTGATTGATTTGATTCGACGTCTTATCTCAAGAGTTAAGTTAGTTAGTAGGTAGTTTAGTTAAGGTAAATATTTCTTGTAGCTACTCACGTGGGGCAGAAGGCGTTGCCACAGCGCCGGGACTACAACATCAACGTCGCGATATCTTACTCCTATTTCTTCTCTTCGTATCCTTATGCGGTTTTCGCGCTGAATTTTGCACTTGTTCATGGACGCCACACCGGCCCAGCTTACATTGTATGGAGCGCCTGGGAATGGTCCGAAGCCAGTTATTAAAACTCTTTTAGGCTTACGACGAGGCCCTATTGTGAATGTAGTTTTAGAGTAAAATTCCATATTATTATTTGTTCAAATTTGAAAAATTAAATAAGTGTTGATTGTCCTGGATACTTTATCTGTAATGAATTTTGTCCCCAATCCCGTGCTTATATTGTTCGATACAATGACGTCAGTTAGAGATAATTTCAGTAAAGCTTTCGTGGTGTAGTATACAGAAGGAAAATCAACGAACACGTCAGAACCCCATATTTGAGTAAGTTGATAAGGAGGAGGAGCTCGCAGCTAAGTAACAGTCACACGGGTCTATCGATCATAAGGTTAGTTGTTCATCTTTGGCAGTCGTTACGGGTCGTGAGTAGCCAGAAAGGCCGACAACCAGTCTGGTATCAGGTTGCCCAGGTAAACGGGTTGAGGAGGTCAAATAGGCAGTCGCTCCACGTTTAACACTGGTACTCAGCTGCATGCGGTTAAGATAGAGAACAACAAACAACACTTGGAAGAACAAACCACTGCTGCGTCTTAAGATATTGACAACTGTTTCGTTTAGCACCCAATTTAGAAAATGTTTACAGAAAAGCATCCTTTTGAGTACGTATTTCAATTTCTTCTACCATTGTTGTACAAAATCAAATATAGGCTCTGTTAATATGGGGTGGAGGATAATGGAGCCGAATAATAACACTGATTTCAACTATAAGTAATCTTAAATTTTATTACTTTTTCCTTTTGAGAACAACGTCTAGCCAATTCGTCTTTCCGTTCAGTCTCCTTCACTCATTCATTCATTCCCCCTTTCTTCCACCCGTTCCTTTAGAAACATCCATCATCTGTCGTTCATTCAATCCCACATTAATGTAATTTCCTGGGAATAGAAAGTGACGCAACCCATGAACGCAATGTTGCATATCGATAATGCAGTTAATAAAATGTCCTGAACATTTCCTATTGAGTCAGTTTCTGATAATCACGTTAATTGCTTGTTACCTAGTAATTAATCGACATTAGCTTATCCCTAAAAGGCATATTCGTTACGTATCAATTATTTTATCTGTCCTTCCTTACCACAAACTATTGAAATAAATGTTAAAATATGTATACGTAACCGTTTACGTTACCACGCACCTAACCATTTGTATCCAGTTAATTAGTGGAATTTGTGGATTTTATCAAAATATACTAAACTAGTAAAGTTACTTTGTGCGGTTTTAACAGCTTATGGAAGGAAATTTTTGGAAAAGACTAGCATTCTCAGACTCAGCTACTACAATCTGAGATTTTCAACTTTATCGCTGAAGCATATGGTTCAAAGTAGATTGGTAAATTTGACAGTTCTGGTACAGACGCCAGCAGATCAAGCTACTACAATCTGTCAAATTTCTTTAACAGATTTTCAACTTTATCGCTGACGTCTATGGTTCAAAGTAGATTGGGAAAATTTGATAGTTTTGGTAGCTCGATACACTAGCGTCTGTACCTAATGCAAAAGTTTTTTCGCATTTAATCATACCTTATATTTCTAGTGCATCTTCCCTGTCGTGCATCCTAAATGATCGAGAACAGCCGCCATGGTCCTACAAGACATTTCATTATTGAACGGCTCACAGAAGACATATCTAGGGCCGCTTGCGAGTTACCATCTTAACTTCTTAGCTTAATATTAATAGGGAAGATGCAATATTTTTATTTTTGTTTTTATTTTAAAGAATTCCATGTATAATAGACCATAAATATATAAAAAAAATTAAACACTGCAATTTATTGTGAAAAAATGCAGTTTTAAATTGACAATTTAAATTTTCGCGCCAAAACGAGCCTACGGTTCCGATGACGTCATTCGCGTCTGACACTAGTCGTACTTGTTCGTTGCCGGCTTTCATTCATTTGCATTTTTCTCGACTTTCGAGATATTTTTCAGTAAAAATTTAAAATGGATTATCCGTCAACATCAGGGGATCATAAAAATACCACCAATGCTCAGAAAAAAATCCGCGTTGACTCATGTTTTGTGTCCATCTACTTCAACAAAGTTTCGACTGGACCTTCTGACCCAAAACTAAGAAAAAAGTGGTTCCAAGCTGCGAATGGGAAGGATAATTATTATTCTCCAAAAAAACGCAAAATTCTTGAGAGCATTTAATTCATTCCTTCAGATTTATCCTTATTATACTAGAGACAAACATTTTAACTTTCACATTTGTAATATTATTAAGATAGTACTTGCTGATGAAGAACTGAATTATTATTTCTTTCATGTTTCAGATTCATCTTTAGAGTGTTCATTAATCACAGAAACACATGATTCTGAAAATTTTCAAATATCCAATGATAAGAGTGTACAGGTGTCTATATATCCTCAGAAACGATCGAAACAAGCTCAAGTAGAAATGGAAATACCCCAAAAGACTGTAGCTTTATCACCTAAAAAAAATCAATAAATCCAACTTCCATTTTAATCTGAAAAACACAATTAATTTTCGCACAAACTAATTACATTAATGTACACCTTTACAACTATCTATAACCTCAAATAAGTTGTCATAACGGGAGTGACGTCACTGAACGCTGATTGGTGTTTTGAAATACGTTTCGTTTCAAGTCACTTTAATTTTTAATTATTCGTAAAAATCAACATTATGTAAAATAAAAACGTTACAGTAGTCTTTCTTTTATACTTTTTTAAAATTTTAATGATAAAATTTTCATTAATATTACATTTGCATCTTCCCTATTATATCTAGTTAAAAGCTTACTGAAAGACAACCCTTGCACCGTTGAGTAGATACCAGAATAGCAATTTATGTTGATAACGCCTTACAAACAATTCACAATGTTATCTCGGTTAAAAATATTTCCAATATAATCAGTTCGTTATGTTTGATAGACGATAGTCTACATGAGCTGATACATATTATTACATATTAATAATGTTAGCCATGTTTAATTCATCAGATCTGTGTTAGTTTACAAAAAAAGTAGAGGATAGCGCATGACTCTATACAGGCCTACCATTCAAAAGTTTAAGCTGCGCATGGCGCGATCGTATCGTTGATGTGTGAACATCGATATTATAATTGTATCCAACGTGTTTTCGAAGAAGAGGTTATCTGAAATGGGGGGTTCCAGGTCTCCATCTCCCGAGCCTTTTCCATTTCTACATATTTTACAGTCGTTACTGCTAGAAGACAGAAAGTCTGACAACCAGTTCTACCAATGGTTACTTAGGTAACTGGGTTGAGAAAGTCAGATAGGCAGTCCTTCCATGTAAAACACTGGTAATCATCTGCATAAGTTCAAACTGGAAGCAGACCCCAACCTAGCTTGGGCTACGTACATAAAGACATATTCTACTCAAGGACTGGGCAGTTGTAGCAAAGGCTCTTGAAGAGAAAGTTTTAAATGCAGCGATTGTCTTTTTATACAAGACCTAAAAACTTAGTACATATTTGGGACAATTATGGATTTAACAAAAGATTGCATTTGTTTCTAGGATATTTTAGAAAAACAACCGTTTGAATTATTAAAATGGGCTGGATAATCCACAAGGCGGTGTATGTGCAGGTGCTCCTGGGTGTCATGCTGTATGATGACGGCAAACACATTAGCACTTTAATTGACAAACAGGATTCCCGGTAATGATTTTCCTACTGATTTAATTGATAATGAGGAAATTTCATTCATCAATAGATTACGTACATCCAAAAGGGCCACATGTTGACGTAACGAAACGATATAATTTATAAGCACGGGCTTTTTAGGCCTTATTCATTCGGTATAGGAGTGCCCGACACTGTTAACGCATCTTCCGTAAATTAAGTTACTAAAAAAGCAGTCAATATGTGTTTCTTGTCTATAGTATTTGGAAAAAATCGTCTTGAGCCTAAAAAAGTTTTAATAACCGGCTTTGGACCTTACGAAGGCGTTCCACACAATCGTAGCTGGGAAGGCGTAGCGTGCATGGACAAGAACAAAATTGAGTGGCAAAATAAAATAATTCTGTTAAAAGAAGAGATAGCGGTACGATATCGTGACGTGGAGTTAGTTGTCCCGGCGCTGTGGCGAGGCTTCGTACCTGATGTGAGTATAAACAAGGAACAATAACTAACATAGTTTTTGGCTTCATCATCATCATCACCCTTTTTATCGTCCAAATGGGCACAGGCCTCATCTCACACAGAACATTAATCACCACGCTATCCAGGTTGGATATTTGAGACTTTATAGTCCAGGTTTCCTCGAGATATTTTCCTTCACCTTTAATCAGTAATTGGTGTCTAAGATATAGGTACATACGTAGAAAGTACATATTATAACTTGGATAAGTTACATAGGTACTTGCTTGAGAACTGGAATCGAATCCGCATGGTACTCCATAACCACCACGACTTTTGTATATACTCCTCCTGACAAGTTCACTATCAGTATGGCTAACAAAACCTAAATGAGGCATTTATTCAGAACCAGGAGATGGATAGATTATTTTATAATTTTCTGCTATTTATTTCAGTTGGCGATCCACGTTGGCGTAGCTAACACTAAAACCTTTCGTTTAGAAACAAATGCACGTAACACTGGCTACGAGTACTCAGACGTTGATGGGCAAATGCCGAGTTCCAATGAGATTGTGCCCGGCGGCTGTGCGAAGATAACCACGACATTTGACGTGAACCGAATCTGCGAAGAATTTAATGAGAAACCGCCTGCGCCTAATCTGGAGGCAATTGTTTCCGATGACGCTGAACTGTATGTATTACAAAACAAAATACAATTTACCTATATATCCTGACTTCCTTAATAATCCAATCCTTCAACATCATCATCCCTTTTGCTAATTACATTTAAGGTCATCTTCTCTCTGCCTCTCTATCTATACCCTTTCTATCATTAACCTATTTCATAAACTCTAAATTACCTTGTCAATATTACATACTAGCTTCCGCCAGCGGTTTCACAAGCTTCCAGAGGGAACTAGTTCCCGCACCCGGATAAAAAGTAGCCTATATGTTGTTCTGATGTATATGTATGTATGTATATGTAGCTGTATTACTACCGAGTTTCACCAAAATCCGTTCAGCTATTTGGGCGTGAAGAGGTAACAAACATACACACACACTCACAAACTTTCGCATTTATATATTAGTGTAATTACGAAAGCTACTACAATCTTTAAAATTTCCTTAATTGATTCGCCCTTACTTCAATCTACGTAGTGAAAGACAGCATGCCATGTCGTTATGATAGTCTTTAGTCCTTGCTACAGCTTGCTAAATCTCTATTTCAGATACCTCTGTGAATACATCTACTACACATCGCTGTCCCGAGGCCCGACATTATTTGTTCACGTACCTCCAACTAAGTACTCCAAAGACGAAATAGCTGTGGGCCTGCAACGGATCTTAGAATTATGTCTTAAATATATATAAGTCATAAAATACTGAAACATCTATGAAGCCAACTCAGTCACAGCTTAATTATCATCTAGTCAGAAGCACTAAAAACATAATTTTATAAGAATTCTCGCTGCTATTTTCTTTTTTTCTTGCTACCGGCATGACAGTAAAAATTGTATGTATTGTTTTTTAAATTGTGTACTCATTAGGTACAGACGCCAGCACATCAAGTAACTACAATCTGTCAAATTTCCGTGACTAATGGATTTTCAAGCTTTTCTCTGAAGCATATGGTTCAAAGTTGATTGGGAAAATTTTATAGTTTCGGGTAACTTGATGTGCTGGCGTCTGTACCTAAGATACTGCAGAATTGAGTGCCAAATGTTTACAGCCAAATAATATTATTACATTAATTATAAGTAATATTTAATAAATTATTCACTGAATTGACTTCTTTACTTCTGTCGCTTACAAAAATAAGTTTTATAAAAAAAACGCATTGTGTTTAACACTAGTTTCCGCCAGCGGTTCCACGTCCCGTAGGAACAACTCCACGCACCCGGATAAAAAGTAAAAGGGCTACTGCTGATATGTAAAAAATATTACAAACTAACGCTGAAAAAAAAATACAAGTCGGACCAGTAGTTCCTGAGATTAGTGCGTTCTAACTAAACAAAACGTAACTAAACAAACAAACTCTTCTGCTTTATAATACTATTAGTATAGGTAGGTGAAATAATTGAAAAATTACTAGTTGACTAGACTACAAAAATCACGATTAGACTTATATTAGATAGATTATAGAATTAGAATTCTAAAATCAATACAATAACTCCTAACAAACGAAGGCAGTTCGGAGTGCTGTGAAGAGCGAATGAGGGAAGATAATGAATAGGTACCTACTTCGATAACTACACAAGATAAATAGTTCTCGCCAAACTCCTGGTTCCTCGCAACAAAATTCTTTCAACAACTATGAATTTTGAAGCATATGTATAGCGTGAACCTTCGACTGAAATTAAAAAAAATATTCAAAGCCGAATATTTTTTGACCAGCTTGCAGCTTGTCTGAAAACTCTCAACTTAGGAAAAGAAAATTACAAAAAGTTATAAAATTGTCGTTGGTTGCTAGATGTTCTGTAGTACACTTTTCTCATCAATGAGGTCCCAACCAACATCTACAACTTGTTTCTTAACCGACTTCCAAAAAAGGAGGTGCAGGTTAGGTTTAGGAGACTAGGTTAGGAGGAGTTATCATGACGAGTTGCCGTGTTCGGAAGGCACGTTAAATTAGGGTGGGCTCCGGCTGTCATTTTGGGTTGTCGTTATGGGTAACCAGAAGCTAGTAAGTCGGACAACCCGTCTTGCCAAGGGGTATCGGGGAAGTCAGACAGACAGTCGTTAATAGATTTATGAGGTAAGCAAGCATTACATGCGTTTTATCTTATTATACTGTGACGAAGAACTTAACGACAAATGGACCATAACTAAATAAAACTTGTACCATAAACAAAGGAAGCCATCAAACGACATTTTTTTCTTATTTCCTCGTACACACTAATGCTCTACATCTATTTATATAATAAATGGGTACGTGGAAGGTTTTAATACTAGTCTTGCAACGTGATTAACATTGAAAATTAAAAAGAAAACAATGTAGGTAAATATAATTTTATATCTACGGATTGGTTAGTGGATTGGTTTCATATCTGCTTTAATTTAGCATTTAATAAGATGATATTGTGATTGAAAAAGTGCCAATACGAGACAGCATATAAGATATACAGCTACTTTCACTTTTCCCTTTTACCCGTCTTGGGTTACATTTTTCAGTTTTTTAGTTTTGGGTTCGCGCTTATCTTGCATGGATCTTCATCTTTATGTTTATTGCCGCATATCTTCGAAACGGCCCAAGAGATAATTTAAACAATCGCAGTTCCATGAAGCAATTGCTCATTAGCTAGAATATTGTTTCTACTTCTTCAATTCATTAGCAAATATTTTTCAAACAGGTGAATTTTTGTCTTCAAAAATATTTTTGTACTTGTCCTTGCAATCTCCTGAAATGGTATACTTTCTGCTTATATAATCACAAAACTTGATAACGCAACATGGTTCAAAATAAATATACATAAATAAACAAACCAACAATAAAACATTCTCGAGCTACGTCAGAGCGGCTAGGTCGGATACCTATGCAGATCAAACAAGGATATCATGCGTCTCAAATGACCGACACACTATTGTATACACACACTCGCAGTAGTAACACGTTAACCGCAGATATAACATTTCATTTAACTTTGAATCACAGCCTCCGTAAAAAATCGTGCCCAAGTGACACTACTAAAAAGTTCGCAACACAAAAAAAAATGCAACTGGCTGTATAACTTAATTTCTTTGTCACATTCGAAATCCGAATTCAATTTTGGCGGGATGCGGTCGTTCTAATTAATTTTGTTGTAAAACTTATAATTTATAGCGAATTATTTTACTTATAAAAAAGACTAATCTAAAAATACGTCTAGAACGTATGTCGTCTTTAGACACCTAGTTTTCTTATTCAGGCGCGAGAAAATTTACTGAGAAAATGTTTCAAATACTTTTGTTGTTGTTTGTGTGCGTCGGCAGATCAACAGCGGTCATCTATAAATTAAATGGTAAGTTGCAATTATACTTTTCAAAGTAGTAAGTAGTAGTAAGTACAAAAAAATAGATAGTAATTTTTTGAAATATTGAAATGTATATAATTTGGGAAAAAGAACTAACTTGTGAATCCAAATTGAAAACTATTTGGCGAAAACTTAAATTATAATGACACAGTCATAACACGATATTTTGAAGAAAACAATATTTATGACCTATTTTACTAATTATCTTTTGTCAAAGATAAGTAAAAATGCCTACAATTCCGCGCCGATCTATAAAATTCGATTGAATGGGATAATCATGAGTTGCGATTTAAAAACTATTTCATGGCTCTCACAATCGTCAAATCAAGAGCAATTAATTAATACTGGCTTTAACTATTATTATAGCCTAAGCAGTATTACAGTAATTAATATGCAAATAAATGATCATACGAATCGAATTCAATTGAAGAGTAATAAAATAGATTTTTTTTTGTATCGAAGGACTGTCATAGGAGTCATGCGAGCTATTCCAAGTGTCAACTTAGGCCAGCGGATATTCTCATAAGGATATTAAGACTCTTAAAAAAATCTAGAAAAAGATTTTTTTTTAAATAATATTTGATAATATTTAAAACAAAAAAAGAAGGCATATATTTGATTGAGAGTTTAAATCTTTGTTAAGTAGTTTAAAATACTATTCTTTTATACGTCTAACCTTTTACAATCCTTACGCCAAATAGCCAAAGTAGGCCAACCAATAAGTAGTGCTTAGGCATTCATTCTCAGTAGTCGAGTAGATATAATCCGTCGCGGACTTTAAACTTCACTTTCTGCTCGTCGTACCTTGAAATAAACAGTTTTGTATGCAACCCAAGCACCACACTATATCCTAAAAAGGTTCTACCACATCTCAGTAAAGTGTTCTGGAAGTTTTTCGCAAAGACTTAGTAAATTATATAAAATTGTCATTGAACTGTAGTTCAAGTTCAAAATAATGGACTGGACAGGAAAACTGAGTTTAATGTGAAGTCATAATGTGACTATGATGACCTGCATGACGTTGTCAAGAATGGGTGCGCAAGGTTGTGACTTAGATTCCCGTGTAGAACCTTTTAAGTCGGGGTACTTATTAAATGCTTCTTGGGCTTTCCCATACCCCTTTTTTCGAGGGAAATCATCAAATGACCTCTCCCGCTAAGGCTCCAGCCGGAGGGAGTGTCAGGCTCTTACTGACTAAAACCCGCTATGTTCCTTCTGGAGGCCAGAGCCACGGTAACTGTGACACACCCCTAAAATAGTTTGGATAATAATTTAAGGTGATATGTATAATTTTACATTTCATTTTGCAATTAGAAAATATATTGGGATTGCCCAGTTGTTCTGGGAACTGGGAACTGAGTTGAACTGGTGGAATAGCCATAAGAATTTCGCCGAAAAAGAGTTTCAATTATATATGTTCTAAAAAATGTTCTTATATAAAAATTGTTGCCTTGTAATCATTTTAAATGGGTTCAGTAAATTAAAAGGTTGGGCTGGTGAACCCCTGCTCTAGAATATATAACATTATGAATCAGACAGTTTGAACACAATAGCGTCACACACTTGAACGCACCTGTCTTTTGGTACGTGCTTTGTCTGCTAAGTCATCTATAACTTACTAGACATCACTAAAAACTAATCTAATAGGATCTCAAAAACCGCGGAATTCGTTTCATGTTTCTCCTCATTTTTTCCTATTTGTGTATTATTGTATTTTTATAATCTTTTAAAAGTGGAACAACAATTCACATTTTCGTAATTTTCAGCCTTCATTTTGCTTTAATAAATAAATGACAAATTAAATACCACGTACATAAATACAGTGTCCATGAAAGAAATAAATGAGCATGTATACGCTCATTTTTTTATTATTAGGTATTATCCTTGTCCGTATTAAAACAATTTTGAACTATTGCACACGGTGACCTACCATGATACCATTAATTTATACAAGGATAAGAAGGCCAATAAAACCAACAGGGTGAATTGCAATTGGAACAAATTAAAGTTTTCTTAATAAAAACAAACTAATATCTGTTAACTGTTGTCATATTGTCGTTATCAATAAATAGCAAAAAAAAACTTGGTTGTTTGGGAGCGACCTAAAATATTGGCTTTGTTATTGTTTTCAGTACTTAACTTAACTTACTTAAGGAATTTCAGCAAAATTTTCAACATTCCAACTATAACTATACATAGTTTATTCAAAACATTTATTCAGCACAAAAAAAAATATTGAGAACATTTTAAGAGGGCGAAGAAAAAAAATAAAGTCCCTTTTGGGTACGGAACCCTTAAAACGATAAGAGTCATCCTTCTACCCTTGGCTAATAAATAGAATCAATAAAATAATAAATGCAATACTAATAGGTAAATTATTGATGTTTAATACACAGTCCACACTACATTATTTACTGCAATACGAATGCAATAATTATATAAGATTAATGCTCTTCTATTATAATGACGCATGTAATCATAGACCTGTGTCTATGGAAAGCGCGTTCATTATTAAATGTTAATGTTTATGGTGTATGTATAAATAATTTTATTTATTAAACAAAATAATTATAATTTATAAAATATTGTAATAACTTTTCTTCATCATCATCATCATCTCAGCCATAGGACGTCCACTGCTGAGCATAGGCCTCCCCTTTAGATCTCCACACATACCTGTTGGAAGCGACCTGCATCCAGCGTCTTCCGTTATGAAATAACGTTTTAAATCGATTTAATCGTTGAAGGAACAACATATTTGGATATTGTATTTAATTCGTATAGAAGATGATGCCGGGCTCTTGGATAGTTCGTAGAGTAACCGCGTCTTTGAAACATAAGGTTTAAAAAAATATAAACTCCCTCCTAAAAAAATTATAGAAATCAATGGATAAAGCACCACTTCTAAAAAACCTAACTTTCTTACCAAACAACGATGCTCAATAATCTAATAAGTCGATTTATTTTTAAATCCTATCGGCTAGCTTGCCGTAATTAATAAAACCCAACTAAAAATATGGCCATGTTTGCTATTAAAACGAATATGGTTTTCCGTAGTGACTGAATTCGTCCATAGAGTGGCATTTTTCGCTTTAATTACTCACCGTTTTCCTTACTCCAACTTAGTGGTTGCGCACCACTATTGAAGATAATGTGCGGTTTACAAGCTTTAGGGCCGGTTTCACAGGTTACGGATACCCACTATCTACCAGATAAATTCAAAAATGGAACAGAATATGTATTAAATTATTTGTTAGATAAACTATCTGGAGCTTATCAGCAACCGGTGAAACTGGCCATCAATAAACAATTTGTTTCAGTGAGCGAATACAACAAAATGCCAGCACTGTATGCCATGGATGACTACGAAGCGTGCATGGCCGAGCCTGGAGGCACGTATTGTGTTATCGACGTCAATTTACAAAAGGGAACCAACGCTGAACTCATGGCAATGATACAGGTAATTCCTTCATTTACTTATTATTCCATTGCTAGGTATCCATCTAGGTATATCTTCTTATTAGAAGAGAACTTTTTAAAGGTAATTTAAGATTTTCAAAAGAACCCACAGATTTTCTTTCTTATTCTGTGGTGTTTATGGTACAACTAGCATATTTTAGGTTTGGTTGATTAATTCTTTATTTCCTAAACTCGTTATCTGCCTAACTACACTCTATTCGGTTAGTACTTAACTAAATGCACACAAATACGTATGTACATTTTGTAATTATATTCGTACGTTCAGCATGAAATAAACGGAACTGATAGAGTACTTACCTAATACTTTTTGTTTTCCTGCGACTAACTCTATTGAAGCAAATCCTTTGTTAACTTTCGCGATTAATCTTTACATCCATGATGATGATAATGCAAAAATGTTAATATAAAAACAAAAAAAGAAGTTATAATGTAGCTGTCAGACCTTGTCAGACAATAACGCCAAGTCTCAATGGCATCCCATAGGAACTACTTATTGCATATATATACATATTTTTTTAATCGGATAAGCAGTTACTAAGATCAACGCGTTCAAACATACAGGCAAACTCTTCATAATGTTACTATAAATTTCGATAACACATATCCAAATAACAGTTGAGACCAAACTTAAAGTACTTTCCGAGGAGGTCTACAGAAATACATAATAATGATACAATTTAGTCATTAAAACATCAACACCATATCATTTATAAAGTTTTTACACGCAATTAAATTTTCTAGAGTTGTGTTATAAAACAAAGAGTATAATAACAGCGTTGTTTCATTAATTATTATTTAGTTTTTTTAATACTTGTTATCTTGTTATGGCAATTATTTGTAACTAGCTTCTGCCCGCGACTTCGTACGCGGATCCAGTCGCTTATGCCAGCGACTACAGGGCCGTCAAAATCGAAGATTTGAAACGTCTGATATCGAATTCTATGAGTCCGGGGACGGGAAAACAACAGGATGCGCGAGACGATTTCTTTTTGTAATCCCTCAAATTGACCATTTTGTTAACGTCAATCCCAATAGTTAACAGTGTAGCTGGGCGCTTGGAATACCATAACAGTTGTTCCAGATCTTCAATTTTATACGTCTCTTCCACTTTCTAACTGCTTATGAGTATTTCGTTATGTGCTTATTCTGAACAGCCTCATTGATGTAGTAGTCGCAAGGCGCGACTGCTGTGCACGGGGTTTCGGGTTCGATTCCCGGGTCGAAATCGCTTTGTGACTTTTGAGAAACTTTCATAAAGCAGCCTGGAGTCTGGAAGTTGGTGATTGATTCACCCGTGCATCGGAGAGCACGTAAATTTCGGTCCTGTGCCTGATCTCTCTCCGGTCATGTCGGATTGCCGTCCCATCGGACTGTGAGAGTGAGGGAATAGAGAGTGCACCTGTATCTGCGCGAATGCTTGAGCACTGGTTGATACATTTTTAAATTTGATAAATAAATAAAAAAGTTGATAAATCCATAAAAGAGAACGGCCGCCGTAGCCGACAATCGGCCTGGATGCCATCATTCTGGACAATGTATGATAATCTCGATCAGAAATTAGTCGTGCATTAGGTTCATTACTGCTTTCATAAGCGTTAGTAGATGTGCGAATACGCTGAGAAGTCAAGCATGATTCTGTATCGGTAATTGGTTTCTCCGAACCAGCGGTCAGTGGCGCAACATACCCTTCTTTGGTCTCTTTATAGAGAACTGGATGTGGAAGCGTAAATGCGCTGAACACGCGGGCGTAATTCTCGATCCTAAAAGGTTTCAACGGTGCGAGTTGCAGCCTTATGTCCTCGAACAGCATCAAGCCTCTCCATACTTAAATTAGCTCTTCGTTGGATTCTAGGGATCTTATGATCCGATGAATCTTAGCTTCTTTGGACAATGGAAACAATTTAACTTTTTGTAAGCATAGTTATAGTTTTGTTGTGAAGATACTTGATCCTTAAAAATCTAAACGTCTGCTCTATTGCACAACCTGGCAGGCTACCGTGTCAATTCAAAAAATCAAAAGAAAATTAAAAACTGAAATAACGTAAATGCGAAGGAATATTAATGCGATAAAATAAAAAAAATTGAAGTTTTGGCCGGAATTTTCAATGATGCACATTAAGCTACCAAAGTCAAAATTTCCATTCTGTTAAATTTCCTAAATAGAATTTCAACTTTATCGCTGAAGCATATGGTTCAAAATTGATTGGAAAATATTTACTGTTTCGGGTAACTTGATGTGCTGGCGTCTATACGAAACGCAGTCCTAAACTGTTACAGCTTTCACCGCGCTGAGGTACTTACAGCTGATGTTGTTTTTAACCGACTTCAAAAAAGGGAGGTTCTTCACAAAAATTGGTTCTGATCTTAGATTTTTATAAGTCAACCGGAAATGCCTACCAGACCGAACAACTTTTTCTATGACGTCAGTCCTATATGTTTGATGGTGTAGCTGGGCTCTTAGGGTTCCATAGAAGGTGTTCTAAATCTTAAATTTTTATACGTCAACAGCGAGTGCTCATCAGGCTGAACAACTTTTGCTAAGACGCCATTTCTATATGTGTAATGGTGTAGCTGGGCTCTAGGAGGTCCAAAACAGCTGTTCCAGATCTTCAAATTTTATCTCGCAGAAGAAAATGCTCATCATGTGGAACAGTTTTTGCTATGGCAGCATTTCTCTATCTCTCATAGTTAAGCTGGTCTGTTGCTGTTCTGCATCAGGTGTTCAAGTTTCCAAGATAATTTATAGCCTATATGTTGCCCCGACCTAACACCTATACAACAAAAAAAGAATCATTCAAATCTGTCCAGTGGTTCCGAAGATTAGCGCGTACAAACAAACAGACAAACAGACAAACAGACAAACAGACATACAGACAAACAGACATAATTTTTTTTTCGGATTCGTGTTCTATTGCTTTTTCTAAACCCCCCTCGGTTATTATTTTTGTCAATATATTATTTGTACAGACACGGATTTTTTACTGTTTTATTATATGTATAGATTACTAGCTTCTGCCCGCGACTTCGTACGCGGATCCAGTCGCTTATGCCAGCGACTACAGGGCCGTCAAAATCGAAGATTTGAAACGTCTGATATCGAATTCTATGAGTCCGGGGACGGGAAAACAACAGGATGCGCGAGACGATTTCTTTTTGTAATCCCTCAAATTGACCATTTTGTTAACGTCAATCCCAATAGTTAACAGTGTAGCTGGGCGCTTGGAATACCATAACAGTTGTTCCAGATCTTCAATTTTATACGTCTCTTCCACTTTCTAACTGCTTATGAGTATTTCGTTATGTGCTTATTCTGAACAGCCTCATTGATGTAGTAGTCGCAAGGCGCGACTGCTGTGCACGGGGTTTCGGGTTCGATTCCCGGGTCGAAATCGCTTTGTGACTTTTGAGAAACTTTCATAAAGCAGCCTGGAGTCTGGAAGTTGGTGATTGATTCACCCGTGCATCGGAGAGCACGTAAATTTCGGTCCTGTGCCTGATCTCTCTCCGGTCATGTCGGATTGCCGTCCCATCGGACTGTGAGAGTGAGGGAATAGAGAGTGCACCTGTATCTGCGCGAATGCTTGAGCACTATAATAAATGTCCTGCGCAGCTGGTTGATACATTTTTAAATTTGATAAATAAATAAAAAAGTTGATAAATCCATAAAAGAGAACGGCCGCCGTAGCCGACAATCGGCCTGGATGCCATCATTCTGGACAATGTATGATAATCTCGATCAGAAATTAGTCGTGCATTAGGTTCATTACTGCTTTCATAAGCGTTAGTAGATGTGCGAATACGCTGAGAAGTCAAGCATGATTCTGTATCGGTAATTGGTTTCTCCGAACCAGCGGTCAGTGGCGCAACATACCCTTCTTTGGTCTCTTTATAGAGAACTGGATGTGGAAGCGTAAATGCGCTGAACACGCGGGCGTAATTCTCGATCCTAAAAGGTTTCAACGGTGCGAGTTGCAGCCTTATGTCCTCGAACAGCATCAAGCCTCTCCATACTTAAATTAGCTCTTCGTTGGATTCTAGGGATCTTATGATCCGATGAATCTTAGCTTCTTTGGACAATGGAAACAATTTAACTTTTTGTAAGCATAGTTATAGTTTTGTTGTGAAGATACTTGATCCTTAAAAATCTAAACGTCTGCTCTATTGCACAACCTGGCAGGCTACCGTGTCAATTCAAAAAATCAAAAGAAAATTAAAAACTGAAATAACGTAAATGCGAAGGAATATTAATGCGATAAAATAAAAAAAATTGAAGTTTTGGCCGGAATTTTCAATGATGCACATTAAGCTACCAAAGTCAAAATTTCCATTCTGTTAAATTTCCTAAATAGAATTTCAACTTTATCGCTGAAGCATATGGTTCAAAATTGATTGGAAAATATTTACTGTTTCGGGTAACTTGATGTGCTGGCGTCTATACGAAACGCAGTCCTAAACTGTTACAGCTTTCACCGCGCTGAGGTACTTACAGCTGATGTTGTTTTTAACCGACTTCAAAAAAGGGAGGTTCTTCACAAAAATTGGTTCTGATCTTAGATTTTTATAAGTCAACCGGAAATGCCTACCAGACCGAACAACTTTTTCTATGACGTCAGTCCTATATGTTTGATGGTGTAGCTGGGCTCTTAGGGTTCCATAGAAGGTGTTCTAAATCTTAAATTTTTATACGTCAACAGCGAGTGCTCATCAGGCTGAACAACTTTTGCTAAGACGCCATTTCTATATGTGTAATGGTGTAGCTGGGCTCTAGGAGGTCCAAAACAGCTGTTCCAGATCTTCAAATTTTATCTCGCAGAAGAAAATGCTCATCATGTGGAACAGTTTTTGCTATGGCAGCATTTCTCTATCTCTCATAGTTAAGCTGGTCTGTTGCTGTTCTGCATCAGGTGTTCAAGTTTCCAAGATAATTTATAGCCTATATGTTGCCCCGACCTAACACCTATACAACAAAAAAAGAATCATTCAAATCTGTCCAGTGGTTCCGAAGATTAGCGCGTACAAACAAACAGACAAACAGACAAACAGACAAACAGACATACAGACAAACAGACAAACAGACATAATTTTTTTTTCGGATTCGTGTTCTATTGCTTTTTCTAAACCCCCCTCGGTTATTATTTTTGTCAATATATTATTTGTACAGACACGGATTTTTTACTGTTTTATTATATGTATAGATCAGGTACCAAGATTGCATTTTCTATGGATAAGGGCCTTTTATGGCGTCTGAATGCAGGGCCGTCTTTACCTTATTGACGGCCCTGGGCATACTGTATATAAGCAGTAGCCATAAGTAAATTATAATTAAATCAATTTAATTTATCAAACCTAAAATATTGATAAAAAATAAATATGCAAATGACAGCTTTTATATATAACCTTTGTGTAAAAATAATTTTTAACATTCTATTACACGGTGCAATAGAAAGGAGGTACCTATATATCCGAAGGGGCGTCCATGTGCTCGTAAAACTGAACAACTTTACAACGTAACAGAAAAAAATACGAAATTCTCTCTGATAGTCGTCATCAAGAATAATAAAATACACTTTTTACATGCAATTCAAGATTTGCGCGAAAAGCAGAACCTTCTTAGCTTCCTTAGCTACCTTCTTAGCAGTCGGGTAAATACAGTACACACTTTAACATCTTTACATAAATAACAGAAGGCTACTAATTTTTTCCTGAAATAAAGAAATATCACCCTGAAATAAAGGTACAAACTAAATAAATAAAAGTATAATTTAATATACATTTATTATGAAAATATCAGAAAAAATATGCGCGACATAATGTATAGTGGTCAGTCTTATAATCGTTTCTGGGAAACAATTATATATGTCTCAGTTACGTACGTGCTGAACTTGTAAATAACTTTAAATACATTTCCAGCATCGTTGGGAAAACCTTGCATGCCGTTTAACATAGACTGCGAATATTGGAATGCTTGATGCAGCTGGTTGCATTTTATTTAGAGTATGTTATAATTTGGTAGCTTTGGTAGCCCTTAATACTCTGTCTTTCAATAAGTCCAAATAAAAACTCGCAGGTTACAGACTGCAAGATCGATCAACCCCTATGCTTAAGTTCATATATATCGCAACTAGCTTTCCTCAGCGGTTTTACCCGCGTCACATGGCAACTCCTCCGCGAGCGAAAAGTTCATAGCTAAGTAGTAGCCTTCTGCGATAAATGGGTTATCATAAACTATGGTCTTGTCATGGTTTGGTCAAATGATTCCTGAGATTAGCGTGTTCAGACAAATTAACAAACATACAAACGAACGAACAATCAAACAAACGTACTCTAATGTTATCTGTACTTTATTATTATTTACAAAATTGTAATATTTAAGTAAGTGTAAGCTAGTTTAAATTTTGTACTTTGTCTTATGAACCTGAAGCGGCATACTACTTCCTGATGCGATTATTGTAACTACGAGATGTTGGTCCAACTGAATATTATGTCGTTCACCGACTGGTATTCAAGGCTGAAGAAGTCATTGCACTTTAGTTAAGAACAATAAGGAAAATGTGTTAGGATTTTAACAAAAATCCTAGAAAAGTTTTGGGTGCATCGTTTACCGACCCTCGAGGGTTAGCTTTCAGTGCCCCTAGTGGGTGTTGCTACTAAACCAATCATAGCCTGTTTAGTAGGAAAGTATTTGAAAAAATGGTTTTTATTTTGTCACCATCTTCCAAGGCGACTTCACCCGCATCTTGAACGAACTACTTTGCCTTTGGCTTGTACGCCTTTCTTGATAAATGGTTTGCCTACCATTGGACCAGGTTAGGTTCATATCGCACCAGTACCTACTCTACCTAGTTCCTGAGACTAGCGCGTTCAAAGAAACAAAATTCAGGTTTTGAAATTATAATAATTATTATCTTGAAGAAGGAAAAAAGAAGCAAGGTTGGTTACGTATATTTAAACGGAAACGTCTAAAAATAAAACCATAATGTTTTGTATCTAATTTACGAGATTCTAAAATAGTTTTACTTAAGCTTTGAATTAGGCCGCACCATGGCCGCACGCAGGAGAAGAATGGCGAATACTACATGTAGGTTAATTTGTTTATTTGTTCGTGCGGTTATAAATGTCTGCTTATACATATAAAGGCTATATGACTAACTCTTTAAGATTTTACTAAGCCTGTTTCTTGAGGTAAAGTGTAAGTTGACGAAATAAACTTTTTATTATACTAAAACTTTCGTAACCTATTTTAATACACTTCTTCAGTATACATTTTATATCCCGTATAGGATGAAAGGTTAAACTCGAACATCTTCTCAACAAATTTCCACATTTCAAAAGGAAAGCTTCCAAAAATAAAGTAGAAAACTGTTTGGCCCTCTAAAGGGACTCCCTTGTTCATCCTTCTCTATTCCTTACATACGTTTAATCATGCACTGCATTGCAATTTTTAGTTCATGGCACCTGTCGAAATACTGTGTTCACCGTAAAATGATATCTATAGTTAATACAATGATTATCAATCTGTAAACTTTTTACTAGGAAATACTGACTCCGCCAGAACCACACAGAAAAGCTGGTTAAGAATATTATAATTAAACAACAATAAATACAATAAAGACTTAATGCTCGGTAATAGATTATTGATAGTTTTAATGGCGAGATTATATTTTACAACCTACAACCGCAATTTATTTGCAAATAAATAACTTGAACGTATTACTTGTCAACCAGTTGTATTTGTAGTAAACTAATTTTAATCTGCGACTTCACTTGGTCTCTAAAATATATAAAATTATAATATGTAGTTGAAGTTTTACGAAATAAAAAATATCAATGCTTGACACTTTTTTTCCCCAACTATGAAAATAGATTTTTATAGTATAAGTGTTATATAATTATTTTGTTTAAGTAGCAGCTTTTTAACCGAATGAACTTTGCCGTCTGGTTAGCGGCTAAGAAATGTTCTGTACAATTCAAAACCAATAAAAAAATGGTGCAGTTCCTTGATCGGAATATGAGCGCGTACATTCATTTTAGCTAGGTATTTAATATTGTATGATTAAAGTACTAATTATCCCAGTAACAATAATATGAATGGAGGTTTACCGCCATTTCACATTAGGTACTTAACATTGCTATACCTAACAGGATAATTATATCTACGTATGTTTCAACGGTAATATTGTACGTATTACGTACGAAACTAACGTGACGTCCACATTATAGTAGACCACGTTCATTTTATCACAACATATTCGTTATTAATATTTTTTTTCTCAAATTTATAATTATTTTCTTCATCAAGATTCAATTGTAAGACTGTAGTTACTGGTTTTCTTGAAAAGTTAACGTACGGTGACACTGAAAAGTAGTTTCCTTACCTTTATCATGTATTTTATGAAATCTTAGACTAAGTTTAATTTTTATTGTCTTATACTTTAGTTACATTTCATAGGCCGAAGATATGGTGATGATTGTTATTACTTTAACTAATTACTATGTTGATAGTTATGAATTCTAATTATGGGTAGAGGTCCGCTGACCCCTCACACAGTGGAGTGTAATTGTAGGCCAATGCCTAGTCTTAATTATGCCGTTTTTAATAAATAGAGTAATTTTAACTAGTGTTTACAGGTATTATGATTGTCATGCACTTATCTATTATGACGCAAAGTAATATTTAATTACTATTCTGTAACTTATTATTTATTTTTTATTATAGTATATCCTTGAAAATTCTAATAGGCTGTATATCAAATTACAGTTTATTTCAGTCCTTCATCCTTCTGAAAGTTGTGTATATTCGATCCATAACCAAAAATATTCGTCCATACCAAGATGAATATACAAAATAATACATGTACTTTTTTCAGGGTTATTCAGATCACAAAATGAAACACTTTAACCATACACAAATACATCGAGCAGTGTGTGTTACAAAGACTTGTAAGGACTTCTTAAGCGCTTCCAGTACAAACTCAACGTGGGACCTAAGACAAACCCTAGAGGGATGCCTCAATAATTCCTTATATTCCCAGTATGGACTTGAAGGGAAACTTGATGGCATACAATATTGTAAAAGAGAAGGGGAAAGGCTCCAGATAGATTATAGTGATATAGTCATGGCTGTGGTTTATATAGTTTTAATTATGCTTAATGTTGTCGGAAGCCTGTACGATGTCTTATTGTGCAAGGAAGAGAAAACAGGTTAGTAAAACTTTTGATGAAAATAATAATAATTTGAGCTATGATATGTCAATAAATCATACAATTGAAAATTATATTGGAATCAATAAATACGAGACTATTAATTATATTTCCCACCATTTTTTCTTTCAGGGAATCCATATTTATTAGCATTTTCGTTGAAACGAAATTGGAGTAAACTCATAGCTCCAAGTAACAGTGGGCAAGAACCACGGTTAGAAAGACTGAAACAATTCCATGGATTACGGTAAGTTATATTTTTAAACGATAATTTCCTGATGGTTCTAGTGGGCCACACGTCACACACGCAATCAAAATATGTGTCATCATGCGTTAGTCGCATGATACTGCCGCTCATGAAGAAGAACAAGACATGGTTTTGAAGAAGGAAGAAGTTAGGTAAGAAATGTAACCCAAAATCTGCAGCTTTCATTAAATACCTTTGCAGGTCTGTCTGACTTATCCGTGAGGCTATTTCAAGTTCCCAACACTTTGGACCGCCAAATGTAGTCAAAATAAAAAAGCTAAATTGATGTATGTTTTGTTTCAGGACAATGACGATGTTTTGCGTATTCTTTTCACATACAACACTCATAATGTCCTACTCCTACGTGAATAATCCGTTGTACATCGAAACGGTAAGATTTATTCTTATATTATTTTCTTACTGACATTATAGTCAAATCATGTACATTCACTTAGATCTTTACTAATATAACTTAAAGTAAAATAAACAAGCGGTTATTTACAAAAAGAAGTAACTAACTCCTCCATGTTAACTTTTCTTTGAAACCGTCCAGACAGGCAAACATATATTGAGAAGCAATATAATTTGTAAAGTTAAAGAAATTAATTTTCCCTTGCATACCTACTGAATACTAGCCGATTCCGCATAGCAACAAACCTTGGAACCAAAGAACTTTGTATCCTTATTATTTAAGTTTATATTTACACTAACATTATTATGATAATAAGTGGTTGTAAACTATTAATTAAGGAAATAGATCATTTTCTGTTATTAACCTGGACAAGAGTTTAACTTAACTGTGTGTCATTGATGTGTTTGTGTGGAATTTAACTCTTACAACTGTTAAAGTTTATGGTCATATTTAGTATCTACAAAACTTGTTAACCTTATTTTAAATTATGAGTTCCACTTTCTACTTTCTGAATGGTACAACTCTGATCGTTATTTAGAGAGTAAAATGTAAACATTAATCACTTTCGCATTTATAAATGCATGCTCCTGTTTTTATATGTTAAGCTTTGTCGCCTGTAAGAAAAGTATGAGCGTTGCCCAGTTCATCACTTTTGCTCGTGGTAAATTAGCAAGTACCAGATTTAATGACTTTTTGACTAGAAAGTTCTTCATAAATGTTCAAATCCCATTCCAAAATAAATTGAAACTTACACTTGTTTTATTAGATTTTCGTCCGTTTTATTAGAGGTTCACTAATTATCATGTTCTGGAACATTCCAGTCGTACGAGGATCCTCTGAAACAGATCCTATTCAACGGCAGCCTGGTGACGCACACATTCTTCGTGATGTCCAGCTTCCTCCTCGCCTACAACTTCCAGCTACACTCAGAGAAACATTCCATTAGCTGGTGGCAGTTCCCTAAGGGAATACTGCTCAGATGGCTCAGGTTTGTTATCATCTGTCTAGCCTTTTTCCAACTATCTTGAACCGGCTTCCAATCTAACTGCATGGAGCTGAGTACTAGTGCGTCATTTTTCATGGTATGGAAATGATAAGCTGACTTCTCATCATGCGCGCGTCGGAAACGTTTCCTTACATTCCCATACTGTGATTATTGTCTCGACGAAGGATTTCATTTTATTTGAATTTTTTAAAGGGAACCGGTTTAGAAGTAGGTGTACCTTGTAAAGGGTCTCTGTCATCTTTCAGGCTAACTCCAACATACGCGTTCGTAATGTTCTCTCTGTCGACGTGGATGCGGCACTCGTTCAATGGTCCGATGTGGGATCTGGTGGTGACGAGTGAAGCCAACGCCTGCCGCCAGTACTGGTGGGCACAGCTGCTGTATATCAACAACTATGTGTACGATGACGCCTTCTGCATGCCACAGACTTGGTGAGTCTCTTTATCTACCTAGCCTTTTTCCTAGGGATAAATTGGCTGACTTTACTCTACGAAACGGTGCTGATACCTAAAGTATAATAGCCTATTTTCTGCAATACATTACATACAACCAAGATGGATATTTGAATTTTCGTTGGGTTATTTAATATTTTCCTGGTAGACACGGCATCTGAGAGAGAAAGCAAGACATTGTAGCCAAATCTAATACATCACCAAACCTTGTTCCTTCAGGTACCTAGCAGCCGACACGCAACTGTTCATCATGGGCTTGCTGGTGTGCGTGGTGGCGCGTTCGTGCAGGACACGTGCCATATTGCTGATGTCGCTGTTCACAATAGCGCTGGCGCTGGTCGCCGGACACACCTACTTCCAGGACTTGGAGGCTGTGGTCATACAGTCGCCTGAGTAAGTAAACATTTAGTAGTTAAAACCTTTTCAGAAGAATAAAGAGGTTAAGTGACTTCTATTTGTACGAGTTACGGGTACGGTTGGGTAGATTTTCGCAAGTATCAGGATCTCATTCTTTTGGCAAAGCGACCTATGAAGCTGCAAGATTTTCAATCATAAACGCATGATTTTTTAAAAAGTCATCAAGGATTTGTTTTTCTTTTTTTGATAAGAGAACTCAAAAATCGTTTATTCAAACTTGGCTAGAAAACAGCACTTTCTGAACGTAAAAATTTACAAAAGACAGCCCACCCTTCACCACTTCCTTTGTGTTGAAACAAACTGGGAGCTGACTCGATGTGTCTTTTAGCGATAATTTCGCGTATAACCATAAAAAATCTTAAGAAATAAAAAGCCATACACCACGTTTAACAAGACTGCTCAATGTTTCAGATCGTACCGCAACCTGTACGCGTCGGACGCGACGTTCCGGCTGCTGTACATCCGCGGGCACACCAACATGTCCACGTACCTGCTGGGGCTGGCGGGCGGCTTCCTGGCCTACCACTGCCAGACCCACAACGTCGCGCTCGACAAGTATAAGGTATACTCGGAAGTAAGGGAGTTTAGGTTAAGGGAGAAAACATAGGTCCAAACAGGTTTTTGGTCAGAGTCGGAATAATGAATGCTAAGAATAATATATCGTAGAAAATCATTTTTGATATAACAAACGTAGGACGTAAAAAATGCTTTGTTATAATTATGTTCAATGAAAAAATTGTCAAGAATTTTAAGAAGCTTAAAGATAAGGAAAGTCATACACTCCATGCGCGATGCTGCTGTTATATTTTTGTAAGCAAGCAACAAAAAAATTGCTCAATAAAACAAGCCATATAGACACACTTAAATATTTGAAAAAGATTTTCACAGACTAAGGGCCAGTTTCACAAGTTGCTGATAAGTTCCAGATAGTTCTATAGACATTATCTACCTGTAGTATCTGGCAGATAATGTCATACAAATTCTGTTCCATTTTTTTATCTATCTGGTAGATAGCGGATATCCGTAACCTGTGAAACTGGCCCTTATAGTTCTTAAAGCTTGTACTTTGTATCTTCCACAGAAGTACCGCTGGGTGATGTGGCTGGTGTTCCCGCTGGGCGTGGCCGTCATCCTGTCGGGCGGCCTGTTCTACTCTGACGGCGGGCGGGCGGCCGCGCCCTACCGTCTGCTGTACGCCACCGCCTACAAGCCTGTCTTCCAGCTGCTTGTCGTCACGCTTATACTCGGCTGTATCTTCAAATTTGAGTGTACGTTTGACTAGCTTTTTAAAGACTTGACTATTTAAGGGTTTTTGAGTGATGTTATGAAGTACGTGGACTTAAGTTGCCGTTTAACAGAGGATAGCCATTTTTGAAGATTGGTCTGAAGGTTAGACAGTAAAATTAATTACCGGTTGCGTTTAGGTGCATAAAAAAGATATTATACTTTCGTCAAAAAATCGTATTTTTCCTGGGTTTAAGCTCTTTTTAAGCTTTAAATTAAATGCTTGTCATTGATTTGCACCTTTGGTGAGTTCGTGAATCCCCATTTTGAGTGCAGATTAATTTAATGTTTCGTAAAATCAAACGAGCAAAACATTATTGTAAATGGATTATATTTTTTATAGCCGTCTACCGCGGCATTATCGAGTGGCGCGGCTGGACGTGGACCGGTCGCGTGTCGTACAGCGCCTTCCTGCTGCACACGCTGTTCCAGCGCGGCCTGATCGGTGCGCAGGCGCAGCCCATACACATGTCCGACTACGGAGTGGTATGTATCAAAAAACAGTGTTGCTTTCGTGCTGTACACGCTGCGCGTATTCCTAATCTATTACTTCGATGATAATGGATAACTTTGAAGAGTTTACGTCAGTTGGTGTGCCGACACCGTGCCGCGTGCCTTAGTCATTACCTACTGCACTTCAAGAGAATCTCTAAATCTTGTCATAATACTCGAGTTGTCCAACCGTCCCGTCAGATGTCGGTGCTGTCGGCGACGATATTCCTGACGTACCTGTGCGCGTGCGCGCTGTGGCTCGCGCTCGAGGCGCCCGCCGCCGCGCTCGTGCGCGCCGCCGCCACACCGCAAGCACGCGCCGACAAGAACGCACAACATGTTACTAAAGTGTAAATAACATTACCTGCTGTAAATAAACTGATACGCATCTTGTTGTCTTTTATTAACAATGTGGGATATTTTTGTTATGAACTTCCCCTGACATTCGGACATCTTATTTAAGCCTAATTTTTGGTTTGGTATCTGAAAGTGTAAATGCTTAACAATACTAAATTCTAATACCTACGTCATTCAAGTAATTTTACAATCTTTAAATTCATACCGCGTGGAAATTTCCAAGGCCCCAAATAAAATTTCATATTTACTAATTTAGGCCTAGATTCCACCAAAATGGAAAATTTATGAACAATCGAATATTTTTTTTTAAACATCTTTTAATACTTATCCTGTTCCTCCGCCCACTTTAGTGGTGTCTGGACAGTATGCTGTTATACTGCTTGTAGCCTAAATAGCTAATAACTGCTGCCACAACATGAAGAATGGCATTGTATTAATAAAATATTCCATGACTAATGTATCATGATTTTATTTAAAACTTGTTTTTAGGGTTCCGTACCCAAAGGGTAAAACGGAACCCTATTGTTTTCGCTCCTCCGTCCGTCCGTCCATCCGTCCGTCCGTCTGTCACCAGGCTGTATCTCATGAACCGTGATAGTTAGAGAGTTGAATTTACACAGATGATGTATTTATGTTGCCGCTATAACAACAAATACTGAAAACTAGAATAAAATAAATATTTTGGGGGGCTCCCATACAACAAACGTGATTTTTTTGTTCATTTTTGCTCGATATCGATAACGGCAACAGCTAGATGCTTGAAATATTCACAGAATACGGAATGTATTACTTACTTCAAAAATAAGTAATTGCATTAAAATTAAATTAATATTTGAGGGCGGCTCCCATTAAACAGACATGATTTCTTGTCCGTTTTATAAATAATGGTACGGAACCCCTCGTGCGCGAGTCCGACTCGCACTTGGCCGGTTTTTTTCTTACTTGTTGCTAAATTAAGCTTTCTTACTAAAATAGATTTTTTTTTAAGTTTTTTTGCCAACCTGTTTAAATGATAATAATTTATATCAAGATGTTTCTATAATTATAGGCATATTCTTTATTTTACGCACCTACCTATTGTATATATAAAGTTACATATAAACTTACTGGTCACACTAGTTGAGATGTGTTTGTTTACTCGTTTCCTTATTATAATTAACTCAAGGCTCAGACTACAAAAAATGGGACAAAAAAAGGATTTTTTATACAACTACTAGCCCTTCCTGCGGATTCACTCGCGTTATTGCATCCGGTTAAAGCTGAATTAGGAAAACGGATGTATCCTCCTCCCCTCTCTTCGCAAGGTTTTAGAAGTTTTATTACACAGTACATAAAACGATTCCTAAACACTTTTTAGTGAAAAAAAAATTAGTTTAACTGGATATATATTTCCAATAAACATTATAAATACGAAAGCTGGTGAGGGACAAATCTAGTTAACTTTATTTGGATTACTTGCTTTAAGCCTAAGACGGAATTAGTTTCGGATCGATTTTAATTCAATAGGAGATACATCAATAAAATAAAAACAACCTGCTGCTGAAGTCAGGAGTGTCTTCTCAACTGTAGATACAAAACGTTGTACAGCATCTGTCAAATTTTCCCAATTAACTTTGAACCATATTATACAGGGTGTAACGCAAAGGGGGTTTCTTTTTTTTTGATGCTGGCAACTCGCAGTTCAGCCTAGGAGGCTGTTTACTGCTTAACCGGACAATTAAAGATACCCCCTTTACACATCCGAAGAAAGGGTGTATACATCCGAAGAGAGGTCAATGTACTCGTACAACTTTCTTCAGAAAAAAATATGAAATTCGAAAAAAAAACTTTTTCACTGTTGAAAGTTGTTCAGTTTTACGAGTACATTGACCTCCGTTTTAATGATACTCCCTTTCGATTACACCCTGTATATCCTTCACTTTAAGCTAGAACTTCTAAACCTGGTTGATACCAATTAACTTCAGCGATAAAGTTGAAAATCTATAAAGGAATTTTTAAAATCAATCTACCCGGAACTGACGAATTTTCCCAATCAACTATGAACCATATATTTCAGCGCAAAAGTTGACAAACTATTAAGGAAATTTAACAGGTTGTAGTAACTTTTTAATTTAACAAAGCTTATTCAGTTATTAACAGTGAGGATATCGCTTGTTACAGAACACACAGGGTCTAGGTACCACAACTGTCTACACTTTAATCCTTTATCAACATAAAGACAAGACAACAATTTCATCACATGTAGACTACGAATAACGCGCATGACGCATGTAATATGTAGACTACGAAAGCATTTTTTTTCTCTATTTCTACTAAAGACGTTCCTCGCATTTATTTTGAACTTTAGAGTAAGATAACATTATAGCCCTTTTCGGAGTACACACGCATTATACTGGTTTGGTATTTCGAACTGACTATACGTAAATAATTTGTTAAATATATTACCCTTATGTAGTGTGTATGTATATGATAAAGTTCCTACAATAGTTCCACGCGGGTGTCTTTTAGTTCATGTCGTGTGGAAGGGCACGATGGTGATGTGATAACAATAATATTATTATAATTTAAAATGTTCACGAAATTGATATTGGTTGTTTTGCTGCATACTACTGCAGCTGTTATCTACGAGCTTAATGGTATGTGTATTATTTTCTTAGAGTCTTGAAGCTGTAAAGAAATTTGGTAATTTTCAGATAATATTTTGGTATAAGATTACTTATAAGATTAGTTTATTGGGATTTTTTTTTATTTAAACAATCTCTATGATCCTAATGACTCCTCAAAACTCAATGAAATTTTTCAAAGAACAATCGGAATATGCATTTTTGTGACCCTTACACCCTATTTGTAAAAAAATACAAGTACATTCAATCGGTGTTTTTTTCCAATTTTTTTAATTCACTGAGTCAAATTGATGATAGGTATAACAGAGAAAAACGTAACACATATTGTATCTTTGTGAAAAACATATTGTATCTTCTGCTGAAATTATTAGGATTCGAATTGTTTTTTTTAATTCAGTCTTATTAAATTATTAACTTAGGCCACTGATAAATATTTTTTTGAAATGTAAATAGTTGATGTAACAATTTTGTATTATTTTGTATTTATTTTAATAATTTTCTAATATGCAGTTAGCAATGTCGACTGTTCTGTACTCATCTGCATTTGTCCAGCACAGTTTTATGCTTGCACTTTCTATTAAAACTCTGAAAATTAGCAATAAGATATTTTCCATAGTGGTCAAAGATTTCTTTCACTTTTAAAGCTAGAACCTATTAACCTTGTTAGTTGTTATTCTGGAAAGAGGGTTTAACATAATATTATTCCCAGAAGAACAATTGCTTATGTTATGTTACATAATCATATCTGTCTAAGACGCTTGTCGATGAGATATTACTGTATGTCTATTATTTATCTATTAATAATGATTAGTTATCAAAGTTTAGTACTAGATATAAAAAATTACATAACAGTTCATTTTTTTATTATTATTATAAAAATGTACAATATTTATTTGGAACATTTTCCCACAAAACCAGTTTAGCGTAAAATTAAACTACGTCAATATGTAAAGGGTGCTACACACAGTGCTGGTGGCAATGCCGCCGGGTTTTTGCCGAGCGATTGTGCTCTTTTGTCAACCAGCGGCGGCATTGAACGCAGCCGAGTGGACGGTGGCATAGTCAGCAACTTGCCCTGCGGCACTGCCGCGAATTCTGTGTGTAGGAGCCCTTAGGCCTAATCATACAAAAGCCGTGAGATAACCTGTAGGTCAGTAGACATCAATTCCCATCGTAGTTTCAAGTTGGTTTTTACTTTAAGGTTCGGTGTGCGTAATGAGCAAAGGGCGTCAGAGTAAAAACGAAGCCCAATTATCATATTAACTAAAATATTTATGAACATGTACTTGTTGAATGATACGGGTAGCTTCCGTACCTACACAATTTAATTTGTTATCATAGACGATATATTTCCATAGATCGCTATTGTAAACAAAAGTTTGAATAACAACATCCAATTCAACTCGACATTGGCTAACACAAAACGTGAAGTGCCAAACCAAGAAAAAAAACAACATCGAAGAAATAGTCGAAATTAAAAATTTCATTTAAATTTTTTTTGCTCATCTAGTTATTTTCTATAGAGATCAAGTTCGGAGATAAGTAGGTACTCTATGTAGAAAATCGTCTACCTCTTCTCAAGTCAAGGTACTAAAAGGTATTGTTCTTATATCCTAGAGTCGGACTTCGCCCGCATGCCTCCTTTGTTCCACCTAGACAACTATGAGGAGTGTCTCCAAGACCCTGAGGGCCTGTACTGCAATACAGAAATAGCATTAGTTTCCGATGATCCAAACCCGCTGTTGACTATGATGCAAGTAAGTTGATCACGGCCTATTTTATTGCCATGGTATAAAGATAACCTATGAAAAATACAAAAAAAAAAACAATAATTTTTAAGTTACTTTGTAAGTAGGTTCAGACGCCAACAGATTAACCCACCCGATCTGTCAAATTTCACCAATCGAATATTAACTTTCCGTTATTGTCATAGGGTTGAAAATCTATTAAAGCCTGAGGTAGGTTGATGTGATGGCATCTAAACGAAATGTGCCCCTACGGATTCACTCACCTTCTATTCTTGTTCATTCGTATACCTAACAAAAAATGCCATCAAGGGCTTTTTTTATCGCATGCGGGAACGTGTTTGTCTTTCCAAGGCCCAGCGAAAAAAAATTTGGCGACGCAAGTAACGTAGGTAGGTAATATTACACGAACCATTAGTTACTTTGGACCCCATCACATCTCGTAAAGTGTTAAACGTACATGCCTACATGAAATTAAGCTAACATATACATATAAGTAAATTAAAAGATATCCCACCCATTAGTCAAAAATGCAGCTCAACAAAGTGTCATCATTTCAAACAAAGTCAACTCAACAAAGTCATCTATTAGGCATTAGGAACTAATTTATTAAACCTACATCAAACCTAATACACTTCCAGATAAACTTGATATTTATCTAAAACATTTTATTTCAGTTCAAAGTTACAATGCTTAAAACAAAGTCATTTTATGGTATAAACGTTTTACTCAACAAAATTATAGTCGGTTTATGGTCTAATATCATAGTACAAATAAAAATGGAAGATAACCCTGTAACAATATACAAAGTAAAGATTAAACATGTTCTTACAACTTCAATATTTATAAGCTCATGGTTGCTTTTAAAATCATCTTATTTATTTTTGATAGCAACTTTAATCATCCTTTGTTTCTAGGAATATTCAGCACATTGGCCTACACATTATAATCGAACACTTCTACGTCATGGTATATGTGTCACAAAAACATGTAAACAATTTTACGACAATTTCAAAGGGGACCTAAGGTCGGCCCTTGAGGCATGCGCTAACGAATCCCTTAATAAAAACTACAAGTTAAAAGCGAGAGTGTCGAATGCCTTCGATTGTTCCAAACGCGAGAAAAGCCGGCCAATCGATAATTTAGAAATGTGCGTTGCTGTGATCTGTATCGCAATCTTGATTATTAATTTAATCGCAAGCTTTTGCGATTACTATTTTGGGAATAAAATCTATAATAGAGGTAAGTAAATCCCTACTTTACTTTCAAACTAATTACATAATTTGTTTAATCAAATCAGTAAAATGAACATCGAATACAATTTATGTACCAGTGAATGTAAATGATTAGCTCGATGTTCTCTCTTTGTACAATTATCGCGTAATTCTATCTCGCTATCTTTTCAGCTCTAAGATATCTCTATTGTTTTTCAATATTTCGGAATTGGGAGAAACTGGTATCACCAGCTACAGGACAAGGACCTCACTCATTAGGACTGCAAGGACTACATGGTATCAGGTAAGATACATGATAATTTAAGTAGTAGTATCCGTTTACATGGAATAATGAAACCAAATGTTCCAGGGTTATAAATGTGATCCTCGTAATTGCAGCTCACGCTCTTATTCTCGACTTGGTGTGTATTAATAACCCTGAATATGTTGAAGACGTAAGTACTTTCACCTAACTAATAAAGTCATCTATAAAAAGTTGATGAAAGCCAAACCTTTAACCGAAATTCAACTGGTTTTAACCGACTTCCTAAAAAAAGAAGACAGTCAATTCGACTACGTAAATATTTTTTATTCCAGTTGTTCATATCCAAAATTCCGCACATACTCCTGAACGGGACAGTGATAATGCAGACATTTCTCATGATCTCATCGTTTCTGCTGGTGTACCATTTGATGCTTGCTTCGGAGAAACATCAACTCTCCTGGAAGATGTTGCCGCAACAGATTTTAATCAGATGGTTAAGGTAAGTATTACTAAACAATGCAGAATTAAAAAACAATGGGCAGAAGAAGATTAGAAAGAACATTACAAAAAATTACAAGAAATTAAATTAGTAAATTACACACTTTCAATACTAAAAAGGACGGCTTATGCATCTGTTTAAGCATAGTATCTTGCCCATTTCTTTGTAGACACCCTTTCTTAAGGATATTTTTGTCCTTGGTGAATGTCTTTCATAGATATAACCTTATATTCCAGGTTGACTTTATCGTATGCCCTTGCTCTTGGGTTGACAGTTACTTGGTTTGGACGGATGACGTCAGGACCATATTGGCAGGCAAGTACTGTGTTCGTTACAAGTTTATATGCTATTTTATTGCTGTACCTTAAATAAATAAAGAAACTTCTTTAAGATTTAAATTTTTAATAATTGTTAACTTACAGAAAATGGTTGGTAACGAAATTGCCGATTGTCGTCGCAACTGGTGGAGGCATCTCCTGTACATCAATAACTATTACAATGACTCCGAATGTATGCCACATTCGTGGTAAGCAGTTATCGTTTTATATTGTTTAATAAATCGGTTAAAAAAGAAAAGTTATATTGAGTTGTGTTTAGTGAAGAAAATGTTTATTTAGACTGTTAGCGCCATACATCTCTATCGTTAACAAATATTGAATTTAATAGTATGCTGTTTCAATCATTTTATTTTTAACAAACATTTTAAACTCCTTATTCAGATATCCAGCTTAGTTTAAGCAGTTTTATGATAAAATGCTTCATCATCTATCTTCTCTGGTGTTTTCACCAGGTATTTAGCGGCGGATCTGCAGCTGTACTGCACGGCTCTCGTCGTGTTCCTATCGTGTCGTACCCCTAGAGCCAGGAAGGTAACCCTCAGCCTGCTGTTTGTAGCAGGAATGGTCTTTCCAGCCCTCCATACTTACCAGCAAAAGCTAGACGGAGTACTTATCGTTTATCCTGAGTAAGTTTGTTTGAATCACACTATTTTGATAGAAACGTTTGAATGTATGCGTCGATATTTATTAGATCGTAGCTGAATTAATTGAGACAACTTTGTATGGAGATGAGCGGTATCTTAAAACTCAGCATTGTCCCATTTGAAACCATTCTGTACCACAATTGCAGTAACTCATTCGTAGTAAAGGTTGTACAGCCCCCGCAGTATGGTGCCCCGGTGGTATCCCTGAAATCACTTATATGTATATGCTACTTTTATCGTACTGCGCTCGTCTGCCATCTATGAATATCGTATATTAGATTTATCACTCCTTGAAAGCCTTCAACAAGTAACCGTGATGTGTGAACTCAACAAAGAAAATAATCGCGTCTTACTCTCATATCTAATGATATCATGATCATCATAATATCGTAACTATAGAGTAGCTCCATTAGCAAAATTCTCCTTACAAGCATATATTATTTTTGCAAATAATAAATGATGCTATTATTCAGGTTTTTACTACGAATCTTCATGAACAATCCCACGTTCGACTACATCTACAAGAGGGGACACACCAACCTAATCGGTTATGTCGTCGGAATGTCTATGGGCTACATGGTCTATGCCTGGCAAAAGGCTGGAGGGGATCCTAAGAGTTTTAGGGTAATTATGATTGTTTTAAATCTCGGCTCTAAATCTCCAATTGAGTTAATAATCCAATGTTCCTTGGATTATGAAGTGATAAAATTCATTATAAACTTGTGTCTATACCTAATAAAGTAGGACTTATAATGGAGGAAATACGTTTTGAGGACGATTAATAAATCTACATATAGAATAATAAATCTACATTAGTTCGCATAGTTTATACACTATTTCTTCTAGAAATACCGCTACATCTTCTGGACCCTGTTCCCTATGGGCTGTCTCTGTTGCTACACGGGTAGACTGTACTACACCCACTCGCCGCCGCCGACCATGTTCATCGACATTATGTTTGCTGCGTTCATGAAGCCTGCCTTCAGCATCATCATCGGGACTATTATTGTTGGAGTCGTCATACAGTTTGAAGGTACTATGTTTTTGCCTTATAAGAATTTCATTTTTTTTTAACTTTTGAACGTATTCTTATTTGCTCCATAAGATTTTGCCGAGGTCATGATGGCAATTATTTTTTAATTGTGCCCTGCGATATCTACTAATGACCTATCTCCTTCAGATCTTTACAGATCTGTAGTGGCATGGCATGGCTGGACTATTCCCAGCAGGCTGTCATTCAGCGCGTACCTCTTGCACATCGGCTTCGCCAGGAACAACGTCGCAACCATCACCACTGTCTCCAGAACCTCTATGTGGAAAATGGTCAGTATGTCAAAAGTATTTAATTGAAAGATACATAATGGAGATTTTTGGTGAGCAATCGGTGTTGCTTAGGTTTCAATTGTTCACTGAATGAAGGCTGATAAATCAGCACTTCTCGATCAAAAAGCAGTCTACAAACCCCTCACCACTTTCTATGTGTTTTCGCTGGGAAGAAGAAATGGCGCAACTTCCTCAGCTAGTAAGTGGCATCACGATTCTGTTTCATTAGTAAAATCTGTTTTTAGCTCGTCTTTTGTTTTATTTTGCAGGCGCTGTGCGGTTTCTCAGTTACAGTAGTGTCCTTCATAGCAGCCGTCTTCTTCTGGCTGTTAGTAGAAACTCCTTTTAATAACATCGTCAAAGAATGCTTCTACGGGCAAAAAGCCACGAAAGAGGACAAGACCGAACCCTTAGAATCAAAACATGATCACATAGATCATAAGACTGATAAGCAAGAAGCTTCTGAAATACTTGATAAAGTTGAAAACCATAATGTTTATAAGAGGCAAAGGATTGTACGGTCCAGTTAGCATAACTAAAGTTTTAAGAAGACCAACGAGAAGAAAGCGAAGAAAGAAAAGCGCAGATAAAGAGGTTGGCAGAAGAAACGATCCATTAAATCGATACTTTTTTAGAAAACGCTTTAATGGATCTACGGGTAATGTGTTAAGTAGGTGGTTTTATGTGGTAATAAATGAGCAAACTGGGTTATTATTTTACTGATAAATCTTTGTTTTATCTTAAAGATTACCTTTTTCTTGGGAAATCATAAAATGACCCGTTGATCCCGCTGTGGTTGCAGCTGGAGGAAGTGTCAGACTCTTACCGACTAAAATCCACTATGTTCCTTCCGAAAGTCTTTTTGTGCCAGGGCCGTCGTAACACCTTAGGGGCAACAGCAACAGGGCCGGCCTTACGGGCCTCCTCCAAAGAAAATCTTAAAGATTACCCTAGATAAACTGGTTATGATAGGATCTTTCTATCGAATCAAAATAAATAAGTCTTGCAAATAAAATTATAATTTCTTTATTGAGTTCCTTACACAAAATAAACATTTTTAATATAAAAACATTTAAAAATTAACGTTTAGATTATATCGGCTTTACTGTTTTCAGTTCTTACATCACCTTTTCATGCAAACCCTGGTTTCCCGGACCTCACAGCAGAGAGTATACTTGTGGACGCTATTATATCTTAATTATTATTAATTACCAAAAGACAGTTATGTTATCAGTTACTCAGTATCATTATTGTTGTTTGTTTATTTTAACAATATCGGTGTATTGATAACAATGAGTGTTGGAACTTTACAGAAAAATATTTTCCCTTCTTTATCAATGTCAATCTTTACAAAAACATTATAATTTTTATCAATAATATTTACAACACTACGAAGTACAACACTAGCTACTATGTTAAGAATATCATCACTTATCTACGAGTATGTAATTTGTTTAAACTTTCTAACACTCATATTTACAGAAGAATTTAATATTATTAGGACACCGTTCACACGTCATCGATTAGACCCAAGGTGAGCTATTGATTAGCTTCTGTTATGGGTGCTAACACACTTACTCAGACCACAATCACGAACATACACAACACACAAACGTTGACTGTACCGGGAATTGAACCCGGGGCCCTCAATTCGGCAGTCTGGCATGCATAAACACACACATGCATACACTAAACACTTCAGGTACTCGAATATTATCAGCGTTCATCACCAAGCATACATCGATGATATCATTGTCATCAACTACACATCACCATCAAGCCTCATTCCTCGTAACATTACTGGCGAGGTCCATCCGTTTGTCCGTGGGGTCGATGGAGGGTCTTCGTTCAGGTCCATCGGGGTCCGTGGCTGCCTTCCACAGTTGTATGAGCGGTAACTCGACCAGTAAGCACAGCGGTACTGATACCACGTAGCTGAGCACTGATGATGTTATTAGGAGGGATATCTGGATAGAAGCAAGTGGATTTATAACTATAAAAGTATCAGATTTGATCATCTGTAAGGAACTATTTGTAAGGTTAATTTGAGGGGATCAGCAAGTGGTGGTGGTCTAGTGGTTAAAGCACCAGCCTCTCAAGTACGAGTATGCATTTATCGATTCAAGTCAGGCAATACCACTTTTCTATGTTATAATAATGTACTTTCAAAATACATATATAATGGATCAAAGGTAAAGGAAAATCTTGAGAGAATTTGAAAATAAAGTCCAAGTGTGGTGATTAACACTCAATCCTTCTCTTCTTCTCTTCTCTTCTCTGTATAATGAATTATAATGATATCTCACCATGGATAGTGGCGTGGCGTGTCCGAGCTGCGTGTTGGAAGCCAACGTGACGCGCAACACGATGAAGTGAATGAGGAACACGCAATACGACAGTCGCCCTAGGATGTGGAATCCGCGCCACTCTAGTAAGTCGCGTAGCAGGGCTACAATAAGAAAAAACATTTTGAATATCTAGTGTTCATAGATCAGATATTTTTGATGAACAATGGACAAAAAAATGTAGAAAGAAATAAGGTAGCTTAAATTTCTAGTAAAGTTTTGCGAGAACAGACAACAGAGAAAAGATTCTGTCCTTTCTCCAAAACATACAAACGAAAATAACTTGGTCCATGTTCTATCTTAAACCAAAAGTCAGTAAAAGAAAAAAAGTTAAGCAAAACAAAACTAAACTACCTCCAATCTACCACAGTCATCTAGGTAGACCAATACTTACAATGACACCTAGAGAAGCAGCCCAACATGAAGAGACAGAAGAAGACAGCGACTAGCGGCCTGTCCAGCGCCGCGTACAGCGCGCTCGCCCAGCCCGACGGCGCCGCGTCCGACAGGAACACCGCGCCGCACACCACCACGCTGCTGCCCAGGAGTAACGACGAGTGGAATAATATGTTGAACCACTGCATGTTAAGAAATAAAGACATTAATTAAGTATTTCAAGTATATTTTTATATCTATAAGCTTTTACTTTATTTAATGGTAAGTCTTCAATTAGAAAAGCTTAAATCTAAATCTTTAATCTCATACAAAACACACCCGATATAAAATTGTTTTATTATAAAACCTCTACAACATTTTGTTGAGTAAGTTTTAGAGACTATCAAAAATACTTCAAGATTCCTATAAAATCTTTAAAGAAGCAGGAAGCTAGAATAATCCGTAATCTTACCTTGCTGTCCTTAAGCTTGATATCGCCCTTAACATTGTTGTGGTACAGTATGAAGGCTGTAGCGATGCCCCCCACATACCCCGGCAGGTTCATCCAGCACGGCAAGTACAGCAGCGTCAGAATCTTGGACCCAGCGAACATGGTACGGAGGACTCTAAAGAAGTACGCATTGAAAGTTATTTGTTACCCACCATACTGGTTGGAATTAATTAGAAAACACACGACAGATATAAATAAAATCAAAAAACAGTCCACGAATTCCCCGGGTCGATCAAAGGAAAAAACAAAGCGTCCATAGGTTAATTACGTGTTATACTTTAGGGTCATAAAATGACTAAGTATTTAGTTCTGGTACTTTGGTTGTAGAGACCAAGTTCGACTCTCTATCTCATTACAAACCAGAATGGTTCCGCCGTGACAAAATCATCCAAGTAAAATCGACCCCATTGACAATACAATTATGAGAAACAATCTAAGCTCTTCATCATCAACCCCACTTACTCAGGCGTCTGCGCAGTGACAATAGGTGTCAAATCGTTGAAGAAGACAACCAGCCCGGCTGCTACCGAGGACCCCACTACCAGCAGCAGCAGCACCGGTACTGTGGCGCGCCGGTACCGCATGAGGATCAGGAGAAGGAACACGCCGATGATGTGCAGCTGCATGTCTGCTGCTAAGTACCTGTGGTGAAGGGAAAATTTGAATATTTTGCTCTCAACTAGAATCAAAGAGCTGAATTTACAATAAGTCCTGATACAGCAAGTTCTTTTAATGGCCATATTTAATACAATAAATTAAGGTTGTAACTAAAACAATTTCTTTGTAAGATGGCGAGTCTCCACCATAGTTACTCGCGTACAAAAATGAGTAGGTACGCGTCACAGCCAGCATGTATTCACGAGCAAGATGTTGCCGTTGCCGACATTTCAAATTCAAAATAATTAAAAGTGTTCTGAAACCTGAAACGAGAGTCTGAAACGGAAGGCATCAACTTTAAGAAACCCCATATATAACAGTTCTTTCACTCGTCCTTATACTGTTTCAAATGGAAGGCAGATACATTAAAGTGAACAGTTACATTTAAGTAACGCGCCAACTCACCAAGTATGTCCCATGCAGAACTTGCCGGTGGGCAGATGGTTGTGCACGTAGAGCACGTGGTACCACCAGCGCTCTGCGCAGTCGTGGGCTTCGCGCTGCACCAGCCAGCTCCACTGCGGGCCCGCGCCCAGCTGTGGGAACCACGCCACCGTGAACCATAGCGCCGCCACCGCCAGCGGAGTCAGCCTACAACGTAAGAATCACACTTAGCTATTCAGGATAGTCTCACAGAATTTAAGAATGAATCAAGCATAACGATAAAAGATCATAGATGTTATATCTACGAATTTTTAGGAGTGAATTAAGGAAATAATCAGATTGAGAAAGCTTTTGGGCTTGCTTAGAATATTAAACCATTACAAGGCCAGGCTTTCAGTAATAAAGGACCAAAAGACAGTTGCTTCATGTAGCTTATTTTATTATACTGAGTCTGAGTAGACTTCAAGCTCACCCCTGTAGTACATAATTCTGTAGTTGGAGAAAATCAGACTGAATTTCAAAAATAAATACCAACACCTGTGCACAAAATGCAGCAACATATTTAAAGCTCTAAGTAGTTGAAGATCAGAATATCTATCATGCATAACAAAATATCATAATCTAATCCACCTTCAAACCTAAAGTTACCCTAGGCCAAAACCAATTTTTGTTGAAGCTGTAGATTGAATCAACCCAAACACTTATTCTCTTTACGTCAATTTATTCTACTAACCTAATCCACCTATTGAAGATGGACATCAAGCACTTGTAGAAGGTGATAGGCTTAGTGGGCGACGAGATGAGCGTAGCGTACGCCGTCAGGAAGCCTGACATCGCGAAGAACGCCTGCAGCCAGAGTGGGGAGTTGAACACGGTCTGCCACGTGAAGCTGTCGTACATCTGGAATATTTAAGAAAGTGAAGATTTAAATGCAGCGAGACAGCATTGATTGTGAAAGTTTTGGATGTCAAAAGAATTGGACATGATAATTGAAACCAGTCAAAATGATAGAAAAGGGTTTGTTTGCGTCAAAGGAAACGTAAAGTAAGGTGCTATAATAGTATCGTAAATAATATAAAAGGAAAGAAACGTTACGAAGTTTGAGAACCTTTATTTCGTTCACCATGTAAGAGTTAAAAAGTGAGTTAAGAAAATAGGGTTAATAAAATAGAAACATTATAAAATTACCCTTTCAATAAACTGTGGATTGTCGATGTACGAGTAGATGTAGATCAGCATAACGTGAGAGAATATCACGCATTGCATTCCTAGGAACCTGCAAAGAACACATTTTATTAACATCGCGCGTTGACTCAGATCTGACAAAATTCGTTATATTATAGAATATATAAGATATGATGGGCTGTGGGATAGTTCGAAAGAGTTACCACGGGCCTTGCAAACAACATCATCTCCCGAACCTTTTCCCATGTATCATGGGGTCGGGTTCCAGTCTAACCGGATTCAGCTGAGTACCAGTGTTTTACATGGAGCGACTGCCTATCTGACCTCCACAACCCAGTTACCCGGGCAACCCAATACTCCTTGGTTAGACTGGCATCAGATTTACTGGCTTCTGACTACCCGTAACGACTGCCAAGGATGTTCAATGACAGCCGGGACCTACAGTTTAACGTGCCATCCGAAACACAGTCCTTGGTGGGCTTTGCAAACAACGTCCAGGGATAATCATTTTTGCACTAGTGCGGTAAATAGCCCTTTACGTGTTTGTAGACGATGTTGTAAATGCCAATTTGAAAGTGAGTGTATTGAAAAAAGACAACGATAGTACAATTTATTGGACAGTTACCTGATCCCTTCGATGCAGGCGACGTCCTTCATGCGGTCGTCAGTGCGAGGCTTGCTGCGATCATACGTCAGGATGTCGTAGTTACGCTTCAGGGAAAATGCCAGCAAATACCTGTTGCCTGTGCGCAGTAAACCCAGCAAATTATAAATAGATTGATTGAATTGTGCCTTTAATTCCTTTATCACTTTTTTGGAATCAATTCCGCAAAATATTTTTTTTTAAGGTAATGGTTTTAGAACCATGTTGAAGCCTGTTTGATTGTCGAAAAACGAATGAACTAAACATTATCATGGAAAAGATTTTCTATATCCTTAGCATAGAAATGATAAAATATAATATGAGGATATATTTTATACACCACCGTCGGTTAGCCGCAAATTAAGCTATTTACATTATTAAGTTGGCTATTAGTGACTCTAGGGTAGTCAAAATATACATATGTGACCATATTTATTACTACTACATAAAATACTGCATAATATTCAGATAAAACAAAAATAAAATTGGCAAGAAATTAAATGGCTAAAATAAACAGCTACATTAAAAAAATCATCAGTATTTACAGTGTGCCTTAGCGCAGCGGTCGCCCAGCACGTGCACGGCGGTGGCGAGACAGGCCAGCGCCGCCAGCACGGTCGCCAGCACGCCCAGCGACCGCGCCGGCCCCAGCCCGCCCGCCCCGGCGCCCGCTACACTGCACCAGTCTACTGACTGCACTACAGCCTGCGGAATATAAGATTGTATCACCTCACATTTGACTGCACACTTATTTACACATAAATCATCATCAATATGGACAAGTTGCATTGGTACTTACCTGACCTGGAATTGAACCCACGCCCTCACACTTGAGAGGCTGGCTCTTTAACCACTATGCCACCACGACTTTTTTACACATAAAATAGTTTAAAAATGACAATGGTGACCCAGGAGCTAGGAGGAAATGGGCTTTCTTAGTAACGGCCTTGTAATGGCTCATATCTAATGAGATATGAGACTCATATTTTGAGGAAGCATGGATCAATAAGAAGTTGTTGTAGCCTTGTGGTTAAAGAACCACCCTCTTGAGAGGATATGAGTGTGCGCCGTGTGCGGGTTAGATTCCAGGCCAGGCTAGTACCAATGAAATATTTCTAAGTTATATTACTTTCTAAGTACATATATCTTGGACACCAATGACTGATTAAAGGTGAAGGAAAACATCTCGAGGAAACTTGGACTATAAAGTCTGAAATCAAAAACCTTTATTGAGCAAGCGTGGTGATTAACGCTCAATCCCTCTCTTTGTGAGAGGAAGCCTGTGCCCAGCAGTGGGACGATAAAAAGGCTGATGATGATGATGATGGGTCAATAGATTATATGTACCTAATTAGTGTGCTAGAAAAAAATATAATAGCGTCCAGACCGACTGTTGACACTCTCTATTCTCTCACTTTCATAGTCCGATGAGTCGGCAATTCGACCCGACCGGAGAGATCACAAGCAGATCCATTAACATGCAGGTGTATATCAAACACCAACTTTCAGACTCGGGGCTGTTTTGTGAAAGTTTCCTAACACAAAGCGATTTCGGCCCAGCCTAGGAATCGAATTAGAGACCCCGTCTAAGTACAGTAGACAAGTTATCTCAGCGACGTATTAAAAATTATGTATTCTATTCTAATTGAATATTTCGACAATAAAAATGATACAGCCTAATTTTACCTTAAATACGAGATATGAATATATTAATACTTGTAGATTATATTAATAACAAAATTAGCTAATAATAAATTAAAAACTATAATAAATTCCACAATTTTGAAAGCAGTTTAGTTATTAATTCACTCTCTCAAACACTTACACTTTTAAACGATGTCTAAAATCTAGACTTATTTAAGGTAAATAATTTATCATGTTGATTTGATGTCACACTCATATTATAAAGAGACGAAACTTTGTGAGTGTCCGTTTGATACTCCTTCACGGGCAAACTGCTGACTACATTATGATGAAACTTGGCAGTAATATAGTTCATACATCAGAATAACACATATACACCGAATTTGAAAAAATAATCATAAATAGAGAAAAAAAATTTTTTTTTCCTAACATTCGAAAAGATGGTCGTTTATTAATTGTGTTTATGTTCCACCTAAGGCTTTAAGAAAGAACTTATAGAAACATGTTCCATACTGTCCGTCAGCCATACCTCGAGGCCATACTGCTGCACGCTGCTGGAGATACAGCTCTGCGCCGCGTCCTGCCACCCAGACGTCTGGTTTTGTTGGCCGCAGCGGGAGACGCACACTCCTCGGTGGATAAGTGTCCTGTTGTAATGTTTCAGTGTCTGAGCCGAGTAATCCTGAAGGGCAAAGAAAATATACGCTAATTAGGTAGGTTAATTATTAAAAATAGTTAATTAATAATAACCTCTGCAAAGAACTTCAGAAGTCCAACAAAAATAATACGGACTTAGAGGGATTTTTTATGCTCATTAAGAAACTATAGCAAACTCGAACTAATAGATTAATCAATGAATTTGATATTTTTTATATTTAGTACATTAAATAGGTACCTACAACATAGTCCCTACTAAGTCTATACACTAAAAAACCTGTAGTGTACAACAAAGAAAGTTTGTTCGGCTAGTTGGTTCAGACTGGCCCTATATAATATATGTATATTATTTTCGTGCATCGGACAGCACGTAGATGTCCGCGCCTGATCTCTCTCCGGTCGTATCGGATTGCCGTCCCATCGGACTATGAGAGTGAGGCAATAATTAGTTCACCTGTGTCTGCGCAAATGCTTGTGCACTATAATATGTATGTCCTGCGCAGCCGGCTGATCTCCTTAGAGAGAACGGCCGCCGTCGCCGGCAATCAGTCTGGACGCCTTAGTATTATAATATTGCGACATATTCTCCTCTTACGTTACCACTCAATAATCATCAACACGTTACCATTACTTCACTGACCCATAGATCATAGAAACAAAATTAATAGAATTATTCACGGCTTCGCCACATGTTAACAAACGCCGCATCAACACAGCATCGAACCCACGACCTTGAGTGTCGACACCTTACACCGGTGAACCCAAACAGCAAGCTTATACTTTCTCATTAGCGAAGAAGGACGGTGTTTACGAAATGCACAATATAACTTTTATAAGATTATAATTACTATACATTTAGTTTGTATTACTTGGAACAATAAAACATACAATTAAACGCTTCGTTTGTCTACTCACGTTCTAAATTAAAGCGTATTTATGTTTACATAATTATTTATTTATTTATACAGAAGATCAACTTACTATAACAATACTATAACAATAAGATCAACTTCGTTCTTATTTACAATCTTAAGGTTCATCATCTGCCTAGCCTTTTCCCAAGCAATTTTGGGGTCAGCTTCCAGTCTTAGCTGTATGTAGCTGAGTACCGGTATTTTATGTGCAGCGACTGCCTGTCTGACCTCCTCAACCCAGACCTGGGCAACCCGAAACTCCTGGGTAAAACTGGTTGTCAAACTTTCTGGCTTCTGACTACCCGTAACGACTCCCAAAGATGTACAAATGACACCCAGGACCCACTAATTTAGCGTGCCTTCCGAAACACGGAGCAACTCGTCATGACAAGATGGTAGATGGTCACCCATCCACGGACCGACCGCGCCAAGCGTTGCTAAACCTTATGATCGATCGACCTGTGCGGCATTTACTTAGCCACGAGCTCACAACCTAAGTTCATACTATGAATTCATGGAAAAGTGTCTTAAGCTACAACTTGCATGTCATGTGGTCATCTATCTGATGTACTTTAGCAATGTTAAAAACATTGCAAAATCGACATCATCTCAAACACTTATTAGAATATACAACCTTTGATTGCTAATACAGATCTGTTGGAATGGTTGTATGTAAACATTTTTCTTCGCTCTGGTTTTTGTATTTTCCTGTGATCTATATGAAGAAATAATAAAGAAATCTCCAGAAACGTATTCTTCATTTTTCACGATTATTTCCAACAGGATCAACCGTCATATATAAATCACATACATTAATGTAAAATAAGTGCTTCCTCTATCCTCACTTATATTGCTGCGCCCGACAGGGTCCGTCCGTGTGAACTAATTATAAATTTTACCACCTAAGAATACATGTGAAATCCAATAAGGTTTTGAGTATTGAGTATCATCGCTTATGGGATAGGTCTAAAATGTTAGTTTCCACAACTCTAATAACTGATTTAAATGGCAAATATTTAGTGATAGAACTGGTTTAGTTGCCAAACTGGTGAATGAAATAGTAAACCCGTGGCTCTGTACACAACCGCGACCTTTGCAACGCATTTACATTTGTCGAAACGAGACGCAAACTGCGAAATGTGTTTCGTCAATTAAAATTCCGCCATGAAACAAAATATTTTGCTCTCTTGGTACTAAATACTTATTGAGTTCCTTGGCAGAAGTGTTCTTTTGTTTTTAAATTTTTAGATTAAACGATGTAATTACCCAGACTAGATATTGAACCATGAAATTTTGTCATTAAAGTACAGATGCCAGCACATGAAGCTACATACTACAATCTGTCAAATTTCCTCAATAGATTTTTAACTTTATCGCTGAAGCAGATCCAAAATTGATTGGGAAAATTTGTCAGTTTCAAGTAGCTTGATGTACTGGCGTTTAACCATAGTATAAATAAAGGTGAAAAATGTCAGTCTTCAAGGGGTTGTACTCAACAAGTTGATTACCTAATAGTACCTATATGAAATAGGATTTTAAACTCAAGAATCTCCGGGAAGGTGCTGGTGATAGTCATATCACATATAAGGTATAGATTAAGAAAAGGAACGTTAATTAATACAGTTATCTAAATTAATAACAAGGGCTACGAAACCGCTGAACCGATTTGTAAAATTATTTCACTGTTAGAAAGCTGCGCTATCCCTCTAGACTATATTTAATGCGGTTACCTACGGGAAGATCCCTGGGACATGGGTAAAACTGCCAAAAACGGCCAATTCTAATAACTTGTTCAATTTAAACCTATTTTGAGATGCAAAAGAAAATTGAGGACAATTTCGCGGGTTCGGTGGCCGCTAATGTCTGCTTAAAGTAGGTAACCCCAGGAGTCCTGCCATCCATACTAACAAGGCACTACTTTCAAACGGAGCCAAGAACCCCAATAGGTTATATCACTTTAAACTATGTGATCACTGGCTTGCTATAGTGTTACATCTCAGATAATATAACCAGCAGGAAACGCCATGCCATCCAGCCGCAATGTTAATGCATTCGTCAAGTGTAACGATAATTTATGATCGAAAATTATCTTTTTATTTTCACACTATTCAACAGAGATTTTAAGTTAATTTACCATTCATTTTAGGTTGATATTCTTCTTGTTTCTTTTTTTATTTTGTGAACGCTGGTTAACGAGTTATTGGCGACTGTTTAAGTAAAAGACACAAAAAACATACATACATAAGCTTGAAAATGCATAAATAAGTTATCACTATTATCACGTTGCCGCGATTAAATTAGCAAACGTTTTCACGAAGAGATATACATATGATGGCGGCTTTAGTTATTTAAATGATCTAAGTATTACATCAATTGTATAATTCTTGCAAGCCTCGCACCGTCGGCGTGCAGGGAATATGCCATTAGATAACTTTGTCGCAATGGAAGGAAACTCGGAGACCATCTAACGGTTTCTGTAGTCAATGCACATGCCATTGCAAGCCTATATTGACTTGTAAAGAGGCTGGAGATGAGAGTATGGAATAATGCATATTTCATTCTATTTACGTGTTGGGTTTTGTTTCCGTAAACAATACTCAGTACTCAATTCTTTATTAGCAATGTTATAAGGGTGGTACATTTTACAAAATAAATATGTGGACCCAGTTGGGCACAGATTAAAGAATTACTTACTTCGAGATTGCTACTACCATGTACTTTTTTATTGAGTTCCCGATATTTCTGCACTGTTGCAAGCTCCATGATCACGGAGTTACTCCATGGTAAATGGTAGCGATCTCGAAATAAGTAATTCAAAAGATTAAAAAATTCTTCGAGTATTCTTATTCATTAGACTAGACTTTGGGTTATATTTGTTAAAGAGTTTAACATAACCCTATTTGCTCCTTAACGTTAGCAACAAGATATAACTGACTCGAATTATTTAACTTTCTTAATGTAGAAACAAGTGATGATTAAATACAATTGCAAAAACCGATCAATAAAAGAACATAGTTTCGATAAAATGTGAAAAAAAATCGGATAAGATTAAGCTAAGTTTAAGTTAAGTACCAGTGTTTTCTAAAGTAATAAGTAACTCTAACAGAAATATAATAAACATTACCTTCAAACAAACCTTCAATTATATGTATTATAAAATATTTACTAGACAATGATACAACTTGCAAACTCAACAATATAATGGACAGCAGACAGTGCACTGTTGAGGCCAAGGTGTCCAGTCAATATCTCATTGTGAAATAGGTTTGATTATAAAATAAGCAAAATCATTAGGTATCATTGTTGGTCCAAATATTCCCTACAAATATCGAGGAACATTTTTTTATTTTTTCGCTTTTGAAGCGTGTCTTTACGTGGTTTTCAATCAATCTTCACAGCACTACAGAAAATTTGGGGTGTATAATCCATTTACATGGTATTGGTTTTTCCGGGTAACTAACGACCATTAACGTTGTTCAAGAAGATGGTTTAAAACTAGCAGTAAAGGCGGTACTTTTTAAGACCACTTTTTATAGTTAGGGGGTTTTTCATTCTTTCTTTATTGCTGATCTGTCGATTTGCCTGAATTTTAACATGAGCCCCATAGAAATAATGCCCAATTGCAATCTGTAGTAAGCAAATAAACATTTAGATAGATTATTGAAATCCACCGTTAGAAGTGCTAGGTACTAATAAGTACTGGTATACAATATGCAAGCTAATAATAACACTAAGTTTACGATTAAATATAACCACTTGTGTAATGAATTTTATTATGTTTACAAAAATCATCACTTATGATGTTTGTTTTCTAGCCAAAGTGAACTCACAGATTCCTTAAGTCGTTTGCCTTGAAGTATTGTTTACAAAACACACGCATTCTACTTACTTAGTTGCCGTAGGCACGGATTTGGGTCAACGAGCTTATTCATTCGAAATCATTTATTTTATTATTTCATTTACATAATTAGTATATGTTTTTTTTTTGTATAATTTTTAGCTGATTACTAACTTGCGTTAGGTTTTTTTTTATTACAATGCGGCTTATGTTTTTATAATGACTAAACATCATTAAAGCCACCTGATTTCTTTAAATCTAGATATAAATACTTAGCTATAGTAATAGGTAAAAGAGGTATTTTTTGTTTTGTTGTTAATATTTTGTTTTTGTTGTTAATATTTTTAACAATCTTATAATAGTACCGGATTTTTTTATACCAACAGTGAGCTAATTCTTATATTTTAGTTTAAAGATGGTTTAAAGTTTCAATCGTAAGTGGGTAGTGAGATACACTTGGATTATGGTTTACTTAAGCGGAACGCTAATCTCAGGAATTATACGAGATGGATTTAAAACAATATTTCAGTGTTAAATGGCCCATTTATCATTTCATTTCATCTGATGGTAAGCGAGGATGTGGTCAAAGGAGGTTCACGCTAGGGTTAAAGCACCCTAGTCTTCAAGACTCCCAAATTGTAACTATGAGCAAACTCAGTCCAGCAGGGCACTATTACAACATGGCTATTCTACAACAGGGACAGCATTCCACTCCTCAACTGTAAGCACACTGAATAAGCCCCTGTAGAAGCAGTAGATACACACCTGCAGCAGCATCATGACAGGCGAGGGTTGTCGGGAGTACAGCGCGGCGTCCACCATGCAGTACACGTCGCCATCGCGCCGGCATTGTGTCCAGTCGTCCAGGCCGTACAACGGTGGTAGCGTCGCGAACACCGTGTCTGGAAGCAGATAGACTGTATTTATAATACGTAGGTATATGTATTAGGTCAGAAGGTTGATGGAGCAGTGATGTCTTAGAGTGGAAATCGTGTTTCGGCATGCGGTGTGTAGGATGTCCTTCTGCACGGTAGACCGACGATTTAAACGAAACTAAGCTGAAGAAATGATGCCCGAACAAAGCACGATATTTTTTTAAGGAATGAGAGATCGTATCAATGATCCAAAAGGAATTCTCATAAAATCAATACTTATTATTAAATTCAATTGATCTATGGGACAACATTAATATGCAAGTAACACTCGATGTTCCCAACTTGGAACAATTGCTTGTAGGCCGATAGTCATAATTGCTGCGACCACCTTGACCGCTAAACCACACAATTCGATGGTCACGTATGGTCACCTGTGATTTAAGAGGGGCTAAGAATATAACGATATTTGATGTAATAAAATACATTTTAATTAGATTTATTTCACACTAACTTCTATAGCGTCGCTTGGACAAAACTCCGCGCACCCGGATAAAAAATAGGCTATAGCCTTCCTCGACAATTGGTCTATCTAATACTGAGAGAATTTTTCAAATCGGTATACAAGCACCTTTAAGCAAGCAAGCAAACAGACAAACAAACTCTTCAGCTTCATTATATTAGTAACGATTAACAATTTAATGGCCTTTTAACTGAGAGACTGAACGTAAAACGGGAACCTTTTACTAAAGCTTCGCGGTCCGTCTGTCACCAGGTTGTATCTTACAAACCGTGATGGTAAGAAAGTATTTCTGTTGCCGGCTATAAAAACAAATACTGAAAATATAATAAAAATATATTTTAGAGGCTCCCATGCAAAAAACGCGATTATTTGCTAGTTTGTACTTGATATTGATAATGGCTACAGCTACAGGTAGACGCTTAAAGTGGTCCCAGAATATTTATTACATTATTAATATTTAAAATTAATTACTTATAGGCATGTATTAAAATAAAATTAATAATAAATAAATATAATAACGTATGACATTTACTAGACATCCCTGTACTGCATCTTCTCCTCCTTTTAAATTACCTCTAAATACTTACACAACTACTCAATAATATACATATTTCAAGCAGTTGAACAGACTCACCATTGATATCAACGACACTGGCGAGCGCCGTGCAGAAGCACAAAAGGAACCACACACACCACATGCTGCCGACACACGAGCGTCGCACGCGCAGCCTCCGGCCGACTCGCCGACACTTGGGCAACTTGCGCGCGCCGCCCTTCCCCACATTTCGACAGATCATCTCGGTTACATTGTGTTAATAGAAAGATAGGTGCAGAAATACAAGTTCGCTGTTTGTGATTGGAGCCTACTACGTATAACTACTTTCTTTATTTTTTTAAACACATTTTTTCCTTGAAGTCTTTTGGGCCTAGTGGTTACAGCATCAGCATCTCAAATATGCGCGTGCGTGTTCTATTCCAGGTCAAGCCAGTACCAATGTACGTTTTCTAGATTTATGTTCTTTGTAATTATATCGATCGTGGACACCAATAACTGATTAAAGGTGACGGAAAACTTTTCGTGGAAACCTGAACTAAAGGTAACCTAACGAATAACGACCAATCCTTCTCCGTGTGAGAGGAAACCTGTCCCAGAATTGGGACGATAAAAAGGCTGTTTTTTTTAAGTATACAATAGAATAGATTGATATTTATTTCAAAACAATGCTTAAATAAAAGTAACGAGAATGAGTGATTTCAATACGAAATAGACTTACTGCACGAATCTGTTATGTGACCACGCGGAGGATTTTCAAACTAGTCAAGTGTGAGTTGCTAAACAGATGTCTTAACGTTACTGGTTATAAAATATTATATGCAATAACATGTCATTGATTTTGGAATATTTCGGGATATTGCATCTGAGTCTCAACATTAGGCACGAAGTTTGTAAGCGACCGATCGTTGCGAAGACATCACAGATTAAGGCTATGTTTGCACCACAGATACCTGAAGCTGTCCGTTGCTAGCAAAATAACGTTGCATTTTTTTTCGTGGGTAATCATTAAATGATCCCTCCGGCTGAGGGTGCCGCTAGAGGGATTGTCAGACTCTATTGACTGACTAAAACCCACTTTGTTCCTTCAGGAGGTCTTTGTATGTAAGGACCACGGTAACTCTTGCGAATAACCCGCAGCCCCGGCAGACCTCGGCCCTCTGATCTAGGTGATTTCTCTTCGAGGAGCGCCTGGAACAGAAAACATAAAGTTGCCTTAGAATAAAAACCATGAAAATGCGTTTTTACTCAAATTTATTGTATTACCTTTCTAGGAAGATAACGATACGTCTTTAACACTTACTAGTTACTAGTTACACTTAAGTCCGGAGGAGAAGACCGCCTGTGGTATTACCCCCTTTCTGTGTGGTGAACACCTACACGCACCCTTCACGAAGAAAATATTTATATCCTTCTACGATAAATTTGATAAATATACTAGATAACACTGAAAGATTTTCAAAAATATATAATAATCTCCGTTAATATTCATTTAATTCCTATTTTCTAACTAGATGGCGTTGGGATCGAATTGAATCGCGCTATGGTTACGTTCACAACAGTTCGCTATAAGCCGCAGAGCTGCGCTTGCAAGTTACTCGTTATGACATAGATTTTCCCAAATTATAAATCTATTTTTGTGAGCGTTTCTCTTATTAATATAAGAGAGCCTGTATTGAGTCTGGTTGGGTGGTTGGTTGACTTGGTTGCTAATTAGTTAAATTACTACAAAACTGAAGGAATTAATTTATTAAAAGTGGTATTTATGTTTTTTTTATATCGTAATATCTTAAAAAATCGATTCGCAAGTGTTGAAACCAACTTATATTTTCTATTCTGAATGCATTATGGAATCGTAATTACCTATTTCATTTAGTATTTTTCTCTAATTTGCTACTTATATCTTACACTTAACATTTTAATTAACCATTGTCTATTTATCCAGTACTGCACTCAATGGGAACTCGCGTCCATACAACTGGATAAAAAGATTATCTCCTTACCAAAAATCACAAGCAGTTCATCAGTTACTAATACATCGTCAATCAGCATGACAAACAAACATTCACAATTATGATATTGAAATCATTACCCTATAGAGATATAGATTACCTTCTTTTCCTCTAACTAAAAAAAACGTCTGTAACATATTTTTTTATATACATAGTACTAAAAACAATTTTTATTCAATTTGAATTGAACTTGACCTCATTCCATCTCACCTTCCATCTTAGAATTCCCGGCCACCTGTAAACAAGCGCCAGTGTTGCCACACGCGTGAGGTGAATGTCCACTTCCTCAGTTCAAGGTCTGCGCGCTTGCATCACACGCTAATCTGTGCAACATACCAGCTGCTTTTTGTAATCAATACTATTACGGCAGATTTTGGAAGAATTTGTTTGCATTGCGATGCGTGTGTAAGTTTTTTAATATGATGATAGAATAAAAAATTGGTGGAATAGAGCATTCCTTTATTGTATACCACGGAGGAATTTTTTGGAAGAAGTAATTTATTCACCCAGCATAAAAATAGCAGTCGAAAAAAAAAACTCTTTCTTTTTGGAAAGTCGGTTAATGAAAGGCAAACATCAAAATAATGACTTTTTAATGAATTATTTTTTTCAAATTTCAAATATAGTATTATATTTACATGAATAATCTTACCGTAAACATAAAATAAAAAATATCGTTGATTACGTTAGACAACACCGCGTATTGTTCATTGTTTGACAACCCTATTTATTTATTAACGACACATCAAAACTGGAAACATTGTATGTGTAGAAAATAGTGGAATTATCCAGCCATTCGCTATTATTAAGAATATGTATAACCGATCTAAGTTATTTTTATCAATAAACAATGTCCTTAAGTTAGTTAGCAACATCCTAATGAACAAATACTGACAATGCTTCAGTCCTTCATAAATATAAATTACACATATTCTTATAACGAGAAATGTCGTATTTAGCTTACGGTCGGTAGCTTTTTTGACATTTATCTTATTATTAGGTTTACGTCAAAAGTCTACCGTCCGTATGCAAAGCAGTTCGTTTCTTAATTAAAAGAACCGGGGATGGTGATAAAAAGATCGGATTCAAAATTACAGCTGGATAAATTAAACTAGTTCATCCCGCATGTCTATACTTTAAAGAAATTACATAACATTTTTCTCAACACAAGCTACTCAAACAATTTACCGTGTATTTGTGATTATTTTCCAGTTTTCATATGTCACTAACCTAACGTACGCTCACGTAGCGCGACAAAAGATGTTTTTTGTCTAAGAGATAGCAATATACCCCGCGTCATCTTCAAACATAGTCTAGGAGCTAAGTTAGTAAAACAATTATTTATCCACCTTAGTACTTTTTGATAACCATACCTTAATTCCTATTTAAATGCTAGATATTTTTTTACATACTTATTTTAATGTTAGCAAAAGTTACGAGGCCGACCGTATGAGCAGGTTCTTCCTGAAATAGGTTGACAGCAGATATTTCAATTTAAAGATGACGAACGGGAAAATGATGCTATCTCTTACACTATAATAAAATATCACGATGTTTCGTCAACATTTTACAATCAAAACGTTAATAATATGGAATTATACAATTTTATTTTCGATAAGAATCTTTATAATTTTAGGCAAATAATAATAAAGAAATGAGCGCTTATTGTGTACTTGTCTTCAAAGTTATGGTATCTAATCTATGTAAAACTTTGCAAACTCTACGCAACGAGATCACAAAAGGTGCGTGCCAACGATTGAAATATATTTCAAGTCAGGAAAAAGCATTTCATTATGTCACCTAAAATTACAAAGACATACAAACAATATATTGATAAAACTATCTAAATTAAGTAAACGATCATAGACGAAAACGCAACTTGTCTAAAACTAAATAAATACAGGGTGTAAACAATTGCTTCATCAATAAATATTATATTATCTTTATTATTCAAATAATAAATTTTCAACTGTCCATTTCATGGATCCCATTCAGTAATCTAATTATTTTTACATATTTCAATCATAGCAATTTTTTACACCTTATACTAAAATTATGTACAAGTGTGCTATATATGAAAATATCTTTTTATATATCCAAGCGAAAAGCAATTTATCTAACGTAGTATAGGACGCAAAATGAATAATTATTTAATTGCTAAACAAGTCCGGACAAGGCGGCTACGTCACCCACACACTAATAATTGATACTTCTCGTAAAACTTTACATTGCCTTACGCCTTGTCCGATTATATCACGTTATTTAGAATTTATAATCGTAAATAATGTGTGGAATAAATTATCAACATGACATAGGCATTGTCACTCACTTATCAAAGGCTACCGCTATTAGTCGTGACACGTTGACAGCTGTCAGTCGTGACAGGCAGAAAACGAAACACCATGTATAGACGCCAGCACATCAGGCTACCCGAAACTGTCAAAATTTCCCAATCAACTTTGAACCATATATGCTTTTACGATAAAGCTGAAAATCTAGAAATTTGATAGGTAGTAGCTTGATGTGCTGGTGTGACAACTTTTTAGTATACATTTTCTTCATCTTCACCTTTATTTAATAATAATTGCCACATAAATGGGTCCACCCCCAAATGTAATTGAATCTCATTATAATTAAGAATTGTTATGAATTGTGTTTCAATCAACCCCGTGATTCTACAGCACCGCGAATGATGGCGCAACTAAAAATGGCGAACATAGTTATTTAACTTTAGAAGTAGAAGTCTACTCGTAAATATAGTTACGAGTTTCCTATACGGTTAAAATCCTTTTTATTTTATAGCAGACTAGCTTCCGCCTTCGGTCTCACCCGCGTTCCGTAGGAACAACTCTGCGCATCAGGATAAAAAGTAGCCCATAGCCTTCCTCGATAAATGGGCTATCTAACACTGAAATATTTTTTCAAATCGCACCAGTAGTTCCTGAGATTAGCGCGTTCAATCAAACAAACCCTTCTGCTTTATGATATTAGCATAGATATATTCTGACATCATGGTACGGGCTTAATGTCAAAATTATATTCCTCTCTCGTATTGTCGCGGGAATTCATAATTAATGTCATTTATAATTGTATTAATTAGAGCTAAACCCTGAGTTTATTGCTATTATTATTATTATTTGATTGCTTACGTGTTATTTTTGAATTGTGATCTAAACATTACAGCATCATGGGTTTTAACTAATTTACATTGAAAATTTTCTCACAGTAAGCAGAGCACGCTAAAATATTATTATTATTGTAGTTAATAACATAAATTAAGAATGCGGTTTATATACCAATTAAATATAGATAGGCACTCGTTTAGAATACTAATCATACGTACGTAATAATTATCATTTATTATTTTTAATTTTTGCTCACTCATGTTTAAGATCAATCCATTGAATAAAGACGTATTTTGAAAAGTTTATAAGTACCTCTTTTTTTACGTGTTGGTCAACAAATAACAGGTTTTATGGAAAATAATTTCATATGGTACTTAAAATAGCAAATATTAACAAACACAGTTCACCGCCAGTAATAAAGTCAATAAATATGAAGATTAACATTATTTTTAATCTCATCAAAGATATTATAATAATACAATCTACAGATTTCGTCAAATTACTTTGCCGCCTCGATATTAACTTATTAGCAATTTCAACTATAGTCAAAATGTGTAAGGGTTCTCTCAAACAGCAGTTATATAACGTTATAAAACATTATAACACGATGTATAACACGATGACATTCATAATTTTATCGTGTTACACAAAGTTGTATAACGTTATAAAACTGGTGTGTGTGAGGTATAAAACTACTAAAGGAATTACTTCAGAGGGGCATAGATTTTGACGAAGGAAGTTATTTTAATCCTAAATTTTGATTAAGATGTAATTCAAAAATACTTCTTTAATCAACGGATGCAATTATTTATTACATCACCTCCATAATAGGTTAAGTTACCGTATACCGAAATTTTCTTAGACATTTCCAACAAAATCAGTTTTTTTACGCAATTTTCAGACTTCAATTATTTACATTTTCTTGACGTTCAATAACCTTAATTTGCCAATTAAAGTTGGAAGATTTTCGTTTTATTAAATTTACATTTCAATTTAATTTTAGATCCGTAAAAACTCGTATGTATTTATTTACATATTAATTGAAGTAAATCCCATCGTTTATTGCTAAGCTATATTTTATATAGATGTAGACATAAATTAGTATAACAACACGATTAATGTATCTATGGCACGCTTGCAGGCGTATTTCAGTTATTTTAATAAAATCAATACAAAATATAGCTTAGCATAGACAATTTTATTATTATTCACATCACATTTAAGAATTAATTCCATTTGCAGTTTTAACTAGCAACCCATAACATCCGCGATATATCACACGTTCTATTATTAAACTCCAATATTGAGCAGAAGTTGAGTGGCGCCACTAGTGCATCGAAAATAGAAATAAATTCAGCATTCAAAAAAATATTGCAATATCATTTACGTTTATGTCAGTGACTAATACGTCTATCGTATTTTAAATAAGGAATTATTCTAAAATCTGCAAATAAACCTCATTTTATAAACGTCAATTGACATGACAGGTGTCAAATGACATGACAGATGTCAGAACAGTGCCTTATTTGTTCTGTAGTACTGTAGAATGTTCCAAGGTTCAGGGTATGGGTGCAGGTGCAGGCGCGAAGTGTTCAGTCGACGCCGGCGAAGCCCTGAGAGCCTTCGATGGCCTTTATCAGCTTCTCTCGAAGTTGTTGGTAGCTTTCGTATGGAGGTAGGTCTATGCGGTTGAAGCTGAGGAATGAAAGAGGTATTTTTTTGAAATATATTAAAATACCTAGTGCTCCGATATTGGTTTTAACTATATCTCCATAAGTATAAAGTTAAAACTAATATTTTACACGAAAAAGTATTTTATCAATAAATCTCAAAGATTATTGAAAATCTCGAAACTAGTTTATTTTGGAACCAGCATAACAGAAAAGTTTGAAATTCCTTTATGTAGTACAGCAAGTATCTTTTAATTAACCTAGCTAGATTTTCGATAAAAATTGACTGCATTATTAGTCTTAAAAAGGCAGGCAATACACCTTGATTTTGACACTTATTTTGAGAGGTCATTAAATATTTTTTCCGCTTAAAATGTGCGAACATGACACTATCATGTGAGTACGAGGCTTCAAATGGAAAAATTAAATATAAGAGCTTTGCGTTGCGTGCTACGAGCTACAAATAGAGATTTTTAGGGTTTGCTGACCATGTGTGTGCCCTGGGATAGTTATCGGGCGAGCCCCACTTCTCGATGGTGAACAGCTGGGGTCCGTTGCTGCCGTACAGCTCCTTGAAGCCGTTCATGGGCACGCGCGACGTGCCCGTCACGAACTGCAGCAGACGGGAACGCATCTCGTTCGAGAATGACAGCACCACCTGCAGGGAAATGCATTATTGCACAAATATGTTGATATGGCATATAATTTTAACCGATTTCAAAAACGGACGAGGCTCTTTGGCATGGACCTCATCTGGAAGCCGGAAAGGCCTTTTCCCGTCACCCTTTCTCTTTCTGTCGCTTAGAACTGCCATTTGCTAGACCTAGACAGCCAATCGCCTCGAGGAATCCGCCGCATGCTCTCGAATTACGTTTTCTGTCTCGGTCTAGCAAATGGCAATTCTAAGCAACATAAATTGAAAGGGCGACGTAAAAAGGCGATTCCGTGCTGCCAGATGAGTTCCAACCCTTAAAATCTATTGCTTTTTAAGTACCTACTATCATTTTATGAATCTGTTTTTGTAATTTACTTCCAATAATTTTTCGACCACAAAGAACATACCCTCCAGAACCACTGCACGACGAGATGGTTGGCGTGGTAGTCGCCCTTGTAGAGGGTGTTGTTGCGCCAGTCGCGCACGTCGATGTGCTGGATGCCGCACAGCAGCAGCTCGAGCTCGTGCTCGTCGAAGATCTTGAGCAGCGCCAGCGGCACCAGCGCGCCCAGACCCTCCAGGAACGCGAACATCTGCTCCGCCACGCGCGACACGAAGCGCCACTCGATCACTAGTCTGGAACGGACGCAGATCATTTATTTATTATGGTTAATATACTACGTACCAATATCTCATTGTGTCTCCTGTCATCTGTACCTTAGACTGTACACTTGGATTAAGATATTTGAGCATTCAATTCACAGTAAACCTGAACCTAAATAATAATTCACTAGTGATTTAATTTGATTTTGCAGAATTAGATGTTATTCAAGCGATTGAAAAACAGCGGAGCGCAGATGTTTCTCCCTACAAATAAGTAGTAGGCAACATACTACTACATACTACTGAACACATGTAGTGAACATGATGAAGTCACAACACTAACTTGATGTACTCGTCCTTGTTATCGTTGTCGACAGAGATGTTGGCGCCGCCGGGCTTGAGCTCGCGCTGTATGGTCTTGCCGAACTGCTCCTCGTCCACCGAGAACGTCAGGTACAGCTCGGACGGGTCGTTTTCCTGGAAATAACGTGCATTTTTCAATTACGGGGTATCGATTGCATTGAGAAAATACCCGACTACAATAAGGAAACTAGATTTTTACTTGCTGCTTTAATAAATGCAATAAACTCTAGCATAAATTGATTAAATTCTTGAACTTCCCGATTCCAAACATAACGAAGAAACGTGAGTTCTCCATAGTTCAAATTATCAATTTGTCAGATAATAGCCATGTACAGGTCTCGTTATACTTTTTCCTTTCCGCTATGGCGAGTAGTGAGGTTACAAGATAGTCAAAATTTATGAAGAAAACACTACTGCGTAACACACCCCATAGTTAACTTTAGATAAGTTATTTGGAACGAACTGGACTCATGGTAAAAATACATATTAAATAGGTTTGACTTACCTTGATCCACATAAGTGAATTGTAATATTCTAAATCTACGGATTCCATGTCGAGCAGCTCTATCTGCTTGCCCAGCATCATCTTGTAAAATGGACGGATGAAAAATGCTGCAAAACAGAAGAACACCTTTAGATAAAAATCTTGATAAAAGAAAACTGCTAAGATGATTTTAACAAAGCATTTGATATCGTTAAGTACTTATTTTCATTCAAAATTTTGAGGCTTGACGCAAATCATGACTAAAAAGGTGCTAGAAAACCATCTTTGCGACTAAAATACCAGAAACCATACATGGTTATCAGCATGTTTATTCCTTCACTTCAAAAAACTTTACTTATTTTATGGGGTGCTACAGGGTATAATACTAGGTCCACAAACTGTTGAAAACTAGTGGACTCACCATCTAACAGCTTGCCATGATACACAGCCATGCCGGCGACCCTGCCTATAAACTTGAAGTAACTCAGATGCTCCTCATTACATACACCACTGTTAGGGTTAATCTGTAACGTATAGTTATCCATGGCGGAGTACTCGAATAGTCCGTAGTAAGGGTTGAACATCTCTTTTGATAATAGGAAGAACCATTCACGTGCTAGGCCGCCGTAATCTGAAATATTAATAGCAATTAAGACATTATGGTAAGGGGCATTATCCTGAGAAACAATCATATTATGTAATTGTTTTTTGGACTCGGTGTATGCTAGTATGGCGGCTGAAAGATAGGAATGGAAGCGAAGAACATGTATTGCGCCGACCCCAAATAACTTTTGAACAGGGCAGGATAAAGGAGAATCAGGAAGGAGATTTGTAGTTCTGACAGCTGTAACTCACCGAGGCCGACTTCTGACTCGAACTCGACCCACAGCTTAGTCTTGAGCAGGTCTAGCCGGCTGACGGAGCTGATGATGCGGTACGAGTCCTCTAGGATCGAGTTCCGCCGCACTTTTATCTCGAACTTGTTTGGCACGTTACTCTGAAACATACAAATTAAATATTAAATTTTGCGGATATGACGTAAAAGTATGTATAGTGCGATGCTATGCATGTGTCTCACGAGCATCGGTGAACGAACGAATTGAAAACAGATACAAAATTATGATTTATAAAAAAAAGCAAATAAGCAAATTTTTTTTTCGTGTTCTACAACAGGTTATTTATTAAAATCGATAGTCTCCAACCTCAAACCTACAATGAATGTATATCAATCCCAATAGAATTTCTATAATGAATTTTATATTACGGTGCGTACCGGCTTGCGCAGCTGGCTCTTGAGGTACTCGTACTTGCGCTTGTAGTCGCGCGAGTAGGGCACGGCCGGGCCCGCGATCTGCGGGTTCGACAGCCGCGGGTCCTCCCACTGCGTCGTGCGCGTGTCTGCAACACACACCAAGTACTCACCACCACATATTTACACATAAGTTCGTGGCCTACCGGTTATTACGGCTAAAAACATTTTTTTTTTAATCAACGTTATCAATATATTGCAGAATAGGACAGAGTTAGCGTTGCACATACTGTGGTCGATGAAGAAGATCCTGCCGTCGGTGTGCACGCGCTCCTCCCAGCCCTCGGGCAGCGCGCCCAGCTCGTCCGCCTCCGCCGCGCTCGCCGCCGCGCTCGGCGTCGGCAGGCTCGACGCGCAGCCTGCACACAATGCCATACATCTCCATTAATAAGCTAATATACTCACAAAAATATAAGCGACGCGAAAGGAAAGTTTCACACACCAGTTCTGGGGTCTATCCACGTGGTAGTCTTCTGGTTGTGGTCGATGAAGAATATCCTGCCGTTTGGTGCTCGCTGCATACTCCAACCGGGCGGAAGTCCTGTGAACACATCAGATCATTATTTAAACAAATTACAATTACTCTGCTAATAGACAAAGCCCATACCCTAATCTAGGAAAGGTCATTGAGTAATTTTCTTCGTTCATACATGAAGTGGAATATTGAAAGAAAAACAAATTGTGCAAATATTCACCATCACTGTTAGGCAGGTTCTGACTCTGTGTGCTGCTGGCGCTGCTACTCCGCGTGCTCTCGGTGGAGCCGTCCGTCTCGTCCTGCGAACATAGCCCTTGTACCTGCCGCGTTGGATAGTAAACCTTATGTGCACGACACAAAGCCGTGTTTATTTCGAGCGCCGTGAGCGTGGGCTGGCAAACGTTTGTTAGAAAGGTACTTTTGAAAATGGAAGCGCCCGAACATTTTTTGAATTTAAGAAAAACATTTTGAATTTAAGAAGAACAATTCTTTATTTGAAAACGTTAAATCTAATATTGTTACTCAAATCAAAATGGCGTCAATTTATCAATCTACTGTAACTTTTAAGGCTTCAATAAACGTTTGCCAGTACCACTTATTTACATACATGTGTGTGCCAAGTATATGCATATTTACATGGATATTTCCTAGCTCCCTGGCTTAATGTTTTATGCTCTGCAAAACCAGTTCGTATAAACAAATATAGCTTTTGCTCCATACCAAGTTGTGAAATATATAACATTGATAGAAAATAGTAAGGAAAAAATAGACAGGGTTTGCAGGCAATCTGAACCTGAGTTTCTAGTAAAGTCAGAGTTGAAATTACAATTGTTTTCATTTAACCAATGCCATGACATTCATTGGATTAATATCATTGAAACTCTTGACACATAAGAAAACAATGAATTTCATGTTGGTAAAATGAAAGCAATTATAGCTATGCATAATGCTGTTGTAGATTTTAGCTAAGGTAAAAGTTGTTTCTAACTCTCTGGGCGCCATCTTACCTAATCTTTTACTCGGACGAGAAAAAAAACATACTTAAGAGCAATTGTAGATATGTATGTTCATAGATATTGAAGAAAGTCAACCCAAATAACCTAATAATGAAAATTGTATTTTTAATCAAACTGTAAGATAAACATACCAAGCCTTCAAACACCACAATAATAACTTCAAAAATCGCCAAACATCTAAATGTAAGCAGAAATACACAAACTCTCAAACTACAAATAAATACTAATTATTTTAAAACACTACATCAACAGTTAATAAGCGGAACAGCACAAGCAAACATGTCGATACGATATCGATGTCAAATAATAGAGATGTGAAAAGCGTTATCGATATTAGCTTAGGTTGTTAAACTGTGTTCATATATGATCGCTGATTTTATTTTAATATTGCCTGAACTAAAATCAATGACACGTTTATTTTTAACTGGTAATATCTACGTGTCATTGGTAACAGTTCAGAGCATAAGTTTGTAGCACGAGCTTAAATTGCTATAAATATTAAAAATAAGGCGCTTTTATAAGCTCTTTTCAAATTTTGAAAGCCTGCATATTCTACAAATACCGCATTGGTAAAAGCTTCTAATAAACTTATTGAATTTGGAAGCACGCCAGTGCCAAAGCCAAGTCCACTTGTGCTACAAACAGTGTAAAGTACCGCTGTCGAAGGCGCGTCGCGTGGCCTCAAGTGTTAGTGACGTAAGCAAAACATCACAGTAGCATGTTGTGCCTCACACTTACTCATAGACAATTTCCCAAAGCACTCCGCCGAGGCCTAGTGCGGGTTGCGACGCTATTATACACTGTATTACCTTGTAATAAGGTCTATGTTTTAATGCAAAATGTGCCAAAAATTACGAGAATTGTCATCATCAGGGAAAACCCTTTCTAACAAAGGACCGTAGAATCAATTTTTCTTTCTTTAAAATTTATAAAATATCAAAGTACAGCACGACCGACGTATCTTGGTAATTCTGAAGTTAGCCGAATAGCAGGCAAGTTCGTTCCTAAAAGATCTTTTGCACAGCTAAATGGCTAACTTCGATATCTGCCATACACATAAGCCGTACCGTAAGAAGCAATTCCTATTAAAATAATGTGTCCCAAATAAGCCTGATATCGTCCGCCCTAAGTCGCATCGCGTCCCGCACGTAGTCCTCTGGTGTCTTACCTCGGAATCGTCGATCGAGCTGGCGGTAGTCCTGCGGCGCCGAGCCGCCGGTGACGTCACGGGCGACACGCCCCCCGTCGGCGTACTGAAGTGATTCTCATCGAATGTCAACGCATCTTCTACTACAACCTCTGTTTGAGGTAATGCAACCTCTTCAGTAGCTTCAGTCTCATTCTCTGCGACTTCTGTCTCTGTCTGATTTACCTCTGCCTCATTTTGCGTCTCTATCTCACTTTGTGTCTCTGTCTCATTTGGTAGTTCTGTTTCGTTATTTTCTGTAGCGTTCTCTGTGTGTTCTCGACTGTCTTGTTGTTCATTCGTAACCGCGTCGCCATCTACTTCGTCAGTATTGTTAACTTCAGTAGTGCTAGTGTCAATTTGTTCTTGGTCAGTGGGCTCAGCTGCGTCGTGACTAGTACTGGCATCAGTTTGAGCATCGCCAACGTGTTCGTTAGCGCATACAACGTCGTCCTCCTCCGGTATAGTTTTGTTTCTTAAATTATTATCACAGTCGGTTTCATCACTTATACTATTAGTTGGTGCGTTCGTCACCGCGGTGTCCGGATCGTGCACGGGTTCCGGCGATCGGATCGGTGTGGAAAACGGCGTGGGGTCCGTTGAGTTAGTCTCCCCACTTCTATTGCTTATATCCTCCTGTTAGACATTTACATTTGATAATACTTGACGCATAAACTTATTCGTGCAGTATGAGTGTGACATACATTCTCTCCGAATAAGAAATATTTATAATTATATGTATTTTTCAACTGCACGTTTAAGTTTGTGGCCCATATGGAATTTATCCCGGATTAACATCGGGCTTTGTAAGCGTGAAGCATCAATGTGCTGCAGGATTGTCTATGAAAGTGAGGACAACACAGTGGATGTCTATGGAACACCCGGACCGATGAGCACAGACTATAATTAGTGTTTGTATGTATGAATGGCTGCCTGAAATTTCCTGAAAGATCTTATATAAATAACACAATGATTTTTATATAATTTAGTAAAACAGTTCACAATTATTACAAAGGCCGAATGCAGTAACGAACTAAAATGATAAAAACCTTTCAGAAAAATTACCTAAGTTAACGCCATGTACTCATTTTTGAACATAATTTTAAAATACAATATTTATATACTTAAGCATTATAAATATTACACAGGATTTACATAGAAATGGTAATTGTCAAATATATAATTTAATTGCCAGACAAAAGCCGAAAAAATGCGCAACTGCGCAAACTTTTGCGCAAAAAATGTCTGACAGCGGTCTTCGATTACGTATTTAGCGACTTCGCCATACAAAACGGCACATAATATAAAATGCAGCGAGGTTCTTAACTCGATTGATATAACTGCTGCAAGCGAGCATGCAATATTATTATTACTACAACAATAAATTTAAAGCGTAGTATAAGTTATAAAGTTGTATGTAAAAAAATATGGAAGCTAAAAGAAATCATGCTTTATTAAACTTATGAGGAAAAATAAATTTATATATTTTACCAAGTTCAAAAAAAATGAGTACACAGGCTAGAACAACTAAAAGTCTGAATTCCACAGAAACATTCATTCAATCTTCATTAAATTAGGAGCATTTCAATAATTTCGTGGTCCAGACGGATTTTTTTTTCTAGAAAATTCAGACTCTTAGATTCAGGAAAAGTAATAATAGAATAATATGGTATTGATGTCTTGTTAGTACATAACATCTATCGCCGAAGCACATGCTGCGAAACAAAAGATCCTCTAACAGAATCAGAAACTAAAAATATCCTTGAAATGTAATAATAATAGATTTCAATACATCTATAGGTACGCATGCATCAATCCATAGTACTGACTGTGGAAAAGGGCGAAAGTGACATTTCTGTTCATGTTACTTAAGCCCTTTGACACCAAAAAGTTTCTTATGTATCTTATAGCAATTGATCTTCTTTGAGTAAGACTATTAAGTACCCCATGGTTGATGAAAAATTTATACTGTTTCCGTATATTGCCGTAATGGACCGAATGATTTACAAAATCAATAGCAACATCAATATTCAAAAAAAATACAAAGCATATATATATAATTAAAAAAACTTCGTTCCCTCCAAAGAATATGTGCTTTCGCAATGTATTTTTTTGTAAATAGCCGTAAGTGCAGCAATAAAGCAGCGCATTCCGGCAACTATAGTTCAAAAACTCTCTCTTTCTCTCTCTCTTATATATCTCTTTTACAGAAAGTACAAAGTGTAGCATATAATAAGTATATTAAGGTGTAACGCTCATTAAAAACAAAAATTCCGAGTTAAAGTTCAAACTCAAATCAAGAATAGAAACCATAGAATGTAACTGTCATAGGACATTACTAAAGAATGAGAAATCACATCATTTCAAATCGTGCCAATTTACATTATATACCTATTTTATCTATTATGGCAGATAAAATGCACCTTTTAAATTATTTCAGTGCTGAGTGTGAATCCCAAACCGGTAAATTAAATTAAATAAAAGTGCGTTTTGTTTGGCATACTGTGAAAAACGTGTGAGGTTATAGTAAAAATAAATTACTACCGTCTTAATAGTTTCCCATGGCTAAAAACAGACCATTACGGCAATATAACGTAATATCCATAATAATGTTATAAAACTTCTCTTGACATATTTCGAAAAATGAACCCTATATCCAATAGCACAGAGCTTACTAAACTTTACCAAATGCGCCAAGTGAAGCAGCGGAGTATGCCATCACTTCATAGGCTTGCAATTCATTATTGCTTCCCCCTTTCCATAAAATCCCCTTAAAACCGTTCTAGAAAACTTCATACTATCATAGGGATGTTCACAAAAAAAGTAATGAGCCTTTATTGTAGATTAACAAAAAACGTGGAACATATATTTTTTTAAGAGGCTTCTTACGTCACGATGTTGAAAAAATTTTACGAAACAATGACGTCACACGAAACTTTATCGCGGGGTAAATTCTTTGTCATGTTAAAAAATAGGTGATCTAAAACACAGGCTAATATATATATTTTTTTTGTAAACATCCCTGTTTTATTCATTCTCAACACGCCAACCCCCTTCCTAAGCAAAATTCATCGGTGGTAATTTGAAATTCAGGACCATGCTAGACCCTCCCCCTACAGGGCACAAGTAGTGGGCAGTGGGAGTTACCTGGTGGTTGTGTGAGGCGGCGGGGCTGGCGGGCTGGTCGTGGTCGGCAGAGATGTGGAAGCGCCGCTGGAACTCCGTGGCCGCTGTCTCCATACGCTCAGCCTGCGACTCTGTGCTCATATTGCGCCTAGAAAGTTAATATTACTATTATATTTTCTCTGTGGCTGTCACAACCCTTGTTCTAGGCGTGGCATTTTATGTAAAGTTCATAATTATAGTATATAAGAAGTCGGTCATTTGAAAAGGTATACGTATTTCTTATTTATACATGCAAATATTTGAGTAGGCATCGGGCAAGTAAAGTAAAATCTTATTACTAAGTGTTTTATTTTTTATAGCTTAATACTCAAATATGAAAAGAATGGGTATTGATAATAAATAAATGGTTAATAGTACTGTTAAAAATACTTAATTATAATCTTACATGAAGGTAGGTCGCTCCCATTGCGTTGACCGCTCAATGTGATTGACGTAGTACGTGCGGCCGTTGGCGTCCTGCCGCTCCTCCCACCCCGGGGGCAGCGCCTCGCCGCCTATGGCCTGCAACAAACATTCTCTTTCATATACAGCCTGCATTTATATACGAGCGTGCATGCTTGTATGCTGTACACTTAAACAGTCAATTTTGTTCGTGATGAGGAATTTTTCGAAATAGCGAAAAGTTCGTAAAGCGGCATGACTGACGTATGTCAGCGAAATTTTGACACCGTAATTTATAAATCGCAAAATACGGTGTAGCTTAAACTTCACGACAAACACTGGTCCATATTAATTATGCATGTCCGCGGAATTCTCCACCGTAATTTACACTAAGTAAAATTCGGTTTATCTAAAACTCCGCTACTAATTTTGAGCGCCGTAAATTACGCATATCAACGAAATAGCAACTTAATTAGCATTTGAAACAAAAAAGGGTGCAGCTAAAAACCCGCAACTAACTTTGAGCTTAAATTACCCCTTAAAAGCTTGTAAAAAAAAAAAAAAAGACACGTACAACAAGAACTGGCGCCGTGTCCACCAGCTGCCAGTCACCGCCGGTGAAGGAGGGGACCGAGCTCGACACGACCTACCATACAACTTAGCTGATCACTACACATAAGCAATACCAAGCTAACGATCACTACGATGATAAATGCTAGGTAATAAATGGAGATGAATCAATGTTCGAATCGATCCCAGAGTTTTGACTAAAATTCAACTACTACATAAATATTACAGAAAAGCGTACATGCAACTAAACACACTTCTTTAATAACAACTAAAATTACCTAAATACAAATAAATACTTGAAACCGATAACAAATAAAATATTACCTTTGATCAACATAAGGCTGGAATTCTTATGTGTCCATACATTATTTTCAGTCCTGTTGTGTCCTTACATAGAAACGAGATTTTTGAACATACCCGCTGTGATGTGACGTCACCATTGGCACTGAGAATCCTCATTCGGCATATACCTACATTGTGCCGATGACAGATGGCTTCCCCCACCTAAGTTCCATTCACCCCAAAGACGAGACACACAAGACAAGCAGTAGAGCAGTATCCTCACCGGCTGCACGACTCCCTGCTGCGGCGAGGGCTCGACGAGCTCCCAGTCGTCAGTGGGCTCCCCGCCCTCGGTGCCGGGCTCCCCCACCCGCCCCACCAGCGCGTGGTACACCTCGATGTAGCCGCGGACCCGTGACCGCGCACTGTGTTACATATGATACAATCCTAAGTTAGAGTTTAAGACATCATGCTGATGAGAAAATTCGGAGGTAAGTAGATCGGATATTCGGAGATCTGCTGAGGTTGAGGTATAAATTAAAATAATACTTCAGTGTAGCAGTTCTTATAGAACGCAGACACCACATACGTCTCGATAATATCGATAGTCTATAATGATCTTTTCAACTTAAAAAAACAACACTGTTTGCCATTAATTACGTACACCCGATTCCTATGAACAATTCGTTTCCCTTTAGGACTGTAGTTTTTTGACACACAAGCCTCATTATTTCAACGTCAAATGTAAACACTCGTAAGTAAAACGTTTCTTCTTTATAGGAACCGGGTATGACAGAACATGGCTGTTTAAAAAGAAGCCTAGATCTTCTAGATTGCCTGACCTTATAAAGCACACAGATTTAGTTTGTAGCTCTAGCTAAGACAGGAGAACACCAAACTTGCATCTACCTTCACATGTAAAAAGGGCGTCGCTACACACTGATTGAACATCCGTAGAAAAGGCGTATCTATACTCCATTTGGCTAGGCGTTTAATTTAAGGCAAACCATATTGATAAGACACACAGATACATAATAAACTACTGATTAAAATAAAAATGTAATTTGTTAAGTAATTGTTATTACTGTATTCACATACATTTTTAATTAAATTTATTAATAACTATCTGGTACCCGAGACGTCGTCCGCGTGGGCATTACAGTAGTAAAATTGCTTTAAATATATATCTTAATAATTAAATAACATTTAGATTGTTTGCCTTTAGATAAACACTATCCAAAATCTTATATCTAATACTGATTGAAGTCAGTTACGTCCTTTTTGCATGCGCCGACAAAAATGTGTGTTCTTTAAAGCACATACAAAACACTTCCATCTCACAATACTAGCAGGGGAGGTGTTCACAAGCTCTAATACATTTCAGGGGACAACTTTTACACTTTGGGTTGCCTGGTAAAAGCACATTTCTGCTCGCATAGCCGGTTAAAACACAAATTATATCAAAAATTTTAATCAAAATCTTTAAAAGACCATGTAGGCTGAAGATATACTAATCTAACATCTCTCGTGTCTGAGTTTACTCAAAGCTGTCAATCAGCCACTAACTGATACCTACGGCCCAATAACTTAGGTCCGCTGAGGTAATCGATCCCAGGACCCTGATCATAGCTCTCGCATATGCGAACACTACACTAACGAGGCAGTCAACAATCCACTCACGGCTAGATGGAGCTGACTTTACCTACATTTATAAAGTGCATTACTGAACTACAAAATTCGAATGCTCGGATACTAAACTGATATCAAAATTGCACTTAAAAAGGTTAGACACCAGCACACTCAAACACACGCATAAAACCTGTTGTTAATACACGGCACACACACAAAGAAATAAATATAAAGAAGAAAATACCTTTACAGTTAGGTCGGGGAGCTAAATTTAATTAGGATGATTCATACTGCTTCGAGGAAATAGTTGTATCTTATCAATCGTGAATACTTCGCATTGCAATGTTTTATGTAACTGGATAATAATATCCGGTATGAGTGAAAGGTTACGTCTTTATTCATTGTTAGTTACGTCTCTTTTAACGTACCGCACCTGTATATTGTTTGTCTAAAATGTGAATGATAGATACTGTGATGTTTTTATTTGTAAGACACATCTCATTCCAAAATAAAACTCTCAAATCTTGAGTCTATTTTTTTGCCACTAGATGTCGCAATGCGATCTTAACACTAGCTTCCACCAGTGGTTTCACCCGTGTATCCAAGGAACTCCTTCACGGGTCCGGATAATAATTAGCTCCTAACACTGAGAAGAGTTTTTCGAGTAGATCCGTTAGTTCCTGAGATTTGAGCCTTGGAGACACAAACTCTTCAGCTTTTTAATAATAATATAGAATTCTCAAACACAAATGTAACAATATTGATCTTTATAAATTCGAAATTATGTCAACTCAAAGATCTTAGGCCTGTATACCATGTTTAAAATACAATTTTTAGTTCCTTTAACTAATATTCGAGTACAAAGACTAAGACACAGGCCTGAGATCCGCAGCACAAATCATCCTACAGCTAAAAGGACAAGAAAAAAATAAAAAAATAAAGCCCACGGCATGCTTAGAGTATTACTTACACGGACCTGCGCGGGCGCAAGGGGTACTTAACGACGTTGGGACGGGCCGCAGCCGCCGTCTCCGTGGGCACGGTGGAGAGGGGCACTTCCACCATGCCGAGGAAGTCATCGCGAGTGAGCCGGTTTTCGTCGAACACTTGAATGAGCAGCTTGTGCTCTTGGGGTTTTACCTGGAGAAAAGGCTCAAGTAGAATGTGTTTTCCGGACCTAGGGACTAGAAATGAGACGCGCAGTAGAACTTCTAGTAAATAATATACAAATACTACCGTCTCCGTCACTTCAGAAACATTTATACTGATTATATGGTAACCCAAGTCATGTTAGTGGTGATCGTGGCCAATAAAAACACAGCAATTGTTTGTCAGAAAAAAGACCCAAGTCATTACAGGCTATAGTGAACGGCGACTAAAATACAAGAATAACTCACCCTAAATACAAACTCCTGATTCCATGTGGGGTTCAATGTCTGAAAGAATTAAAACCAGTCATCAGACAACTTTCGTACTTCATACTACATTCACACTGTTCGACATGCAGACTAGTCTAGCAAGCATCCAGTTTGAGATAGTGTGTCTTACCTTTTTCTTGGTTTTGGTGAGAAAAGTCTCAATGGTGACGTCACCATCGACCTTCTGTAGCTCCACCCGCACATAAGGATCGCTGGAACACCAAAAATATATTTGTCATTAGTTTATTGTAACGATGAGCAAGCAATTGAGACACCAAAACGGTTCCAGAAAACATTTTCGAGATCTTTTACATTTTAAATTCAGCGAATTTCATTACTTCAAACGTATGTGAATTTACATATTTGATGAAACGTTAAAATATTCAATGCATGTAGGGTGTGTGTATGTGTATGAGAGAGTTCTATCTATTGTAATATTTTAAGATATTTTAAGAGATTGTTTGTATGCTTCAGCGCGCTAAACTCCCATAGATTACTACGAGACCGATTTAAAAAATACTTGCAGTGAGAGATAGCCCCAATTATCGAGGAAGGCTATACTTTTTATCAAGATGTACGGTGTAGTTCCCACGGGAAGTGAAACAGTTGACGGAAGCTAAACAGTAAAAACGACAAATTCGAACGTGACTTAATGACCACTTAAGATATAGGCTACAAATTAATTCTAAGAAACACAAAGAAAACTGTCCAAAACGCAATAATTGATATTGAGTAGTAGAATATTTTTAAGAACAAGTACACATTGTTCTTTCCCATCGTAGCGTAACGCGCAGTCAGCGCTTCGCTTAATAAAGTTGTTCGTGCGTACTCATTATCACGATTTCAAGACCATGGTAAAGTAAAACCTAGTTTATTTCCCGTACAATCTAACTCAAAATCATTTATTCAAACTTTGCTGCAAAACAGCACTTTTTAAAAGTCAAAAATTACAAAAGACAGAAACAAAACAAAGACAAAACGCCCACCCTTTACGACTTCTATGTGTTTTTGCTGGGAAGAAAAAATGGCGCAACCAACTTCCCAGCAACACTTGTCCGTCTGTAGGTTTGAAGAACCTTCAAATAATATTCCGCATTAAAGCCAATGAGGAATCGAAAACCCACGTCATTTATGTACTAAACTGAAGTCAGTCATCAAATATCTGAACATACATAGTAATTAATACGAGAAAAAAACAATTTGTCATAGCTCTAATTTCAATGAGAGATTGTTGACCTCACCTGGCATTTGTGAGGTTTTTATAGGAATTAATCGCTATCATTGTCACCTAGTTGATACCTGAATACGACTCAAAAGGGATAAATACCGAAAAAGCTGACAATACCTACCGACGATAACAGTGTGATAATACATTTTAGGATAAAAAGTTGTTCTCAAAAAAAAAAGCACGCAGTGGCGGGACTTTAAAATGTGATGTTGACTATGAGTAAATTTTCCTTAATAAAATCTTCATAAAAACACTCATTGTACAGTTGAATCAAAGTTACGCAGAGTAGAGTACTACATAAAGAGGGCAATTAATGAAAAATCCCCCCCGTATCAGACTTTCACAATCTACAACGAGTGCCCTTATCGGAAAAGAAAAGTGGCCCTAGTAAGTGGACATCATGACGTATTTTTGTAGTCCCGAAACCTATTGTCTGGGTACGAATTCTTTCGAAACGTATATAGCCAGCAGCGGTGTCAATCGGAGTAGCGGGTAGCCTATAACCTTTTTCGATAACCGGTTTATCACTATCTTACATTGAAATATTTTTTCAAATGGGTCCTCTTCCTCCCCTGATAGCATCTCCTGATATTAGCTAGTTCAAAAAACGAACTGTTCAGCTTTATGGTTAGTTAGTACTAGTAGTAGTAAAACTAGTAGTAGTAGAAGATTCCTAGTTCAAATAGTAGATGAGACATTGAAATAGTATTGCTACGAAAGCAAAGGAATCAATCCTTATCTTTAAAAACTTTCCTTTTGAGAAAAGTTTTTATATCTATTGTGATCGATAATCGAGCGCGGAATGCTGAGGTTTAGTGTAATCAAAGTTGTTATTTATTGATTGATATAAATCAACAAGTTGCGATGAATAAGCAGTTTGATTTCGACTAAGACAACACTGAAAATTATGTTCCACGTGCAAATTTCGTGTGGAGAAAGTTAGGAACATTATATGGAGAGCTTTAGATTTGGTCCTCGTTACCAGATTTTTGGTCCTTTGATCCGATTCCAATGTCGAGTAGCATACAATATTCAAATCAAAAGTAATATGGTAAACTATCTAAAACGCATTTTCTTTACGTCATACGTGCACCTAGAAAAAGGCTTCCAGTCTTAAATAAAAGCTAATATTTATGAAAAAAAAATAGAAAGCCTATATGCCAAATCTATTACTCAAAAAACGTCTACAAAGCATTGAAGAGGTAATAACAAGGCTTACACCCACACACGTCACGCACGCGTGACGTCACTAATTCCGAGGATTTGACGTCTGACGTGAAAGCGCCACCTCGTTACATGACCGCCATTAGGCGTTCGGTTCATTACCTCTTGGCTAATGACAGGCGATATGTGAACATTATTTGTCTGTTTAGATCATGGAGAACCAAATAACGAGCGGAGATGCCACAACGTAAAATCTCCTAAGAAAGTAGCGTCGCCTAAATGCGGGTGTGCGGGGGACGAGGAATGGGCGATGACTCCGCCTATGCTCTGCCTACTTTGGAAACCACCCATTTTTTGTAAATCCACCTAGTGTCGAATAGAATAACTAAAAATTTAACACTAAACTAACATCAAAACTTTTTGCAACATTACTTACACTGTAGGGTACAAACGTCCCAAAACTAAAAATGATATCGTCTTGATAGAGAAATGTCTTATGGGACTTAAAATAAGCCCAGCAAAATGTGAAGGTGAGAAACGTTATTCCAAAAATTCTGTTTCTGACTTCCATTGAAGCTGAAATAGTATTTTCTAGACAGTATCTACATACCCGGCGTTCCATGGGAACTTCTTCGCCTCCCTCTATTACATAAGCTATCTAACACAGATTTTTTACAATCAAGCCAGTAGTTCCCCAAGATTAGCAAACTTCATAGTTTAAACACGAATACAAACTCTGCAGTTTTATGACATTAAAATAGATGACGCTCTATTTCTAGCAAAACTAAATACGAAACATACCTAGTTAGAAAAGACTTACAACCCTCATTACTATCCAGGCTCAACGGCAGATTTTTTTTAATTGGGAGTAATTTAAAATGTAAAGTGAATATCCACATTCAACAAACATTGTGGATTTTTCTACACCTGGGTCTAAAATTACACCTTGGTGTTATTTATGGGTTGACTTACGAACTCTTCTTGATTTTAGTTCGTCTACTCAACACTTTGGCGTGACCAGCACGAAAATTTATTCTAGAACATTCGCCAAAATTCAAAATTAGTAGGGTGGCTGCACCAATTCTCAGCATACTGCGAGTGAAAAAAACTGATTAGGTACTGATTACGGGTACCGATTTCAATGTTTGATATTGAAAGTTTGAAAGTGTCGGTAAGAAATAGATAGAGGTCATGAGAGTAAAAATGTGGTTACTGTTTTATGTTTGATTTTGGAAGTTGTTTAGTGTCAGATTTTTAAATAGTCCTGAGGATACTTAGGTCATAAGCAGTGATCGATTAATCAGATGCGTATTTGTCTAAAGTTTATGTTTGTTAAAAATATTATGGAAGCGGCTTCCTAGAATATGTATATATATTCAGCTCCGTTTAACTAATCAGCGCGCGAGGCCTTTTCCGTTTCACAATTTGACGGTATCACTTCGATAGACAATTACAATCTAAGGAATAATAGTAGGATAAATTGTAGGCAGTACGTTGCAACCTAAGTTTCAGCGTACATATGTAGTTGTAACATTTTGTAGGTTTCCAGTAAGGTTGATTAATAATACATCTCCATGTATTTCTTATATTTATGTTAATAGGAAATCTAAAACGATAAGAAAAATAAAAAAGGAATTAATTGTAATAATTATTTTGAATAAGTTACATGGCTTGTGACTGGCACTTTCACCCTAAAACGTCAAAATACCTATTTGTCAAAATACGAAATACTATTTTGTTTAAAAATGAGGTCCTCTATTCCCCAACAGATGGCGGGGTTTTTGTATTCAAAAAATCCTTGTTTCATATCTAAAATTAACAAATTTATTTATGAAATAATTTGTAGTTACCATAAGTGGCGTAGCTAACATACCAAGCATATTAGACTAACATTTGTCGCAATAATAAACATAGTTAAATTATAGTATCAAATCAGGAAAAATGATAAAAAATCAGCTATTCGACGGCAGATGTCTCTAGCTATCAGCAATGAAAATAAATAAAAATACATCTTATTATTATTTATAAGTGAAATTTTGTGCTGTCAACATGCCTCAGTTTTTATTCTGAATAATTTTAGCCCCCAAAAACATCGTATTTAACTGTTAAAACTATTATTTCACCAAAAACAATAAAAATACAAGACATCCGAACTGGACGACAGCTCACTTGAGACTGAGATTTTTGGCCACGCCCACTGTGACGTGTGAGCCCTGCCCATGCCCTGGTTGATACGACAAGGCCTGGTTGCCTTGTGGCATCTCCGCTCGTTATTTTGTTCTCCATGGTTTAGATACATACAATTACCCTAATTTTACGGCTATAGGAAAATATTTTATGAAGACTTCTTCTTCCTGCCCTGTTCCCAATTCTATTTGGGGTCGGCGCAATGTGTTTTCCACTTCCACTCATTTCGGTTAGACGTCATACTACTATCCACTCCCTTCTTAATCATATCCTCTTTCAAGCAATCAATCCATCTCTTCTCGTTATGGAGACATACAATTGAAATAAGAGTCTGTCTATACAAGGTAATATTGAATTTACTAGCAATAATTTTCCCCCGGAATCTAAACGAGGAAGTAATAATTTTAGAATCGGTTCGAATATAATTATTGAATAGCACTACTCGGCATAACATTTGTATAGAATTGAATTAATCTGGCTGTCTAGTCTTATAAATAGAATATTACCAAAACCTACCTCACCAAGATCGCCAATAGCTATACCAAAAGTCTAAGTAGTTGTATTTATTTACCTCATCCCCACTAAAGTCATTGACTATGTCAAAAATAAATCCCTTTGATAGAGCACATTTCATTTACCGTGTTGATCCAAAATTTGTTGTCATGTTTTATTGTTAATTTAAGTGCTAATTAATGTGAAAAATCTGTGACGTCATAGTTCATATTTTCATACAACTGCGTAGTGAGTATCCGTTTGAACAGTTCAATAAAAGTATTGAATTTTACTAATTATTGACTACCGTATTTCAAGAATTAGAGAAAGATATTTCGCTTCAGTTATATTTTTCCGCGTTAGAAATCAAAGAACCACAGTAAAGAGACTCGTGGTCAGATAGGTATTCAGATTTTGCTATATTATTTTCATGTTGTAAAATGTATTAAAATCCCAGACTAATAACCCGTACGCCGGACTCCATATTAATAAATTGATGAGTCACTTGTGATCTTGGCGTCCATCAATTTGGTGACAATTGACTATCAAGGCGAACGTACGCGTGGAGAACTAAATCTCAGCGGTTGGAATGCGATGGATTTGTCTTGGACTTGGAAGATTTACATCTGCGGCCGTCAGAGGCTAAGCCCTACATAGTTGGGGAAATAATTAAGACTACATTTACTTATAGCCAAACTTGTCCTTCCATTCCAACTTCCGTATCGATCTTCACGTACGAACGAAACAATAAATTATTTTTACCCCATCATTGGCAGCTGAAAATATTCATCAGTCTGTGGGGGGGTAAGAGATTACTGGCAGGGGTGTGATATTGTAAATTTTTAACACTAGTGATCGGATCGCCTATTTATTGGTATTAAACTACTTTTAGGGTTCCGTACCCATAGCTTAGAAACCGAGACCCCTATAAGTAAGACTTCGTTGTCTATCATCACGGTGTAGGTACTTCATGAGCTTCGTAATTTGTGCTCGACGTTACTAACGGTACTGAAAACTTCGCACGCTAATCCGACTCGCATATATAAATACAGATAGTCGACCGTTGAAGGAATGACAAGCCCCATATATGGGCATATACATATATATTGGGACTTCCCCACTTATAATATCCTATCCCGACCTTTGAAACATGACAAAGTCCTAACGATTGGTGTTTTCAGTTCATCAGCCTGTTATCTTGTTGGCAAAACGCAGGCCGAAAAGAATTTTCCGCCAAAAGGAGACAATGAGTCACGATCCGTTACATTCTTTTGCTGTGCATAATTGTAAGGAAGATCCGCTTCCGCTTTGATTAGGTGCGTACGGAAAGGATTATTTATTTATCGTTTACTTTTTTATTGGATTTAGATATTCGGATAATTTTCTCCTCATTATATCGACAAACATCTAATGTATGTATATTTTTTTATTGTTTATCCTCTATCAATATTTAATGGACTTTAGCATATACGTACCTACTATTAAAATCGCTACTTTTTAGCGGTGTCATTTGTAATATTGTACTACGTGACACCGTGTTTGTGTTATGCATATTATCGATACATTATGTGCCTTGCATCTCATGTCATCATCATCTATTAGTTCTTGCATCTCCCAGGTGGCCAGAGATTTATTTGACGCTAGTTTGTATATGTGCAAATTCGCACCAGTGTTAAATCTATACTAATATTATAAAGCTGAAGAGTTTGTATGTTTGTTTGTTTGAACGCGCTAATCTCCGAAACTACTGGTTCGATTTGAAAAATTATTTCAGCGTTAGATAGCCCATTTATCGAGGAAGGCTATAGGCTATATACCATCACGCTAAGACACACGGGAGCGGAGCAGTAACCAAAGATGCGGGTGAAACCGCTGGGGACAGCTAGTTATTGTGATATTTATGTGTATAACAATAATGGCTTCCAGACCACTCTCTAAGGAGATCAGCCAGCTATGCATGACATATTATAGTGCTACTACCGTGGTGTTAGGTACTAGCATTTGCGCAGACACAGTGCCTTTTCTACCCCCTTCACTCTTATAGTACGAGGGGACGGCAATCCGACACGACCGGAGAAAGATCAGGCGCAGGACCGACATTTACGTGTTCTCCGATACACGGGTGTATCAATCACCAACTTTCAGACTCTGGGCTGCTTTATGAAAGTCTCTTAAAACCCACAAAGCGGTTTCAACCCGACCCGAAATCGAACCCGATACTCCATGCACAGCAGTTGGGCTATGGGGCTACTAGACCCAACGAGGCAGTCAAATATGTATGTATATAGTTAGTAATATCCAAAATGATATGAATAAATAGCATATTAAAAAACTCACCTAGCACCAAATATATCCTTCTTAGCCAATGAGTAAGCCCCTACAATCCTCAGGCGAAGTAGGAAGCTATTCTCATCAGTCTGAAAACAAACAATTAACATATTTTAATAAAATTATCTTAATGTTAATATTTGTCTTTACTGCTTGTATGACTAACAACATAAATAATCAATAATTGTGTGATAAAAAATATAAATAAAGTTAAATGTCAGGTTGATAAAAACGGCTGGTTGTAACATATTGCTAGCGACTTATCATCATTTTATTTATTAGACACCGCCCATAGTATTGATGTCAATTTTCTAATTGTTACTTACTATGATCATCATCATCAATATTATGTATGATGATCACCGGCAATCTTATCAAAGTCAACTAATTGGGAATGCACTACATAAGGAATCTTATCACACATTGCATAATGAATTAAAGAAATACATCATCCAACATGGAAGTGGGTGCTACTTGAGCTACAACTTATATTAATACATCTATACTAATATAATAAAGCTGAAGGGTTTGTATGTTTGTTTACTTGCATGATTTTTTTGTTCGCTCAGTGTTAAATAACCCATCTATCGAAGAACGCAAAAGGCTAGGTGCAGTGGTACTTTATACATATAGTTTCCGCTAACAGTTATAACTACTTGCCGCATTAGGATTCAAAATAGCCTATCAGTTATTTCGAAGTATAAAATTAATAATCAGTTTCAAACAATACATTTCCGAACTCACTACTATATTGTAGGTATTTATGGATGAATTCTTAGCTTGGCGTTCAGGGCATGTCTTTCTTTTTTTTTTATGTGGCAGTCAAAAGGTTAAACAGACTGGTACAAGTTATATATCATACATAAAGTGCCATAGGAGTTTTAATATCAGATATATGGTTCCTAGACTAATTAAATTAGCAGCTTGCTTTTCCCTTAAGTAACACTGTAACACACTATAATGACCCTGCCCTTGGGGAGTTTAATTAAATATTAATAGACTAGTATTATGTCTAGTGAAATAGGTCACCCTGTTTTTGTTCCCATATAGTGTACTTTGACCTAGGTATTACTGGGAAAGTATCGCTTGTTGTCTACATATGACACTTTCACAATAAAAGTATTGAATTTTTTTATGAAAATAGCGTCTGCGAGCAGTTTACCCGCGTCCCATAGAAACTGTTTTGTACATGGATCACAAATTTGAAATATAATTTTATACAGGTTCTTTGTTTCTACTAGTGTTAACAATTGTAAAAAGACATCTTGGGTGACCCCTCAGCTCTTTAGTGCAATCTTGCAATCCCTATGATTATGTAACATTGTGCCTTCCGAAATACTAAGCTAGTGAAAACACTAAATCTTCTTTCTTCTGTTTATAGTTAAATTAATAGATATATTTTTTAAATTCTTCTGTGCCCTGCAACATTGGTATTATTTGCTACCACAGACTGAGTGGCAGAATTGATGGAGAACCAGGCTTCATGCTACAACTAAGAAAAGGTCTGACTGTCAGCGAATACAAATTAAATATCAAGACAAGATGAGTCATATAACAACCTCAATACTGAAGTGAAGCAAAAAAAATATTGAAGTGTAAGTGTTGATTTCAACCTATTCGCAAAATAAATATTGTTTCTCCTATTGTTATTCTTATTGTTCTCTTAAAACACACAGAGATACAAAATAAATCGATTTTGTAATACTATCAAAATAAATTTTCATTTAACATACTAAAAAATTAAAATTACCTCTATCATGGATTAATTAAATTATATTTTACATAAGTATTTAAGTAACAATGAGTGCCACAGTTTGTCAGCGTTCCAAAATTGGCACTTAATTGTGACCTAACCTTGGCCCTCACCTTTCATAAGCTCATAAGTACACAAGCACTAAGAACTGGTAAATGTTACCACAGTAACGAATAATTTACTTTTTGTAAAAAAAACTATAGGTAAAGGAATTACTGTATTAATTAACATTATTCATAATTCTATGTTTACAAGGAAAATGTAGTAATTTAATTAATTAGTCTCAGTAGAAGTGGCAAAAGAAATAAAATGTTAACACTATATGTATGTGTATGAGTTATTTATTATAGTATGTAGTTGTGGTATTAGTGTGTACTATGAATATTAAATTTTAATAGTGATATAAACAAACTTCAAGCAATGCTCCCTAAGAGAAATTCAATGATAGCATAAAAAAAGAAAATATGCTTATTCTAGGGCTTGAAGAATGTTTTAAAGTGATAAAACATATATAATGATATATGATTAGTATGCTGATGAATTTCCAACTGGAATCATATAAGAATATCATAACAGCTGATATCAAAAGTACTGGATATTAGCAGACATTAGGAGGACATTGACCTGTCCATGTTGTATCAATTATCTACACAAAATATCTTTTCATTTACAGCTGAGATACAATGCCAAATTATATTCATGTTTGTCATAAGATAACAAAAAGTTATGGGATACTTTGTTCAACTGGGGGGTTTTCACATGTATTATGTGTATGTATTGTGGTCACAACATACAAAAAGGTTATATGAAAGTCTTTGTTCTCATAAATTGTGAAGTATCATGACTAATTCAGTAACAAGTTACACAACACTAAAATCCTCAAAAACACTGCCTCACAAAAAACATATACCTAGTATCAATATCACATTATTAGCTGCGGTAAGCACGTAACGCCAAGTTGAAGGGCAAACCGCGCATCGGCCACCCATTACCACCAACACTAGCTGACCACCACAACTATCACCAAACTACACAAAACAATATTGTCATGCAAAAACGCTAATGAATAAATTAAACCACCTCGTTCCGCAAAATAAAACGCATTAAAATGTTAATCGTGCACAAGGACATGTATGTATTATCGATAAATAATAAGACTCACGAGAATTGTTACAACCATTACAGAAATAACAGTTTATGCAACTTACACGAGTGTCCGACTGCCAAGCCATCACCCATGTGAAAATATACTAATAATTAAGTAAAATTAGACACGATTCACATTCCTATAGCGACGTATCGGTTGAAAACAACTCTTTGTAAAATAATAGTGACACGTTCCTCTAATTGTTGTTCGCCACTATATTACAAAGTTTTCTACAGTTTATCAACATGAGTAGCACTTGTTATGGCGACAATATAAAAATCTAAACATCAAAACTGCAACAATTATCTAGAAATACGTGATACACAAATAAAAAAACTAAAATATCACGGGGGGATAATAATTATTTTCTGTGACAGGCTGTGCATGACAGTTAGTTTTGCATTCCAGTCCCCCATGTATTTTAACGCATTTATCATGTCCCAGCTTGGTCGCGCACACAAGCAAGTCAATGATGTTCTGATCATTAATGCTTAAAAATGCAAATTGTCGGAAAGGAACGCGCCCCTATTTTCAAGTGATTCATTTGCGCATTACGCTTCATGTTACGCAGCAAAACAAAACTTGTGTCAAGTTTTTTTTTTATTTCACTATGCTTCGAAGTCGTGGTGGTTAAAGCATTTGCCTCTCATACAATAGTGCGGATTCGATCCCAGGTTAGAAAAGTAGCTTTTTTATTGTATGTTCTCTCTGTGTATCATTAAGAGGATTCTAGGACATTAAAGTCTGAAGTCGCCGATCTGTTTTGATTTACGCTCAATCCTTCCCTGTATGAGAAAAGGCCTTGAGAAGAGGCTTGAGCCTTGCAGTGCAGAGGAACTTTAAAAGGGCTGATGATGACTATGATGCAATTAAGCATCAGTCCAATGTGACCAGAGAATAATAGTTCCTAGCTAGGTAGCAACCAATCTTTCTGCTTGTAACGAGCGAGAGTATAATAATCAAAGAACTTTTCAAATTGGTACAGTATCTGTTTCTTTAGATTTTCCTTATCACTTTTAAAATGGTGTCATTGAATTGATCCTTTCCAATTCACCTACACAATAAATTAATGATTATGATTGGGATTATACCTGATACTGTAATGAATATCTTGGCTCAAATCTTGATAAGTTGTTTTGCATGCGCCGCAGTGACCAAGATGAAGACCTGCTCCTTTGACGAGATTCTCCCCCACCGGGATAATCGAATGGCCTTACGTTTTGCATCGACATGGCGGCAACGGAAGGGGGATGTATCATTTCTCACAAACAACAACAATACACTGCACCATCACTTATTAACGTTTATTTTGTTACATTATCACAATAAAACGTTGAATATTTACAAGGCACGCTCACTGAAAGCAGTAGAGGTGGCGCTGTTCTGAGCCATATGACACTGTAATCTTATCAGGACAAGAAACTGGTATGATAAAAAGTGTGCGTTTACAATTAGCGTTCCGATGATAACTATATTCGGCCAAGTCATGTGAAACGTACCAGATTAATGGAGTCTTTTTTTTTAATTTATTTGTTTTGATAACGGTATCGGCCGCTTATGCTAATTGTTCTGTTCTCAGCCGGTGCCGGAGCTATTGTCTATTACGACGATGACGCCCGCCCCGCGCTTGCGGCGTGCGTTTATTTCTTGTTTACTTTGAAAATGTGTGTTACCACTACGTGCTAAATAGCCGAGAGTAGGTCAAAAGAGACGTGCTACGCTTGATCCGACATACTATACCTGGCAGTCATATTTTTGCATTGTAGGTACTATGAACTAGTTATGCGGGATTCACTTTAGGTATTTAGGTGCTATTTGCACTGGGCTTATCGTTACTGCATATGTAGTGGTAGGTTAAGTATGATTAGTGCAATATCAATCTTTCTGTAGTTAGAGTGCGAGCCTTGAGGGTGCGTGACTATCTACCATCTTTAATGCAGTCAGGCCAGTGACTACCTACAAATAAGTAGGTACTCTTCAAACCTAAAAATCTTCCGACATCTACCGAGTTATACTCGGATGACTCCAAGAACACTAAACCACTAGTCTCAATCAGTGGTACCCAGCCTTTTATGCGCCCAGTGCGAGTTTTCAAAACTGCGCCCTTGAAAATGTTCTAACCAGGTTCTTACGAAATTCAGAACCGTATTTCTACACCCCCCTAGACTAGGGTCTGCGCCCTGTGCCAGGGCACCGGGCACTCTCATAGTATTTAATCATCTGTGATAATAGTCTAAACTGTCCGTTAGTCACAACCCTTTTTTTCAGTGCGAAATCATCAATGATTCCTCTTGTTGTGGGTGCAGCTTTAAGGAGTGTCAGACACTTAATGACTAACTTTTTTTCCTTCTGCAAGCTTTTGTGTGCCATGGCCGCCCGCGGTAACTGTTTCGATCAACCCGCAGCCCCGGTTGGTTAATCACAGGCCTAAATTTAAACTAATTCAGACAGATGAACGTGGTGAGAAGAGATAGATAAAGGCGAGATCTGTAGTACCTACATACGGTGCAAGCTAAATCCAAAGTTACCTACTTATCTAATTTAGCATGATATGATACGATATCAAATCAAATTCATGCCGTGACCTATAAGAGAAGTCGTAGTAATCAACTCTAAGTCCACGAAGGTTTGCCTTCACCAGGCTGCGTTTATTGCTCTCATGTCCAGCCAGGAACATATATTAAAGTCGTAGGTAAATATTTACGATAACAATATATCCGTAGACAAATTATTATTCTTTGTTTAGGAATATTTATTGCTTTGAAGATAAGATAACGATCAAAACAAATTGAAAGTGCACCCTTTGATAAAGACGAGCTAATATTATTGTGTATTTTGTTTATTTATCGGTACTTTACTTATCCAAATAATGACATTCAGACATTATAATATAGGTGCCTGTTATAGTTATTTATGGCAATGCACTAGACTGAATCATTGCAAGTGTGTATAGAAACGTATTATTATATATTGGTATGTAAGTACATACTGACTATTAATTATAGGTAAACAAAATAAAAACTGGTCGATATGATTAGCATATGATTGGCTTATATTTTTCTCATGATGAGGCTCATGGCTAAGTAAAAGCTAAACAAGTTTTAGCAACGCTAGCTGCGGTCGGTCCGTATAGATGGGTGACCATCTTGTCATGAGAAACACCTCTGTGTTTCGAATGGCACGCTAAATTAGTGGCTCCCGGACTCCCGCCTGTCATTTGGCAGTCGTTTAGGGTAGTCAGAAGGCAGAAAGTCTGACAAGCAGTCTTAAAAAGGGGTTGTGGAGGTAACTGGGTTGAGGAGGTCAGACAGGCAATCGCTCCACGTAAAACATTGGTACTCAGCTGCATCCGATTAAGACTTGAAGCTGACCCCAACATGGCTTGGGAAAAGGCTAGGCTAGGACACAAGTTACAACACCGACAGATTTTTTATAATACCCCAATGTTTCATCTCCAAACTTTGACTGAATGTAAGTAACAAAACCTATTCTTTCCCCAACTTCTTAAAAACTTGAGGACATTGCCAGGCTTGTTGAGTGTCGATAAACGGATAGAGTGTCGATCTTCGAATGCAGACATTTAAATAACATATAACCTATTTTTTGTAGAAATATGTATATTTTTAAAAAACATTTTTTATCTGTATTTTTTGACATTCAAAAGTGTGTCATCGTAGTGTCAAGTTTGACGGATGGAATGGTTGACGTTTTGATGTTTTGAAAATAAATAATATTCCAGATAAATATCAGTAAATAACTGCTTTAGATCTAAATATTTAGCCAATATGTCGCAGCATTTGGTTAATGAAAACAGTAAATACATATTAGAGTAAGTTAACAGTCATGTCATATTATAACCTCTTTATTTCTATGGACTATCGAGCTTATTTTAATTGTTTGTTATTATTTACAGCCTATTTTCAGAGCAGACAGTAGATCAGCAAACACTAGATTCAATATGCACACAAGTGCAGAAGAAGTTTCCTAAATCAGACCATTTTAATTGTAAGTTACGTTAAATTTATGAATCTTAAATACATAACTATAAGGTGCACTTTGATACAAACTTTCTATGAACTTTTTCAAAGTTACAATTCCATATTGGCAATGGTAAAACTGCTTATTCATCTTATTAGAATTTTAGATTCCTATTAAAATATTTTGTGGCACAAAACTTAAAATTACAGAGCTTACTTTAATAAAACAGCAATATATGAGAGGTAATTATATTGTTTAATATTATCTTTTTATCTTCCAGTATGTCTACTGTTATCTTCACTCATAACTGGCGGGGACCTGTCTCTGCCTGGGCAAAGAGTGGTGGCCATAGCAATCCTGTTTGATGTGTATAAACTAGACAATCCCTTTGCATCATTGTTCCTACACCTCCTGGATGGCAAGGCTGGCCTCCTGCCACTGTCACCACAGGAGAGGCTCCTTATTGGGCAGCTGCATGGGTTCCTGCCTGTGAATATTAAAGATGTATGTAACACTCTCTGACCAGCTTTCTAAGAACTACTATAAATTTGTTGAATTGTGAAATGGGTTTACTAATCTCTTATACAACTACCTTCCAGGTAATGAAGAAATCAGCCAAGCAGGTGATGCTGACTGAAGTGTCCCCCAAAGAGTTGGAGTTTGACTACTCCTCTCTTTCCACAATAGTAACGGAGAGAGTGGCTGACATGAGCTCCATGGCCCGGGCTGCGGCGCCTGCGCTCATACCTCTTAGTGATGGGTAAGAGCATTCATTACAAGACATACATACACAAACTGTGATATTAAATCTGATACCATAAATGTGGAGTGAGTTTGTTCATCAATCACGATTTAGCAACGGTTTAGCGACTGCATGGATTCTAATGAAACCTGGCATTGATACAGCTTTTAGGTACATCTAAATATTACACAGACTTTTCATCCTAGCGGGTGAAGAACTTCTCTAGAGACGCAAATGAAAGCTAGTTAGAATATAACATTATTCTCTACCTACACTTTGATGGTTTCCAGGAGTCCACCAAATCGCATGGCAATGAAAGAGCTGTTAGAATCTCTGATATCAAATGACTACATGCCACTGCACCGGACCCTCAAAGCTTCTGGACCAATCCCACTGCCTACATTCCTAATGGACACCACAGAAATCACTGCTGATAAGGTAAGCGAGAATTTAAAAAAAGAAATTAAATTTTGTAGAATACATAGATTGCCCAAGTAACTTAGTTGAGGAGGCAAATGTTGGTACTCAGCTGTTTCCGGTTAAGAATGGTAGCCGACCCCAACACAGATTGGGAAAAACTAGGTAGATGACATCCCGAATAGATCATCGACAGACCAACACATCAAGTTACTACAATCTGATTTTTAACTTGATTGCTGAAGCAATGAAGAAGAAATTTTACGCAGTTGACTTTGAACCACTATATTCAAAATTTAATTTATTATTATTTGCAGGCAGTATGGAAATGTCTAGTGAACCGTGGCGCTTACAACCCGCTGTACGACACGGACTACGAGGGACTCACTGGACTGCGCCCTGAGAAGCTGGACAAGCGGCAGCACACGCAGCAGCCACACAAACCTAAGGTAATCTCTATGGACCAACTGCATATCTAAAACCTCTACCCTGTGGCTTCTGTCTAATGTAAAGACCAATTAACAGACAGACAATTTTACGTAGGTACATGAAGAAATAATATACGTTCTTTTCTAGCAGCCAGAAGAAAAAAAAGAGAAATCAGAGGAGAAGAAGGTTGAAGAGAAGGATGCCGGCGGCGCGGCGGGCGAGGCGGCCGCGCTCACCGCGCTGGCGCTGCGGGGCGCGCTCAGCGTGCCGCACCAGCAGCGGCTGCTCGCGCTGCTCGACGCCGACCCTCTGCAAGTGTACCACATCGGCGTCACCCCCGCACAGGTACCCCGCTGCAAGTGTACCACATCGGCGTCACCCCCGCACAGGTACCCCGCTGCAAGTGTACCACATCGGCGTCACGCCCGCACAGGTACCCCGCTGCAAGTGTACCACATCGGCGTCACCCCCGCACAGGTACCCCGCTGCAAGTGTACCACATCGGCGTCACGCCCGCACAGGTACCCCGCTGCAAGTGTACCACATCGGCGTCACGCCCGCACAGGTACCCCGCTGCAAGTGTACCACATCGGCGTCACGCCCGCACAGGTACCCCGCTGCAAGTGTACCACATCGGCGTCACCCCCGCACAGGTACCCCGCTGCAAGTGTACCACATCGGCGTCACGCCCGCACAGGTACCCCGCTGCAAGTGTACCACATCGGTGTCACGCCCGCACAGGTACCCCGCTGCAAGTGTACCACATCGGCGTCACGCCCGCACAGGTACCCCGCTGCAAGTGTACCACATCGGCGTCACGCCCGCACAGGTACCCCGCTGCAAGTGTACCACATCGGCGTCACGCCCGCACAGGTACCCCGCTGCAAGTGTACCACATCGGCGTCACCCCCGCACAGGTACCCCGCTGCAAGTGTACCACATCGGCGTCACGCCCGCACAGGTACCCCGCTGCAAGTGTACCACATCGGCGTCACGCCCGCACAGGTACCCCGCTGCAAGTGTACCACATCGGCGTCACCCCCGCACAGGTACCCCGCTGCAAGTCTACCACATCGGCGTCACCCCCGCACAGGTACCCCGCTGCAAGTATACCACATCGGCGTCACCGCAGAGTCACATAGCCCACACCCCTCGCGCAAATAACGAAGTTCTGTTTTCTTTGTGTTATTTTGTATCAAATATTGTGTAGAATCAAACGCAAGCAACTATACTATTTTGCGACGATAAACTCCAAAGCTACCCTTCGGAGAGACGCGCCAGCCGCACGCTTCCAATAATATGACAATACTCAGAGGATGGAAATTTAGGGAAACGTTTCCGAGGCAACGCTGGCATCGCTAACGGCAGCCCATATATTTCCATACAGTGAAAACTGAGCTGGGCTTAAAATGTTATTTGAAACTTAACCATTATTATACTTTCTCTTCTAGTTGCCGGAACTGGTGGAAAACAACCCGATGGTAGCGATATCGGTGCTGCTGAAGCTGATCCACTCGCAGCACATCACGGAGTACTTCAGCGTGCTCGTCAACATGGAGATGTCGTTGCACTCAATGGAGGTCGTCAATAGGTCAGTAATGGCCGATTCCTCTTTCTACAAAATAAATGACTCGTTCTGCTTGGGAATGGTAGCCTTACGGTGTTACCAGACTAATTGTTAAAATGGTATGGTCGACATTGATTAGTATCGTAACTGGTATTTCCTCCCTGTCTTATTCATATACTTTGTAGCATCAGGTCTCTAAGCTTCGGGTCTTAAATTATTTCAACCGTAATATTATCAATGTTCTTTGTTCTACTAAATTAAATTCGAAGAAAATTCTTAGTCATATAACTTTGTCTAAATAATTATCTTTCGTGTATAAAAGTTTTGTGTTTCACCACCTACGAAGAAGTTCTAATTCGTTTATTTGGTAGATTCCATACAAATTCTGTTCCATTTTTGAATTTATTCGGTAGGTACTGGCTATTCAGACATTGTGAAACTGGCCCTAAAGGTTTTATTCTCCAAACCCACAGACTAACAACATCGGTAGACCTGCCGGTAGAGTTCGTGCACCTGTACATCAGCAACTGCATATCGACGTGCGAGACCATCCGCGACAGGTACATGCAGAACCGCCTCGTGCGCCTCGTCTGCGTCTTCCTGCAGTCGCTCATCAGGAACAAGATTATTAACGTTAAGGTAATATAACATACAACATACATTAACATTAGGTAATCTAACATACAACATACATTAACATTAGGGTAATCTAACATACAACATACATAAACATTAGGGTAATTTAACATACAACATACAGTAACATTAGGTAATCTAACATACAACATACATTACCATTAGGTAATATAACATACACCATACATTAAATTCTTCTTCCTGCCCTGTTCCTAATTCTGTTTGGGGTCGGAGCTATATGTTCTCCGCTTCCATTATTTTCCGTTAGCCGTCATTATACTATCTACTCCTTTCTTAATGATATCGTCATTTAGGCAATCAATCCATTTCTTCCTTGGTTTACCTATATCTCTCCATCCATATGGTCGTGCCAGACTTAATGGCGGGTCTGAAAATCGCGCTAGAACGACCATTTTATGTATCAGCCGCCTGCGCACGTGTGCGAGGGGTCAGAGTCGCATGCGCACACCTGCTCGTACCTTAATAACACCTTTACTTTCAGGAACTATTCATCGAAGTAGAAGCGTTCTGCGTAGAGTTCTCCCGCATCAGGGAAGCTGCGGCTCTGTTCAGGTTGCTCAAACAGCTGGACTCGGGCGACGGACTAGCGCACAAAGACACCAAGGACAACTAGCATTGGGCTGGTACAAGGGTTCGGTACGCGACGAGTGTTTCGTGATAGTACTCACTGACTTAAGTCCTATCGGCGAGTTGTAAAGTGAATGTAAACGGGGCATACTAGGTTGGTTAGAAAGGACTATAAGTTGGCCTAATAAGCTGGTATGGACTGATTGTTTTCTTCTTACGATATAATATTATTTAAATAAGAAATGTTCATAACTAAATCACCCCATGGAAAATAGCCTTGAGTGTGGCTCATTATCATTTAACCTTTTGACCGCTCGGTCAAAAAAAAAAGACGTGCCCTCAGCGCCAAGCTAAGAATTCATCCACAAATACCTACATAATAGCAGTTAATTCGGAATTATATCGATTAAACCTGACTATAATTAATTTTTAACTTTGAAAGACTGCCATGTGGCGTGACTGTGGCGGTCAAAAGGTTAATCCCGTATCTCCGTACTCATGTATCTTGGACATTTAATTGTTACAATTGTCAATTCGTGTAATATTTAGTTGTGATCAGGTATCTGCGCCGATTTTACGCTGTTGCGGCTGATTTCACGCGGCACCAGTAACTGTGAGCTTGTGGGAGTGTTTCGTAAATGACTTATTTGGTAAAACAGGCTATTCAATTATTATTAGACTTGCATACATTATTTAAAGCACTAAGCAGACGATCCATATTGATATCATTAGGTTTGTTAGTCAAGGCCCTTTTAAGGTAAAAAAGAAATAATTACTTACTGTGTTGATATAACGTAATTTTTTATTATAATCGCAATGCATAAAAATGGTTTCTTGCCAAATTATTCTTTTCCAAAATTTTATTCTTAATTCTACCACTTACAATAATGAAATTTTCGAGATGTTTTTCTTATAACAATAAGGTTCTATAACTTTGTAATAATAGTTAATAAACATTTAATTACAATATCTATACGCTATGTAACTCTGTCGGCCGACAGCAGACGCGACCAACTTTAGTCAACCTAGAGCTCTTGGGCCCTTTGACCCAGCCCCAAAAACCCACTTATATTCGCCTAACGTCTTATTTTCCCAGCAAAGCAGTTGCCGTACCGCGCACCTACGGGATATTTTGGACACTACTACACCCCGGGATTTTGACCTATCAGGGCAAACGCGGTGTCCAAAATGGCCCCTAAAATAGGCACTTAACCATAGCGATAATTTAAATATGACCTATTTAAAATTACGACTGATTAACTATACATACATCTAAAACTTTTATAATGCCCTCATTGCTTGGAAATAAATTATATATTGTGCTACTTCTGTAAATGTAAGAATTCTGATTAAAAAGTTATTGATGCGTGCAGGAAGTAAAACTATAGTGTAAATATTATTATACCTACTTGCGTGTTTTGAGTCAAGATTGTTTTAAGTATATCGAAGCAAACGAATTTGTTATATTTTCTAATGAGAATGTGTCTTCATATAGTACTATCTGACATTATATTATGGCCATGAAGCTGTAATATAAAATATACTTATGTAAGAGGAAATAAATGCTGATGCCATTTATCCCTATTCTCCTATTTATCTGTTGAAGTGTGTTGTGTAAGTTGGCAATAAAACAAACAAGAAATATTTAAAGTTTATTATTATTACGAATAACTACAATAACCCAACATTAATTCTAACTAAAACTGGTGCGGGCAGCCCAATGGATGTATAAATGCTTCAATTCGTACATTTTCGGAGAAATAGAAAAGATTTTAAAGTTCAGCATTCATACGTCCAAGAGACCTTAACTTAATCTACATAGCACCTTCCAGAATTTTCCTTATCTCACCATCAGCAGCCAAGTCCAATGGAGTACAGTCATCCTCATCTTTTAGCAGAGAAGCACCTGCTTTTAGTAATATCCTGGTGGACTCAACATGGCCACAGGAAGCAGCATAATGCAAGGCAGTCTGACCACATTCATCTGCTGCATCAACAGGGCATCCTCCATCTAAAGCTGCTTGTAAAGCTTTGGTAGCATTGCGGTCGGTGGCCCAGTGCAGTGCAGTCAGACCATCTTCATCCTTCTCATGACGGAGTTCAGGGTGCTCAGCAAGGAGTTCAGTGACGCGCTCGGCACAGTTCTCTCGCGCCGCGTCCAATATAGACAGTTCATTATGTATTAGTTCAGGTTCTGGGGATTTGCGCATTGAAGACACTGCTATCCAGGTTTCCTTCACACCTAATTCCTTTTCAGTAGATAGATCAGTCAGTTCTGGAGCATACTTCTGCACTAAAGTAATATATTTTTGTTTAGCCTCATCACTAGGTAAGTCACCAAGAGATCTCCAGGCCTCCCACTTCCTGCGGCCCCTTCCGTCCAGCCAGCCAGGCTTTGGGACATTACATTTACCTTCGGTTCCTTGTTTGTACAGACCATACAGTTCCAACAGTTGGTTGTTATCCAATGTGCTAGTTAACTTCCTGACATGGTCAGCTGCTTTGTTAAAAGATATCTCTAAAGGAGACAGCTCTTCATCAGAAAAGTCAGAGTCAGGGAAATCTGGGAGTGCTTCGGCCATTGTAAATGCTAACTAAGTATGGCAGTGTGTGTTTAATTATTTTGGACCTGCACGGTTAAGTTCAATCCTTCTAACGTGTGTACCTGCTTGTTGGTAACATCTGCAGCAGCAGAGGGACTCACAAACTCTATGAACCCGTAGCCCTTGCTGAGACCTGTTGAGCGGTCAAACACTACTCTAGCACTCTGTATTGGTCCAAATTGTGCAAAGTATTCTTTGAGCTGTCGATGACCTACAGTCCAGGGCAGATTGCCTACATACAGGCGAGCTGCTCTTGCTGTGCTGGCCATAACCTTAGACTGCGACTATTTCAAGTAAATGCAAAGATCGGTCGCCTATCAGTGACCTGTAGTCCACACCCGAACTCTCACTCAGAGAATCCAAGTCCAGCAGAGCTCCTTTCAGACCCCACTTCTTCAGCAGAGCCTCAATGGACCAGTCCGCGCTGCGTTCCTGGTAAGAACATAAAAAGCGGGCGTCAGTGCCGTCTAGCAGGTAAGCGACTGTCGATAACACCTCCTCGAACTGGGAGGGCTCGTAAAAACAATCTGAAGCTAGTAACAGATCTACTGGCCGTAGTGAATGAACCTCTGATAAGAATAGGCCCCAGGCGAGCCCTAGGATCTTTAGGTCGCGATTGGGAACAAGACCATTCGCCTCACAACACGCAGACAGGTGCCGCAGAGATCGGGGCAAGGCGACGCTGTCAGTGAGCGTAACACGGGCGCCGCACTTGGCGGCTAGGATCCCTGGCAAGCCGGTCCCGCAGCCTAGCTCGAGTACGCGGAGTCCGCGTAAATGGCGCCTTTGTGTCCACAAATACCAGGCTAATAAGGGCGCCGACGGCCACGTGTAGAACGAGTAGCCAGCCGTGAGAAGCTCCGGTATAACTATCTCCAAATATTCACCTCGAGTGTCGCCGTTGCTTGATGATTTGCCACGAAACACAAACTTCTTCAGTTGACCACTTACAGACCTGCCATCGCTCATTGCATAAGCATTCCTTGCGATAACTCTAGGTAAATTTTATTTTTTGATGCCGATCGCAGTGTCGTCGTAAATCAGCCGTCAAATAAAATGTTGTCAGACAAAAAAAACTCGGTCAACAAGTTTACAATTTGCTTTGTTTTCTGTAATGTAACATAAAAACTAATCTCGTACCTTAGGGCAATAGTGACATTTTTTCTTTTAGATTTTATGCAAATCATATAATAAATAAGTTACACTGAAAGCTGTTATCGCGTTAATCGAATTTGCTAATCTTGTAACACTGGCATCATTCGTTCAATTATCATCAAATCATTCAATTTTCCCACTCTTATCAGCCCATTCAATCGGTCAGCGCCTCAGCAGAAACGTAACAGAACGTAACAAACAATTATTTGTTCATTCATTAGTGGTGAAGTGTGTGGTGACGTGCGTGTTACGGAGAGTTAATTAATTTTGTAATATAAATCACCACAAAACAAAAATGTCCGTAGCAGCTAAAGGTATATTCTTTAAGTATGATTCTAGATTGTAAATGCTATTTTATGTGTATTATTTCTATGTATATCATCATGATAACAGTTCGTTAATCAGAATGTTATTACCGCGGGGTCAAATTCCAAACTTTTCACAAACAACTTTGTTTCAATCTGTTTAAAGTAAATAATGGCAACTAAGCCTTTTATGATTATTAAAATAACTTAACTATTCATATTAATTTAACAATCACTTAGCTAATGCGAGATTTTGTAATTGAAAAAAAACTGAGGTGATTGCCCTGCCGACGAGCCATGAAGTAAGCAAAACAGTGGTACAAATCTGAACCGGTAAATGTATTAATCCAAAAAATAAACTTGAGTACCTGTTAAGAGAACGTTCCCTGTTTTCTACCGGGCAAGCTAACCTAGACCGGATATCCGGTTTGTTAGGGTTCAATGTATATTTCAATGAATGTGTGGACCACTACCGATATAAAAAGTAATGTTTATTACCTGATGTCTTATTCTCCAAACTGCCTGATAAATAAAAAAAGTCTGGGAAAGGTCCTCATTGAATTCTGTTATATTTTTAACCATTGAGGCCAAATGAACGCTTATTATGTTGACTATATCGTAAATAGGTACATACGGTTACCGTATGTAAGGGTAATTTCCGTATTACGAGATTTCATTCATTCAGTTATTAAAGTTATTTGACAGCTTGTTATAGGTAATGGAACTTTAAACATTAATCTGAGAATGGAACTAAACCCTAATTAGACCAAGTTTAGTGAGAGTTAAAGGAAGAACGAAAAGAATAAACACTGTGACGGCAAAATAAATGTCAAACCAGACACACTGTTTAATTGTTACTGCTAGTGAAATAGTTATAATTCGTTAGTAAATCTCTAATTTTTTAATGTAGTAGTTTCCGCCAGCGGTTTCACCCGCGTTCTGTGCGAGCTACTCCGCGCCCCCGGATAAAAAGGGCTACTAATAGGCTACCATATTGCCTTCATGGATAAAAGGGTTATAAGATCATTTTTTCAAATCGGACCAGTAATTCCCGTGATTAGCGCGTTCATCAGACACACAAATCTTCAGCTTTATAATTTAAGTATAGATGAGATTTTAACCTTTTAAAACTATGGCATAACATAGACTAATGTTGATTCTAAAATAATTTGAATATAAAATTTTCAGTTTAAAAATATTCACTACAATCTGATCGCCTTTGAATTTTATTATGGAATAGATAAACGAATGTATTAAGTATTTTTACCCAAGTAAACCTTTGACCACTTCACTCATTCGCAGAGATTAAGTTTTGCGATAGCGAAATGTTCTTGTCAAATAGAATTAAGCTTTTGTAAACTAAAAAGTAACATAAAACATTAACTCCCTTATTATAAAACGTGGTTTTAAAAAGTACCGGCTTTAGTATTACATATTATTTTTCTTCATAGACCATTAATGTTGTTCAAGAAGACGGTTTAAAGCACTAAAGGCGGTACTTTTTAAAACCACGTTTTATAATAAGGGGTTAAGTGTTCTGCTGAATGAATTTGACATTGTTGTCCATATAATATTTAAGAAAGAACACCTTATTCGTTATTGGGTAGCGTATAATCAATGCGAATCTAACGTAAGTATGTTAATTCGGCAGAATTTAACATGTTAGATCGAACTCGGGAGAGGGGACTTTAGATACAGATGCTTGCACATCAAGCTACTAAAATCTGTCAAATTCCCTTAATAGATTTTCAACTGTATCGCTGAAGTAGGTATATGGTGCAAAATTAATTAGGAAAATATGACAGTTTCGTCTGTTCATTTGGTTGGGTAAAATCCAGCTTGCTTGCATTCACTATTTTTCAACGATACGAGAGGTAGAGATATGCTCTACAGCTCGTACGTGCGAAATAAAGTACTTGAGATGATGCACACAGTGCTACCAATACGTATGCGATTATGTTGTTATGTTATATCATATCAAGGGTCAAAGTCCATTCGACATTTCTATGCCAAGTTTAAATCAGTTCACATTTGAGGTCAAAGTCGCTGTATTTTTAGATACGATAGATCTAATTCATTGATCTAGTTCGAAGACCTATTATTATTCGTATAGCTAAGTATCTGTAGAGAAAGGTCTTTGGGTCATCCTCGATGTGGTCAAATTTCGTCCGGAGTCCACTGTCATAGTTTCTAATCGACCGATCACATCCAAAAGAAAGAAAAAATGTTAGTAGTCTGTTCATTTACATCTGTGGGGTTTAGTTATGGAAAATAGGAACCTAAAAATAAAGTTTATATTCGTCTGTCGCCTGATCTTTATGTGTTTTGGATAATGCTGATATCTGAACTAATATCAGCACTTAAGCTTGTTGTTATCGTTATCAGTAGTCGAATATTACCCCCTTGTAACGACCTCTATTATTTTTGACTGCTATCTGCGATCATGTAGCGACAGCCTATACATATGAGCTCCCCAACCCGGTTACCTAGGGAACCCGACTGGTTGATAGACTTTATGGCTTTTGACCCGCGCACGTAACTCCTGCTAAACATTATTATCATACTTTATTGTCCACACAAATACATTTTTAACACATAAAATCTTTAAAGTCTATGCAGGAAGGCGAGATTAATCCATATTTAGGTTCTCTAACCTAAGAGCGATATAGATAGATATTCTGCTAGATACCTTTTGATGATTCAAGGCATATCTAGGCAGGTAATAATGTTTTTGCGTCTACAACGAATCGTATCATCAGATAAAGCAGCAATTTAAAATAACCTTATTCTCTTACTACCTTCAAATAACATCAATCGTTCCACCAGGTATCTTCATCGTGGGTGCCAAGCGCACAGCGTTCGGCACATTCGGGGGCGCGTTCCGCAATACTTCAGCCACAGAACTGCAGACCATTGCTGCTACAGCCGCCATCAAGGAGGCAGGCATCGCCCCTGAGAAGATCGACACTGTCGTCGTGGGGCAGGTCATGACGGTGAGTTCTACAGTTTTCTAAGGAACTTTTTACTGTTGCGTATGGAATGAGGTGACATTTATCGTCCGTTTGTTCATGAATAATCAAGAATAATTATATTGCAATTATATTGTCTTAACGTTCAATCCTTCTCCGTGGGAGAGGAGGCCTGTGCCCAGCAGTAGGACAATAAATAGGCTGTGATGATGAATTATATTGTCTGTTTATTCAGTTCGAGCGATATGCTTTTTAAGCTACTAGCTAGAAGCTTATTTGAATTTCGATATATTGTGATAGATGTATAACAATATTTCGATTGAAAATTCTTTAAGAAAGCCTGAAAATATAACGACTACATTTCGCTGCAGAAATTTTGTAGGAATATCAACTTAATTTTCCCATTTTTCGTTTGGTACAGGCATCTCAGACAGATGGTATCTTCATACCCCGTCACGTTGCCCTCAAATCAGGCATTCCACAAGATAGGCCAGCTCTTGGAGTCAACAGGCTCTGCGGCTCTGGCTTCCAGTCTGTCGTAAACAGCGCTCAGGTAAGCTAATGTGTATGTTCTTATTGGATGAATGCTTTAAAGTCTAGGATGCTGAATTAAACAAAAGACTCTTTCGCCACTCCATCTGGGATTTTCTTTCCAAGTTAATGCATAAATGCAACTTCATTTACAACATTACCTCTCAGACTAGTAAGACCAGTTATTTTTCCAAGGTTGTCAAACTATTCAATCAGATACTTGCTATGTAAAAAACCCTGGCATAGTTTATTAATGTTCTTGATAATATAATGTTGCTTTTAGCAATTTCCCTGTGAGAAGGGAACAGATTTTTGCCTTTTCGCAATCTCTAATGCCATAACTTGGTATTAGGAAATTTGCCAAGTTGTCATATAACACATAGTACGTATAAGAGCAGTCCAGATTCAATCGTCTTATGCCAACAATGAAGTTTTCGCATTCGATTCAATGACCTACCTCAACTAGATTAATAGGTTATCTTGCAGAGGACAAGCTAAAAATACGCTTTAGGTTTCACCATACTTGATATAGACTATCCCTAAGAGAAGTCTCCTTCAACTTTGTAACTACGCCAATTTTAAGATCGGCAGTCTGTAGTTCCTATTTCTCTTTCGTGGTTTTCTGTCTAAGCACTGCAATAGGTGTCCAGTCTAGCACTGTTTCTGGAACTAAGAAAAAATATCGAAACATACAATGTATCTAAATTGGAATATACTTCAATTTAAGGATATTTGTCAAAATAGTTCTAACCAGTAAATTCATTATTTTCCCCCAGGACATCCTTACCGGCGCCGCCAAAATCTCCTTAGCCGGTGGAGTAGAGAACATGTCACAAACCCCCTTCGCAGTCAGGAACGTTAGGTTCGGCACCGCCCTAGGTTCCACTTATGCCTTCGAAGACACGCTCTGGGCTGGTCTGACTGACTCCTACTGCGGTCTGCCCATGGGCATGACTGCTGAGAAGCTGGGAGCACAGTTCAAGATCACCAGGGATGAGGCTGATAACTTCGCTTTGAGATCGCAGCAGAGGTGGAAGGCTGGTAAGTTTGAAGGCCTTTTATATATGTTTGAAGGCCTATAAATACACACAGAAGTTAGATAATTTTGCCATTTGCACCAATTCTAGGATTTTTATAGATCTTGGGGTCAGTGGCTCTCAATCTGTTTAGGTAATACCCAACAATTTATCGCTTATCAATGTTGAAACTCCTACAGGTTTCTTTCCGATGTCGGACTACAATAAAAAAACTGACCGAAAACAAAGTTTCACTTACCTTGTTTGTTGCCTATCCACAAATTAACCATCTCCAAATTCCCAACCAGCGCAAGATGCGGGGGTGTTCAAGAACGAGATCACCCCAGTGACGCTGACGGTGAAGAGGAAGGAAGTCAAGGTGGAGGTAGACGAGCACCCTCGCCCTCAGACCACCATCGAAGGTCTGAAGAAACTCCCCCCTGTATTCAAGAAGGAGGGTCTTGTTACTGCTGGTACTGCATCTGTAAGTGGATATAAAGTTATGGCTTTCAGTAGTTTCTTGTAAAAATATTTCCAAAAGTATTCTGACTACTTGAATAAACAACTTTCCTTAGGGTATCAGCGACGGTGCAGGCGCCATTGTTCTGGCCAGTGAGGAGGCAGCCAAGGGTCTGAAGCCCCTCGCACGGCTGGTGGGCTGGTCCTACGTCGGTGTAGACCCCAGCATTATGGGTGTTGGACCCGTGCCCGCCATCGAGAACCTGCTCAAGGTCACCAAGCTGACCTTAAACGATATCGACCTGATTGAGGTAAGAACTTATTACAGTTTAATGGATCCTAATAGCACAGATTTTTATAATGGCTTAAAGAACCATTTTCTACTCAAGGTTTTTAGATACAAAATGCTTGACTTAAATTTATTATGAGTTTCACTCTTCCCAGCTCTTTGTCGTCCACAGCCTCTAAGGTATAACAGACCTAAATAAACCGTATTTACTCTCTAGATCAATGAAGCGTTCTGCGCTCAAACCCTTTCCTGCGCGAAGGCCTTAAAGCTGGACATGGAGAAACTGAACGTGAACGGCGGCGCCACAGCGTTGGGACACCCTCTCGGTGCCTCCGGCTCGCGCATCACCGCACATCTGGTGCACGAACTCAGGTAATCTCATTGAGACAATAAGCCTTTTTCTGCCTTACTATTAATATTTGTTACCTATAACCACATCACAACCACATAACTATAGGAAGGGCAGTTTATCTCCCATATTGATTTCCTAAGGACCGGTCAAAAGCGGCCTGATTGATTGCTCAAGGGGGGTATCCCCCAGATAGAGATATCAGACCTTCCGCAGATAGAGAGTTTTAATATAATCATGTATTACTACTATACTATTTAAAGTTGGTAGTTGCATTGCATTGATTCGACCTCACAATCTCACATTACTAGTCAATAAATGTGTTCATCAGGATTTTAATTAATTACTATTTTTGTCCGCCAGACGCCGTGGCCTGAAGCGCGGTATCGGCTCCGCTTGCATCGGAGGCGGTCAGGGTATCGCACTCATGGTCGAAGCCGTCTAAACCCTACTTAAGTGAACGACTGAATGAATGGAAGGAAAGAACGATTTCCGGTGTCAAAAACAAATTGCAAAAAAAGTTTAAATGAAGTGATATTTTGAAATTACTATTTCGATAATATTGTACGTACATTGCCAATGTTAATTACACTCACCCAGTTTTGTTAATAGACACGGACAAAAGATACACCTAAAATAAAAAAAGAAGTACCTAACTATACATTTTCATGGGTTTAAACTTGGTCTAACTTTACTCCGTGTTTATTAATAAAAGGGTCTGTGCATAATAATTTTCTAATCCATATATTATCAACAAAATGTATAAAATAAATTCGTATACTGTAAATAATTAAATATATACATTTATCGTGTTTATAAGAGGCAAGTCTTATACACATAATATGCTATGCTAAGTCAACAATATTTTGATAGCGTTTATTTTAAAGAGTATTAACTTTTGGAGGTTATTTAATTATATGTTATAAAATATTATTTGTTCTTTTATTTACCTACTATCGTGTAGTCATCCTGCCTTTGTGAATAGGTATGTGTTATTACCGCTGGAAGTCAGAGCTCGGGACAAAAAGATTGCTTATCTAAAATAGTTTTAAGAGGATTATTTTTTGTACTCTATAAGCTCAAAACTATTGACCAATTATTAGAAAAAATATTTTACTGTTGGTAAGCTTACCTTATCACCAGCCCTCCGTGTGACATTACCTATGCTATATATTATCTGGGTACGGTAAAGTGTTACTGGAACGAGGGTGAAACCTCGAGAATCAGCTTATATTTATTTACTTTTCATTTTTATAAAAACTGAATACTTACCGGTTATGCGAACTATTCTACTATCTAGTCTAGCAGTAAGGTCTTAATCTTTGTTAAACCTATTTATCATGATCAATATAAATTAATTTATAACAGGGCAAAAAATAAAACGGTCTGTAAGCACTTTTCTTATCTACCTTCTTAGAACAATTACATGCTTATGTTATCAACAATGAATATATGTATATGGATATCTAAAACCCCCCAAAATTTTACCTACACAACATAACATTCATAAGGCCGACCCTTGGCCTTTTGAAGAAGTCTTCCTTCTGTGAGACCACATGTTCAAGGCGTAGAAGATTAAAGAAAGCCTTGGAAAGTACATTCATAGCCGGTGGTTAAGGAGTGCTCGGTGGTCGAAGCTGCTTGGTTAGACCAGCATCATAGAGGAAGAAGAAATTAGGAATCATCCAAGGTGTAGCTTGGAGATTGCTCTTTTGTTTATAAAGACTTAAAAACTGACTGCTTCAGTGCAAGCAACCGCGACTGGTTCAAGAAGATAAAGGAACTGTTATGATGAATTATAATCCTTTGCTAGTATTGCACCCTGCCAGTTTTCCAAACTACTAACTGTATAACTACTCGTATACACTTCTTTACATAATTCGTTGGGTCTAAATCGTACTTAATAAGTAGGTACCTCTAAGTAGTTGCGAAATCTTAACTAGCATTTAATAATCTATCTGACAAGAGTTAGTTTTGCGTTCACCAGCAAACAATACGGGGTTATCCACCTTATTTCCTTAATCCTTCTTAGGAATTTGCAAATATTATTTAACTGCTTACTTATGAATTTCTGCAGATCATGGATAAACACTGAATAACATGCTTGCTTAGAATTAGAGAAACCTACAGTCAACCTACCTCACTGTTTTCGTCCGATAAGATGGTCAAATAAAATAGTCCTTAAGAGTAGGTAAGTTCGGCTGCAATTGTTTGAAAATGGCTGTCGTATTGAAAACAGGTGAGTTAAAGTGCAAATTTTTTTAAATTACTTAGTTTAAGGTCAGAAAAACTTAATTTTGGAACGCATAAGAGCCCCCGCACACTGCTACCTTTTAGACGACGGATAGTTTTATAGGGCTCGCAAATCAGTATCATGATCATGGTTCGACCGGTATCAGACGAAAAAAGTTTGATTGGATCACAATAAACTGTCAACCAATTATTGGCCGGCAGTTTATAGCAGTTTAGTCTGCAGTGTGGGGTGTTAGGAGACATCATTCATCATCAGATATCAGCTAAAAGTTTTAGCTGGAATTACAAAAAGCTGGCAAACATGAACATTCACATTTGTGACGCTAATGATAATATTGAGAAATGTGCCTACAGACTGCCAACCAAGCGTATCTGTCAAATTTTATCAATCGAATATGAACCTTCCGGTATTGTGGTAAGGTTGAAAATCTATTAAAGAAAATTGTCAGGTTGATGTGCTGGCGTCTGTACCTATATATTTTTTTTCTGCAGGAGTATACGTTGTGGCAGCAAAACGCACGCCTTTTATCAAAATGGGCAGGGTGTTCAAAGACGTGCACCCGTCAGAACTGCTAGCTGTCGCGGCGAGAGCATCCATGAGGAGTTGTGACCTGCCCCCTGATCTTATCGATACGGTCCATGTGGGACAAGTCTATACAGTACAGTGACTTTCATTCACCGCTAAAACTTCACAACTATCCTCTTTAAGTTTACCAGCTTCCGCCAAAAATTACTCCGCTCACCCAGATAAGAACTATACGCTATAGCCTTCCTCGACAAATAGGCTATCAAAAACTAAAAGATTCTTTTTTAAACTAAGAGATTAGCGCGTTCAAAAAGAAACAAATAAACTGGGAAGATCCTGATCACTGATCACAATGATCTTGAAAAGGTGCATTCGAATATTACAGAATAGCGGCTCATCGGATGGATTCCTAACTCCCAGACACTCGGCTCTAAAGGCGGGAATTTCTCATGACAAGCCTGCTCTTGGTGTAAACAGACTATGTGGCTCCGGTTTTGAAGCAATTGTTAATAGTGCACAAGTAAGTAGTTTAGTAGTGTGCTCATCCCTTTTTTAAATAATTGGGAAGTTGACTAGGTCAAAAATAAAATCCATAATGATATTAATTTGGTTAAACATCGTATAATAATGTCACTTTCATCAATAGTTTTGAAGGAAAAACTATTTGTTTTTTTTTATTGATAATTTAAGTTTAAATTAGTATATGGCTTGATGTGAAAAAATTGTGACGTCATAGTTCTTACTTTCATACAAATTGCATAGAAAGTATCCGTTTTTGACAGTTCAATAAAACTAATGAATTTGACATGTATACCTACCACTCGTACAACTACCCTATCGGTGCTACTATAAAATGGTTCACTCTTATTTGGTTTCCATCTGCACAGGATATAATGGTCGGATCAGCTCAAATCTCTCTAGCAGGTGGAACAGAGAACATGTCAGCAATTCCATTCTTGGTGAGGAACCTCCGATTCGGATCACAGCTAGGCCAAGCCTTGGATTTAGAGGATTACCTGAGGCACGGCTCCGTGGATTCTTACTGCAATTTCACTATGGCCCAGACTGCAGAAAATCTGGCTGAGATGTATGATCTGAAAAGGGAACAAGTTGATGTGTTTGCGTTGAGGTCCCAGATGAAATGGAAAGCTGGTATGTATGTATATGACGCATAAGCACGATTTTTCGATTTTATAAATTCTTTGGGTTCTTACCCAATTATTGTAACTGCGGTTGTTTACTTAATGTTATAAGTTCATATTTTTTTTCAGTCGTTAAGCTTTGTATTAAAAAGTAGGTATTTGCAAAAACAAACACGATATGGTTTAATCTTCTATTCATAAGTAACTTCTTTAAATATAAAAAGAAATAATTGCTATTTTCTAGTCTCACTGAAAGTCGAGATTGGTTAGAGTTAGCTTAAATTGATTCTAAAATGTTTTTAAACGTTCAGGGAAGATTTAAACGATAAGAGGCGAAGGCGGTAGGTACTGTATCTTTCGGTCTGGTATTATAAAGTTATCAAGTTGAATAGAATAGTTGTTTTGTTGTTAGAATTACTGGTCCTATTTGAAAAAGTCTTTCAGTATTAGATAGACTAAAAGGAAATAAAAAATAATCAATATAGAATTCTGTATTGGGGAAATCTAGGCAATTTTTTTATCGCGGTACAGAAATATTTCCACGGGATGCGGGTGAAACCGCTAGCGGTAGGTCATTCAGTGATGTGGATGAGTCAGTGTTTTATACTACATACGAAAATAACTAGAAACCTATATTTTTTAGGTTTTGAGCAGGGTGCTTTTAAAGCTGAGATGGTGCCAGTGACGGTATCATTAAATGGGAAGCAGGTGGTGGTGGACAAAGACGACCATCCTAGAGTTAATACCACGATGGAATCGCTCAGCAAGCTGCCAGTGCTGTTCAGAATAGGTGGGGTCGGGACTGTTGGAAATTCTACTGTAAGTTCGAACCTGTTTACCTTGGCATTTATTGAACATTTTTTTTGAGTCGCATGGCATATAGGTAACTGATTACGCCTTGTACCCACGCCAGCACATCAAGCTACTACAATATTCCAAATTTCTGTAATAGATTTTCAACTTTTCGCGAAAGCATAATATGATTCAAAGTTAATAGGGAAAAATTGACAGTTTTGGGTAGCTTGATGTATTGACGTCTAAACGAGTGTGTGCCTAGAACTTCTGTTCCGTCACCCAGTGTCACGGTTAGAACTGAAACTAGTAGCTGCTTTTAAAATGTTGCATTAGCTTCGTTTAGAACGGACCACAAAATCTTTGGGTTTTCTTCTTTTTAAGGGAGTAAATGATGGTGCAGGAGCACTAATCTTAGCAAGCGAAGAGGCAGTTGTACGACACAAGCTGAAGCCGTTGGTCCGCCTAGCTGGGTGGTCTCATGCGGGAGTTGAGCCGAGGATCATGGGCCTCGGACCGGTGCCTGCCATACGGAAGCTGCTGCGCGCTACTGGGTTAACGTTTCGTGATATGGATATGATTGAAGTGGGTGATGTAGCAAAAGTATAAGTAAATCCAACATGTGGCCATGTCACAGGCGTCTGATAGACTTTAATATCATTGAATTTCCTGTCAATAATTAATAAAAGATGAAGTGAACACGGCAGGTCCTCAGCAAACCAGTATTTTTCCAACTGTTTTATGAATTTGATACCTTGTGAAGAGCATGATAAGATAATGGCAGATAAAAAAAGGATATATTTTTGCTAAATATAGATAGAGGTAGGGTAGGTAGGTGAAACCAAAGGTCAATAATTTTACCCAGTCATCGATGTGATAATATCCATCTTTTATCATAAATGTATTAATATTATGTAGGGAACATTATTTGATGTAGCTAAGTACCGTCATAAACCATGAAACGATCCCTCATCGTTCCTTCGAGGTTTAGTAGTCTTAAAACTAAAAACAAACAGTTTGGACGCTTGTACCTGAACATGTTTTCAGATCAACGAGCAGTTCGCGGCTCAAGCCCTAGCCACCGTGATCGAGCTGGGCATAGATGAAGAAAAACTAAACGTGAACGGAGGCGCCATCGCTATGGGGCACCCCGCTGCTGCCTCTGGAGCCAGGATAGCGGCCCATCTAACTCATGAGCTCAGGTCTTTAAGAAAAGATACAATTTCCAGACGAGGGCAGAGTCATTATATGACAATAGTTTTTCCTTTTCCGTTGTTATTAAGTAGTTTTTTTTACATGATCTAGTCAACTGTTATATGAAATGACTACTATAAAAGCTTGTTCATATTGCCGACGACAAACCCCACCCCATCATGCACTGTGTCTCAGATTATTATAGGCCGAAGCCTTTTTGGGAGTTCCCCCCTCTCGCTTCAGTTGCAGTCGGAGGGAGTGTCAGACCTTTACTAATCAAACCCACTTTTGTTCCTTCTGGATCTTTATGTGAAACGGTAACTCTTAGTTCGTCTTTAAATGGCACACAACAAGCCGTTATTAGTAATCTTATGACCACGACGAAAAGGCTCTGGCCTGCAAAAACTTCTAAAATTCTTGCAATTGTTTTCTTTCAGACGTCGAGGACTCAGATGGGGTCTCGGGACAACGTGTATTGGAGGCGGTCAGGGTATCGCTGTGTTGTTGGAAGCTGTTTAGATCCAAGCAAAAATAAATGACGCAGTGTCTACAATTTGCTTAACTTCAAGTAATTAGTATTGTATTCAATGTTCCCCTTAAACAGAAAATTTGTATTATGAATATTGCACGTTCGGGTATTCCCACGTATTATTTAATAAATTAAGATTATCAGTATACTAAGATTATTATCATTGAAATCGTCACTATATTAACTCAATATCCTGGAAGATCTGAGCTAATCCCTCTTAATTAATATTGAGAAGTACCTACTTCCCTCAATCCGTACTCGGTGAAGCCGGAGAAAGCTAGTCACCAAGTCATTGAACACAAGCGAGCTGGGATAGGCCTATATCCAGCAATAACTGATTATTTTACAGTAAATAGATTAGAGGTATTTCTTTACAACAAGTGACTAAGATTACTTAATTCACTTTCCCTTATAACTTACCTCACACACAACATACCAACGAGTTAGGCCCCGGACTTTAGACTTTAATAATATAGTCCGTTATCAACGTTTACTGCGAGTGGTCGTTTCACGTAAACACCAAAGTACAAAAATAAGATAAATATAATCCCACAATATTACTAGCAGATAGCTTTGGGTGCGTTCATGATAAACATAATAACCGGTGGGGTTTTGTAGTGTGTTGACGTGTGTGTAAAAATAAAGATGGCCGTCGTTATCAATAAAGGTTGGTTTATTCATGTTTTAAGTAATGTTTACTAGTTGAGTATCTATGTATAATGTTATGTGTGGGTTCATTGACTGTACTGTAATGATTTCTAGTTTGTATATGGTACTGGACGAGTAGTCATGATGAAATATATTCGAGTAAAACCGGTAACGTCCACCTCGGCTGCAAGTTTCGATCATAATTTTACATACTCAACAACATTATTTTGAAGTTTAAACTATTGCTGTTTAATGGAAAGCCGTCGCTTAATAGCCTTGATTGTCTTCATGATTATTAAATAACACAATCGGACGAAAAACTTGACTATTGTTTACAAATCAGACTGACGAGTTATTGAATGAAGAGCTGTTATTAACCTTATCTTTCATACCACAAGGTTCAAATGAGAACGCGCGGACTTTTACACAGGGGTCAATGTCCACAAAAGCAAATGAAGATCAAGGTCATTTTATCAAAGCGCACAGAGTTTGTTGTTTTATAATATCACTGTAACCAACCGCCGATCAAGGTCACGTTGGTCACGTCTCCTATCGTCCGACAGCGTTCCGACGGTTGGGGCCGACCACGGACAATGACGCATTGGATGCGCTTCTGACCACGGTCGTCCAAAGTCGTTTTACTCCGACCACATCTGGTCGGCCGACAACGTCTATGGTCTAGTTGTTGTCGGAAGTTGGTTTGGACCGTGAAGAGCGCGTTAAGTTATCAAAATTCTAGATGACGAGCAGAGAGAAATGCCAAATATGCAAGTAAATTAAAATGATCCAAGTTTTGAAGTGTACGCTTTCTTCAGGTATTTTCATAGTAGCAGCAAAGCGCACACCCTTCGGCAGATTTGGAGGTGCCTTCAAGGAAGTGTACCCTTCAGACCTGCTGGCTGCGGCGGCTAAAGATGCTCTCAAATCCGGTAGCGTGGCCCCGGAGATCATCGACACCGTCAATATTGGACAGGTCTATGGGGTACGTACTTAAAAGATTTCATAAAGAGAAATTGCAATAAATAAATTAATCCCATGAGTACTGATTGCGAAAGGGAAGATAAAAGGACTACTTCACTGCCTTGAGACAGGAATATGGATCCCTATTATCAATCTTTCTCACCAGTATCTAATGTACAGATTACCACACCTATAGAAAACTCTTCAAAATTATTTAACAGATCAGTGGCTCATCTGATGGTGGACTATCTCCCCGTCACGCAGCGCTCAAATCGGGTATCCCACAAGAAAAGCCCGCTCTTGGAATCAGCCGACTGTGTGGGTCTGGTTTCCAAGCTGTCGTGAACAGTGCGCAGGTAAGACCATCCATATACGAAAATTGTTTATGTTTTGGATGTTAGTCTATTCGTAAAATCAGTGGTACGTAATGCTCCACAAATCAGGCTTAACAGTGCGTTCTTAATTTCGCAGGACATAATTACTGGAGCCGCCAATGTCTCTTTAGCAGGAGGCACAGAAAACATGTCAACAGTACCCTTCGTCGTAAGGAACACTCGCTTCGGAGTCGGTTTAGGTGCAAAAATGCCCTTCGAAGATGTCCTAACATCATCCTCTTTGGACACATCGTGTAACTTCACCATGCCTGAAACTGCTGAGAATCTGGCTGAGAAATACGGCCTGCAGAGGATGGAAGTCGATCAGTTTGCTCTGCAATCACAGCAGAGGTGGAAAGCAGGTAAACAGCCAGCCAATGGGATGAGCTTCTCGAGCCGTTATGTTTGAAAGACTTTTCAAAGCAAGTCTCTCTAATGTCTTGATCGCAATTATAAGAGACACAATCAATTATTCCAAGACATTCTTTCAATCCTGTTTCTAACCTCTTGACATTTCCGTACAGCGCAAGATCAAGGCGCGTTTAAAGCCGAGATGACCCCCGTGACGGTGAAGGTTAAGCGACAGGACAAAGTTGTGGAAATAGACGAACACCCGCGCCCCGACACCACCACCGACATGCTCAGCCGACTGCCCGTACTGTTCAGGAAAGGAGGCGTGGTTACTGCTGGAAACTCTTCGGTGAGATTGATTCACAGCTGAAGACAACCATCAATTCACTTTAATCTTCAATCGCACGTAAACCAACATAAAATACTGCAACATTCCTATTGTCAAAAGGGTGTTAACGACGGCGCTGGTGCCTTGATCCTGGCAAGCGAGGAATCTGTGCAGCAGCATGGCCTGAAGCCCCTGGTACGACTACTGGCGTGGTCAGTGGTGGGAGTGGACCCATCTGTAATGGGTATTGGACCTGTGCCCGCTATTCAGAACCTGCTCAGTGCCACGGGCCTGAAACTTGATGACATAGATATGGTTGAGGTAAGTAACACGATAACCAGGGTAACTAAGTTTGTAAAATGATGAAAAGATCACGAATACCTGAATTAACAAAAGAAAGAATGATCGAGATTTGTCAAGTCAGATCTAAGTTTCTTCTTAAATCATCATTTGATCATTCATATTCTATCTTAAACATAAGTGTATTTGACGGTTGGTCATTTTGCTTCACAGATCAATGAAGCATTCGCAGCTCAGACTTTAGCGTGCGCTAAAGAACTGGGTCTCGACCAGAGCAAACTGAACATCAACGGCGGAGCCATCGCAATGGGACATCCTGTCGGAGCGTCCGGAGCTAGGATCACGGCTCATCTTGCTCATGAACTCAGGTGATATAGCAATTAACAATAACAGATTTTATGGAGAACAATACATAATGCTTGTAAAAAAACAGTTCTACGAATAACCATTATAGAGGCAATTTCTCAAAACTATTTGTTGGGAATGAAAATGCCGCGCCTGGTTTGGGTAATTATCTTTAAATTGCCAATTTCTTTTTTTTTCAGACGTCGCGGTCTCAAGAGAGGTATCGGTTCAGCTTGCATCGGAGGAGGGCAAGGAATCGCACTGCTGCTCGAAACTGTTTAATTGTTTTATGTCAAAAGCCAAATACATTAATGTGTCCATTGTAACGATCTCCGAACAAATTTGTAAATAATTAAATAAACCGAAATATTTTTGTTGTTTACATTTTTTTTATTATTATTCCTTGTTTTTTTGGGGAAAGCCATATCTGGAAACAATGCAGCCTAGGATAAAATGTAAAGAGTTTTTTTTTTTTGGGTAGGTATTCATCAAACATATGAACCCCAACCAAACAAACAAATGACCTGGGAGTGTCAAATTTGTTTCTGAGCCATTTGTGCGCCAGGACCGGTGTTGCTCTTGCGAACAATCCCTCAGTCCCGGCAAATAATAATGGAGAGCAAAAATGACAAATAAGTGACGACTTCTGAAAGAGAAGAAAAGGAGAGTACCTTGTAGGTGATTCCCAAGAGAAAAGAATCCTATATTAATAACATTTTAATTTATGGATAGTATTTTCTATTTTACACGCAAGTCGAAAATTCCTTACGTTAATTCCTTAGTACCTACTTAAATTTTATTTAGCCTTTTTAAGTTACTGTGGACAATATTAGTAGCATTATCTACAACAGCGTCATATTAAAGAAATCTAACCATACAATCGTTAAACTAAACGAGAAAAAAAAATTACAACCTATAACAGTTAATAGTCAAAAACAAATGAAATCGCGATTAAATATGGGGCACACGAATACGCATATAAAATCTAAATTTTGCCCAATGTTTCACGTATCTTGGCATTCTAAAATGAATGTTGATCCTCACAATACCTTATATCTGTATATCAACATAAAATGCTATGTACCTACTCACGTTGATAACAGACCTATCAACATTTTAGTACAAGAACGCAAGTATTGTTAAAAACACGTTCCATTTTAAATTGTTTGTTTTCTTTTTCTTACACTAATTCCAAGATGGCGACAGGCCCTAAAGGTTAGTCTTGAATGTTTTTGATATTTTGACAATATTTATCATTTATTTTAGTGAAAAGGTGATAAAACATTAATCACATACATATTTTGAACTTAAGTCTGTAGCTTTAGAGTTGATTTCAGATCGATAACCTTTATCAGATAGCTACTTGGTTAGTTGATAAAAGAACCAATGTTTATTGAATTTCTTTTTGATATTATGTAATTATTGTATTTTATGTTTCGTTGGGTTGTAAATAGTTAAGTAGTTTATGTAAGCTGTATTATTAAGGGATATGCAACAACAAGATACACAATCAACGACAAAAAAGAAACGTCCTCACCAAAAGAACAGTGTTGCCAATTTTTGGTATCATTGCCCATAGGCCACCACAAAACCACTAACATTTACTATGCTGAATATTATTTGAAAATTAAACAATATTGTAATTTTTCTTCAATTTTCTTACGCGTTTTAAACCAGCGCGGGCTAATTATGTTAATAATTTTAGTGGGTTATTCCGTACGAAGGCAACCGTAGCCTCTTCGGGTCTGCGGGCGGTGATTTTGGGTAGCTCATCGTCCGCAAGTCTAAGGACGATAGGCCCGTGTAGGTCGCGCGTTCTATTCCACGCGCTCCTCAAAGAGATGACAGCAACATAGGAGGGGCCCATTAGGGCCAGGCCCTATCTGGGCTGCGGGTTATTCACAAAAGTTACCGTGGCTCTCTCCAAAATTTTGTTCCCCAAAACGTAAATGTAAACTACCAAATCCAGTAGCAATTCCACTAAGTTGGCAACACTGCTAAAGAATGACCAATCAGACAGAGATCGGTCATGCTTTGTGTTAGTACTGTTCTAACGCTTGGAATGTAAACATGCCTCCGTGCGCGTTTAAAAAGTGCATAAATCACTCTTCCAGGACCGGAAAAAGGAATGGAATTTCATTTTTTCAGTAAGTACTAATATTACCAATGTATAATAACTATCACTGTACTATAAATACTGATATTTTGTCAAGAAAACTGACGAAATGATATAATTATGTATATTTCGTAATGCTGATCCTGTTCTTTGTTTGGTGGAGACGCTATTTTTTTTTTATTTTGTTTGGTTAAATTAATCACATACAACCTCACGGCTGTTTTACCCGAAGGGTTAGGCAGAGGATTGGCACAAATATAGCACCTACCTAACTTTTATTTAATTTTATATATAACGATGGAAGTTTTGAGTGTTTTTTTTGTTTTTTAGGTTTCCTAAAGATCCCGTGCGGTGTGCAAGATGGACTGCTGTTGTAGCACGTCAAAGAGGCGAACAATCATTTCAGCCGGCTTATGGGAGCGTTGTATGTTCAAAGCATTTCTTAGAAAGTGACATATATCTGACCAATGGAGGCCTCAAAAGACTATATAACACAGCTGTACCTCGAATAGTATGTCAAATTTTAATAAAAGCACATATGTCTTGACAACCATTTATCGTTGAAGATGCATTATTTTTAATTATTATTAATGTTTTGTTTTGTTTCTAGAGGAGAAAAGATTATTATGCACGAGATAAGATTCCTGTTGGCCAAAAACCTAATGAAAAATGTTGGAACTGTCAACCACAAGTAAGTAATTTAGAATTATAAATAATTAACAGTTATAGATTCATGTTGTGTTTTGATCAATTTAAAATTCCATTTGCTATGTACATGACCTTTTCAAAGCATCGTTTATTGTATGTACAAGATTATATTTTATCCCATTTTTTATTGTTTTTTCGTTACAGGAAAGTGAAACAACGGATATTGATTTGGATAGCTCAACTTCATCGCTAAGTGGTGAATCAAATTTGGACACACCAACTGAAGATGATTTAAAAAGAGAACTTTTTGTTTGTAGAAATATTATAGAACTACAAAACAATGAAATATGTAATTTACGTAGAAAAAGTAGAAGAATAATGAAAAAATGTAATAATTTAAAGGGTATCTTGAGTTTATTAATGTATATGGAGTGAATTCTGAACATATGAACGAGCAGAACAGAATGTGAGCGAAGATGAAAGAGCGACGAATGATAAAGAAGATGTAAGACTGCTAAGAGGGACTTTATTAAGATGTTCTCCTTTAGGGTCGGTTCATATGTGACGTAAAATACGCCGAGCGTATCATCAATCGTACTAACGTATCATCGGTTGAGTGTGAACGGTTAAGCGTTTTTCTATACATTTGTTTGTTCTGGAGTTTCGCGACCGATAATACGCGACGCATATTCCGTTAGATATGAACCGACCCTTAAACATAAAATAAACTAATTTCAATAAAACAATGTGCTTTATTTCACAACTAGCTGTCCCCAGCGGTTTCACCCGCATCTTTGGTTACTGCTCCGCTCCCGTGTGTCTTAGCGTGATGGTATATAGCCTATAACCTTCCTCGATAAGTGGGCTATTTATCACTGAAAGAATTTTTAAAATCGAACCAGTAGTTTCGGAGATTAGCGCGTTCAAACAAACAAACTCTTCAGCTTTATAATATTAGTATAGACTAAATCCCACGTGCCCAAACGCCAAAATTTGCACTAAAGTACTGGACTTTCATCATTTGTGAATAATTATAATACCTATATTAGTTTCATTGAACATATTATTATATGTATACCTGCTTAAATTCAGGTAAATTATAATTATGTTCATTATTCATAATTACAGGCACCGAAAAAAATAAGCTTTTATTAATAACCGCATAAAAATATGTACAGTTCGACTCCACTTATTCCATGTTCCAGAGCGGCGCGGTGGCATGGCACAGACGACGTAGCCGCGTGACGCGGTCTCAGTTTTTTATGTTCGTTCTAAATCCGACTTTAAATCAATTGAATAAGGTTTAATTTCATTTGTGTATATGTTGGCCAGTCATATGTCTTTTTCTATTTATTTTACAAACCTACTTGAGGACAAAAAGTTCGTTTTTGTACGGAATTGTGTATCTTGTTGGTATTAATGATCGAAGATATCCATTTAGAGATATAGAAAAACATCCATCCAAGTAAGAACTACTAGAATAAAATGTTCAATTTAATGTTTTCCAGCAATTATCATAATAGGAGCGAAAAGAACGCCATTTTGCAGTTATGGCGGACCTCTACGAGAGTTGCCAGCATCACAAGTGTTTGCAGCCGCAGCAAAGGAAGCAATACATTCAGCTAATTTAGAACCTTCTTTCATCGACAATACCGTCGTTGGCAACTTTAATTTTGTAAGATAATACTAAGCATAATCATTTCAAATAAATATTTGCGAAATCATGAGAATATACAAAAGAAAACAATAGCATACTCGCAAGAACAATAATTATGTTCTACTTTCAGTTGAGCCAATGCGATGGAGGCAAAACGCCGCGTTACTGTGGCATTTACTCAGGAGTTCCCATCTCCAGCCCAGCGTTGGGCATCAGCAAGGCCTGTGGGTCTGGTCTGCAAGCCATCATCAACAGTGCCGTGGTAAGGACAAGAAGAAAGTGAACAATGTTTAGGTACCCTATGGATATCTAGGCAGATCAGATTTTTTTTCAAAAATGCACAATTTACTTACGAAAGCTAAATATATCATTTTTGCTTTGAAAAGCGAAAGCTATTAGGTATCTACTTAACAATCGTATGGGTATGGGTTAAGAAAGGTATAGCAAAAAAATATGGACTGAGTGTCGTTACTGACTTTACAGTACCCATCAATAACTTCTACCTTACTTATTCCAGGACATCATAACAGGCAATTCAAACATCACTCTAGCAGGAGGAACTGACTTAATGTCTTCATTACCGATGCTAGTGCGAAATGTCCGATTTGGAACAGCATTGGGTACACCATACCGGTTCGAGGATCACATACAGAGGCAGATTCCTGACAGCTATACTGGACTGACGATGCAAAAAATGGTGGAAGACTTGGCAAAAAAATATGGCGTAACGAGAGAAGACGTTGATGAGTTCGCTTTGCAGAGTCATTTGAAGTGGAAAGCAGGTATTTTTACGAAAAATTTCCTGGACGGATGTTGGTTGGTAGAAATTCCATTTATTATGTTTTTAGAAAAAGTTACTGTTGTCCCTCTCAGTAGGTATATGTATGTAATAGTAACTAGACTAGACTGCCTCGTTGGTCTAGTAGTCGCATAGCGCGAACGCTGCGCACGGGGTCTCGGGTTTGATTTCCGGGTTGTGCCCAAGTCGCTTTGTGGGTTTGTCTCTTATATCATTAAGTAGCCCGGAGTGCAGCTGAAAGTTGATAGATATTTGATACTCCCGTGTATCGGAGAGCACGTAAAAGTCGGTCCTGCGCCTGATATCTCTTCGCTCGTGTCCGAATGCCGTCCCATCGGACTATGAAAGTAAGGGAATAGAGAATGCACCTGCGTTTGCCCAAATGTTTGTGTACTATAATATGTCCTTGTCCTACATAGCTGGCTGATCTCCTTAGAGGGAACGGCAGCCGTGGGCGGCAATCTGTCTGGACGCCTTAACAATAACTAGCTGTTTTAAATGACTTCATCTGTACTCTATTGTATGCGAAAATTTCGTCGCAGGAGAAATGCGGCTACCCGATCTTCATCAAAGGTGTCACGATATCAGTACCTACCTATACGTATACATAATGTGTAGACAAATTTATATATAGGTAGCAGCTAATGACATGGCCCATTCTCCCGTTTCTTGCAGCTGAGGAATCAAAAGCCTTTGAACAAGAAATAGTCAGCCTGGAAGTGAATCTCAAGAAGAAACAAATACTGGTGGACAAAGATCAAACTCAACAGCATTTGAAAAGAGAAGATTTAAGGAAATTGCCGACGCTGATCGAAAAGGGAAACATCTTGACGTCTGGAAACACTTCTGTAAGCATATTTATTATAACAAGCGTACCTACAGTTATAGGTAGATATTAATTTATAGAAATGAATGATATAGATGTTTTTGTTATTTGTGTTACATCTCAACTGACCAATCTATGGTGTCAATCGATTCGTTTTTAAGGCCCGCGCGTGTCGCTCTTACCTTTCAACTAAACATCTGTTTTTAGGCCCCAGCAGATGGCGCGGCAGCTCTTCTCCTAGCTCATGAGGAAGCTGTGAGAGGGCACAGTCTTCAACCTCTAGCCAGGGTTGTAGCATGGACTTGTGTTGGAGTGAACCCTGAAGACGCAGGGTTGGGGGCAGTAATGGCTATCAGGAAGCTTCTTGATAAACAGAAGTTGAATTTAAATGATGTGGATTTATTTGAGGTAGGTTGTGGAAATTGAAGACAAGAGAAGGTGAGGTTGTGGAAGTCTAGAATAATCTTACCTTTAATGTGGAGGAGCTTTTGTTCAGTAGTAGAATAGAAAACAGGTTGACTAAATAATGTTATTATACAATGATCGCAGCAACTCATAAGGAAGAAAAAACGGAGAAGCTTTTCCTTTTTGAGGACATTAGGGCCTCTTTCACCACCTACTAATAAGTTCCAGTTATTTTGGTAGATAATTTGATACAAAATCTGTTCCATTTTTGAATTTATTGGGTAGATAGTGGCTATTCAGACTTTGTGAAACTAGCCTTAAGTCTCACCCCCACGTTACAGATAAACGAGAACTTCGCGTCGCAAGCCCTCATCGCCACTCGAGAGCTGAAGATAGACCAGAGTAAGGTGAACGTGAGCGGTGGAGCGCTGGCCTTAGGGGACCCCATGTCGGCCACCGGCGCGAGAATGGCTACACATCTTGTTCACGAACTTAGGTATGATTGACGTCACACCAAAAATATGTTATATTTTTTTTATTTTATTATTGTGTTTATTAAAAGCTTTTATTTAACTTGCCGTGTATGTATGTTACGGTGGATTCTTTGAACTCAATTTTGAAGTAGAGTTCTTCAACCGATTGAGCTGAAATTTTGTATACACGTTCAGTTTGGATGACAATGCAAGATATGTTATATGACGTTACTCTAAATCCAATATGGCGGACCGTCCAAGATGGCGGAGGAGTTATTTTTAATGAATTTCAACAATATGGATACCAAATGAAAGGGCTTATTGAGAGTGACTTAAAAAATAATTTGACGTTATTCTAAATCCAATATGGCGGACTATAAAAGCTTTTTAAAAAAGATTTTTCTTTTAATTTATTTTGTTTTTATTTCAGGCGCCGTAATCTAAAAAGAGGTATTGCTGCTTCCAGTTGTGGCGGAGGACAAGGTGTAGCAATATTGTTGGAAAAAATTTAGTATTGTATTTATGACAAACAGCTATTGCATTTGTTTGACAGTGTTAATATGTATTATTTAAAATTATTTATAATTGAATTTAATTAAAATGTTTTTTGACATACTTAGTATAGTCAATTAAGTGTTTTGACCATTTAACCTCAGATTAACTAAGAAAAACAATACAATATGTTCAACTTTTTGACCGCCACATTCACAACTACATGACAGTAATTTTATGTTCAAAATTAATAGTCAGTTTTAATCAATATAATTCCAAACTCACTACTACATTGTAGGTATTTATGGATGAATTCTGTTCTTGGAGCTGAAGGCACATCTTTCTTTTTATGACGTGGCGGTTGAAAGGTTAAAAATTGCAAGATAAAGGTGGTGATTAAAATTTAAGAACTGAATTTATTTCTATAGTATATTTGTTTAGATAGTTATAATATTAAGCAGTCACATAACACTATAAAATAATGTACTGACTGAACTGCTAATGTGGGGCAGTGCTATTTCGCGAGTAATTACATTGTAATAATCATAAATACACACTGATCACAATAAATAAGCAACTCCAAGATCTTCTAATAACATTAATACAATATAATAATTTTGTATACTTAAATATTACATTATTAACTATGAATTATTCTAATCTACAATATGAAACAAGCATAGAGTAATTACAAAAATGTAAACCATACAAATCTCATGGAATTTTAACTTAAAAAATAAATCTAAATATTGATTACTTATGGAATTCAGACTATGTCAGTGTTTCACCTTTAGTTACCTGAAAACAAATAAAAAGGTAAAAATAACTAAAAGGATACTTTTTTGTGTTTATGAATCGCCACTGATGAACTCGCCCAGTGTAAAAATTGGTCCTCATGTTCATAGAAATCGAACTCTTTTGAATTTAAAATATTCCATATTTAAAAAATATAGGTATGACTAGTTATACTTGAGAAATATATTGGCAAAAATGCTTGTGCAGTCTTAATTTCAAGAGATTCACTGTGTCAGAGAATTGTGTTAGTTTTTTGCTTAACTATTCCATTTTTCGTTATTATTATGGATGTATTGATAAGATAAATAAGACATCATCTAACTATACATTAATACCACTGATAATTGTACACACACAAATTAAAAAAATAAATTAACAAATCTACATAAATTATTTTACAATTTCTCTAAGATATTATTATTGCTTACGATTTGACTAATTATTCTATAGTTCTACAGGTTTTGATCCGTCCACTAGTTTCATCTCCTGGTTTTGAATTCCAGGTTGGTGTTTCTGTTAAAAATTTTGTTCCATTCAATTTAAATATACTGATAAAACCTTATTTAGATGTGTGTTTATATTATTGGGAGGTGCTGCATAGACAATATGTACAAAGATGGTTTTGCATTCTATTTTTAAAATCAAATTTTGATTGCTTTATGGTTGATCGTTCATAATTATTAGGGCTTATGAAACAGTTAAAAGGAAGTTGTAATTAAATGTTATACTCACACAAGCCTCCAAATAATCAATCTTCCTTTCTAAAGAGGTAAGTTTCTCATTCAAAGTAGCAAGACGGGAGCGGCAGGACATGTCTGAAAATTCAATCATAAATAAAGGTTTTTGTTTCTATTTACCTATATGCTAAAATTAGAAGAGACCTCTTAGTCAAAGGAGGTTGAGTAAATTGATTTCAGAATCAAGATAGGGAATAAAGACCTAAACACATAACAGTTATATTAGAATGACATCATATTTAAACTACAGATGCTAATGTAAACTCAATTCCTCCTGTAATAGGTAGTTGACTACTTATTTATGTCCTTCAGATGGCTGCAGGATGAGAAAACATTGGAAGTATTGTTACCGACATCATTTGTTAACAATTAAAAAGTTGCAAATTTGTATTTTGCTCTATATGAATCACCACTACACCAGCATTTGTTAAACTATGCAGAGATGTTATAATTATTGCGAAATTATTAAACTAGTTCTATTTAAATTACGCATTGTACATTTAAAATGTTTTACTCTCGTACGAACCGAATGAGTTGAGGAAATCCGTGATTTTCTTGATACTGCCTGTAATCACTTCTATGTACTCCCTGTTCGCCCAGTCTTGTTGGATTTGTTTCTGAATGGTCTCTCTTGGAGGCGTCGACATTTTCACACTTGTATTTTCAGTAATGTTTTTGTTATTTTCAATAGCACAATATTCCAATCCAACTCGCCAAGCCCCAAATCACCCCAAATGCTTTCTTTATTTATTTCAATTCGCTGATACCACTGAATAGTTTGAAGCATTTATAGCATGAGTTGTGATAAGTTTCTATGGTTAATGGCGAACAATATGATAAAAATGTCCCATTACCCGATTTTGAAACCTGGATCACAACTAACGTCACCGTGACAGATAGAAAACAGGGTTGGCAGTTCTGTAGGTACTTTGGTAGAACGGTAGAACCACGGAACAGAGAATTTTCAACAAAAAAAACTAGACACACAAAATCCAAATTCCAAAAGGCATCTTTAGATATCTATAAGTTTGAGATAGGTATTTAAATCTATTTAAGTACCTTCAATTCTTTCAGTGGCCAATAAACAAATATAAAATTATTTTCTGCGAGTAGTAATGTCATGTCGTCTGCTGATGTCATTGTAGTGTCACTGTCAAGTGTCACGTCGTATGTGAAAACGCCAGCCAGCTGCACAGCCTGCTGTTTTGATTTTCAGCCGGGCGAATTTTGGTTTTAAACTAAAATTATAACAAAAGTGCCGATAAAATGGATGAAATTGAATACAAATTAAACACTAACAACAGTGTTCTGATAGTTAACGCGATCGACAAGCTTATATCTACGATCAAATCTAAGTATAAGCCCATTGAACGTCAAAGGTTTGTGAATGAAAATGAGGAGCTGAAGTTCCTTAGGGAGAAGTGTTCCTCGAAGGATGCCACTGTTAGCATGACTGCGTGTCAAGGTCTGCTGGCGCTGGTGGAGCTAGGAGTCCTGGAGATAGCACATACAATGTCTACTGTAGTTACCTTATTGCCTAGCACACAGTAAGTACCAATTGAAATTTTGAACATCCTGTTAAAATATATAATTGGCTCAGTAAGCCGTCTTATTAATTGAGATAATAAATATGATGTCTTAGGTTTGTATTATAAATTAAAATGCTTATTACCATTTTGGGTTTTAAAATCCTAATACTATTATAAAGGCGAAAGTTTGTAAGTATGGATGTATGGATGTATAGATGTATGGATGTTTTTTACTCTTTCACGTAAAAACTACTGAATGGATTTGAATGAAACTTTACCACAATATAGCTTATACATCAGAATAACATATAGGCTACTTTTTATCCGGGTATGGAAAGTACTTCCCTCAGAAAGCGGGTGAAACCGCTGGCGGATGCTAGTAAGTATATAAATAAAAAGTTTATCTTTGGTTAAATTGAGTATAGCTCATGATATACGAGAATAAAAATCCATATTAATTTCAGCAACTACTCTGCCATAATATCCACAATGGCTGGTCTGCTCATCCTGGACCTGAAGGCACGCCTGGTGCCTGGCCATCAATACAAGTGCCAGTTCTCTCTCAAGTCTCCACAGCATCCATTCATCACAGTGCTTGAGAAGAACAAGGGAGCCGAAGATGATGTCCTTTCACAAATGCATGCTTTGTGCACACATCCTGATTATATGTAAGCAGCTGGATTGCCTTTATCTATCTTTTTATATTTGCCATGCAATTTTCAACTTTGGACAAATCACCTAGGGTTTACATTGTAATTGAAAGAGATACTTATGTCTTCTACCTATTAATCATTGTTCACAATGGACAACAAAATACCTTCCTTATCCATTTGTACTTCATTTTGTGTCTACTTCAGAAGTATCCACTGTATCATCTAACACTATGTAAATATTTTCATTCCAGTGTATCATCAAACAGCTTAGAACTCCTGAGGCCAGTGTTTCTCTGGCTCACATGCCACCCTAAGCGAGATGGCAGCATAAGGCCCTGGCAACTGCTGCTCAGTCTACCACAGAGTACTGCCCAGTCCTCTCTGCTCCTAGCCTGTCTTAGTTGTCAACAGGTACTGCAAGCATTGTATTGGTCTAAATCTTTCTTAAGCTTACCACTCCATTTGGAAAAAGAATTGGTATTTTGAATAAGTTGCTGGTGATTGATTTGAATGTAGTACAACTTTACATATATCATACTCGTGAATAACATAAATCTATGGCATCCACAGCCTGTAAGATTATTACCTTTTATGATGTGAATTATAAACAAGAAAACTTGTTTAGGTTGAACAATATTACTTTTATGTATTTTAAAGGAATATAATGGGAATTACATCGAGAGTTTTAGAAAAGACAATCTAGTTACTAGACAACAGTCAGTGTCAATATTAAAACGAGTATTAAAAATAATAAATAAAACCCAAAGAGGATTGTTCCTCTTTACAAAGATGCACTATAATCCATCTTCCACAAGTTAAACTGATAATTTGTTTAAAGCAGGTCAATATCTGAAAAGAATTGCAAGAAATCAATATAACATTTTTTTCAGATGTGCAAGCCTGAGCTGATAGAGCGCTCATACGCCGCTTACAGCGCTGTGACCGAGGCGGCGGTGTACCGACAGCACCGCGACCAGGTACTGGCCCTGCTGCCCATGCTGGCCAGAGTATCCAGTCAGCTCATCAAGCTGCAGTGAGTATGTCACTGACATTGTCCACTGTGCTAAGTTATAAGCTTAGCAAACTCGTATGTGACGCTTGATTGGAATGTTACGAACCCACAGGTATGTGGGTGCATCTGCACTGCTTTCACCCCTGTCACCCGTGGAAGGTGGGAGTCTCATGTTCGAATTTGAGTCTTGGTTTATGTCTGAAAACTTAGCTTAAGACTTAACTTAAGATTAACGCTCAATCTTTCTCCGTGGGAGAGGGGGCCTGTGCCCAGCAGTGGGACAATAAAAAGGCTGTGATGATGATGATGTCTGAAAACTAAATTTGAACGGTTTGAATATACTCTGTTATTTGCTGATCCATTACTTCCCAAATGGTCCCATTGACATCAGGTCCAGGATCTGATGATGAAGATATTTTTCTCGTCAAATACCTTGACCGCAAGGCATTCTGCCATCGAGAAAATGGTGTAATGCTTTAAATATCACCCTTGTACGGAATAGAACTCCAAATCTGGAATTCTTAAACAGATTAATTTAACCAACCTTGCAGCCGCGACCCGCGCCCCTGCTATGTGCTGATAGAGCGCGGCTTCGCGCTGGACGCGCCCGAGCTGCGGTCCGTGGCCGGCATCACGCTCATGCTGCTGGCCGACAACCTGGCTGACACCTCCGCGCTCTACCTGCATGAGCTGTTCCACTTGTGTGAGTGCCCATAGTTATTCCGTATAAGCTATACAATTTTATTTTGCAAGGCTTGGCTTAGATTTTTTTTTTTTCGAGTTTCATGGATACCGTACCCCCTCCAGTATACTTGAAACGAGTGTCTAGGTAGCTTCACGTGGTCTTGGTACAGTAAAAATAAGGAGGCGCTTCCGAAGACAACAGTCAAATTAATATGGGGAATCACAGGGAACAATTAACTTTCTAAAGAAGAATATTTATTCTTCACAAGTTTATGATTGAATAAAATATATCATCATCATCATCAGCCTATCGCAGTCCACTGCTGGACATAGGAGAATAAAATATATACACTCAAAAAAAAAATCCTTTTAATAAAACTAATTAAAGTCCTAAAAATCTTTATTCACAGGTCTAAACATAATCAGCAAATATGAATATCCATCAATATCACTGAACGTCTTCGTAGCGCTCTCTCTGCAATGGCTGAACCTCCCGTCCTACCTGACCGCGTCCGCACTAAAAGTCGCCGCGAAAATACTCGACATATACCAGGACAACTATAAAGACGACACCCGGCTTCACACGCCTAATTTGAAAGCGAACAAGACCTTCCAAGCTTTATTATACACAGACAGTCATTTATCCATAATTTTTAAACTGAACCAGAACTGGGAACGTATGAGGGATAACCCGGATAAATTGAAAAGTTGGCTTGAATCTATATCATTGGTGAACAATGAAGTCAAATTGGAATTGTTACCATTTCTTCTGGGCATGATCTTGGAGAAACGCAAAGAAGTATGGTATGACGATGTAGTGGTGAAAGTGATTAACATGGTTGTGGATTTGGTGGGGTATAAGAAGGAGGTGTCCGTGCAGATTCTGCCGTTGTTGGTGTATAAGATAGCCAGGGATAAGAGTCCTGTTGTGAAGCTGGAGTGTTTAAGAGCACTACCGTTAATGGCGAAGACTAAAGTAAGTTTTTACTTGGTAAACCTTTTTTCATATCGCTAAAGCATATAACCCCGAAAATAATCTTGATGTTTTTTGTGATTAAAGCCTTTAAACTTCATTTGAATATTTTAGGAGAATGTGCCAACTATAGTATCGGTGTTAAACAAGATAAAGGCAAACAAGGGTGCTCCGACTTCGTTCCTCATCAAGCTGTACACCAGTTTAGCGGAAACACAGGTATATCTAACTTATTATCCATTTATTTTGATATATTTGTAAATTTTGATAACATCACATTGATATTATGTTGGGCCTAGTGTAGTGCCTTTAGGAACTCCAATCTTGCTAAACATCTGTTTCAGGGTATCATTGGCCAAACAGTTATTTTGAAATCTGTATTTTAGTGTACTACAGAAAGGTAGAGCTCTGAGTGACACAGACAATAGGGGATGATGCTATAAACCCCTTCCGTCTACTCCTTTATACTTAAAAAGTCCCCATTTAGATCTTCTGACAATATGTAATTTTCCTTGCTATCCGAATATCATTTGCCTTTTCCTAAACTATGTTGGGTTCGGCTACCCATCTTAACCGGATGTAGCTCAGTACCAGTGTTTTACATAGAAAGAATTGCCTGTCTAACCTTCCTCAACCCAATTATGTGAGCAACTCGATACCCCTTATTAAAACTGGTGGTCAGACTTTCTGGCTTCTGACTACCCTTAACGACTGTCGAAGTTTGAAGAATGTACAAAGACAGATGGGACCAACCAATTTAGTGTCAAAACACGAAGGAACTCTTTCATAACTTGGACATACATCCACGGCACACAGCCTAGCTGTCTGAATAAATAAGAAAATTGTGGAGGTTTCAGACTGCACAATCCCTCAAATAATTTATTCTGTGACCAGGTGCGATGTTTCCCGTACCTCCAAGAGATGCTGGTAGACCCTGGGGTGGGCAAGCAGGACGACCTGAAGTGGGAGGTCGACATCGCTAAAGCGCTCGCAGTACAACGCATTTGTGAAATACGGTATGTTTGGTTATGGTGGGAGATGTGAAAAAAACTTAAAAGACAGCTGGACATCTGTAATTTAATTTAAAATATGAGGGGAAACTTTTACAGTATCTAAGTAGGTTTCATCTAAGTAAGTCAATGTAGAAGTATTATTTTAGTAGTAAGTGGGATTACTGGAAATAAAAAATATGTACCTGTTAAAGATAAGAAAAAAAGTATTTTTTTTTATGAAAGTAGGTTGAAAAATCAGCACTTTGTGAAGGTAAATTTTACAAAAGACATCCCTAAAACCCCCCACTTTCTATGTGTTTTCGCTAGGAAAGAGGATTTTGTTAACATTTGGAATGATTTGTCCCGCAGGCCGACGAGCCACGGGCTGGAGGTGGTGTCGGTGATCTCGTGGCTGCTGAACCGGTGCGGCGGGGGCGCGGGCGCGGCCGCCACCTGCGCCTGCGCCGCCGCGCTGGCGCGCCTGTGGCGGGCCGCCGCGCTGGCGCCGCACTCCACCTGGGCCGCGCTGCAGCCCAAGCTGGCACACGACCCGCGACCACAAGTGCAGATCAGGTTACTTAACAAGCACTATCAATATTTCTTCTGCCTTTAAATTTAATAATTTCTTCTAATTTTTAATAGATTTGTGGAGTCATGTCATAAAAATATGATTTTCAATTTGGAACGTCAAAAGTAGAAATCGAGAAAATAGAAATCAAGTTGTATACAATATTCTTGTACTTTTTGAATATTCCAATACTTTTATCACATATCAAGTCAGTAATAATTAAGTCGAAGATTTTTTGTCACATATTATTACATTTTCATACCTACCGTCTCTCCCGTCCCTCCCGTCATGGTACTCATGATACATCTTTTTACTAAAAATCTCCTCAACTCTTCTTCGAGTTCTTTGTGCCCTATTCCCCAGCTTCCATTCCCCTTTGTCAACCGTTAGGCTAACATCCACTCCCTTCTTATTCATATCGTCTATCAGGCAATCGATACATCTCTTCATTGGCTTACATCTGCCTCTTTCGTCCACATTCATACTTAACACAATCGCCTCGACTACTTACAAACACTTTGTACCCCAGCATCTGCAAGCTCCTAAGCGAGGTCCCCTCCCTTCGGGTGTCCACCCCCGAGTTCGACAAGCTGGTGTCGGCAGCGGTCCGCAAGCTGTGGAGCGTGGTGGCGGAGGGCAGCCTGCCGGAGGTGGTGGAAGCTGCCTGCGACGCGCTCGCTACGTACAGGATCGATGACTACAAGCTCAGCGATATACCTGAGGTCAGTCAAATAAAAAAATATTTTCATCACTAATATTATAAATGCGAAATTGTTTTGTTTGTTAGGTTTTCATGCTAAAATTTGTAAACCAATTAAAGTAAAACTTTATGTAGAGAAGTATTGATTTGGAAACGGAGTTGTCTGCGGACGCGTGCGAAATCTAGTTTGTTATAAAAACCTGAGGTACGTTTAACACTACTATTTATCTCCCTAGCCATCTCAACTATGTTGTGGTCTTCCAGTCTAATGAGATATAGCTAAGCTAAGTACCAGTGCGCCATGTGGAGCGACTGCCTAACTGACCTAAGTCACGTGGACAACCTGGTATAACTAGTTTTCAGAATCACTATTTTCTTCCACTGGTTTTGCTAATGGTTACAACTAACACACGAGAGATTTAATTTTCATAAATCTATGAAATGTCCGGTTTTGATATTGCCCTTTACAACGTCCTTTAAGGCAAATTCCCAGACTCCACTAAAATGGATATTTTTTTATACAATCGATTTTTTTTTCGCTTTGGGATACTAGTTAGTGGGACGAGACGAGATGTTTCAGTCGTATAACGAAATCTACCGCTTGAATAATAAGTACAGAGGCTCTACTTTGATGGAATCGGGGCCTAATATTAATATTCTTGTCCAGATATACAGGAAGACGGTGAAGCTGCCGGCGTCGTACTGCAAGACGCCCGCAGACGCCGCCAGGAGACCTGAGGATGTACTCGACTATGTACCCTGTAGGTTGCACATCGTGTATTTTTCTTATCGAAAGTAATCATTGTTCATTTCGTAAAATATTTTGAACAGCTTATTATATGATGATAGGTTTATTGCATACAAAATAAATACCTACTCCTCTTTTCAAATCGGTTAAAATTCCCAGTGTTTTTTCAGTGGCCTTCACTATTAAAGACAGATTTTTTTTATCTATATGCCGTTTAGATCACAATATTTCACGAGGGGAATTTATTGCGTCATTACTTTGAATCTCTTATGTATTCCTTTCTCTTCAAAAACTGCTTATAAGCAAATAACTTTTAATAGACGCTAGATTTGGTATCAAAATATAGCTTACACCGCAGCTTGATTCTTGACCTATAAATTTCCTACCCAGGTGAAGTGTGGCCAGAAGTATTCAAGTACACGAACCAGAGCGCCTTGCCCGGCGTGCAGCGGCTGTGCAGGCGGCTGGTGGAGCGCGAGGTGCGCGGGTACCGGTCGGGGCAGTACGCGCTCGAGCGCCACGAGCCCGCCGCGCTGCACCTGCTGCACCACACCAGCCCCGCGCGCGGACTGCTCGACTGCTTCCGGAAGCAGGTGCACACTAACCTCCTACCCTGATTGAAGACCATCAGCTGCCATGCCTTCTCAAGCTCTGTTGGGTTTAGATTCCAATCTAACCGGATTTAGCTGAGTACCAGTGTTTTACAAGGAGCGATTGCCTATTTGACCTCCTTTTACCTGAGTTACCTGATACCCCTTGGTAAGACTGGTTGTCAGACTTTCTGAGTTCTGTTCAACCATAACGACTGCTAAAGACGTTCAAATAACAGCGAAGGAGACCCATCCAATTAACGTGCCTTCCGAAACTCATTAAAAATAGATAGTCCCATCCAGACTTTAAATGTTTTCGCATAAAGACTAAAAGTACCAATCTACCTTAAGCAGGCATAATGCTTAACACTCATTACTTCTCTCTATGAGAAGAGTCCTGTACCCTGCAGTGGCACAATAAAAAGACTGATGATAATGACAGATTAAAATGTTTTTTTTTCCAGGCCACATCTCCCTCTTACGACTTCCCCGACGCAGTTCTCCTCTCGATCCTGCAGACCCTCAACTCGGAGTTCCCGAAGCCCCTGCCGCCGTTCGACCTGTGCTTCCTGCCGGAGGTGTTCCACCGCGGGTGGGAGTGGCGGCGCGGCTGCGTGACGCTGGCGGCGCGCCAGGCGCAGGTCTCGCCCTCCGCCAGGAGGATACTCGACAACTATCTGCAGGGCGTCACTTCTGGGAATGCTGAGGTGACTATTTCCACTAAGGATATTTTAATTTGTGTAAATAAAATAAAAAAAAATAGGGACGGTTTTCATACGTCATATGTCATGCTTCTATATTTTTAGTATTTTTTAACTATTTAAAGTTCATGTAAAAAAAGTTTTTGGTAATGTGTGAAGAGACATTTTTTTACCTCTGGCAAAGAAGTACTTATTACTTACAACTGTTAAGAAAATCATCTCGTCGCGAAATAAGTATGGCGTGGCTTCTTATTAGTGCCTGCAACGGCAAAATCAAATCTAATCAATTTATATTTGATAAGTAAATAACATTTTTGCTTATAAAAATAATCCATTGAAGTGGACCTTGACAAAAGAACCAAAAATATGTGCATTCTGAAATCCCACGCACAAGAAATTCTTACAGAACTGACATTATAACAGTATTCTGCGGTCTCACCTGGTCCCGTGAAAAGTATTACCTATATCTAGATAAAATATAGCCTATGTTATTCAGGGTGAAGAGAGCTTTCTAATGGTGAAAGAATATTTGAAATCGGGACAGTAGTTTTTAAGTTTATTCATTACAAACATACACACACAAAATCTAATTTCTCCTCTTTACCTTCCCTTACAGGAATCGGACATCCTCCTAGTCTTCGACATCCTCCCGATCCTCTGCCGGGGGATGCCTCCCAACTCCCTCCGTCCTCCTATAGAAAGATGTCTCGCTGACTCGTTTGCCGAAGTGTCGAACTGCAAGCTCAAGGGTCGAGGAGATGAGAAGGAGTATTTGTTTATCAGGCAGATAGATAAAATCCGCCAATGTTTGGAGTGTGATAAGATACATGATGCGAATAGGACGCTGCTGTCCCAAATAGTTGAGCATTACTTCTCTATGATCAGCGATGATAATGTGGTGAGTAAAGTCATGAATATTTTTTTTAACTGGCAATACCCGTAGTCTTAGAATTTTCTTCTAACATTTAGTCGTAAATATTGTAGAATAGATAACCCCAACTTCGAACCGCGTAATAGACGGTTTCAATTTTTTTTTTATTTTTCTTCTAAGGCATTTTTTTCTATTTATTTTCTCGGTAACAACTAACCTCGTACTTCAAGAATTATTTTTATTAAAAAAAAATTGTGAAATAATTTCAACTGCTCTCGTTGTGACAAGTATTATTTTAACATAGGGTCATATTGTTTTAATCCGCTTAAATATATTAGAAATTGACAATTTTTTTTTTATTGAATTTAACGATTTTTTTTCATGCCAGGCGTGGCCATTATTTGTGTCATGCTGCCGCTGCTTGTCCAGCAAGTACCTGGAGCGCATGACGTCGCCGTCGGGCTGGTGGGAGGTGTCGGCGCCACTCCTGCGCAAGGCGAGCGCCGTGCGCTGCGCGGTGGCCGCCATGGCTGACACTCCCACTGCACTCAACTGGCTCAACGAGATCATTGACGCGCAGGCTACGCAGATCACGTCAGTATACTCTACTACATAAATAAAAGAGGAAATTATTGCCAGCCTTTTTATCGTCCCACTGCTGGGCACAGGCCGCCACTCACACAGAGAAGGATTGAATGTTAATCACTATGCTAGCTCATAAGGGTAGGTGATTTCAGACTTTATAGTCCAAGTTTCCTTGAGATGTTTTCCTTCAGGTTTAATCAGTTATATTGGTGTCCAAGATATACTAAGAAAGAACATGTAATTTGAATCCCGACCTGTTCTCGAACCTGGACGCTCATGCTATAACCACTAGGCCACCATTTTTTGTGAAAGCGATATATAATCCATTTACTGGTTCCAATGTTGCCACCTGAAGTCTTTTTTTTTATTATTTAATGTGTTTTAGGGTATGCTAATACAGCTGTTAGTTATTGCTTTTCTCCTGTTTGTTTACAGCGAGCAAGAGTACTCGCTGCGCTGCATGCTGCCGGCGCTGAAGGCAGCACAGCCAGACGCGGAGGCGACCAGGGAGTGGTTCCTGCAGCTTATGGGGCGGACGCAGGTTGCCTTCAACGAGTAAGAAATTAATTAAATCTTATGTTCTCTAGTTAAGTAGGAAAATATAGTTTTAATTCAAAAATGTTGCTGCCTACGTACCGAAGGTATACACCTGAATGCTAACATTACATTAAATTATTATTGAAAATAGTATAACATTGCACAAGACAATGATTTTTGTAACCGAATTACCAAAAAGTGTAGATTCTGGACCTGATGACAATCCCACCATTTAGGAAGTACATATAACCTTTCAGAAAAATATCGGTAATTTTCAGAATGAAACTACTAGTCGATACCAGAGATAACTTTTTGCTTTTTTTTTCCTTTTTCGTATAGAATATTTATTTTTACTTGTGTAAAAGGCACGTATTAGTGTATACATTGTAACTTTACAGTTATGTATTAAATGAAATTAGATTTTCTAAATCTGTATAATTTCACCATGGTCTACCAGGACGGAAGACAAGTCCGCGAAGCTGTACCTGTGCGACGTGTTCACGCTGTGCGTGGTGGTGTTTAGCGGGCTGTGGGCGCTGCACCCCGAGCCGCTGTGCGCCGCCCGCGCCTCCCGCCTCGCGCTGCTGCCCGCCGCCGCCGCCGCGCTCGTCGCCCGCCCCGCCTGGGGCAACTGCCACCTACAGGTACCTCCTCAGGGGGACCCACGGGATCATTACTTACCTAGGATCTAACTAGACCGAAGGGCTCGATAAGGAATAGCGCGGGTTCATACCATGTTCTAAATATGTTATTAAGCTGTTGGTTACCCTTGCTGTAATCTTTTTACCACGATAGTCACGTGTAGATGACAAGCCAAAAAGCCCAGCACGCCATTGTCACGACTACATGACAGATTTTCAATATTAAACATTTATAGTCAGTTTTAATCGATGTAATTTCGAACTCACTACTATGTGTAGGTATTTATGGATGAACTAGCTTCCGCCAGCGGTTTCACCCGCTTTCTGAGGGAAGTACTTTCCATACCCGGATAAAAAGTAGCCTATATGTTATTCTGATGTATAAGCTATATTGTGGTAAAGTTTCATTCAAATCCATTCAGTACTTTTTACGTGAAAGAGTAACAAACATCCATACATCCATACTTACAAACTTTCGCCTTTATAATAGTATTAGGATTCTTAACTGGACCCTAAGGGCACGTCGTCCTTTTTTTACGTCAAAAGTTTAAAAGATTTCAAAGAACGGCAACTTCGCTTTTGCTAGTCGTCATGCCTTTGTCACACAACCGATGCAAGGAATCATCAATTATCAAGATCAAAGTGGACCTTATCCTAATGTATATGTATGTTTGTGTGTCAGATGCTGGAGTGGCTGTGTCACACCCGCACGGCGGCTGGCGACAGCGCCACGGCTGTCAGCTGCCAGCGAGCCCTGCTGGCCACCAGGCATGCTGAACAGTTCGCTACACATAACATATGGACGAGGCTGTAAGTACTATATATCATATACACTTCGTTAACTCCACACTCTCAGTACATTTGATACTTTTATTATATACATCTTTACAATCTAATTACAGTAATATATTATCTCCTAGGTAATTCTATGTCAGTAAAGTATAATACCATTACTAAAGGAAGAAGCATTAATCTCCACAGCGTAATTAGCCAAAATGTCTTTGCAGAAGAACATCTTGGCTTCCCCGACTGTTGGCTTTGATTATAAAAAATTACAAATCTACAACTGACAAAAGCCTTTGGCTCAATATAATTTTGTAAAAACTATAATTTATTTAAGAATAGGTAAGCCTTTCAGTTAACACATCATGCCCTTAATCATTTTTATTCTATTCATCCAGGGAGAGCCACTTCGGTCGAGATATTATTATTGAAGAATAAATATTTAAGTCCACCAACAAGATGGACAGACCTTATAAAGGTCGCCGGAAGACACTGGATGCAGGTCGCTTCCAACCGGTATGTGTGGAGATCTAAAGGGGAGGCCTATGTTCAGCAGTGGACGTCCTATGGCTGAGATGATGATGACGATGAAATATTTAAGTTATTTACTAAGCACGACCTATATTTGTTAATACTTACTGGTTGTTATTGACTGAATATTTATATATTGTGACGAAATATAATATAATTATACTCTAGTCAGATAAGGATGTTGTATTTGAATAGTAAAAATCTGTTAATTTTTATAACTTGTAATACTTGGGCAAATAAAAATGCTATAAGCTTGTACACTTATGTTTTTATTGGGTATCCAATATCATATGATTATTATACTCTATTAGGACTGAGTTTCAATATATTCAGCTACTAAGTATGTATTCTCAACACTAACAAAAATATTTACGGCCAGTTTCACCAGTTACGGATAAGTTCCAGATAGGATATCTGGCAGTTAATTTCATACAAATTCTGATCCATTTTTTAATTTATCTGGTAGATAGTGGCTATCTGTAACTGGTCAAACTGGCCTTTATTATCATTATTCTTTGGAACAGCCTGATATGTAAAAGAATGGGATTTACTAAATTGATGTCATTGAGTGATTGACTTGTAAAATAACTAGACGATGCCTGTGTATTTTGGCCGTAAAACTTACAAAGAGGCTATCTCTTTGTTAGTTTTAGTGCTAATATAGCTTTCTATTGGTAAAAAGAATTTTCAAAATCATTTCAGTAGGTACAGAGATTCCTCTACTCTTTTTGATGTCACAAACTGTAGATCTCTATAATATTGTTACATAATACATTTCACAAAGTATTTTATTTCTAACTATATCATAGGACACGAAATAAAGATACTGATAATCAATCCTTTAAAAAGTGGCGTACAATACATTTATTACAAGCACTACTTTCCATTGACATGTTTCTAAAATACCACAATACATATTTATCACATTGTGAAAGGTATAAAATTATTATAATACATTCGTTTCTATCATGTTATAACATACTTCACTACCAATGCAGTTCATTAGAACTCTTTATTGTAAAGTGTCTTATCATCACTACACCACACTTGTTCATCTTTCACTGATAATGTCACCAATCATCAAATGTCCCCTCCCACTGAGAGTGCAGCTGGAGGGAGTGTCAGACTCTTACTGACTAAAACCCACTCCACTTCTTTCTGGAGGTCCCTGTGTGCCAGGGCCACGGTAACTGTCGCGAACAACCCCATCCAGCTCCCATGTTGCTGACATCTCTTCGAGGAGCGCGTGGAACAGAACGCGCCGCCGACACAGGAGCTACAGTCCCCTCACTTCAACTTTTAATGTCTCATAGTTCAGGAAATGAGTCTTACACACAGTATATTCTTTACATAGTTTATATACAAAATTGTCACCACTTAGAAATGCACAATATTGCCTAAACTGAATACAATATCCATGAAAACAAATGGTTCTTTAGAACATCCATTACACAATAAGTATCTTTCTATCTTTTATATTATTGTAATTGTCCATTTTCATTTAATATTTCACTTTGGTGCTATTTCAGCTACACATTATTAAAACAACTAGTGTTAATCTCATATTGCTAGTACTTTTATAGAATGTCACTAAATGTATTTTTTAAGTTTAGTGTATATTTAGTCAGTTTCAATTGTATATTTTTTCTCACCACTCAATTACCATCACCAGCCACTATGTTAGTGCATTTTACATATTTATAGCTATTAAAAGTTCAAGTCATGTTCATCTTTCACTTTGGTCTCATCACCAACCACTACCAAATTGTTCATCGACAATCAAATTGTTGGGCCTATTCATTGTTCACCATTGATTATCATTAAAACCACCAGTTACTACATATTTACAAATAAATGTCGAAATGGTTTATATTATATTTGTTTATTACAGTATCATTATATTATAGTAGATATCATTGTTCAATTATTCATTTTGCACCTAAAACTATCATCACTATTGCATAATAATCTCTTCACCACTCAGTAAATAGTTCACCAACCACTAAAACATTCACCAATCACTAGCAACGTTCACCTCACAGCGTCAGCGCGGGGTGCCGCTGCAGCCGCGCTCACACGGCCGTCTCGTCGGCCGGCGCCTTCACCAGCGGCTCGGTAGGACTCTTTACTGGAATCCTAATGATCTCGTCCTCTAGTTTTGAGTCTATTGGCATGTTCTGTAAATGTAATTAAATATGGATAATTTTAGGTTAAAATATGACATCTAATTTTGTGAATAAACCCTATAAATATAATTTTATATACAATGCCTGATAGGTGCTACGAGTGCGCCAAGATTGTAAAAGTGACCACCACCATCCGAAGAAAAAACAAACCTCTAAAGCGGTATAGTGCTTATGCAAGGCGGCGGGCAAGTTATTGTGCCTGGGCAGCGCGGGGCGCAGGCGCGCGGCGTCCAGCAGGCGCGCGCGGCGCACGGGCTCGGCGCGGCCCGCCGCCGCCAGCACGCTCGACCCCACGCTCTTCAGGAGCCGAGCTCTGCACAAACAACATGGGTCACTACACGGCACTGACGCTACTGGGGGACTGTGACGCTGCAATCGTGCAACTGCGCCGCTTTCCCGTATCTGCAGCTGAAATTACAGAGAAAGGTACAATTGGATGGCTTGTAGGCAGCCGCCGACAATGTGGATAAACAAAGCTGCATGCTGGTTTGACATACTATTTTGCATTCACTACCCAGAATATGTTTAACAACTCTTCATTACAGTACAAGAAAAGAAAAATCGGTCAGTGGGTCGTCTTAGGGGCTTATCTCACAACATAAACAGGATGGATGCCACTGAACAGATTTTGAGAATATGCATCAGTAAGACACAAAAGCTTCTTTTTATCAGGATGCAAGAGTCTTCAGGATGCAGGAATTAAGTCAGGAAACAACTAGTTACTAATAATATTTCTAAACATCACTCACGCATCTAACAATTTCAATAGCAGCCTGCTATATGCCGTATATTCATCTTCCCCGAACTCTCCAGGGTGATGCCTGGCGAACTCGTATGTGTCACAGAACTGATGCACCAGCTTCTGACCCCGCCCGTCGAGAGGGGCAGCAAGAGATGACAGGAGGAAGGCCCGGAGAGACTCTCTGGGATGCCTGCGTAGACCAGGGTCTTGACGTGCTATTTCCTCCTCTGAAACATTAATCATCAGCCTATTTATTCGCCCGAGATGGTTGTTTTCCTGGCATGGGTTAAAACAGTTCTGTAAAAATATAAAAAGGATACTTGATCCACCATTTGAATTAGTAGTAAGAAATAACAATTATAACACCCGCTTATTAAATCAAAAATGTATGGACCACTAAGAAAATTAGATCTCTAGAGAAATTATTTATTTATCTTACATAATTTAATTGACCATGTGACCATAAGCTACTGGCTACAGTGGCACTGTAGCATACATAAAGATCAATAGACAACAACTTTTAAGAAGGGTGATGGTAACATGATGAGAAAGCTTACCAAGAGTCTTGACATCATCCACAGCTCTAAATCTGTAGTGGTATGGCTGCTGTGGCTCCAGGATGTAGTGCGAGGGCTCCATGCTGAGCAGCCGCGGCTCGTGCATGATCCGAGGCACGGCTTCTATGCGTCGCTCTAGCTCCTTCTTCAGGCACTGGCATTGGAAAAAACATAATTTAAGCCTATTTTGATATTTGTATGTTTGACCCATACACGATTTGAGCTCTCTTTAGCAATTAATGAATATATAAAACAAAACGAGTGTCTAACTATCCTTTTTGCCCCTGGTTACAGACTTTCGAATGTAAATAAGGTCAAAGTTATCAAGCAATCTTCATCAAAGTATCATACAGAATAATGCTGGTTAGTTAGACGAAAATTAGACTCCAAAGACCTACTTTTTTGGCATCAGTTCCAATAGGGATGTGGGGACCTCGCCTAGACCGAAGGGCGAATCTCGTTATCTGCCTCTTGGCAAAGATGAAAAGAATCACAAAAGTCAACACTCCACCACTTATTATGAATATTATGTTCAAACTCGTGAAGTCCTGCATTTTGGATATGAATCATTGAGCAAATTACAAAATCTCAATCTATATAATATCAATCACAATGGGATGGGAACTCAGAAGAAAAATAAATGTTTTTTATTTTGCTACTGTTGTCGCTGTTGTCTTATTTTGAGCATTAAAATGAAACAGCAAATATGATTATATGCGTGAAGGAAAGAGAAAAGCAACGCATTGGTTAAAAAAAAATCTAGTGTCATTTTGACAGTGACGACGTTATCTTATTCGTCCGATAATGAAAATATGAGGGTAATCAATGAAAAATCGTTTCTAAACGAAATTCATAATAAACTTCGATTGACTGCCACAATGACCTACGGTTACTGTACAACTGTATGTGTCAGTAGCACTTGGGCTTGAATAATCCTGAGAAATACAACAAATGATTTTTATTATATGTGTTACACAGTCTCACACTCTCAGCACTCTCTAGTAACGACACAGCTGATTGAACTACAAATTACTTTTTTACGTAAATGTGGTTGTAAAATAGTAAAAGTTCCTGATTAGAAGGTTGTAAATGACTTTAAAAAGAGAACAATGTTGTCAGCATATAACATAAGCTTCACAAATACTTGCTTTAAACCCGATCAGGTATTTGCCATCATACCTAGAAACGCTTATTATTTATTCATCGTTTATCATACGCTGTCGCGTACACAAAATGAACATAAATTCCTTCATCATGATTCTTTCTATTGAGGAGTTGGGCGCGGCACGAATGTCTTTGGCGGGAAACGCGGCTCGCATACTAATATGAAAATGGCGGCGACGTGCGATGACCAATAGACGTTGTTCAATTATGGAAAACGAATGTCAATTGTCAATCGGCTGCTCACGGTGGCTACAATGGGTTTCTTTACAAATTTGGTGTCGTTATATTCCTTGCGATGCAATTTCTATTCAACACACATGGTTGCATTACTTTAATAGGAACGTTCATAGAAATATTGTCTTCCTTCCATCGTTAATGCGTAATGGAAATATCGTGATTGTCTGCTTGATAGCTAAAATTAACCTGAATATGGCCGGGCCCTTCGTTAATATTATTCTGAATGTGTATTATAGCTGTTAGAAGTAATAAATCTGGCAATAAACACATACTCGGAAACATATAGATAGGCATTAAAACTCCTTGGAATGTTTTCGTATGCAACTCGAGAATAAACCAGTGTTTCGTATAATGCCTATACCTGGTTACCTACCTACCTTTAACAATAACACCCGAAAATTAAATAACAAATAATACTAGCCGCTGTACAAACAGCTGCACTTTATCGTCGGGGTACCGCTAACAATATCTTAATAGGAAAACTGAAACGGTACCAAGACATCGATATACCTATAGCGCCACTTATTATTTTTTACTCCTTAAATGACAGTATATTCAGTGCTTTATTAATTGCGGGTACGATTCCAGATAGGGCATTTTCTGAGTTATATGTATGTACTTTCTGAGTATTTCTTGGACACCAACGACTGATTAAAAGTTAAGGAAAATATGTCGAGGAAGCCTGAACTGTATAAAATAGAGAAGGTCTGAAATTACCGACCCGCATTGAACAGGCGTGGTGACTAACGACTAACGCTCAGTCCTTCTCCATTTGAGAGAGGGCTGTACCCAGCACAATGGGACGATAGAAATGCTGATAGTTGAAATAGTCATTCTTGGGGAATGACTAAATTGGGCGTTCCCGACTGTTATTTTTAAATAGATGAAGTCGTTACAGGTAGTCAGAAGACAGAAAACCTGACAACCACTCTTACCAAGAGTTATCGGGTTATCCAGGTGACCGGGTTGAGGAGTGCAGATAGGCAGTCACTCTTTGTAAAATACTTGGTAGTAGCTGTATCCGGATAAGATTCGAAGCCGACCCCAACATAGTTTGGGAAAAGGCTAGGCAGACGATGTCTGAAATGTCATTTGCTGGTTTCAAATACTGAATTTCCTTAATGGACCACCTTCACTCGTGACGTTCCATTTAGCAGGAACTCCGTCCCATTGACGACTCGTTGCTAAAATGTGTGGCCTTGAATTGAGGTTATCGTTACGAAATACTTAGCGATACAGTAATCTGAAACACTGTTTTTAAGTTTTTGTCTGTACTGCACCTGTATCTGAACTCTTTTGAATGGGAAAATATTAAAAACATACAAAGACGATAGTCCGCTTTGAATTTAAAACAATTGATTCTCAAAACCAAGGTAACTACTAAAGGGGGACAAGTCAAATGTTTTTTTCGTAAAGATGCACTCTTCTCTAACTGCATGAGTGAACGCTTAATTGCATCGCTTTGTGTGGTCTTTAAATGGTGGAAGTTAAATGTGCTATAGAAAAATAGATTGCTTTATACATACATATAACCACGCTGTTTATGCTTATCCTATTAGGTTCTAAAAAATCTTGACTTTAAAAGGATAATTAGATAAAAAAAGATTACTGACGAGGTATTTATGTAATACTAGCTGTCCCCAGCGATTTCACCCGCATCTTTGGTTACTGCTCCGCTCCCGTGTGTCTTAGCGTGATGATATATAACATATAGCCTTCCTCGATAAATGGGCTATCTAACACTGAAAGATTTTTTCAAATCGAACCTGTAGTTCCTGAGATTAGCGCGTTCAAACAAACAAACAAACAAACTCTTCAGTTTTATAATATTAGTATAGATTTAATAATAATTTTTAAATTAGTTGTAAATAAATATGGTTTTCAGATCATACTACCTGAAAAACCTCCAACAAATGTTAATATGTGTAACAGCACCGGAGTTACCAAGTCTGAGAGTCAGATTTTCATGACCTCGGAATATTCTTTTTTTTTTTTTTTTTTTTTTTAATTAGCCTGTACTGTCCCACTGCTGGGCAAAGGCCTCCCCCATATCCCTCCACTCATCTCTATCGCAAGCTTTACGTGGCCAGTCTTCGAGGAACCGGTCCAAATCGTCTCTCCAGCGCTTCCTCGGAATATTCTTAACAAAGGATAATGATATCAATTAGGTACTTATGTTTTGAATTCCCAATAATTCGTGTAACACTTTCTTCATTTCGCTAGCGAGAGTGCTCTGAATGAAAATTCTTCGGGTGTGAGTATTTTCGCAACGTTGACCAACGGCAGCATGTTGTATGCGAGCGCGTTCACGTGGGGTGAGTTTGTTGGAAACATACGGTCATGTAATACTACCGGTTGTAAATAAAACGTAGAATTTAATTATTGCTAGCTGACCTAACGAACTTCGTACGTACCCTCTAACAGTCGACTTAATAAGTATTAATTGTATTTTATTTCTCAGGCATTTTTTATTATTTTTTTTCTTTCCGTATGAAATGCAAAAATGAAAACTCAGGTAGGCTTACAGCAGGTGCTCATATTAATATTATAAAGCCGAAAAGTTTGTTCGTCTGCTTGATCAAACTAATCTCAGCAACTATTGGACCGAATTAAGAAATTACATCAAGTGGGTAAGGCTAAACTTTAACATGCTACTTTTTATCCGGATGCGCAGTGTAGTTCCCACGGGACGCAGGTGAAAACGCTAGCGGAAAGGTACCGGTAAGGCAAATCCTACTTCAAAAACATACGTATTTTTTTAGTCCTCTGCTTCGTTCAAAACAAACGCCCGTATGTCCACAATCAACACCAATGCGCATAAGCATTCACGTCGCGTCGTTCAGCCACCACAATGGCGACGGCACGCGAAAATATGCGCACGCGACGAACTTAGGGCATGATAATTTAACAGTGGCGAAATATTGTTTCGTAAAAAGCTTCGAGTGTTATGTAGATCTTTGTTACCTATGTCTTACTAACTCAGATTAGTAAACTACATGACTTGTGTGGATTTTTTGAAGGAGGTTTTGCTATACCTAATACGGGCCAGTTTCACAGGTTACGGATAGCCACGATCTACCAGATAAATTAAAAAATGGTACGGAATTTGTATGAAATTATCTGCCAAATAAACTATCTGTAACTTATCAGCAACCGCGTAGTATCACAGGGTCCTGTTATACTCGAGTAACAAATTTTATAGTTAGCAGCGACCTCAAAATTATGATGGGTGCATTATCCTGATATCACAATCATCATCTGCCAGTCTTAACCAGATGCAGATGAGTACCGGCGTTTTTCGTGGGGCGACTGCCTGTCTGACCGCCTCAATCCAGTTACCTGGGCAACCCGATATTCCTTGGTAAGACTAGTTGTCAGAATTTCTGGTATAAGACTAATGTCACAATTACAGTAAATGAACCTGGCTTAGGTACTTATATGTATGTCTATGCAAAGGGATTTTTTCCTGTTGGGTACAAGGAAGCGGGTCATGTTTTCGAATTTATTTATTTTTTCTCGGTAAACTACGTCTGTAAATTATTTGCCTTGGTAATGTTAGTTGCTGCACGTGTCTTAAAAATAACGTGCAACTAATTTGAAGAACATGCATTAGTATATGGCATAGCTTGGGGCTAGTAACAATAGTCATAAGGCTAAGCAACGGTTAGCGTGGTAAGTCCGTGGATGGGTGACCATCTTATCATGAGGAGTTTCTGCGTGTTTCGGAAGGCACGTTATATTTGTGGGTCCCGGCTGTCATTTGTACATCCACAACCAGTCTTATCGCGGGGATTGCCCAGGTTACTGGGTTAAGGAGGTCATATAGGCAGTCGCTTAATGTAAAACACTGGTACTAAGCTGCATTCAGCTAGACTGGCAGCCGGCCTCAACAAAACTTGGGAAAAGGCTAGGTACATGATGAATAGTATATGTACATATATGCTAATGCGGGCAGGAGCGGTACCAGTGCTTATCATGTACGTCAATGTTATAATCGAGTGTTCATTACAAAAGTTAAAAAAATGATTGAAATTGTGAATTAGGACACTTGCATGGTCAACATACACAGAGATCATCCTAAGAAAAAAATTGGGTTCTTAGATAGATATACAAAAACCGCTCAGATATACAACAGATAGGTAAGTCAATCCTTAACTCCTTATCAGAAGGAACCGTGACCCGTATTCCCAGACAAGACAGTAGGTACCAATAGATGAAAGTAGCCACGCAGGTCGTAGGCGGATGATGAATGGGCCAATGATGTAACAAAATCATGACTCACTAATCGTATAATTAGGCCCTCTAAACGATTCTAATGAGTATGACGGAACGGCCTCCCCATTCATACGAGACAGTATTCAAATTAAAGTTTAGAATTTAGAGGCTGTGGCTTGCTGTTCGCTTCAAAATAGAATTGGTATACTTTAGCTATTCTTTCCGTTTGTAATAAGTTAGCTAACCGCTATATAAGAAACATGACCATCTATCTATTGAGTCGTGCCTAAACTCTAGGAAATTTCAGTCTTTATATAAATTAATACTCCTATGATTATTACTGAAAAAGCCTGCCACCAACTTACACAGGCCTCTCACACATAGAAGGATTGAGCGTTTATCACAACGCTTGATCAATGCGAGTTGTTGTCATGTTTTTTCGAGATGTTTTCCTTCACCATTAACCAGCAATTAGTATCTAAGTAATAAGATATAGTTAGAAAGAAGATATAACTTAGTAAAGTGGCTTTGCCTGACCCGGAATCGAACGCACACCCATAATTGAGAGGACTTTTAACCTCTAGGTTACCACATTAAAGTTGATATTAATTGATAGTTCATAAAGCTTTACAGAGCAGCTTTAAGTAGGTAGGTATATATATCGACTCTCTCATAGAATGACAACAATAGTTGAAGGGACTTCGGAAAATTACTCGATAATATAAAAATAGACAATTGAATCATTATTCAAGTCCAGTGTTCGGATGTCCCTTATCAAATTAATTGAACAAAACAAAGTTCCCACTCAATTCATTGAAAAACATTCAATAAATCTTCCACGTCAGTGTCAATGTTTAGATTACCAAAAAATCTATGAAAAAAAACTTCCAACCTTCCAACCGCTGTAGGGCCTACATATTTTTTTAATTCAACAGTTAAACCATTATTTCAATATGTATTCATGTCACATGCATCCCCTCCCATATAACAATGGGTAGGTAGCGTACCATTTCGTCGCAGGAAACGACGTACGCGCAAGTTTTTCAAAATGGCCGCCGGTACCCGCTGAACTCCGCCAGGTAAGGCGTTATAAGTGCGTCTGGATGCTAAGGAGACAGCATACCATATATAAAAAGGATATCCTGGCTGGTTTCCGTTTGATAGTTTATATTTCTTAACGCGTATCCTGCGCGTGATTCACATTTAAGTTTTGTTGTTCTTCCTTCCGTGTGAAAGGTGACGAAACGATGTCGCTTGATAGCTGTTTTTGTTGAGGTTTTTTTTTCAGTTTTCTAAGAAGTGGCTGGACAGGTGCTACAAATGAGATTCAGATAACAACAACACCAACAGGAGCCGTTGACAGCTCAAGCCTGCTTGTAGATCCTTAATGATAACAGAATATTGTAGAGGGATTGAGTATGTACTCATCTCTCTATTATTATCGGGATAAAAAAGAATCCTAGAAGTCTAGTTTCACTGAAGTTTACTAGAGAACATATTGTAGTAAGTCTCTGAAATCCTGATATCAATTAGGGTGCATGCGAGGACTGGATAAACATTGAACTTGTTCGAAATGATGAAATTATATAAAAAGCATATATGTATCATATTTATTTCTTTTTAATTCAGTGAAAATTAGTATTAAGTTAGCACTTGAAACCTCTACTACCCAATAAATAACTAGCACATGTTAAAAAGGCGGGTAGTTACAATCAGGAGTTATTTACAAACTCTTGAGTTTCCATTGGTTTGCACCCTATTAACATTCACGATGACTATCGTTGAAGGAAGATGGTCAGCAGAATAGTTTGATGAGATTCGATGTTGCGGTACGGGCATTGGAGATCTTTCAGACTTCCTAACCTGCTCGCAACAAGTGCAGGAGAGGGGTGGACAACGTTCTTTTCCACCCGTTAGCGGGTTCAGAAGCGATGAACTTGGGAATTTCATCTAATGGAACAGCGCGCGTGTATGTGCGCGCCCTTGATACGGCTTGACTCAAAACCTCATTACACCGAGCAGGAGACGGGGTTCGTGTCCGGTGGCGGGAGAATCTGATTCCCCGCAAGCACTAGCAAGTGATCTATTAAATAGACGTTTAAGTGGATTTATCCCAGTTAAAAGGGCTCACAAATGTAGCCACTCCCGCCTGCCCACCAGTTTCTGCCTAATTGCATAGTGTCAGAGTCATTTGAAAAAGCTCAGGATTACGTAAAATACGAGTAGCACAGGTAGTCACTAAGATCAGTAGAATACTTCTAGGGTATAGCTTACGCATGATTTGTAAAATGAAAAGAGTATAAGTAAATTAATTTGTACAAGTTTTCCTGGTCATAATGCTTAAATATCTCCGCACTTATTTCCAGTTTTAGTGACGATATAAAACACCTCCAAAGCTACCGGCTAAATAACAGAAAAAAACATGTTTGTTGACCGTATCTACCTGCATGCTATACAAAATTATGTTTGCATTGAGCCGAGATTTCCTAAGCTTATCTTAAACGGGTGTGACTCATAACAGTGTCATTGTATAGGTTAATATTTTGGGGCAAAAACTTGTCAACCCATTTTCTATCGAGATAACATTTTTTTTTAATGAGCAAACATTCCCTTGATAGAAGATAGAAATTCTTAATGTTTTTTGGATTCACTGATAACAGTTGAGTAAGTAAATGAGCCTATTATTAGTCCTTGAGTAGGAGTTAGGTAACTTGAGGGACCAAGGTAAGTTCATAGACCTTTAACACGGTACCCGATCAAAATTCCCTACATTTATTTTTAAGCAAAGATTGGCTTTGACGTCAACATCACAAAACCATTCATTCATAAAATGTAATGATTTGTGAATGTAAACTCTACAGCTAGTGCACGTAAATAAGCAATTCATGTTTTCCGCAAAACAGTTAAATTTTATATCACCTACCCAACTACAACATGACTAGTACCTATGTCACACTTTGACCCGATTTCATATCGGTTGTTGCCTGTGTGGGCGAAGCGCTCAAAAATAATACCTATTTAAAAATCAGGCTCATTTGTGGCGATCTTCAGGAACGATACAGCCCTTTGAGCATTCAAACTTTTTCCTCAGGCATGCTCGTCTAACGACAAGTACCTACACAAAGTGTCTAATTAGTATTCATCTGGGCGCGTGTAGTCCTCATCGCGGTGGGGACGGGTTATTAGCCGGCGCCGCCTCCGCGCCCAGGCATATTGTTCGGAGTTCTGCCCACCGAGCGCCACGCTCGCCCGGCAAACGTTAATTCACTCTGTCAATATTTGAACTGCAATGCCGTACACTTGGACTTGGACGCCAGAACAAGCCGAGCCGGTGGCTGGGAAGGCAAGAAGTCGGCATAGCTGTTTGATGTTGGTATACGGCTGTGTCACTTCGAGCCAGCTCAATCCACCGGCTTTCTGCGAATGAAGATTGAAGAATTGTGGACGCTCCCGTAACGAAGAAAATTCGGATCGCTCCCGTAACGTTTCGCCGGGAGAGGGCGCGCCTGACAGCTGTCATTGCGCGCTTTCTTTACGGGCGGGACGTGGGACGAAAATCTTTATTTATATCACACACGACGATGTTCCCGTAGAGTGCAACCGGCTGTGAACGTGCGTGACGAAACGATACGAAAACACGACGACAGAATGGCGAACGAGGAGGTGTTGGGTCCGCGGAAGACGATGTTCGTACTTGTGATTGTTGTTGGGTGTTTCGCTGTGTTGTGGCCTAGGATCCTGTCGCCGCTGGTCCTGGGCCCCAGTCGGGAGCAGCTCAAGCCGAACAAGTTCGACCGGGAGGCAGGTAATGTCGGTATTTTTAACACAAGCTCAATGTCAATATCGCTGGATGTTGTGACGAAAGCGAGCGTTTTAGCGCACTATACGATGATTATAATCTAATTATACGCCGGTTACGGCTGTGAAATGATCACTGTAACACGTTTAGTTACAGCTTTGAGTATATGACATGTTAGCTATATGTATATAAGCATTTTTGGCGGGTGAAATCGTCCGATATAGTTATATTTGCAGTTCGCAAGACAAATACGTCGCGGTCCAGCTGTTGACTCTGCGCATTTAATATTTACGAAAGATTTAATTGGAATGTGGTACTGGCATGTACACATGAATAATTACCATCGTAAAAGACTGCATATTCTATTATTTAGTCATGATTTTGCAGTAGTAATTGTTAATTATTGCACAATACATATAATCCAATAGATCTGTGATCATTATTTAATAGCAAAAGTATGATAAATAAATTCTTATAATATTGCAGGGTTTAACATTATTCTAGGCAATGTTAGTATTTATTCTTAAAAAAATGAAACTGGTTCAAAAATAAATATAATAATATTTATTAATTAAAAATTGTATTGTCTGTTGAAATGTTGTGCACTAAGCAAATAAAATACTCTTTCTTAATTAGGTCCCTAAAATAAATATTAAGGTACCTACAGGGTCTTAATTAAAATGCACAATGTTCCCAAGCTCGTAGGTAGCTCTGAATATTATCACTATTCCAGGAATTGATCAGGATATAGAATAAAACAAATGCTGGAACTTTTAAACAATACAACAGGAAAACCATGCAGTAATTATTATAGTAATTGGATAAAAAGTACATGTTTGATAACAAAGTATTATTTTGCGCTTTTAATTAATATATTTACAATCTTTGAATAAAATTCACTGAAGAAATGTATGACTGAAAACCTGTTTTACTTGTAATGCTATTATTCTTGTCTACTTACTTCTTTTTGATGGTGATTTAGAAACTAAAACTTAATATAATATTTAGTCAAAAAGCTGGAGTGTAGTATGAAACATGAATTAAATCATTATTTAAGTATGATGTCTTTATCAGTACTTATAATTATTAATTCAATTCGATTCAGCAATGTATGCAATAATTCCTTTAATTTTGTATGTTCAATATTACTGTTAAAACTTATACTATCCAGTTTTTCATATGATATATATTATTTTTGTAATTTGTCCTCACATCTAATAAAGTAAAATTATAACTACTACAGTGTACCAAAACCAGATGTACCAAAATAGACAGGAAGTATAGTATTTTATTTAAAGTATTGTAGCAGCTAGCATAAATCATGACCTATGTCTACCATCAATATGTTCCTACTAATAAACCCAACAGGATGCTGCGAGGTCCTATTTGAAACTGACATGGCTGTCCTGGAGCTAATCAACGAAGTCTGCAGTGCAGCCGTCCAAAGCGATGGCAAACTCAACCCTTACGCTGCTGCTGAATGTCGAAAAGCAGTCAACGAGACTTGTGGACTGGACATAGCAGCATTCCTGAAACGTAATGAGAATGTCGGGAAGACTTCCAAAATGTTAGTTGAGACAATGAAGAATAGCAACAGCTCCTGTCTGAAGGAGCACTTCGGTGTGCCTGTTTGGAATCTTGGTGTACACATACCACAGAATTCTTGGACAGTGCAAGACAGTTAGTGAAATATTCTAGATTATTCCAGATTGTTCCATATTTGCTTGGCCCATACTCCAGAGTAGATACAATTCCAAGATTTTACTAGTGCTGTAAGCCAAAATGTTTCGCTAAATTATGTTTTTAATAACTACTTTAAATTATATTTTTTGATGACTACATGTAATGAAATGTTGGCATAAGAAAATCAAATATCTTAGCCAAATATTGCTGTAATCATTTTATGATGAAACTATCTATCAATGGATAGTTCTTATGGTATTCTATTTATTCTGAATGGGTGCCAAGCAAATAGTGTCAGAATGTGTGCTAACAGATAATAACAAGCATGGTGTATTGTGTTTATGAATGTATACTAACAATCTACAAGAAAATTCTAGTTAATATTGATGTAAGTCTTATGTTCCTGTACATTTTTGTAATTAAGTAATAGTAATCAAGTGTAACCTATTGAGTGCATAAAGATGCGACTCTGAAATCGGTGAACTTTCCCAAATTTGGTATTTGGTCCTTTGATTCGGATTGCGTAGGCGCATCCGTAATTTCGAATCTGTAGATCGTTTCTGGCACACATGTCTTGTGCATAGCTACTTATTTTTTTTATTGTTTTAAAGGTAGGTAATTCAACTCCGTGTATTTAATCGTGCGTGTATAAATGAGCCGCCTAAAATCGAGTTTCTCTAACCTTAACCTGAACTACGGCAAGCGTAGGCAGGGAGCTCGTGTTGGCAGAAATGTAAGGAGTACAAACTGATAAATTGATACTCCTACGCTTAAACTGCTTACCGTGAAGATTTAAGCTTGTGTGTATATGGCATACGTCACTATAGGATGGTCGCAAGCCTTGGTGTTATCGGCTAGAACAAATAGCAACCGGTCCTTATGTACGCTCTCTTGCCCTCATCCGCACGTACCGGAGCGGTATGACCAAACTTGCTTTACAAGGTTCCAAACTCTTTGGGGATATAAAATAGATTTAAACTAACACGCTAGATAAATCTTGAGTTGCAGTAAGACTATCTGTATTATTTATTTAATTTTAAATTAATTAGATATTCGAAAGCAGTGAGGCTAAGCTTTTTTAGGACCATTTATCTAGCAGTGACTTTCAATTGTTTTTATTCAGTCCTAGATAATTTTACAGGGACGAAGAGAAAATGATTAACTAAATATATTTACGATTCACATGCATGTCGGAGAAGCGGTTTATGTAGCAGAAATAAATTGAGCATCTGTTGATACCAGAGCGTTGTTTTGCATCCTCACACACGGGGTTATGCAATCCTAGTGTAAACATACGTCACTGCTCTCATGGCCGAAAGTAAGGAGGTGCACTACCGGACCTGAATATAGATATCTTCATAAATCTGATCAATAAAGACCACAACAATTTATGAGCTACCAACTGTTCCCCGCGGGTCCTCCGGAATCCCGTAGAAAAGTAGCCTATTTTCTTTATCACTACTTATTTACCGAATTTCAAACAAATTCGGTATATAGATAGAGTTCATTAGTTTTGGCGTCAAACCGCTACAGACACAGACAGACAGAGTTACTAGGATAACCCAATAGAAAATTAGTATCTGCAATTATATTTTATTATCTGTTTTAACATCGAAATGATCAGCCTTAGATTTTCTTTCAGATATCAGATTCTACTCCTGCGCCGGTACTATCTTGGCCCGTCAAGATGGTTTCAAACTTGCCTCTTAATGATGGCGTCCAGACCGATTATCGGCTTTACCGACTTTTCTCCTTTAAGGAGTTCAGCCTGCTGCTAATTCCCTCACTCTCACAGACCAACAAGGTCCTTACAGTATACTTGAAATAGCATTATTCAGATTATGAAACACATGTTCAGTTAATAGTTTAAACTTTGAAGGAACGGTTGTCTTCCCACGACACAACTTTATTGCCGACGATACTGTTCTGAGTAATAACACCTGGTATTCGTAGCAAGAATAATCGTTGAAGCTTCTTGCTTTTTCATTTAACGTAATATTGCTTCATGTAGATTTGCTTGTTGCAAAATCCGTTATGTTTGAATTGCAGGAAATTGAATTACTCTTGGGTTATCAGGATAAGGTCGCGTGTCAAGGTCGTTTTGATAATTGTTGTAGAGTGTTACGGATATTTTGGTTCTATTTGCCGCGTCTTGCATGGTTTCGTGTTTGTATCGAAGGACCATCAATTCACTGGTATTTTTATATTGGTACCTGTGACAGTTCTCTTATTATTATTAGGCTAATCGGCTAATTAAAAAGTTGGAGTCTACTCAGACGACAAGATTAGCTCCTAAAGGTGCTAAAGGTATTTTTATTCAACAATTTTGTGTAAACATTGCATAAGTACCCTAAAACTTTTGCTTCTCTGTTCACTTAATTGTCTGTCAAAATAAGTCTTAGTTAAATTTTTCATACTTATTGCTTTCTAGAATTAATCTCTTCATTAAAAGTGTGATTTTCTACACGGTAAATGGGACATCAACACGTTGATTTCAACAATAATTTCGCTTGCAAATGTAAATACAAGACGTTAGCTTTCACAATGTTGTACGGAGCGGCATTTCAAGTATTACTCGTTTAGTGGCCTCTAGTACAAGAACAAAAGTTTTAACGTCACATTGTCACATTAGTAAGGTCACATGAGTAACGGTGTGGCGAGGGGGTTTTGTTAGAATAGAAAATTAGAACCATTTTGATTTGACGCTTCGTGTCGGTGTTTGGAGATGCGCATAGTTGGCCTCAAATTTGGGCTTTCTGCATCGATTATAGTGGTCCTTTGATTTGTGGATATGATTCTAAAGATCACATACGTGCTAGTCGTTGCAAGATTAATTACGCATTAATGAATATAACAGCTCAGAAAGAATCAAAAAAGATTTTCAGCCCCACTTTGGAAGTTAAATAATGCTCAATCCATATTGTTCCGTTACGCCTATTGTGCACTCATGTCATATGTAAGTATTCCGCGGTAAAGCCGGTGCAATGTTCCCAATTCGGCCATTTTGGACAGAGCCAAAAATTATGCCGCTGGCGTGGATAATAATGGAACTACCGGAAATAGCATATTAGGAATAGTTTGTTTGTTGAAAGCATTTTCGTGTGCTCCATTTAACTAGATGTTTATTTTTACGAGATCAATGCTTAGTTTGTGATAAGCGGTGTAAAAAAATGTGACAAGAGAATGTACTTAGCACAGGTAATATTTTGATATCCAAATAATATGTACAGACGTCAGCATAACAGGCTACAACAATCTTTCAAATTTCCTTATTGGATTTCCAACCTTACCGCTGAAGCATACAGTTCAAAGTTGAATTTGAAAATTTGACAGTTTCGGGTAGCCTGATGTGCTGGCGTCTGTACTAAATGATGAAATGTAGTGAAACTGTATGGCGATATATTTTTTGTAAAACCATTGCGTAAGTTTTCAATTTATTAGAATTATTATGTTCTAGCCAGAATTTGATCTCATAGTATTTAATATGAAAGGATTTATCAGGTAATTATCAACGAGGAACTTAGAAGGTTGGAGATGGAATGTGACGTTATGCGTCAGCATGCCTTGACACAAGTTTTCACGCCTGAACCTGTCACTGTTTGCCTCACTCAGAAATATTATTTCCTGTAGAATATATCGCTCATTTAGAGATTCTGTTGATGTGGAATAATGGGCAAAACGTACAAGTGATAGTCGCTTCTAATTCTTACAATGGTAAAGACGCCAGTACAACAAGTTACCCGAAACTGTCAAATTTTCTTGATCAACTTTGAACCATATGCTTCAGACATAAAGTTGAAAATTGATTAAGGGAATTTGACAGATTGCAGTAGCTTGATGTGCTGGCGGTTGTACCATATCCGTGCTGTTTAACTACAGTATGTATGTCAGACTAGCTAATGCCATCTAAGTTGTCTCCTATCTACGTATCAAACATTTGAACAGTAGCCTTGTCTTCCCCTGTCCTTCATCAATCACACGCCTTGTAGGAAATTAAAATTTCATAATCGAGATGACGGTCCTTCCCTTTTAGAATGAACCATATGCTTATCACAACATGTGCACGATGTTTGTATAAGTTACATAAAATGGCGTTAACATGACAATCTGGTTAGCGCCTCGAAGGACCTTGGCGTCCCATATGTACTTTTTTTTAAACAAATTAGGTAACATCAATTGATAATCCGGGTCAAATTGTATGCTTACATGTGTGTATGTTAACATGTGTTAGCTTTGTCATGGAATGTATGAAAAGTTTATCTTATTCAATGTATTGAATATTAGAATTTTAGTCGTTGTTGAAACAAACTCTGGTTTGTCTTCACTTATGTTAATAATCTAACAGCCCACAAAGTATAAAAAGCAAAAATATAATAAACAGTCGAGTAAATTTACATTATTCCGATAAATGCTTCTAACAAATTTGAAACAAAAGTTCCCGATGGGATTAATTTGTTTTAGATTATCGCATCAGTGCTTCCGGATTTAGTATAAAAGGACCATATTTCAAAAGATACCGTAGAATACCTAAAAATACCTTCTGAACACATAACATGAAATTCCAAATTAGTAATCATTTTGGTACCATGATAGAAGGACCAATTGAAACGACTGACCTAATGCTGTCAATCACGCGTCACCAGTGACTCACGCGCACCCTATGTGATGAATTAGGAAGTCGCTGGTTACTACAAATGGGTTATAATTGTTAACCTTGTGTTTTGTTTGTGTAGACTAATATCCACGACATGTTTTGTGTTGTTTAAACATATTATAAATAAATACATCGTTTGATCTTGGAGCTGTCAATCAAGTTTTCGATGCCTATATTCATTAGAATGATATAAGGAATTTTTTGCAGCTATAGAATTGTACTAATCAATTTAGTACTTTGGTTCGAGGAGGGCAGAGAGAAGGTATTCGCTCCTTTTAAACACTGGAACTCTGCTGAATCCGTTTAACTAGGAAGCCGACCCAGTCATCATCATCTGTCTAGCCTTTTCCCACGCTATGTTGGGGTTGGCTTCCAGTCTTAACCGGGTGCAGCTGAGTACTACCAGTGCTTTACGTGGAGCGACTGCCTGTGTGACCTCCTCAATCCAGTTACCTGGACAACCCAATACCACATGGTTGGCGACCCAATCATAGTTGGGAAAAAGCTAGGCAGATAATGATTAGGTTAGAGAAGAAAAATTCCGCTAAACCGTTTAGACTGTGTCAACCTTTATTTCAATTTATAAGTTCTTATAATTTATTGAGGTAAGTTATAGAATCGTTCGTCATTATCTGTCAAGTGGTTAACTGTGATTCACAGTCTGTGGTTTATGTTAACGGCGTTATAATTTACTGATGTTTGTTTGTATAACAGTATTAATTTAACTGCTGTATTAACTTGTTACTTCATATTCAAATGTAAGCTAGATTCTGGTGCCGCTATTAAAATGATTGTTTAATTGTGTTTGTAGGGAACTAATGATTTTAAAAGCATTTTTCTTGTTTGGAATGGAGTGTTGTGTGTTTTATTAAACTAATTATCTGTTAAATTATTAATAAAAGTTTATTGCCTTATTGCTTGCATTTATTTTTACCCTATCATGTAACCCTAGCAAACTTCATGGCCTAGTTCACGTCAAATAGCTTCGAATGTGTCTATTAGTGATTTGAATTAATGAAAAAAATCACGCTACAGATCTCTCCAAATATTTTTGCCGCTCCGAAGTCAGCCATTTGGACTATTCCGTTTCAATAGTAGACAGATTCAGAGAGACAAAGTTTTCTGACAAGACCTACTTTTAATACTGCTTAATTCTGATGAATTGAAGTCTCGTCCCGAACAAAAAGTTTCAATGAAATACCCATTCATTGAGCTAAGTATCACAGTGAGTTTCCTCTAATATAAGTAGAGAAATTTTAATCAAGTGTCGCCGTCGCGGCGGCTCTTTAGCACTTAAAATATCCACCAAGCGTCAGTATTAAGTGCTTACATTCAAAGTGAAGGTAGAAACACATTTCTAAATTCAGTTCCGCATAGAAAATGTACGGCTTGTAACCTATTATGTCAAGTTAAAGTGATAGTCATCAATAAAGATGAAAATGACGATGATGTTTATGCACCCATCTTGATCTTTAGAAATAACCTTCACATGTTGCACAAAATTTACCTTATCAATTGTAGTAAGCAAAAGAATATTCGCGCATAATCACTGAAAAATAAAATAAAGGATACAGGACTAATTTTGATTTTCCTGACCCAAACTGATGCATGGAAGTTAAAGCAGATGGCGTACTGAGCACCCAAATTGCGTAACCGCTGGTGAGCCAATCCGATGCCCATTACGGCGCTGTATTAGCCAATGAAACGTGACTACGGCCCATCGCTGTTGCTGCAACATATCCGTCCAGCATGCCATCTAATGAAACCTCTCTTGATAAACTAACAAATAGATAAAGAGATTCTATTGGAATGCAAATTAACCAGAAAAATAATTGATTACTAATCAAAATTTGATATAAATATAACCAAGAGCGCAAATAGTTACGCTAATGATAAACGATTTGTGAAAATAATCCTTAAATGTGCTTTGTTTGACCGAATTTGAACCATGTCAATGTTAAGGTCTGTATTGCAGAATCTGGTAACAAACTCGAGCACAATCTAATATGAGAATCAGTATTAAGTCTTTACTGGAGTAGAATTCTGTAATACAGGTCTAAATTAAACGGTACAAAACTAATCTGGTCCTTATTCCCCAGCGATCAAGCAAGAGCGTCCTATGATCCGCGGCTCTGGACCACACCCCGCTCTCCGCGAGAGGGGACGAGCGATACCTCCAGGTGTTCCACCATCCCCCACCAAGAACACCGTGGCAATGCCTCCTCACGTCAGGGTACGATCTTCACCGCTATCCGTATACTTTGATCTGGATATTAAGGTCAGTTGAAAATGGAGAATGCTTGTGAGGCTTTGCAACTAGCAAGGTAGGTTATAGTTCCTGGTGGTTTGACGGTGGAAAAAGATTTTAGAGTAATTTTGAAACAGTTTGCGATTAAAATTAAATGGAAGAGTTTCTTTCATTACAATAAAATATATAATAAATATATTACAGCACATCAGGCTACAACAATCTGTCAAATTTTCTTAATATGAAAATCTATTATAATATATCTTATCGCTAAAGCATAAAGTTCAAAGTTGATTGGGAAAATTTGACAGTTTCGTTTAGCCTGATGTGCTGGCGTCTGTACATTATTATAAAGAATCGATGATCTTTGGGAAAGCATTTGTCAAATCCAGGGACTGTCCTTACACGTACCTATTAATACTATAGAGCAGCTTCGCCTGTGGGTACTTCTAATATAGGTAAGTATGCGTAAATTAGCGCTATAACAACATGTAAGCTTAATAAGCTTCAAGCAGAAACAATTATTTTAAGGTGATTGTCTTAAGTATGTGTATCAAATAAAAAAAAAACGTTTGTTCAATTTTGCATATACAATCAAATCAAAAATCATTTGTTCAAATTAGGCTGATAAAACAGCACTTTTCGATTGTCAAAACAAAAGACGGCCCCAAAACGCCTATCTTTCACCTCTTCCTATGTGTTTTCGCTGGGAAGACTAAGTGGCGCAACAAACTGCCCAGCAACAGAAATTTTAACATAGTTGATTTCTGGTAGACACTGCCAAACATGATGTTTTCGTAGCAAATTACCATTAATTCTTACTAGGTTTACGACCTAATCTAAAATGTAGTAGGTACTTACTTTATGGAACCATGGTCTCCTTGAACTAGATTAAGTACCAGAACTTGTTACCAATGCATACTCTGCCTTAGTATTTCATAATGAAGATTCAAGAAATAAAAGCAAACAAGATTAAACGTTTATTGTTCTAGTTAAGCTGTGAGTTTGGGTTCACTCATGTCTTTTGATGTTTGGTGCAAGTACTGAGACACTGCAGATTGCTATGGGTTTGATTAAAGTTGCGAATACACATGGGTACATAGTCAAAGTCTCCTAACTCCTAGCCAAATGATCTCTTTGGACACCTAAGAAACGAGTATTACGAACTTGACCGTGAGTTCAGAGCCCACAGTAAAATAATTGTGCATATGGATATGGGAAAGAGCCTGATTAAAAGATGAGTTTTTTGTTTATTATGTATTGTATTATGTCCTAGGCAGCTGGCGGATCTCCTTCGGGAGAAAAGCCGCACTGGCTGGCAATAATCGGTTTGAGCGCATTGTAAAGAAAAAGACATAATATTATTGGGAGAAAAAATGAACAAGATTTTGTCGTAAATAATCGCCCATCGTTTATTAATTAAAAACCGAATTGCGAATAGAAAGACCGCGGGTAAACTTACAAGTATGATGTCATCGTCATTATTTTTGGTGCTTCTGGCTTCTGGCGGCACACATGTTGGTAGCACCATCATCTATCGAATATACTTTAATATTAGGCTAATTAAAATGATGATAGAGCTATTGCTAAGCCAGAACTAAAATAGCCACACCGTGTGAAAATTGTTGGAGCGATTGAAGGCAATAAGATATTCGAAGATTGATTTTGACATGCAAAACTAATCCGCATACCGGTATGATCATTTCATTCGTACCTAATAGAATAAGACATCGAAAATGAGGAGATGCGTTTTACAAATCAATCACACCCAAGTATTTGCAATTCGACGAGGGATGTTACAGCAGACCTTTAGAAATAGGTACATACTTCACTAAGAATTATCGTCTATGTCAACCAAAGGATTAAAATGCCATCAATATTAACGAACGAAATATAGACTTTGTCTCTTGAAGAGGAAACAATGGCCGATCAAGACAACAACTGCTTGGCAAACTGACAAACGGATTTTAAACGCGCGCGGGTTTACACTTAGCCTATTAATAGTCATCATAATCAGGACATGAATCAAATTATTGATCCAGATCAAGCCTTTGACTCGACTAATCTGTTCTTCTTGAAACCCAATTTGGATGAAAAGACCAAGTTGTTTATGAGGTCTTCCAAAAATATTGCTTAAGTCTTTTAAATATCCAGAAGGTACTGAATTCAATTAGTTAAAGCGAGCGGAAGAGAAAGCAAAGATAACTGAAAACTGCGTCCACTGCCAAGTATCAATGTTATGTGTCCCGGAATGTCAATGCGAGTCAGTCAAGGCTGGTTGCGTCAATGACCGTCGGCTCTTTCTATCATCTTCGTTACGGAGTATAGTTTAAATTCTGCTTATTGAGATCCTATAGCTATTTTGGACATCATTAGTTTTGTAAAAAAGTTTGTAAGTTTGGGTAAAAAAGAGAAAATTTGTGATTTTTACGAAGTGAGGTCTGGTTGATTTTATAGTTCCTAAGCAACCAAAATATCGTCTAGCTACATACTCGTATTCAATATTCCTAACATACAACGATAACTGGCACATGATTATGACGCAATATAGAGATGATGTTTATCTAGCAAATATTTGCTATTAAATTATGAAAGACGATGCCGCCGGGAATCAAACTAATTGAATTTGGATTGGAATGAAGTTTCCAATATCCATGCAATAATTATAATGGATGCGTTGCATACGGCTTCGAAACGGTGGGGCAATTTATTGGAGAAGCCGACGAAAAGACGCTCCATACTTCTAAAGCTGAAACACATTAGAAAAATCGATGAATGAACTTAGAAATGTGTGTAAAATTCAGGTTTTTAGCTGGCAGCTCAAGAATTCTTCCTCGGAGTGAATTTTGAGCAAGACAGTAAAACAATTATCACTGAACTGCCAAGAAATACAATTACCCTTGAAACTGGGCTTGTTTATTTAGCAGTTAGAAACATCGGTGTCAAAGAGGCCAGCAGTTACAGTTACAAAGAGAACTTCTGAACAAAATGTTTTTGAAAACCCAACATTTGCATGATAGAGAGACGAAAATTTGAGTTTATTGTTTTGTTTCAAAAATACGAGACTTTAACTATGATGGGTAGACGCTTGTTGATGAGTTAATTATGATAAACTATTTGCGTCAATGGCTTGTTTGAAACAAAATGTGGGTTGTGTGGGTTAATTCAGATACTGCGTGAAGTTTACATTAACGTTATGTTGTACGTTGTTTAAAAGAATAAGTTTAGATTGAGATAAATCATTCTTTCACTCTAAGTAACAAAATTTCGGAAATTTATCTTGTTGGTTACAAAAATTGAGCCAAAGTTTTTGGTCCATCATAAGACCACCTTTGGGTATGATAATTTTGCCATATTTATAAAGCGATCAAGTGCCTTTGGACCAAGACAGTCAATATGGCAATGTACTCACAAAATTTTCATCATACTTGAATTAATTGAAGAGCCTCTTAATCTACTTAAGCCAGAGGTTGTACACATGCGGCTTGTTCTAAGAACTAGGTAGATAAACAAATGTGTGGCTGGCATTGGTTGGGGCGACCCACATGCGCGGCCTAGACACACAGCGCAGAAATAGCCCGCAGTGACACTCCTGCGCATAGCGCGCATCCAACAGCGGGCGTAGCTACGGTCATTCGTTGATTTATGAACTTTCTTTTTTAGCTACTGTTTTATGTTTAACATAACTTATAGACTGGTATTTTAGGTGTCTTACTTTTTTCATTAACCAATGATTTCTCAATCTTTAAGCTCTGTATCTTTCAGAATTTTATTATGGCTTGTTTAAGATAGCGTAATATAAGAATGACACAAGAAGAATTATAAATAGGCTCAGTGGTACAACAGGGGGACATCAAACAATTTGTCAATATTAGGCTCGGCTCGTAAGACAATAATCTCGTTTAGAGGTCGCCTACACAAGCGTGTACCAACAATGGCCATAGATTAATTTCCAGATGCGCCTTCGAACTACGATTTTTAGAACCTTTAACTTTTATATTAGGAAACTCTCCGGGAATATGTAGAGATGTAACCTCCTTACATCTTACATTATGTTTTGTAACAGGCCGGAACATCAATTAAATATAAAATCTAATAAAAGGAAAGTAGTTAGTCTTTTGTTTGACTAAACAACGAATACAACTTGAAGTCAAATATTAATAGTTTGATTTTACATAAAATCCCAAAAGCGGTACCTGGAAGCCTATATCTTCACAAGAAGATAGGTTTCCACAAAAAAAACAATGACAGAACAAGTGGTTTCCAAGTAGAAATTCTTCGCACGTTATCATTGCTACGAAGACGTATGATGGCGTTAATACGGCCCCGGACGTATATGAATGCAATTTAATTTATAGCGACTTTCAAACAATGAAAGTTCGTGCTGAAGCATATAAATGATAAGTTCTAAAAGTACTTTATCACCTACGAGTCTTCCTAGACGGCGCCATACTCAATTACGATAGCTTTCACTCAGAAGATTGAAATACGAATTAAACTTGCCTTCAGGGAGTGGCGGAATCCCTTTTTATTAATGAAGGTGTGTTCTAAACTTCAACACAGTTCAAAGGTTAACTTAAGTTTATTTAGAAGCATTAAAACAATTAGGATACACGGAGTCTACGAGAACAGATTGTTTTTTGTTTTTGTCTAGTATCGGGTCTTCATTCAACTCACTCGTAATTGGACAGACGGCATCGAGCTTATTATTGATTCAGTATCTTTGAAAACGGCGTTTTTATTTAATGTTTTATTTTGGTCCTTCGAAAAGACGTTGCCCAGAGCATGTGGTCCTATCCCGAACAACGTACTCGCAGTGCATCAAAAAAATTAATAGATGGCAGCACAGGGAGCGATTCCAAAATTAGCAACGATTTTTAAGCTCGGACATGCAGTTTGTAGCCTTATTAATGTTATTACCTATTTATATTTACTTATTTAATGCTACTCCGTCGATTTACACGTATAAATCACGGAATAAAAGAAAAAATTAAAAAGGGTTTCTTTATTAAAGTTGAACAAGTCGAAGACAAATTCAGTCAGCTATTTTGCGTACCTCAGGACGATAGGTGGCAGTGTACTCAATTCAATGCATAGTATTATTTGTGTATGTGTAGTAGTGTGACATGGCTGTGTGTACCTCAGGCAGCAACTGTTTAATAAGTCGATTGATGCCAAACCAAAAATTAGAATTCTAAAAAACAAATAATGCATTTCCTACCCACCCGCACACACAATTTATGTCATTTATAATAATGAAAACATACTGTACCTATAATATTTTAAATAAAAGTTTTAAGAAGACCAGAATGTGAATTTTTTCGTTTTCCTCTGTAATATACTTCTTATTAAATCGATAATTGAGTGAAATATATAATGTAATATCCCTCACACATTCACACAACGTCATCTAATCCCAAACTAAGCAGAGCTGGTACTATGGGTACTAGACAACTGATAAACATTCTTATATACTTTTCTTTTGTAAATACATACATATTATATATAGAAACACCCAGACTAAGTCAAACACTCATGTTCATGCACACAAATATTTGACTTATGCGGGAATCGAACCCGCGACCTATAGCGTGGCAGGCAGGTTCATTAACCACCACGCCATCTGGTCGTCAAAATTATTGCAAATTATTCACAGTTCACATTTTTGGTGTCTCTAGGCTGTTATTTAGTTAGTCACTGACTTCTAGAGCTATGACGAAAAGGTTTTTTTTCCTTTTGAGTGTTTTGAGAAGTCGGTTTCTATTTTTTTGTAAAACGTTTTTTATTTTCTGCTTTTTAGTTTCCTAGTCAAAAATTGAAGCAATTCTTATCATCAGCATCGAGCTTTCAGTAGCTCTCATAACCCATGTTAGATGGGTTATGGCTGCAACTGATTACAACAATAAAGTCCTCATCAATACTAATTAAATAAGCTCAAACAGCTGCTATTAACTATTAAGAAGTTCCCTCAACTGTACTGCACCTGCATCACAGACTTTGTAGTTGAGATCGTTACCCATCTCGCTGCAAACATCTTGTCAACATGAATAAAACAAGCCCAAACACGAGGTAGTTTAGTTTTTTTTTAGTTTTTTAGTCTCCATCATCAGATACTTTTTATCCGGTAGCGCGGAGTAGTTCCCAAGGGACGCGGCGGTCTAGCTTCCGCCCGGAACTGCTCCCCGCAATAAGATAACAAGTAGCCTATAATTATTATGTTATTTTAATGCAAAAGCTCATAACCCAAGTTTAGGAGGTATAGGTATAATTTCTGACCATAGACCACAACGTGTTATTTTATTGAACACTACTTTGTGAAATAAATAAAATATATTCCAATCAGAAATGTAGAAAGATGCACAAGTAGGTTTAAAATAAATATATTGTAGGTGAACACAGCCCTTCCGCATGTTTGTTTATCGCTACGCTGCCGCTGTAGGTAACCAACTACAGCAAAGTAAGAGCGGAATGGAATAATATTTTGTACTGTTGATATGACCTTGATTCTACGGAGTATACAGCTTGCGTGTGTGTGTGTGCGTGCTTGCGTCTCAACGTCTGTTATGTGATCGCTCATATCAGCGCATATGCGCTAATGACAATAGATGGCGGTGGTGGCGGGCCCTGCCAGGCTACGCTCATACCGCCCTCTGTTGGGTTGTCATAGGAAATTTAACGTGTACGAAGAACTGGACGAGTTAGGACAGTCTCATTTCAATGTATGGGATTGGGTATCTGTACGAGAGTATTATAAAATCTGTGCCCAGAGTTAAATTCAACATTAAAAGTACAGACGCCAGCACATAAAGCTACCCGAAACTCAAAGTTTCCCAATCAACTTCAAACAATATACTTCAGCGATAAAGTTAAAAATCTATTAAATAAATTTGACAGATTGTTGTAGCTTGATGTGCTGGCGTCTGTACATTAGTGGTTAATTTACGTAAATTTGACAGGATTTCTCGAACAGCTGACGATATAGGCGTGTTAGACAATCTCGTGGTCCTCGAGGTCGCCTACATGCGTCCTAAACATTTATCGTAGAACAAGTCTTTGTGCAAAGGACCAATAACAAAATGTGAAGTTAGGTATTAGAAAAAAAAAGCGCAAGTATTTTTGAAACATTCTTACTTCTCCCGAATAATAAAAGTCAACTCAAAATCATTTATTCAAATTAGGCTGATGAATCAGCATTTTTCGAACGTCAAATCCTATGTGTTATGTCAGGGTGTACCCAACAATTTTTGTCGTCGCTTAAAATGCATGCAATAAGGACATAAGTGGCCGAAGGAGTCCTGCCCTAGTCATGGTACGGCCAGCTAAAGAACAGTATACTTGCCCTCCTTGGTACTGGTTTAGATGACCTGCGATCTATTTACTTATGACAAGAGAAAGTTGACATCAAATAGACAATTTAAAAATTGGTTTAGAAATCTAATCTTTGTACAAAGAAGATGTTATGTAAGTCTGTATGTAGGACGTATTCCGTGTCTATGTGCATATCTACGTAATATCGTAATGAGCAATTTAAATCAAGCTTATCTTGAAACAGAGTGGGAACAGCATTGAACCCACGTCACATTAAAATATTGCTAAATTCAATACCTTTGATTTTGTGGGAATAGGTATTAAATATCAATTGGCACAACATTAACCACCTACTCGGCACTAATCAATAGAATATTATCTAATAATAACGAACTTTGGATTTAGGATAAAAAGGAAAAAAGAACATCCATTCTTCTTCAATATTATATACGAAAGGAAATAATACGAATAATACCGTAGCAACAAATTATTTTCGCAGGAAATTTTATTATATATTGTAATAATGTATATTATATGTTATAATTTCAATTTCAATTTCTATGTCTATTATATGCATTTTATTATTATTACTACTTTTAACTTTTTATGGGTGTGTGCCTGAAATAAATAAAAATAAATAAAAAAATATAAAAATAAATTAAGACTTACGACACCCAAGAAAACATACATTATTTAAAAGTTACTAATGTCAAATTTACGTTATAGTAAAACACAATTTATTAATCAGCACTTGTTATTTTTATCGCGCACCAAGCGACATGGTTCCACAAAATTATGAACATCATTTTACCACCGGAATGTAATCGTAAAAACTATTTTCGTAATGTAATGAAAATATTCACCAAAATTACTGAAATCTACTAACGTAGCTAAGACGGGATATTATGAAGACAGTAAAGAGCTAAGGGCGTGCGCACAGCTGCGGCAAACAATCGTAGGTGCTACCAAATCGGACGTCGACGATTAGTCATGCGACATGACTCAAACGAGGCGTTAGCTCGTACATTTAAAGAATTTTATGCAAATCGTACTCGTATGCTGTAACAATGGTAGAGAACCAAAAACGCTTCTGTACATACCAACTAGATTAAGGGGAATGATATTTTTTTGCTAAAAGTTGCCTTTGGTCTTTTACGCATTGGTCTTTCGATCCGCGCTAGCAAATACGCGTGTAACGTCAGCAAATAACCGATCCGGATTACCAAGCCACAACACATTAGCCAATACGTCCGTCATGGAAAAATCGCAAACACACAGATTGTCTAAAAGCCAGTAAATACAGGAAACCATTACGGCGCGTCGTAAACGAGAGCGGACAGTACACATTGATTCGATCCGCAGTTCGTCAGTATCGTCTCCAGACGTTCCAAACGATAATCGTGCCATTTATAATTAAGACTGATTGTAATACCTACCGTTATTTTTCTTCAAAAGCAGTTGATTTGAAATTGCAAGTGACAAGTGATACTGTGAAAAATGCAGGATTTGCGTCCCAAGCAGGTATTTGTTTCAAAGCGTGGAGATAAAACGCTGAAATAATATCAGAATTTAAATTTTAACTAATACTGAAATTATTCAGCTTCCAAGAATTAATTTGGGTTTATTTTAGCCTGTACTCGTGACAAACAGGATGATCGGATTCTCTGAAATGTCAATACGGATTGGGGTCAGTTCAGTTCTGGTGTCACGCTCCAATAGTTTTCTAGGAATAACATTAATATTGATGAAATGCAATGAAAGTATTTATCAAATATAATTAAAAAACAACACATGGTCATCTAAGTACAGAAAGTTAAATACCTAAAGTCAGCGTGAGATTTGGTGATATTTATACAGGGTGCAGTTTCTGAATTATGTTTAAAACAATTTTTATAATATTTTTGGATTTCTATTTCTGTGGATTTTAGCATCGTACAATAACAACACTATTTTTAAATCTCGTAGAATTTACGTGCCCTCTTTGAAAGTGCATATTGTCGATTAAAATATGTTAATAGTGTTTCCAAGCTCGATCGTCGGCAATATTGGCTTTCAATTTAGTTTTGTGTTTCACTAACTATATATGCTTTAATAACCCTACTAACTATGTTTATCTACTAACAATGCATTATGATACCTATAATTTCTATTTTTGATATTTTTTGTGGTCCTTATTCCGGCAAACTTTCTGTTTGTTGTTTCCGCCTTTAAGTATAATGCGACTAGACAAATATATCCAATAGCCCCATCACATTCTTACAAAACTGATGTGACCATGCATGAGGAATACTATTCCACAAAGGTAGTAAAAAGTATACCTATTCATAAAAACTACTATCACCCACAAGTCTCATAAGAGTAAGAATCCTAAAACAATTACAACTATATTCAAATTTTTCAGTTTCTCCCTAATAACGTATTTCTGTGTCAAAAGATGAGACAAATTTGACACGGCATGCATGGATTGCAATCCTCCTCAAAAATAACTTACCAGACTGGATTTCAATTGCTTGATGGCAAAATTTTTCCTCTTTATCTAAGAGTACTTGCATCGTAGGCTAGACCATATGTTGTGGGCGGATTTCTAATTGAATTCAATCTTATAGTAGATCTAACGTTAGTTTTATGAAAGTTACCCGTCATTGATAAATAAAGAAATAAACAGTAGGTACATGTACTTACGGATCACCAAAAACTCAGTTGTTTACGACGAAAGTTTTGGAGTCTACCATCTCTTCTATTCTGGTCTTTTCGTTCTCATTTTGTCTAGTAATTTAAACGTCTATATAACGGAATAATATATTCAAAGAATACAATTTGTATATGTATCTTTCTTTCACATTCTAGCCTCCACCAATCCCCGGTATGCGTCCCCCGCTCGGCTCCCCCGGCGGACCAGTGCCTGCTCCCAAGTCGTCCATGGGATTCGTGATGCCGATCTACACGATCTGCATCATCGTCTTCTTCGTCTATACTCTTAGCAAGGTATTAACTGTTTTTATATGGTATTTTGATGGGGTTGTTGCGCTAATTTCAGAATTTTACTTGTGAAATGACGTCAGCAAGAAGTATAGAAGGAACATGATGTTTTGATCCCAAATTAAATTGGTATAAATGCAGGGGATGAGGATGATGTGTGTATCGCTAAGTTTTGTTTAATAGCAGTTTCTACAAGTACAGTTGAAGATCAGTAATATTTTATTACATTTGTTAATAGATCAGAGGTAATGTAGCTTAGAGTGATATCATTATATCACTTCAGAAAAAGTTAAAGAACTTTCAAGTTTTGTATCTATATTATCGATTCAATTCATGTTCACGATTGTCAATTTATTACTCTTTCCGTGGAACCTTTGAACCTATTTGCATTTCCAAAGTTTTACTGATCTATGTTGAAACATTTTGCAAAATTCTTCAGATCCTATTCAAACGTGGAGGCTCATCACCTTATGAGCCCATCACTCCAGACCCTCAGTTCAGACGACGAGTGTTCAGGGAAGACTCCAGAACTACACCAGATAAACTAGGTAAGTTCTCCATGTCTATTATCAATACTGGTTCCATTAGTGAATTGTTACGACATTATGGAGTCTGTCTCCTCACATTGGGACTTAAATAGCTTTCAACTAAAACAACCGTTTAAGAGCTACAGTGTCAAATTTATAACATCTCTTCAACATTTTGCGTTGGTAATTAAAACAAATTTTATAGCTTGAAGGTCCTTAAAGACCATTAAGAAGAAAACATCAATATTCGTCATATTAATGACAAATAAAGATGAATATGTATTAATAGCCGTATAAGTTCTTTTAAGGACAAGAATCTTTTAAGAAGATGATAACTCTGACTTAAGAATGTTTCCTTCACTTTGACGTTGTGTCAAGCACAGTTTATATTCTACAATCTATGCTCAGGTTTGCTGCAATCAGCCTATCATGTTAAGTAGTTATCACACTGCGTCTTAGCAACTAGCTGTATCTCGCGGTATCAATCATTTCATCAACCCGAATAAAATACAGCATTCATATGGAAATTATGTAATTTATCAACAGTTTACGAATTTTTCAAATCTATAGTTTTGGGCTCAAAAACGAAAAAATACCCTTTCTGACATAAGTTTAGATTAAGGTAGTTAGTTCCACTATGTGAAAGATTTCTAACCAAACACTCTTACGCATGCAGGACCCAAAGAGCGGGACACAAGTAAGTAACACATTCTCGTATATGTCTGTGTAAACAGGAAAATAGCTACAACGGTGGCAGTTAATTAGAAATGAAACAATAATATTTGCGACGGATTTGATAAAAATAGGCCTCGGTTTGATAACCGAATTTATACTCTAGCAAATTATTAGATAACGCAAAAAAATCAACGCTATAGATTTATGTGTAGTCTAGCACAAAAATACACGTAGTTGCAAAAAAATTGGCACAGAACACTTTACAATGTTATTCCAAAATTTTCTACACTCAAAAGATCTTCGTGTTCAATAAAAGAAATCACTTACGATAGTCGTTATGTAGTTTATGTTACAAACATGCTAATGGATTGGCATAACGAGTGGTTACGTAGATGTGCACACAGTAACTATAAATGATGTGCGTGGTACATTTGAAATGGACATCGGTTAGGGCGTGTTAACACCTAGTATAGTTTGTGAACGTCACGTATTGTTAACCAACTTTGTTATAGAATTTATTGTATTGTTATATTGTATACTATGTTTTATTTTTAAAAAGACTACATAAAATATAAGAACCAAAAAAATAATATGTCCCAAGAATTCTCAATTTTTGTATTTTGCCATTAAATCTGTGAGTATAATTTGGTCCCAAAATCCCTAAGAAAAGAAAGGACCAAAAATTCAACCTAAGCACCAAATTTTCAAACTCCGTATAAAAGGACGAATGACTCACAAACATGGCTCGATACTCAGGGGACGTGGAGTTGGAAGCGCTGAGGGCTCGGCTGGCGGAGACAGAGCGCGCGATGCAAAGGATCGTCAGCCAGCTGGCGCAGCGCGACGCGGTATTCTTGGCCTCCTGGTGGACTGGCCTTGGATGGGGACTGAGGCTGTTCGGTTTCATTTGAGATAATATTGATATACGAGAGTATTTAATTCTCTGATTTCGAAGACACAAATTGGCAATACATATAAGTACGAAAAAAAACCAGCTTTTATTGCTGGTACCTAATTTATTGTTCATATTAAAAACGATAAACTTAATACGAAACCCGGAGGCGATGATAGCAAATAACGTTATGCTTTTGTTAAAAAAATACCAACATGACGAAAAATTAATATATATTCTAAATTCTCAAATGAACTGAAACAGCAATCCCCGTCGGCCAGTTTACCATTTCAGCCAACTATCTTCGTTATAAACCGTATTATTTAGATGTGTACCTAGCAGCTTGCGGCATGGTGACGGTTGAGCCCTTTTCTAGTTGTTCGGGTTGTTATTATAACTTGCCAATACGACTGCGATGCATCTACGATTGTGGAATCTAATGTTCTAGACATATAGTGGATATTTCTATGTTTTAGATTATAGAGTGGATTTTTGGAGGTAGATTAACGATTTCGAGTTTGTTTTCCTGATAACATGTTTAAACGTCTTAAGGATCCCCCATAACATAGAATTGTGTGAGGTATTTGTCAATGGTTTTGTTATTTTAGTCTGATAATTCGAAGATCCCATGTGTAATTTGTGTCTCGTTAACTTTGTGTTTATTGTGAAAGAGAAATTGTACAAAAGTTGCTTAACATGAAAATATTAGGAAACAAAATGGCTGCAAACGATGCTTTTGACTTACGTAAGGAGACAAAACTATTCATAGCACTACCAAGAATAGTTTATTACTACCAGATTAACATCAAGTCAATAGGGATGCGGACAACTAGTCAAATTCAATACTTTTATAGAACTGTCAAAAACGGTTACTCTCTATGCAATTTGTATGAAAACACCACATATGACGTCACAGATTTTTCACATCAATCCGTATACTTATTTCAATTATATTATCAGTAAAGAAATAAAAACAGTTTTCGATTCAAAACGATAAATTAAACTGCCATGATTTTAAGCTTTACAAAATGAATATGATAAAGTATTTTATTTATGAACCAGTCCACATCCCAATTTTGATGGTCAATTTCTTCAACTATCCGAATTTAAAATCTGAGTTTAAGATATCTTGTGACCCAAAATTCACTTTATAAATCCATGCAGCCAAGTTTAATTCCCGAGATAGCGTTAAGTGCGACTTGGCCCACGTCCAACAGTGGGGAGCATGCCCAATCGTCTGATGCATCCCGTTTATTTTCGTCAGCGTCCTTCGTTGTTTGTTTTTATGTCTATTTTTACTGTATTTTCGTTTTTAATTTGGTTTTCCTGCTAAAATTATTTGGAATTCATTCATGAGTTATTGACGCGATGAAGAGAATCTTGTTCTCAATGAAGATATTTTAAATTAAATTGTATTTATAACGCAGTTGCTTATTGTATTTAAAAAGGTAACGTCAACGAATTAATTTTCTATTCAACATTATAAGGAGTAATCCATATTTTTTTGTATAAAATGTAGTTATCTAACTTTATTTATTGAATTGACTACTTTACGCGATTACTTTAGAGGCCTAGAAAAACTCCTACCTGGCCTTGAGATCATCTACCAAAGCAGAAGAAAACTGCCTAACAAAGGCTATGGTGAAGGTCATTTCACCAATTTCTACATAATACTCTACTTGTTCAATGTCAATATCTTAAACTAATGTTAATATTATCGGGCACAGTTGTTACCGCCATATCAGGGCTGGTAGCCGAGGTGCAGCAGCAGATGGAAGCGAGCTACGCGCAGAATCAGCAACGACAGGTCAATGCATGCTGCAATCCTACCCGACTTACTACAATAATGCATACGATATAGACTTTGAAATGTATAGACTCGACAATTGTTCATTATCAGCCTATATTATTGTCCCACTGCAGGGCACTTCTTCACACACGGAGAAGGAATGAGTGTTATTTACCACGCTTGCTCAAGGCGTATTGGCAATTGGCTTTTAAGTCCAGGTTTCCTCAAAGTGATTTCCTTCACCTCTTGATGTCCAAGTTAGACTTGGAAAGAACATCTAACCTGTTGACTAAGACTAAGATGTCCAAGACCTGGAATCGAACTCGTACTAGAGATGCAGGTGCTTTATCCACTAGGCCACCACGATTTAAAATTTTGAAATATTCTGTATATGGCCATTTTTTCGCGCAATTAAAGAACTGTTAGCTAATGTGGACCCCGAAATTTTTAAGTAAATAAAAGTTCTTTTAATTTGGGTCAGTTAATAGATTTTGAACAGCATTTTATTGCATAGTAAAGTAGGTACAAATCAAAAAGGTGCTTCACCATTTAGGCAGGCTATGAATACCATTGACGATATTAACAATGTGCCAATTTTGGCGCACATTACACAGATTCACATTCCTGGCGTCAGTATAGACTGAGCGTATTCATTTTAAATGTCTCCGACGCCTAAATTTTTGATGCATGTTATTTCTCATTTTGGTCGTGTGCGCAGATTTGAAGCCATCTCATTGGTTGAATCGAAGATGGTGTCAATTTAAATATCGAATAAAATAATATTTGAAATAATGGGCGTTCTATACATTTCATTGTTTATATTCGTTTGTTATCGTAGTAAGTGATCGTCTTTGCTCTCTGGTCCTAGTTTTCCGCGTAGATTAGACAATTTTGAAATTGTCTGGTCCAGCTATTTTTTCAATATTATTTCTAACCGCTACCTTATCCAGAATCCTGTCTTGCTGTAATTTTGTGTCGTTTTTATTTGTATTTGTTGTTTTTCTTTTGTTAATTTTCTGTTTTAGCATCGCATCAAAAAATCGCATCAATCAAATAAATAGTCATCTATAAATATTTTCATATCTTAGTCATAAAGTGATAACAATTGGAATATAAAGGTTTATTTTGTGTTTTTTCATTAACTACTATATAAAGCCTTGTTTTAAAAGCATTATCCAAATCATTTCGTTCATTTGTCGCATACGTCGCATAAATTATAAAGCTTTTGACATAGCGCGTAACGCCATCTTGCGACAGTATATCAAGACAATTATGTCGAACATTTGCATCATAGTTGATAAATTTGTTTAAAATCTTCAATAATCAAGAAGAGCCAGTTACACTAAATAGGTACACAACCTTTTAGAAAATGATTAACCAAAGGATCGACAAATATTTCAGTTTAATTAATAAAATGAATAACTTTTTTGAGTAACTAGCTAATGATATGAATTGAGACTTTAACATACCATTTCTGTAAAACTTACAAAAATTGCTAATTTCAACTAATAATGAATTTTCAAATGGTATTTGTTACACATACAATAAAACTTATCGTTATATAGTCTCGTGCCAAGTATTGCCATACATAAATTTGGCATACCTACTTAGTTCAATATAAATTGAAATGTTTACGGCAATACATTCAATATCTATTTCTAAATAACTAAATATCATTGTATTCTTCAGACATATATAATTTATTTTTGAGATTAAAAAAAAATCACTTGACACGACTAACACTTTTTATTGAACTTAACTTTAAATGTATTTCATTTAAATAACCATTTTTTTCAACGTTTCAATAATACTATTTAAAGTCTACAGTGTCTCAACTCTAAATTAATTCATTGCCTCTTATGACCCAAAAAGCAAATCATTAATAATTCCATACATTTTTTTATAAATTTTAGTTGCATTCTAATAATAAACGTTAGCATGTAATTTTATCATCTGTGTTTAGTTATATTGCCTTCACTGTCTGCCTGCACCTGTGAGCTACGCCCTTGTCTAACAAAATAATAAATCATTCTATTATTCAACAATTTAATAATAAACCTACGATAGGCCACGAATAAATTAATTAATAATATCAAATTGCACATAATAGGGGATCCTTTTTTGTTTTAGCTTTTTAGTTTGTTTTTTATATCGCTGAAATTTTTATGATTTATGATATTTCTTTCAAAGTCCTCATAGTCATCGATTTGCTTATTGTCTATCTTCATATGTATGTTTTTTATCTTTGTTCATGTTAATTACTCAACAAAAAATAACGCAAAAATTACTTTAGTTGATTTTAGGTGTTATAGTTTGGATATTTCTGCTGGCAATGTATAAGTTGTGTAGCAATTTAAATTTCAGCGGTATAATTATACCTAGATGCGTTTTGTGTTTGGTGTTGTAGGCGTTCAAATAAATAATTTACAGTTTAAATACTGTTTTTTCTTTTTATATTTTTTTCTGGATCTTTTTTTCAGTACTTACAATTAGCGGCTCTAATTTCCTTTTGTAAAATTAGGCATTTTATTTTCGGTTTGAGCGTGTTGTAGTTATGTTTCCTTGCTAGATGTTAAGCGTTTTTTAGCTTTAATACTAGGCAGCTAATTACCCGCTGAAAAATATGCAATCGACGCTTGCAATAGATAGAGCATGAACTCCCTGTAGACTAAAAAGACTGGTCGTGGACTCCGGAAGCGTAAAAGGACTTAAGAATAATAGTTTTATTCGTAATTTTTACAGGATGTGCAGGATAACCACGCTCGCCCATACACGAATGGTACAATCTTACATAACAGTGGCCCGGTGCATATAGTCGCTAGTGAGTACCGCGAGCTGTCAAAAGAGAGCTTAGAAACTCAGGAGGCGAAGGAAGCAAGTCCAGCTCCCGAGGAACCAACAAAACCTGAGACGACCCCAGAAGATAAACAACCCGCAGAATTAGAGTTAGAAAAGAAAGATTCAACTCTAGAAGAAGAGAAGCCTGAGGAACCCCAGAAATCTGATGTTAAAGAACCAGTTGAAGAAACTCCAATCGAGGAACCAGTTCCAGAAAATAAAGCTTCCAAACAAATAGAACCCACTCCTGAACCGAAAGAATCTACACCCGAGAAAGAGGATGCTAAACCACTTGACACCCAAGAAGGGGACGAAGAAGAATACGAGGAAGAAGAGGTGGAAGTTGAAGAAGAGAGTCCAGAAAGAGAAGTGAGAAAGGAACTGGAGAATGACACTGATAAATTGATTAAGCTAGCTGATAACGTGAAAGTCGAGAAGAATGGAGATTTGAGACATACAGAGGAGTTCTTAAATGAAGAAGCGAAAGCTTTAGCGGAACAAAAGCAGTCGACACCTGAACTTCTAGAAGAGGCTATTAAAGATGATGATGATCAGGAAAATGCAAGCGTCAAAGTGAGTATTCATATTTTTCAATCTTAGTGTTATAGTGTTTAGCGACGTCGTTCTGGCGATTTTTGGAGTAGGCCTATGAACAGCTGTGGATGTCTTTCCAGTAATATCCTGGAGATAATACTAAGCGGATTGAATTAGTCCACTATTTTCTCATATCCAATAGCTGAAGTAGCAATAACGTTTTTAAAGAATGCTATAATAAGCTGGAATAAAATAGAGTAAATAAATAAAATAAGTAAATGGGATATACATATAATCCCGCTATTGACGCAGTAGATGGATTTGTTATAAATGTGACAAAACCTCCTCATTATAAAACGTGGTTTTGAAAAGTACCTGGTTTAGTGCTAGGTTTGGACTTGAGTCAGACTTTTACCCCCTTATTATAAAGCGTGGTTTTTGAAAAGTACCATTAATTGACCATTATCTTTTCAAGATTCTCCGGCACATAAATGGAATCTCTTGAATATTGGCCACTAAAAAACTTAAATATGATATATGATTTTCTATACTGAAATAGTTATAGCAAGAAGAAATAGGTTTTTTCATCCCCAGTCGCCATACTTAAAGCTTTTGACTAACATTTATGTTCATACGTGGTGTGGAGGTGTAAGTCCAGTATGGGATTTTTATGTTGCACATGTACATGTCGCACATTGAATGCACTTTTTGTGCTGCAATTGAGCATTTTAGTTTACATTTTAAAGGAGACTGGGCGAATTTGGGTTATACAGGTATTGTGCGAGTCTGGATGCCAGAATACCGATGTAAATTATTTTATTCAATACCAAAGTACACCACGGGGATAAAAAAATAAAACAGTAATTATAGGAGCATACTACACCCGTCTATGACAAAATTATTGTTGGCCACGGATAGCCCAGGAGCGCCCATTCTCATTTGTGTTAATACTTTGATAACTTCGAGATACGTAGAAAATTTATTAGTGACAATAAATTAAAATACCAATGTTCCCTAGAAAATATTTAGAGAAGATTCTAGTTTCATATATACTTTACACCTAATTTCCTAAATGAAAAAGGTTCTATAGGTGATGCAAAAATTGTAACTGGCCACTCTACTGTCGATATTTAGAAATTATGTAAGAACGACTCTGATTGCATCGACTCTGCAATATACGTTCTAATATTTTGTTACGTTTTCTTTATTATAACGAAAATTATTTCAAAGCGATAAACTGTTAACCTTTACACGTCGTTATTATGAGATCACACCTATACCTTAAAATGTTCTACGTACCTCGGAACCTCACTAGAGCACATGACGTAGGTAGTAGGCATGGAGGTGCGCGCGCACGCGGCGGACGGCGGCGCCGCCGACTCGCACGTGCCGCACCCGCACTCGCACGTGCCCAGCTCGCACTCGCACGTGCCCGGCTCGCACTCGCACGCGGCCGGCTCGCACGAGCCGCACCGAGCGGTGAGAGCGCATGTTACCGTGCATATCGTGCAGACTGTCTATGAGTAGAGGTGGACTTTCTTTCGGTTTATGGTCATGATTATTGGGATACCAGCATAAAAAAATGGTAATTTAAAGTAGAATCGACGGACAGTTGTTCGATATACTCGTATCCATAAGTACAGACGCCGGCGAATCAAGCTACTACACTTTGTCAAATTTCCTTAATAGATTTTCAACCTTACCGTTGAAGCACATGGAAAATTGATTTGGTAAATTATTCTAATACGGTTGTACGGCATTTATGTTCCCCAAAAGGAGCCAAGATTCAGGATTGATTGTCCATTTTTTTTAATTAGCCAAAAGAAACTCCACCTCTGCTCAATAGTTTTTAGTACAATAATAATTAATTGTTGATAACTTCTTCTCTTTCATTATAATTTTTTTTTTATTATATTTTTATTCTTCATAATTATTGCATTATTTTATATAATTAACTTTCTGTAGTTAGTGTATTGTAGAAATATTTGTTGCTTGACATTCCAACGCTTAGTATCTATTATTTAGCTCAATTGTTTGCTCAAAAATAATATTGTTATGATAATAACAGTAATACTATAACCGTTGTGTGTACATCGTCTTAAAATCAAACGTACGTAGATGCCAGCACATCAACCTACCTCAATCTGTCAAATTTCTTTAATAGATTTTCAACCTTATCACAATACTTGAAGGTTAATATTTGATTGGTAAAATTTGACATTTAAACATTGAATAGTATTTTAAAGTCTCTACATTGTGAAAGCTATAAGGAATCATTCTATAATATTTGGTTTTTAATTTTAATATATATATAAATTCAATAATAATAAATTCGGAATACTTTTCAATTTAAAAAAAACTTGATGTTGTACACACAACAGTAATATACTAAAGTAGCTAAAAGTTATAGCATAGAATAAAACTGCTTGCATTTCTTTTAATATTTTGTTAATTTTAATAGTTACATAAAATAAATATTTCAATTTTTTAAATAAGCAGTTTTATTTTAACTTCTTTTTTGCTAAAACCTTACACATTTGTTATTAATACCCACCCACATTATACATAATACACACTAAGACATAGAAACAGTAGCAAAAAATCACATTCAGCACCTACACATCTTCAAATAAAATTTAATAGAAGAAAGACAGAGCCTAAATGGATGCATTTTAATATCAATTTAAATTGGGGAGTTTTCCATCTTCATTTTTATTATGACTGAAAATATATCGACTAGTTATTTAAGTCACAGTTATCCGTATATAATAATATTGTATCGTCACATTATTTATAGTAGCATTTGTTGCTTAAATACAGTCCACAAACTGTATTTCAGTAAGAGGATCTGACCAATACAAGTTAACCGGTATTCAATACCTTCTTGGCGAGGAGTAGAGGATTAATGTTTGTTGTAGATAGACACTCAGACACAGTTGGACCGTGCTAAACTCAACTACGCCATGATACAACGACAACATTTTTGTAGTCAATAAAAAAATGTTTGTTCTATAGGTTATGCAATGTCAGCTCTTCTAAAATTAATTTTGATGATTTTGTGATGGTGTTGTGCTACTTCTTCCCAGAGTAAAAAAAAAGAGAAGCAAGGGGAAGAAGGAGTTATAGGAACTTTGACCTTCAAAAAAGACACGGTTTTTAATGTTACCTGAAAGAAAAAAAGCGACATAGTCATCAGTTGTTTCCAGGATAAAAATACTGCTAAAACATCTCTGGAGTCATATCGATCCACAAGCTAAATAAAATCATTAAGTATAGTTGATTCTGCTGTTGTATCAGGGTAGACGTACATACAGTACTATGAGATCTGTCCCACACACACATGAACAGTTATAAGCCAGTTCCCATGCACACCAGTTGACAAACATTCGACGTCCGCAGCACGAGGCAGAGCAGGTGCAGTCGATATACCTGGAGACGGAGATCCCGCAGCAGTCGCGCGTGCTGGTGGCCGACTTCGCGGAGAACACGGCCGCCCGCCCCGCGCCCACCAAGCACTCGCCGGTACACTTCACACTTCTTACTTGTTCCCCCACCTCATGGTAGCTAATTTCGCGCGGGAGACTCACACCCCTCGCTCGCTCACCTGTACCACCCACTGATGCCGGAAAGAGGTGTCAGCGCAGCGACTTACTCTACGAGTATACTACTATAGTACAATATAGCAAAGATAACATCCTACATTTAGCTAGTTATTATTTAGTTATTGTAACTACAATTAAGAGAGTAGCCGTCCATGGAGATAAAAACGATAAATTAGGTAAATAAATAGAAAAAAAAATATTACCTAAACGTGACCACAACTGGGACACAGAGACCTCCAGAAGGAACAAGGTGGGTTTTTGTTAGTAAAACTCTTGACACTCCAGTTGCACCCACAGGGATCATTTGGGGATTTCTCACTTAAAGAAAAGGGTGCGAGAGAACAGATGACGGCTCCAGATATCATTAATCACACATGCTTATGATATTACTGGAAATCATATTTCGACTAAACCGCAAAACATAGCACATAGACGAATTTTCTTCTGCATTTAGTCAATTCAAAGAATGACAACTTGACATCATAATTCTGTTGTTTATTTCCCCCAGATGGTGGTTAGCGGCAAGATGACGCTGTCGCTGATACAGGACGCGCCCCGGGACACACCTGAGAGAGACATGGGTCTGTTCTTTATTTTAAATACTCCACACTACAATAGCCCTTTTTTGAATAGCAAGTAAACAGACAGTATCAGCAATGTACTGCCAATATAATATTTTTGTTACTTAAATATGATTTCAGAATCGACAATGGACGACTTCACCACGGCTAGCGCTCTCACACAGAATGCCGAGGTAAGGCAATTATTTCTAGGTGTTCGCATAACGCATATCCATTCACTGAATTTAAATTCAATCATTTTCCTTCGTTTCCCTGTATCTTTGGAGATGGTTCTTAAATTGTGACCTCATCATCAGCCCAGCGAGTCCAGTTTCAATCTAACTGGATGCGGTTGAGTATCAGTGTTTTACTTGGAGCGTAGCCTTATGATCGATTGACCCCACGAGTTATTAGTTTTTTACCCAATGTGACAAAAATGTCCTGAGAGAACCAGTTAGTCAAAATCGCATATTTTCACCATATTTTACAGAAAGAAGATGAATCAGATGAGGAAATCGAAGAGGAGATTGAGGTTGAAGAAATCGAGGAAGAAGTCGAAGAAATTGAGGAAGAAGAAGAAGAAGTACCCGACCAGAAGGAGCAGAAGGAGAAGGGAAACAAGACAGAGTGAAGTACTGATAGATTTATATACTCCTGTACAGTTATGTTTTGTGACTATGTGTTAAGGATTTGGATGTCTGGCGATGCAATTTGTACTTAATGCTAGTGAGTTAAAGTCTATTATAGTGGTTAGGAGATGAGGTTAAACAATTCTCGATTTTTTTTTGTCAAATTCTGCAAGTGCAGGTACAACCTTCTTAGTATTTTTGGGGATAAATGTCAATTTGTTGGCAACACTATTCTTCGTCCAAAATCACGTGTCTTGCCATAAAAAATAATTCTCCACTATAAAGCTTATCCATAATCGAAGATGATGTGGTTTCTTGAATATTCTGTCCAGATCATAGCAGGGTAAGGTTTGTTACGACACAAAAACACAAAACATAACACTAAAAATAACTATTTGTTTATGTTAAGCGATTAATTGTGTATTTATTTTGTCTATGCTTCTCTTCCTAGTCTATTTGTTGTTGAAGGTGTATATTTCATTCTATTTGACGTTGAGTTTTGCTTTCGACGGTTTTTTAAATATTGTTATCTAAGTGGGATAATTTTTGTAATGTATTTAGATATTTTTGGGTGTCCATTTTATTTCCATAATATAAAATTAAATTGAATTTACAATGAATTATAAACCCTATTTACTTAGTCAAAGAAAGGACTACCCCTTTTAATATTGAACAAATAAAGTTTAGTGAATAAATAATGGCACTCACATCTAAATACATTAACAATGTTACATATTAATATACGAATTTATTGTATGAAGTGTTCAATGATTTGTGCCAAATATTACTTCGGGCTTCTTAGCGTATTCAGCCATTTATTTGGCGTTTTTATACGATACTTTCATTACTTCTCAGTCTGAATTAGCCAAATTTTATTAATACCTATAGGTAATCAAATATCTTGCGTATTGAATGTCTCTGTTTAATCTTAGCGGATTACACAGCCAAAGCAAAAAAACTGCACTCATACAAAAAAAAAAAACGGGACATAAAGAATACCTTTTTATCAACCGTAGCATAATCATAAGTATATTAGTATTTTAATTTGGATCTTTCTAGTATTTGATTGTGACCGTTAGTATATTGTATACTCTTTGGTGACCGTATAAGGTCAACAATTTGTTAGGGTGATAATTATGTCAAAATTTTAAATTGAAGCTCAATATACTGTGCAGTTTTTTTGCCAGTAAGTATATACTAATAGGGACGTCCCAAATTATCTTGTCTCCTATGAATTGGGTGTTTAGTATAATAGAATAAATATTAATTAAATTAATGAAATTTTTGCACCTGCGTGAACCTATAATGATAGTCATAGGTATGCATTTAAGGATATCGTGAGTTTCCTTTTATTTTTCTATCAAATTTTATTTTTGTTATATGTATTGAAACAGGGGGAAATAATGTTATTTGCTTATTATTTAGTGTGTTACTTTTTACAGATAATTTCTACAGGAATAATTTTCAAAATTTGAAAAGTTAGTTAAATTGCACTTCAGTGTACCATATTGATGAACAAGTATAAAACAACTAATTTCAGTATTAAATAACGAAGAATACGTAATAATTTAACATTTACTGTAGCATTTTGTTATGTTATGCTTAATTGATCTGTTTTTTAGTTGTAAGCAAGGATGTGGCTGAAGGAAAATAATTTGCAAAAAGGTTGTTATAAACAACCCAATGAATTGATTGATTTGTGTCACTCCTTTTGGTTACAGTCTTGGTTGTAAGAAAATAAAAATGACTCAATTATTTTGTGTTTTATTCTATTAGACAACTCCTGCTGTTTTACCTGCATCCCAAGTGATCTTAGACAAATGTAAATTGTGTTATTGTGATGCATAAGTTATGTTACTGCCTAGTTTTATCAAAATCTGTTTAGCTGGTAAAATGTGAACATAAAACGATACGAATTGTGGTATGACAGTAGCAAAAAAGGGATTTATTACATAAGAGAGAGAGAATTAAGAGTTAGCTATAAAAATTAAGAGACATTATGTAACAGGACAACAACAAGGTGTGGTTTCTTGCTAGTACATAATAATTTATTTCACGAAAACAGTATTTACATTGTGCCTATGACTATGAACATATATAGGCTTGCTGAAGTAAAGAATATAAGGTACTCTGACTCCTAAACTATGTGAATGCCTGTACCTTAACAGTCAGTAGTAAATCCATTTATGGTACAAATCTGATATCCTGCAGTTATATTTGTGAGTGATAATGCATGTCTTTAATTTTGAGGCTCTGTGGTCCTAATATTACTAAAATGATATCCTTGTTATAAAAAGTGATAGATTAATTTTATATTGATTGTATCAATTGAGTGTAGTAAAAAAATAAACCATACTTATGAGACCTGATTTATTGTTACACTTAAAGAATTAAATAACATAATGGTTGATCTTATTTACATTCTACTAAATCCTGTTGTGGACTTCGTAACTGGTGGTTATTTAGTTGGAACCTGGAAAAAGGAAATTTATATTAATTAAAATGTACATGTTGGGAATAGAATACAGTTTTAAAACTGTTTTTAGAAGATTTAAATCATGTTATTCCCATTATGGTTATTTTATAGGCCAGCCATGCATGAATTTGGGTAGAGACAAACTAATATTTATCTATTTTTAAATCTTAATATTTTAGAAAAAAGCATCACACATTTTACTATTTCAAACTAATGAACATTCTTAGTATTTAAAGAAGATAAATAATTAATATTGGGCTTAATCTATTGTGAACCATTTTTGTACAAAGACAAATATTTTTTTGCTGTCTGTGTGAACAAGAATATCAATGTGTTATTCTGCTTTGTTTTGTTCTTATTAGCTAAGACGAATATATGAATGGTAAAGTCTTCAAAATTACCTGTGGTCCAGTTCTTCAGCTCTTCGATATCTTTGACCATAGTCCAGTCACGTTTTCCTGATACAATTGACTTGGGTGCTTGGATAATGTCTGGGAAGAATATCCAGCCCTCCTCGACTGAGGTCTTCTTGACGATGCCAGCGACACCCAGGACTACTGCAGCCGGGACCGCAATAATGGGTGCTCTCTGCCAGGCGGCTAAAATACTGCCAGCGACTGCACCACCAAGGAAATAGTTCACCTTATCGTCCTTTCCTCTAATATTTTGCACTGCGTTAGCGGTCACTGTGAATCCCGCAGCCATGCCCACCAAAGGGCCTACAAACCATGCGAACCTTCCTACTGTGCTTGCAAAACCTTTGGGGTGAGAATACATTAGGACATCCAGTGTACCGGCAGCCAAACCAGCGAGCGCAGCATATTTGGACGCCGCGAACGTCTTCATAAAGATGTCCTGCCCATCGGGGGTGTCATAGTATTTATACTTTAATAGCTGGCTCATTGTGGTACTTTATATTCTTTTGCAAAATAGTTACACAACACAGCGCGTGAACTCCTGAACTGTCAAAATGTCAATGTCAAATTTTAGAAAGACATTTCTTGGCGAACATTTTTTATAAAAATGTTTATTTTGGATCATTAGGTATTGCTGAGGTGTAGTTACAACAAAATAAGTGAATTTAATCTGGTCCGTAACAAAAACGTGATAAAGTTTTATGTAATTTCATAGGGGGTTTTTTGATTTTCCACAAGATTGTTTTACAAACAAAGCATTTTTGAACTTTATTTTTATTATTTATCTTATTGTTATTTTATAATACTGAGCATTTATTGTAAGAATTATATTTTCCGTTTCAACTGTTTTTATAATAAACAATGGGTACCATAATTAACTCGTACATATAATATTATGAACGCATCTAATGCGATAATTCTTGCCGATCCGACATTCCGTCATTAGTGTCAAAAGTATCAAAAATGGCGGCGGACGGTGACGAAGTGATTAGTGATCAGGAAAAAGTTAGAATCGTTTCAGATTTCATATTACATTCGCCCCCCGGAGAATTTAATGAAGTGTTTAACGATGTAAGGGTTCTATTAAATAATGACACCCTTCTAAAAGAAGGCGCGAGTGGAGCGTTCGCGCAATACAATAAGGATCAACTAACGCCCGTGCGCCTCGAAGGCTCGGAACTCCACACGCTCATAACCGACCACAATGAGCTCGGCGGCGGGAGATTCTTCGACCCCCGCTCTAAACGTTCCTTTAAGTTTGACCACTTGCGTAAAGAAGCGTCAGAGTATGAACCCTACGAGCCTGACCGAGTGGCGGAGCCCTGGCGGGCGGCACTCGACGAGGAGCTGACGGCGTACGTGGCCGCGCACTTCAAACACGGCGCGAGCCTAGTAGTAGGCCGCACGCTCGACACAGGTGCTGTACAACTCGTAGCCTGTATCGAGGACCACCAGTTCCAGCCGAAGAACTACTGGAATGGGCGATGGCGCTCAGTGTGGTCGCTGACGGTGGGTGCCGGTGCGGCCGAGCTCCGCGGAATGCTGCGAGTGCAAGTGCATTACTACGAGGACGGCAACGTGCAGCTGGTGAGCTCAAAGGAGGTGCGCGCGCCCGTGACGGCGACCGGCGAGGCAGCCACGGCCAAGGAGTTCGAGCGGCTGGTGCGTGACGCGGAGAACGCGTACCAGACCGCCATCTCCGACAACTACAAGACCATGAGTGATACCACGTTCAAGGCGTTGCGGCGACAGCTGCCGGTGATGCGCACTAAGGTGGACTGGGCGCGGCTCGTCTCTTACACGATCGGTAAGGAGCTCAAGAGCCAATGATGTCCCGCCGCTGCGCTCTGAGCCGCAGCGGCCGCTCCACGCCTGTACATATTCGCGTAAGAGTAAATCTTGTTCAAATGTTTACGGGCGCCGGGGTGTCGTCGCGGCGGGCCCTGGCGCGTATTTATCTATGAATATATAGAGAAATCGCTATCTTAACTGTTAAATTTTATTGCATTTTGTTACACTCAGTACGGAATAATTATTGAATAGCGAAGTGTCTGAATGCGGCTTATTTTTGGACAGTACACTCTCATATGTCACGGGAGGTTGATCAACGAGTTTGTGTCCATTTTTGTTGCTAGCAAGAGATTATACGGAATTAAGTTGTACTTAGGTGTGGGCAAAGTTTACACCCGACTAGATCTGTAGAACTTGACTGGACGTCACACTTGATCCATTAACTTATTTGCTCTTCAGGGATGATTGGTTGTTGTGTAAGCAATATGATGACTGTTCATTCATTGATTTAGCTTTTTGTGATTATTGAAAAGACGCATGTCAATTACAATAAGATTTAAATATTAAATTACCATAATACCTAGTTATGGATGTTAATACTAAACTTGTGCATGTATTTAAAACATTTAATCCATCCACGTCTCCATTTGTTGTATACTCAGTATTATTTCTGATATTGCTTGCATAACAGAGTATTATATGACAATTGTTCAGGAAAGGTACATAGAAGGTCTCCAATGGTGCATTTAATTGTAGTTTATTTAACAAATTGTCCACGTAGCTTTAAAGCAGCGTCTATGAGCGTAGAGCACAAGATATTCAATATTTTTCAATTTACAATAAATAAAAATTGGAGTGTTGCTCAAACGGTAACTAATGCAGTGAAAAAGAAAATTAGAGAAATTATTGTCCATATTATGGCTTTGAGAGTGCGAATGATGCGTAACTTTTTTTTTATATAATGTGTAATAATTGTAACGCCAATAAGGATTATTTTGTAATTATTATAATTATTTTAATAAAGAACGTACATTAAAAATCCAAGATAATGTATGATTGGATTCATTTCAATAAAAATATATATTAAAATGTTGCTAACATCTGTTTCCTTTTTATTTATTTTTCTATCTAAGTTAAAGGCAGGTAAATATTAAGTATATTTGGTGATATCACACGTGATATCGGCGAGTGATAAAGCCGTGAGTCACTGTTTTATTGGGATCGCCGGTGACGGTGTGGCGTTGCGCCAACATGCATGCATTCACTAATTTTACCACACTCGTTTCCATACGTTCTCTGGTGACCCTGTTTTGATTTAGCGAGTGTCGTAATGATGAGTAGCGAGTATAGTTAACTGCGGTAACGATGTAATAATGAACTTTTATGATGACTGTTACCATAACATAACAATTAGTCATTCTTTTTTTGTTATCCGTATGGTACTATACTACATCATACGGTAACTGTGGTAGCTAGTTTCCTTTTACACGAAGCTCTTCACGCGTGTTGTTTGCTCATAAAACCTCATGCTCAGGGATAACTTTCTATTAGAGAAAACATTTTGAAATTTATTTCAACGCTGCTACGGAGTCTTGAACAAATCTGTTTAGGTAGGTCAAAGTCAACGATCTACTCTTACGAGTTCACAGCTGTTAAATTAATCATAACCATTTATATCGTAGGAAAGCTTGAGTTATTTTCGTTCGTATTCAAAAGTTACAAAGTTTTTTTGTCAGTGTAATGGGACTTGTTATGTGCCGACTGCTGTTTATTCGACTCCTGGCTGCCGGAAGCAGCGAGATAATTTTGTATATAGGCCGTGGTTATCTACTAACAGTTGGTAGCTATTTGTCACGAGTTCCAGCAAGTATTTCGATCTAATGAACGAATTACATTGAGTACCTGCCTTTTTATTACATTTTCTTGAAATTAATTGAAAATGGTGAATGAACTTAAGGTCTACCGATAAGTTCATCGTAATCGGTCGAGCTATTTAACACTGAAAGCGACTCAACTCTATTTATTTTCGCACTTTGATTGTTTTTAATTGACCTGTTAAAGCTCTTTGTGAAAGCCCTTTGGCTTTTGCAGCAATAGCCCCGCAACAACAGGTCAGTTTAGCAGGAGAATAGCTTTGGCATTCTAAGCTTTCTACTTATGTTTTGCCAATTTGCCAAAAGAAAATCCAAATGCACCAGTAGTTCCTGAGATTAGCGCGTTAAAACATACATAAACTAACGCACGTAAATAAAATAATTCTTACATCTATTCTGCTAGATTTGGAATTCTACGCTAGCGTAAGTGCGTGCTTGCAAAGTTCTAACTTTACGTCTATTATTGCGATCAACGGTACACTTAACTTGCCTTTTGTACGTAGCGCGCATAATTGCACAGAACGCACACTTATGTTCGTACCTACGTTCCACTAAGCTTCTCTAGACTTCAATATCTAATTGAAGAGTAAAGGAAATTAGTTAAGACTACTTAATAGTAAATAAAATAAAAAAAGCCCTTTATTTCTACTACTTAAACATGCAGTGGTATTTCACTTTAAAATAATTATTACAATTACAATTTATAATGTTTGTTTACCTTTTGAGTATTCTAAGTTTATACATATATATGTATAAACTAATTTCTAATAGTAAGTAGGTAGGTCTTAAATCAGTGGGTGCCAATAGCAGGTAGTATAACAACGGTTGTGGTGTCAAGCATAGTATGGGTCTCTTGGGCTTACTCTATTAATACCATAAAGCATGGCTTTAGGACATCGATTTGGAGCAAATTGACTGGATTCATTTTAAGAGATCACGGAAGGGATGACTAAATTCAGGAGGAAGGAATTTTCCTTCTTCTATATAAAAGTGTATACAATATATACATTTTTACCAAGGTAAAACGTAAAATCCTGGTAAGTAACATATTTCACATACAATTACATAAAACGTAATGCGATCCTAATTAGTTTTAGTCGTCAGTTTGCCACTGAAACTCGGGGACACTGATAATATAATATTGTCTAGCTAAAATTCTCGCTGGAAAAGCGAGTAGGTATTAAATTCCTTAGGACAGCGACCTTTATATTGGTCTAGCTTTTAGTCTACCGTATTATCATAATGACAACACTAACCTTAAAATTCAGAACGGGGGTATTACGCGTCTCGAGCATAAAGGGCAGCTTGCAATATTTAGTTAGGTACGTTTATCAGAGTGGCAGATAATCTTATAGGTGGGGTCTCCGATTATTTAACACTTTTGATAACGTGTAGGTAGGTGTTTAGTCAAACGAATCCATTAATCTGAAATTCATACAACCGGTCTCCATTTATAACTTATACTAGCGACCCGCCCCGGCTTCGCACGGGTGCAATGCTGATACTAAATACACTACAGAAAAACTGTGAACGTGAACCTCAAAAATAACAGTACTTCTCTACTATTTAATGGATGTTATTATACATATAAACCTTCCTCTTGAATCAGTCTATCAATTAAAAAAAACCGCATCAAAATCCGTTGCGTAGTTTCAAAGATTTAAGCATACATAGGGACAGAGAAAGCGACTTTGTTTTATACTATGTAGTGATTACACTACATGTTTTGAATTACTGTTATGCCCTGGTCTCGGCCAAATTAGCGCGAGTTGTTGACAGGAAGTAGGGGTCCTGGGGTACTCGGATAGGTGGCTTTAGTGATTGATATCACTCCCGGTTGATTGTCGATTGCATGTCAACGACACGCAGTCTTTACTCAGACTCAGATGGACTGTCAGTGGTGAATGAACATCATTAAAATTTTTGTTTAAAACCTGTATCCTTATTTCTGCCTTTATTTATACATGTAATCCAAGGAGATGGTGTAAGGTGGACGTATTCCTTCTAGGCTACTCTTTAAAGGTTTCAAAATACTGTAGAACTTGACATGACTCCGTAGTTATAACCAACAAACTGTTACAGACAGATCTCAATTTCATTTCGAACCTGTCCGGTATCAAACTGATCAAAGTTCTAAAGTTCCAACTTAATTGAGTTAAGAGCCAATCGTTGCAAGTCTTAATCTAGTTTAAGACCCGTCAAGATCCTAACATTCTGCAGAGCAGATAGTGGATATTGGTACTTCGAAGTAGTTTCGACATACAGAGCTATTATATTCGACTTTAGGCAGTATATAGCTGTCAGATAGGCATGTAGGTACTGCAGAGATGTAACCTCTTTACATCTCAACATTATACTTTGGGTCTGGTCGGAACGTCAATTAAATATGGAATCTTTTAAAAAGTAAGTAGTTAGATTTTAGATTGACAGTTAGTTGTTACGTAGTATATTGTATACTCTTTGGTTAGTTGCCCGTCAGCCCCTAAATACAAGTTGAAGATAAAATATTAATCTTTTAATTTGCCTAATATCCTGATAACATTACCTGGACTAGAGGCCTGCATCTTCTCACATACAATACAAAGATAGGGTTTCACAACACATCAAGCAACTACAATCATCAAATTTTCTTAATAGATTTTCAACTTTATCGCCGAAGATTATGGTTCTAAGTTGATTGGAAAATTTTGCCACTTTTAGGTGGCTTGATGTGCTGGCGTCTGTACATTATTTTTAGTATAATTAAGTTAGTCTGATAAGCCATAAGCTAGCTTAGTCGCTAGTCAGGTGAAGTAACTTGACCTTTTTAAGACATCAATTATTTAAACGGCGTACCTTTGGCGATTTGTTGTTATTACAGCCAGGATACCTACCTACATTCTAAAATCTGTTTTTCTTTCTGTTACTTATTATACTTAGTTCCCGATCTTCGGTCCCTGAAGATGGAAGATGGACCCCGGAAGCGCTGGCGAGACGATGCAGCGATGTTTCGACAGTTTCCTCGCTGATTGGCCGCAAGCTTCAGACGGAGTTAGATGGAAGACTTTGGGGGAGGCCGTTGCCCAGCAGTGGGAAAATATAGGCTAAGAAAAAAATTAAGTATACTACATAACTATTCAAAGTGCGAAATTAGATAATTTTATGATAGCAACAGATGAAAAAATCGGCATTTTTGAGATAAGAGATATTTAGATATTAGTTTCAAGTAGCTGTCAGATTGGTGGATGATACTGATAATAAATGTTCAGTATCGGGCAATCGGTGGGTTGTCCAGATTGATAACTTGCACAAAATATAAGTAAGTAAACTGTAACAAGATAGGAACAAAATTCTCATTAATAACTAGTTCTGGTCGGAACATTAATCTATATTAGCTATATCTGTTATTTAAAATTAAATTGTACTGTTTAAATTATTAAAATGTATTGTACGGACGACGCCAGCATGTCAGCCGCGGGCAGAAGCTAGTCATATACGTATATAGGGTGTAACATATTAAGTAATTGTAACTTTACTGTAACTTTTGTATGCCCACAGGCACAATGTAGCGAACTTCCTACAACTCAACACCTTTTGTATTGTATGTACACCTGCATTGACGTATAAAAAGATCCATTTGATTTGATTTGAAACAAAACTAGTGCACCATATTTTTACATGTCATCTAAAACATGGTAAGGATCATGTTTACCACGTCATGAAAACAACATATTTTATTAAACTTATCATGACAGTCGTCAAATTGTACGCATAACGCCGGTCTCTATGAAGGCGCTCGATCGTTGACCACTAGGACATTCCACTTTTTTGTGGTAAACATGATCCTTAGCATGTACTAAATGACCTGTAAAAATATGGTATACTAGTTTTGTTACATCCTATATACACAAACATGATCGAAATATTTTAATTACCATAATGACGTACGATTAAAGCACGCATGCTGCATTATACAGGCCGCGTCTCGATGACGTCACCATTCACGGAATGACGTAACAGGTGACCTCTATAGGCCTTGCTACCCTTAAAGAAGCTGTCGAGTGAACAGCTCTCCAGCAGAGATGAGATCACTCTATCTGAGTAGCTTGTGCCATTTTAATTAGCGGCCTCAGCTTTCGCATCTATAATCATAGTTAGGACTTCTAATTACCTTATAGGAACTTCATTTGTTTTTGGTGCTGGTGACGAGGTTTGTATTGTATTGCGTCAGGAACGAAGTATTTTGTTTCGATAATACGCTTAGCGGAGGCATCACAAAAGAAATGACCTATCGTGTACTGCAAAGTAGTCTTAAGTTACCTTAATTTTGGACACTTTTTACAACAAAAGGTTCAAACCAGATCTCTTACAATAATGTTAGACAACTACACATTTATGTAGGTAGGTATATTTTAGCGAGAAATAAATATGTCATGTATTAGATAAATGCCAAGAAGAAGGGAATTCCCCGGAAAAAATGCGCGATGTCTTCTTGGTTCGCGTCTAAATAAAATTGCTAAAAAATTTGGTATAATCTATCCCGTGGCGTGTTTTAGCAACATGAAATGAGCCTCATATCGTATTTATCGTGAAGTATTATAGGTATAAATAACGTGGCTATATAAGCAACGTGGTGTAACAACACGCTAATGGGTCGCAGCCCCAGTAGACCTTCATCTTTTTATAGGAACGTAAATGTCGCCAAGGCCTTTCTAAAAACGAGATTATTACGCTTATTTTTCCTTTAAGGTTTAGGCAGAGGTTTCTTATTAAAGATATAAGATGTTGATAAACATACTTATATACCTTTCTTTTGTAAATAAACCTATGTTCATGATGATTTACGCGCGAATCGAACCCGCGACCTCTATCGTGGCAGACAGATTCACTACCCACTACGCGTTATTTGACAGTTTCGGGTAGCTTGATGTGCTGGCGTCTGTACCTGCGTTGCTCGGTAACCGAACTCATTACTTCTTATTTGTAAAGAAGTTGATCTTTCATAGACAGAAGTCTTGCCATAAAGATCTTCCTCTCGTCTTTTTGTCAACAATATGAAATAACTTTTGATAACACACTCGTATATACGAGTAGAAGAGGAAACAGTCGTTCCGATAGCTATGGTATAAAAGGTATAAAATCACAATGGAATTCCTTCCTTAAGGAAAATAATACACAGATCTCACATTCATATAGTTTATTCACAGCCTAAAATTATATGACAGACTACATCACTAAGGAACAATAAATAATTACTTACAATTTATTTTTGATATTCAATTCTTAATGAAAAATCTTTTGCCAGTTTACCACCACGCATTGAGCGAGCGCGGTGATTGACGCTCAATCCTTCTCCGTATGAGAGGAGGCCTGTGCCCAACAGTGGGACGATAAAAAGGCTGATGATAATGACTTTTACCAGTAAATCAAATTCTTTTGTTACTGTCGGATAAAGCCTCTCTTTTCTTTTCATTTCGTTTCTTTCATCAAATACAAAAGTTCAGATACTAATTAATACATATCCATAGCATTTAAAAAGTAAATTATATCTAGAGTTATCTACAGTATGTTTTATATATCTATCTACAGATCAGGCCAGCTAAAGAGAAACTAGAAATTAGAGAGCTAACTTCAGAGAAAACCTAAGCATAAACAATTTTAAAACTTTGGACAGTTTCTGTAGACGTCAACGGAGTTGCGATGAATTTTCATTTTCGATTTAACGGTTAAGAAAAGGCATGCTACAAACAATATATAAAAACAATCTGCAACACATGCAAATTAAACAATTGACGCTTGTTTTTTTGCAAGTCAAGTTTAGCTGAACTCTTGTATTTTGCATACAATGCAATCTTATGCCATGTCAATATTCCATACATTATAAATATCTGTCATATTGTATGTGATAAAGCACTCACCTTTGTGCGTTCATTTTCTATATAGTAAATAATTATATTTAAGTAAGTACCTAAGGGTTATGTTGATTCACTGTCATTCATAAAATGTTTATTAAGTCCAGTCTTACAAGTGAAAAAATACATAGCACCTATTAAAAATACTCATTACTCAAACAATAAAAATATCTTGTTACACTTCTTAAAATGGGAATGAGGGCATTTCCCAACCATAAACATATTTTAGAGAGATTCATAACATCAAAAGTTTGACAGCAATAATATTTTTTGTCTTTTCTTCATCCCACAAAGATATTACATATATATTTAGGCATTGACAATTAGTAGATTTACCGCCAGTTTCACCGGTTACGGATAAGTTCCAGATAGTTATCTGGTAGATAATTTCATACAAATTCTGTTCCATTTTTGAAATTATCTGGTAGATAGTGGCTATCCGTAACCGGTGAAACTGGCCCTTAAATTGTTAACCGATATTCTATACTTAAATAAAATTAACTTGCATCATTCAGAAGATTTTTCTATCAGTCCAGCTACAGTAGACAAACTAAATAAATGCATAAACTCAACTAATCCTATAAAACCTTAGACTAACGTAACGGTATAAAATATCTTTTATTTAAAGCGTGATTTTCGGTCTTAAAGTAGAAATATGGTCCGTTGGGGGTGTAAATGCTTTGTAAATTTCTTATGTCCCCCGTAGGAGCTACGGGGGGGTGCATGGTAGCTATCCGTCTTTCCAAACTCGATGGAAAAGCTGGGTATGAAAGGTGCATCCCTCTAAAATTATGCGTAGGAGGAGCAACATTTATTGAAGGAGGTTGCCCTTCATACATTGGTCTTTCGTTCCCAAAAGTATTTAACATAGGAGGGATTCTCTGTCTTCTCGAAAGATTAATTTTTGGTGGGATATGTTTTGGTGGGGGAGCAATTATTTCATGTAGGGATCCTTCGAACGGGCTGTGTTTAAATTCTATTCTCCTCGGATCGCCGTTATTCGGTGGCACGAAATTAGGGGGTGGAAGGACCGAAGCCGGAATCGGTCCTTCGATCCCAGTTGGCACTTCTAAATCTTTCTCCGTATCTATGATATGGAAATCAGATAGAATTGGGTTGGCTACGCCTTGTCTATTTCCAGGTGTTAAGTCTGGCTCCGGTTTCGCTATAATTTTCTCAGATGAAGCCAGAGTTTTTATAACACCATTTTCATTTGAAGACCTTTTTACCTCATTCTGTTTAGTTTTAGACGCTTCATTATAATAATTGTAATTGTCAATAAGGTTGACTGTATTTTGGTTGTTATTTATATTTAATACTTTATCGTCGTCTTCAGGAGCGTACAATTGTTTGTAATCTATATGATGTACATCATATCTTTGGGTTTCATTTAATAGTTTGTGGGCAACATTGTTCAACGAATCTATTTCATGCATAATGTTATTTCTAGTATCGTAGTGCGATTCATCCTTATCATATTTACTGGTTTGTTTAATATGTTCTCTTGTGATTTCTTCATCGAAACTGTTCTGTTGGTCTATTTCTTTGTCTTCAACAGCTGTTGGATTTTCAACAGCTATGCTGTCATAATTGTGATAACTTTTGATTTCATCATTGTTAATATTAGATTTTGACGACATTATACTGTTGATGCTGCTTTGTTTCTGTCCAGGGTTTGGTCTTGCATTGTTAAGACGATTAGTTGGACTATTGTATTGGTTGGTGTTAATCCTAGTATTTCCGTCATGAACTGAGTGTTCTCTGCTATTGGTTATTATTTGAATGTTGCTCTCATTTTCTACAATACTTCCTGGTACAGTCTTAGCATAGACACTTTGATCTATTTCTATGTTTGGTTTTGCGTGTAAATTATTAGCCCAATTTGTATGTTCTTTAGCAGTTTTATCTTTATTGAAAATACTACGATTATTCTCTGTATCATCATTCGATAAGACGCCATCTACGTCCATTTCAGTATTACTTTGTTCATCAGCGCCATCATTTTCTTTAACATTTTCTGTCATGCTTCCGTCGAAATTATGGTCCGCGATAACTGCTCCATTATGTTCAACGACTACATCAGTATTGCTATAGTCTAAAGTACCTCCATGAGCTGTAACATACCCATCAGAAACCATGGCAAAATTATCTTTTTCTATAACTTTATCTACCACGTTATCAATATTAGCAACTGGAGCGTCGTTTTCACTAAAATATCCAGATATAACGTTATGGAAATTGTTTTGATTTGGTCCTATGCCTTCTAGCGTTATGACATTATCAGGTAGGATATTAAAAGAACTGTTTTGATAATCCTCAGTCTGATCTTCAACTTGGTCATTTTGAGGTTTTTCTAACCTTCCGACATCTTCGTGGCCATCATAAGCGACTCTATAGTTTTCGTTCTCAGTTAAGTGGTCATATATAAGTGGATCTTCAAGAGGTATACCTTCAGGAATGTCGTCGAAGGAGAACTCGTGGGTGATGACTATTTCATCGGAGTCTGCAGATCTAGCTTTATTGTAGAGGTTGTCTGATGAACGATATTCCTTGGACTCGTGGACGATGCGAGGTAGACATTCTTCAGGGATGGTGTATATCTGAAATGATTTAATTTTTAGCAAGTTTTTGATCTTCGCTAATATAAAATATAGCTACTTCCTCTAAAATATGGACAATTCCAAGTCAACCAAAGTTTTTGATATCCTTTATCTAGCATAAAATAAACTACTTTTATTCTTACTTGTGTGTCATTGACGCTAGGCACATAATAATCCTGGACTCTGACATAAGCGGGTCTAGTCTTGACCCTGGGGCCAGTGGCGTGTATGTTGCAACACTGATGTCCCACGTGACCGATAGTGTCGGAGCCGTCTCTAGTGCCGAGGTAGAAGGTCGCCCGGGAACTTTGAGGGGTTAGCTCTATGCGGCGCAGTACTGTGGAAAAAGTTATTTGATAAGAATATTAAAACCTAAAAATCCTAGTTTTACCCACATCGAAGATGTAGGGGGTAGAAAGAGCATCGAATCGCTTCCAGAAAAGATGCTACGGCCGTACGTCTAGAACTGCTTGATTTGAAACCATTTTTTTTTCTAACGAATTATATTCCTGATTCGTGTCTTGCATATCATCTAATTTGTGTATCTTACTTCAAAATTCTAAATTTGACAGAATAATTTCAGATTAAATGACTTACGCGTGGAAGGCTTGTGTAATTGTGAATACAGTAGCTGTGCGTCTGCGCCGTACCCGCCCGGCAGCGTCACCTCAAGTAGCGCCATCTCGGGGAAACTGCCCGTCCACATCACGCATGCCTGTTTGTAGAGTAGTGGGATAAATGAACTAAAACTTTAATTACTTAAAAATATATTAGGATTTCTTGCTCAATTTAAATGGAAATGGAATAGAAGCGAAAGTTAGAGTGTGTTTGTTATTTCTTCGCGTACAAATGGCTAAACGGATTTGATTGTTTGCTTGATCGCATTAATCTCATTGATCGGGGAAGGCGCACGGGAAGGGAGTGAAACTGTTAGCAGAAGCTAGTATACCATATCGATCAGAGGTTCAGAAACTCAAAAGTCTGGGGAGGGGGTAAGCAGATTTTGTGTACAGATGCCAGCACATCAAGCTACCCCCTAATCAACTTTGACCCATATGCTTCAGCGATAAAGTTGAAAATCTATTCAGGTAATTTGACAGGTTGTAGTAGCTTGATGTGCTGGAATCTATACTTTATAACCTGTAGTTTACTGGGCACCATATAATTCGCTAAGGCCTTAAATATACAGACCTCAATAACAGCAGCGCAATAACAGCTGGTGGTGTTTCTCTCGCAGTCAAACGGTCCGTCTGTATGCACGGACACTTGTACGGAGAGCTGCTTGCCGCGCGGAGTGGACTCTGTCGACAGGATGTGGTACGCGCGAGTCGCTTGGATCAGGGCGCAGCCGGTACCTTGGGGAAGAAGAAAATGTATTGAGAAACAAATTTTTAACTAGTAAATCTTAGATAAGGGGTAATGGTGATGAAGGTCTGCAATGCCAAGGCTAAGGACGCTAACACATCAAACTACTGCAATCTGTCAAATTTCCATAATCGATTTTCAACTTTATCGCTGAAGTATATGGCTCAAAGTTGAATGGGACCATTTGATAGTGATGTGTCTGTACTATCCATATAATAAGACTTGGGTTTTATATCGCGACTGTTTTTCGTATACAATATGCTGAAGTTCATTAGAATAATTTAATACAGGCATTTTGTCATTTTGCTCAAGTTCTACCATTATGCTAAAAATGTGAGGACCCAACCTTAAATAGGTTTGAAAATTCGGGGAACTTCGCTGTCTTAGATTAAGTTAGCTTAAGCTATGACCGATCGACCCATCACTGAGCTACGAGCTCCTCCCATTTAAGCAATGTGATGGGAATAAAAATTACCTTCAACGGATACGCTGAGTCGTTCCCCAGGCTTCATCTTCATGACATCGGGTATGGTGACTCCTGGCCATAAGGTTACTTTGTGTTCCGTGCTGTTGCACTCTGCTGTCACGTTCAGGTGCGTCTCCGGGGCTTGGGTTGACCAGGATGTTAGAGCTTCTAAAGCTACTAGTGTGTCCTGGGATAGAAGGAATGAATTTTAAAATAATAATGAAGTATTTTTTTTGTAATGTTGTAGAACAGAATTTATGGAGACTGATTTGCATGAGTCCAAAAATCTGATCAGCATCAATATTTTATTTTAAAAGCTTTTATTTAACTTGCCGTGTATGTATGTTACGGTGGATTCTTTGAACTCAATTTTGAAGTAGATATCTTCAACCGATTGAGCTGAAATTTTGTAAACACGTTCAGTTTGGATGACAATGCAAGATTATGTTATATGACGTTATTCTAAATCCAATATGGCGGACCGTCCAAGATGGTGGAGTAGTTATTTAATGAATTTCAACAATATGGGTATCAAATGAAAGGGCTTATTGAGACTGACTTAAAAAATAATTTGACGTTATTCTAAATCCAATATGGCGAACTATAAAAGCTTTTTAGAAAATGATTTTTCTTTTTTTTAATTAACGTAACAAAAATTATACTTCTCAGGATTCACAAATGAAATATCGGACAAATGGACCGACCGAAATATTTATTTTATACGATCGATGTCGGAAACACTTTTCTTCCGTTTTGGAAGCATCAAATATGTGGTTTTTTTTTCTTGGGAAATCATCAAATGATCTCTCCCGCTGAGGGTGCAGCTGACTAAAACCCACTACGTTCCTTCTGGAGGTCCCAGTGTGCCAGGGCCATGGTATCTCTTGCGAACAACTTGCATTAAATATGTGGCCTTTCATGTATTTCTGCAGCTAAATAAATCCAGGTTCCTCCACTTAATAAATCATTTAAGTGTAATACATTATAGAGACCTGTGTAGAGATGAACCCGCCGCTGCTACCCCTGTGCGCGTTGAGCCAGCGCGCGGCGGGCGCGGCGTCGGGGCGCGCGCGCCGCATGCCGCCCGCGCGCGTCAGCGCCAGCAGCGCGTACGACGTCGCTTCTATTGACGTCGACAGGCTGTCTGAGGATAAAACACATTATAAACAATTAATAGAGAATAATACTAATGGTTTTTGTCATTCCACTCGCGTTCCGAGGGAACTTCTACCTGCACCCTGATATAAAGAGTGCCCCGAGTCTCTTTTCATATTCTAAACTATTGTATATCAAATTTTATTTTATTAGCTTCAGTTGTCCTAAAAACGTGACATTTATTTATCTTCAATAAAAACAGATAATCTACCAAAAGGATATACTCACTAGCCTCCCACCATACATAATCCTCGCTCCTCTTAGCCAATTTCAGCAGCTCAGCCACCTGAGCCTCCCCCTCGTTGTCCTCTAACCCTCCAACACTCCTTCTCAAGCTCGCCTCATTCGAAGCCCTTATTTCCTCTTCATAACTCTCCAACTTCATGTACGCATATGCTAATAGAGATAGAGCATATACCCTGGTTTTTAAAGAGGGGGTTTTGGTTTTTAGGGGAGGGAATGCGCGGAGGCAGGAGAGGGTGTTGCGAATGACACGGTGCGGGAGGGGAGAGGAACTTTCGACCAGGGAGGTGATGACGTATGCTGTGAGGGCTACGCTGGCGACCTCGCCGTCGTCGTTCAGGCCTCCCTGAAAACGCAAAAAATATTTGTGTAATACTGGAACTACTAGGTATCTTACTTTGCATAATATTGTTGGAATTTTATCAGACTTGTATGTGTGGTTTTTAAGGAATACTAACTCTGAGCTCTCTATGGAACACCTGTCCCTCATTCCTGAAGCATCCATTCTCCATCTGCTGGTTGAGCAACCACCTCTCCGCGCGGATGATAGCGGGCGGGACTTGGAGGTTCGGCCATAAAAGCTGTGGAATAATAAAGAATTAAAGAATTATAGGTAGAAGACATTTGAAACCTCCAAGGTCGTGCAGATCACAAAATCTAGATGTTTTTCGATATTGATTGTTCTCAATACTAGCTCGTAACCGATTTCCTAAAGTATGTACAGACAGCAGTACATCAAGTTCGTCTTTCCGTAATAGATTTTCAACTTCACCGTTCAAAGTTGACCGGGTTTTTTTTACAGATTGAGAGCTTGATGTGCTGGCATCTGTACGTCTACATATAGTTTTCAACCTCTCTCATCACCGTCGTAACCAGATAGATCATGGTAGCTATTTACCACTTACTTTATGAGCCTTCCTCAAATGCCTGACAACGAAAGCAGTGAGCCAGGTGGAGGAAGTCGCGTCAGACGGACCGAACGCACTGAATCCTCCTGACGGGTGGACGTATTGTAGCTGACGAGTGAACCCTAGAAACAAACGTTTATTATGGAATGGAGATCAGGGTAAACCATTTGTATGTGATTCATTTTAAGCTCTTAGGAACCAGTACATATAACAGGGAGTTCCTTAACTTCGTTTCAGTCAAAGAGTTACTCAACTTTGGACAGGCGTAGCGAGGTACTCGACGACAGTAGTAGAAAATATACAATCGAAGCTGAAGTTTGATAAAATTGATATGATGACTGCAAACTATTGATGGACAGTTTATACGAAATTTTATAAGACCGTAAAATGTTTTCAAACGAATTAAAGTATAATTTTTGATCCATAATTCCTATTATTAAAGAGAGTACTAGACGTGACTGAAAATGGATCCTGTTGATACACAACCACCTGTTACTGCCCTCATACCTTCATAGACAGTACTAAGGTCGATTCACTGACTGCAAAATAGAATCCTGTTTATCAAGAAATTTTGGTCCAGCTCTGAGAACACCTCCCAAGAAGGCAAGTAGAGGTGATTAGAACTACCTCTAGCAACATATTCCTTAGCAGTAAGAGCAGCTATCGAAGTCGGTTCCAAATGTTGTAGAGCTAACAGGTTTGTTGCCAGCTGCGCCATGTTCTGTTCTCCACAGCCTCGCGGGATCAGGAGTAGGGAGTCTGCATCCTGTGGATACAAAAAAAAATAAGCTTAAGTTAATTAGCGATAGGGGTTTGTAATCACCATAGTAATAATGATAGGTTAGTGCTCGGTTAGTGTAACAATACTGTCATTAATATGTCATGTGTCTATTTAGAAAAAAATGACTATATTAGCTGGTTGTAGCTGCTATAAGACGCTACGCCTTAAGAAATATGATTTGCCAATTTCTTTACTGCCTCATTGTTCTAGCATTGCTGTATTGCGTTCCAAGCGTAGTCGGAATTTTCTTAGAAACCTTCGACCTAATCCTTTATACTTTTGTCTAATAATTATCTAGGAGCATTTTCTGGAAAGTTTTTGTCAGTTGGACTACTAATTAGTATGAGTACTTACGGCTAACAGAGGTCCAGTAACATCACCAACTGCCCACACAGTAAGGGTCTCGGTGCCCGGCACAGCTTGTACAGGCGGCCAGTTCCACACCACATCGGAGGTGCTTAGATCTTTGCTGTCTGAAAAAAAACGGTAACAATAAAGTATGGAATTTCCTGCATACTCAAAATTTGCATTAAATCAAATCAAAATCTATACTAATATTCTAGAGTTTTAGATTAAAGTGTTTATGATCTACAGTGCAGTTCAATAAAACAATGAACTTACTGTTTCCACACAGCAGGGTAGACTTCTGCTCACGAATGGGAACACCTTCCGGTTCAACAGCTATGCGAATGATCACTTCGTCGCTGAAAGAGAAGAATATTATTAGGGGATTCCAAGGTAAAGAAATACAACTTAGAAGTCTCTTACAAAAAGCAAATCATAAATTTACGAAGGGGAGTGGTTTGTCTTGACATGGAGCAGTGTATGCTACAAAGTCTGTTTAAAGATGGATCAGATTCTTTGCATTCATTCAATAAACACGGCACCATTTATCCCGCTGGCCGAGTCATACCTAACTTGAGAACCATGATTATAAGCAGTGTTTCAATTTGTAATTTCTCTCTGATCATCATCAAACCTCAAAATTACCTGTCTATACTTTTCTTTCAATATTTTATAGAAGGTCTAGACCGGATCCTCAGGACTTTCAAATATATAAGGTACTATATAAGTCGTGTTCCTCACCTGACGCCAGTGTTCCCGCTGGTGACGTTCCCACAGTAGCCGTCGTTGACAGCCTTAGCCCTGACGCTGAGGCGGGCGGGCGCGGCCACCCGAGCGCGGATCTCAAATCGCCGCGCTATCGATGACCGAGCCTGCACGCAGGCGGACTCTACGAGGTCCTTCGGACCTTCTACGTGAGGGTCTGTTAGAATTTGGATTTGAACCTGGAAATTAAGTTATGAAGAGCCTTATACTTAGGTCTATAGTTTATACTTTGGTAATCTAAAAGTAGAAAAGGACGATGTCAAGACAGCCCCGGGGATTACAACAACATATTTTCCAGCAATGTTCCACAAGAGAGACTTTCCTAATATGTAATTACTGTCTATAAAACATGGTTAAATTTAAGTTTTTGACCGAATTAACATATTGTACCAGTCTTTTACAGACGCATCTCTAAATCCGGCTCTAATCATCTCGTAATGCTGAAGGCAATAGCGTAAAACGCTACATCAAAGCCAGTTCCATTATGTCGAGTGTACTTTAAACTTTTACAAGGTAAGTATGAGAGGCGGCAAGAGGGATTATAGTGCAGGAGGTACTCACACTGAGCGGTTCGTACAAATAGTTGAAGATTCTGTAGCGTATGATGGTGGTGTCTCCTCTGCGCAGGCGCTTCGGACTGTCCGCGTGGATGAAGAATTCGCGGAACACCTGGTAATGGTGGAAAGGACAATGTATAAAAAATATTCTGATTTTTTTTCGAAGTAGTACTAAATTTGGCGTTGTGCAATTTTAGTAAATCCGTCATCACGCTATGGTTTCATTAAAAAAATATTTACATAGGTTATGAAACGAATTTAAAATTAATATCTTTGCCTTGGACATCAACGCCACTGGGCGACGGGCCTACAGTTTCCTAGAAAGTCAGTAAAGAATCGGGGATTTTCTTTGACGTCATATTGCGTGGTCTTGAATATACCTTAACAATACAAAAATAATGATAATTGAAGGATACAAACTTGCAGCACAGCAGGTGCAGATATAGCGACTCCGTTCCTCGACACGCAGACTGCGCCCGCTTCAAATCGTGTAATGGAATCCGGTGCACGCGCAGTGGCAACGGCCGTGCCGTTGCTGCCCACTCCCAGCAGCCGCCATAACCAGGCCTGTGGAAACGTCACGGCTACAGACTTAAAAAAATTACAGAATCGTATGTAGAAAAATAGAGGGATGTTAAGAAAGTGTTAGCCTTCTGTATATGCGAAAAATTGTTCCATGCATGATTAGTCCACTGCAGCATATCTTGTTATTTTCTGACAGGTTCTAAGCTGCTTCCAACCCTTCCCTTAAATTGAGCTACCAGATGCAAAACCTTTAAAACGCTTCACAATCACTTTTCTTGTATAAATGGTGGTGGCAAAAGATAGAGTTACCTCAGAGAAATCACTCCTAGCGACAGTAGTATCCTCGACCACGAGCAAGGCGGGAGGTCGTGGCATACAGTGTTTGCCGCCATGGTTGTCTCCTCCTATCAGCCTGACTCCTGCCGCAGCCATCCAGGATGCTGTCAGCTCTATACTAGATGAGGGGATCTCTGGGGTTTCGTTATCTGCAAAAAAAAATTGTTCTTGGACTCTTTAAAATATAATTTTAGGCTAGCGATAGAAGCAATAACAAAATTAATAAAAAGACACATAATCCTTGTTAAAGCCGCCATGTTCAGCGCTGTGTACAGACAGCACATCTGCCTACCTCAAATTGACTCCTTAATAGATTTTCGATTGATAAAAATTTTGAGAATTGGGTCAATTGACTTGCTATCGTCTGTACTTTGTTCCTTCTGAAACCCTTTGTTTACCTAGGCTGCGGTAACTCTTCGAAAGACTTCAGAAGACTCATTGCCCTTATTAAACAAACTTCTACTTACTTAAGAAGCAAACTCCAGCAGCGTCATACTCAGTCAAGTTCCTATGGCTATCAATGAGTGTCCGCAAGCCCGTCATAAGCTGTTCCTTAGCGGAGTGCGGCGGCTGCATCCACTTGGCCGCCGTGTCCAGCACTGTGAGAGCGCAGAGCGCCGGCCCGGGGGTGGAAATTTGAAGGGAGACGGTGGAGCCTGGTTGGGCTTGTCGGGTTAGCCATGTTGCTTCCACCTGGGGGATATAGTTAAACTGTACTTCGCAGAACTAAAAAAATCCAAAAACTCAAGAACTCCAAAACTGAACTAATAATATACTAAGATATTATGATTCTGGCTAAAAGTAGCAGAAGGTTTAGCATTGGAACCCTTCGGAAAAGTTGGAAACATATTGCAACTATGGAGGCTGTGGTGTAGTCTTGTGAGCGAGATATTAGCGACGTATTAGGATTTAAAAAGATGAAACTTATAATTACCTTATTACCAAAACACTCTTCCATCTCGAAATGCTTGCTAGCACTGACAAGCTCCCCTTCATGATAGAAATACGCAATCAGATGGCTATCGGGACACATCTGGTGGGACACCTTGATGGGCAGCATAACCCTCAGCTGATGCCTCTCCAGCAACGCATCGGAGATATCAACAGACACATTGGACGTGTCTCTTTGTGCCATGAGGACGTCGTGTTTCCCTGAAGCATCTAAGGCATTGTCACTGTCGGTTGTGTATGCTACTTGTCTAGCGACCCTGTTGGTCGAGGGTTGCCGTTGTGCCATGACGACTCCTCGCAGATTGCTGCATTTGGAGTTGCGTGGTGTGGTGTGAATCTGGTCTGCGGGGCTCGAAGTGGGACATTGGGTGGTGGCTCCCCAACGGTATATTATGCCTCCTCGGGTTATGACCTGAAAGATACATGATTTATAATATCAGGGAAATAAAATATCAAATACTTATATAAAGTATTTTGCTTGTCTTTTCTTTGGAGTATTTAGAAAGTAGTTTGTCAAGTCTTTATCTGGAGAAAAAAAACAGTAATGCATTGCTGTAAGATAAAATATCAGGACGATTTTTATCGAAATGACGGTCGGTCATTCAGATGAAATTAAGAGTACCATCAAGTTAAAGAAGAATCCATTGATTTGCTACACCTCCATACTGCTTATTATTCTTGGAGACTTACCACAAAATGCACAGTGTAAGGTTTAGAGGTGTTGTTGGTATGCAGATACAGAGGCACGAATGTCCGCGCCTGCCGGGAGTCTGCCTTCAGCGGGCCGAGCGCGGCGTGCACTGATGACGACTGACGTACGGGGAGGCTGAGGGGGACTGCTGATATCGAAGTGTCGTTGGACAGTTGAGCCTGGGGAGGAGGTAAGAAGAGTTTTTATGATGAGGCGAACGGATGGAAATTTATCAAGGCAATTAAAATTTGGAGGAAACGAATAACTATGCAAGGTTAACTGAATATTACCTACATAGTGTCTCGTTTAAAAGCTTTTGTTGCCAAATTGTTTTTGTTACAACATCAAAAGCTACATATGCCCTTCTTTTGACCTTACTGTACTTCGTACTGTTTTTATGATATATCATCTTCGCAAGTAGATACGTCTCCCTTACCACTGCTATTGAAATATCTTGAAGACCAACCTCAAACCTATACAAAGGAGCCGCATCATCCCCTGCAGCGAACAGCAGTCTAGCAACACCACTAGCATCAGTAACGCCCTCAGCACACATCGTGTTGCCAGTCTTGGTCTTCAGTCTTTCTTGTATCGTGTCAGCGAGATGTGTTGGGTATCGGCATACTCGCACCATCTCGTTGGGGGCTGGTTTGTCATCCCAGCGAGTTGCTTTAACCTGGATGAACAATAAATGAGAGACTTACAAATGTATAGATGTCTGCACATCAAGCTTACTCAAACTGTCAAATTTTCGCAATTTACTTTGAACCATATGCCTGAGCGATAAAGTTTAAATCTATTATGACATTTGACAGATTGTAGCAGCTTGATCTACTGCAGAAAATGAAGTAAAAAAGATTTGTTTAGCGTACACAAAGTTTACAAAATATTAAATTGCAATGACATTAGATTAATAGGAGACGGTTCGGGGGCAGATGAACGAGCGGGTCTTAAACGAGATACAGTTCTTAGTTTTGTCACCCAAATCAAAGGTTATGAGGATAATTGTTGCTTTTCTGTTTTCTGTTCTGTCGGATTGAGATTCTTTGGCTTTTAATACAGACGTAACAAAGCATGAATGGTTCTGTATATAACTGTTAATAACTGGAATTGCTGTTGATGTTTCAACACCTTAAAATGCTGCATGGAATTATAACTTAGTGTTAAACAAAACAAGGATTGGCAATAAAAAGTCATAAACTTCATGTATAAAAAACCCAAGAACAGTTTTTGTAGCAACTCTCTGTTAATGTGCCCCAAATTGTTCTCACGGACCTGAATCATTCTTATTGTTACTGATGACGACGAATAATTTTGGGTTTTTATTGCCTTTGAACATTTACAACAACAGAAGTTCAGATGATTTCCGAACCAATGCAATGAAACCAATTTAAAAGTCAAAACAGTTACAGGCATTTGACAGACGTGCTCGCAAAAGACTGAGCAAGTAAGCAACAGCTAGACAAGGTTAAGAAACAGCCGCAAGGATCGATTAACCATAAGGTCAACGAGCGCTCTGGGCGGTCGATCCGTGAATGAACGACTATTGTTATAAGTTCCTCATTGTTTCCAAAGGTACGGTTTATTGATGGGATTGGGAGGGTTATGAACATTTACGGCAGTCGCTAAGGGTAATCAAAAGTCAGAAAGTCTGACATCCAGCATTATTACCAAGTTATATCGGGTGGCTCAAGTAAACTCTCTCTGGTACTCCGCTGTACCCAGTTAGACTAGAAACCCTAACATAGCTTGGGAATAGGCTAGACAGATGATGGAAAATTTTACAGGCATTTCATTTTCAAAATTCCGAAGATTATTGAATAATTATTACCTTCAATTTGTAAGGCAACCTGGGAGATATGACCGCTCGATGCTTCGTGAGGAACTCCAAGGTTATAGCTTTGTCCACAACTTGGGATACTACTGTCGTATTCTGCCATATCCTGGTGCCTTCCTCCTGGAATAAAATAATCCAACTTTAGTAATATTTTACTTTGAACAATCACATTACTCGTTAGTCTAGTAGTCACAAAAACTTTTGCCAAGGTCTTCACTTAAATTTTCAGTTTAAGTAAATTGTTGTTGGGGTGTTCTACCGGGATTATTAGAAGCCTCGTTGAGATGATAATATTATTCAAATCCTCAAAAAAATGAAACACCTTTATGAAAATGAAACGCTTTAGCACCGTTTTTTGTGACGGGTACATTAAGATGTCAATGCTTAGTTAGTTTAAACTCCAGTTGCGTTAAAATTATAAAGAGATTTTAATTCAAATTATTCTTCAATTTGGCACGTTATTATGTGAACCACATTGTTATCGTGAAGACAGAATATTGTATTTTTTTACCTGAAAAGAGAAATCAGCGACCACTACATCGGGGGGATCAGCGCCATCCAACCCCACACGTTTGGCAGCCGCTGCATGTCTGTGACAGGCCTTTGGCGCTCGCAGCTGCACAGCCGTGCGAATGCCGCCGCTGCCGCCGCCTGCGCCGCGGAGACGGATCACTAGCATGCCTTCTACTGCTTCCGACCATGGGTATCTGTTTTGGGGAATAAGATGATAGAGAAATACTACAGATTCCTTTAAAATACTTACACCTTCTTCTACTTGAATATCATAACTAGTAATTTTAGACACGATCATGAGTAGGTAAGAGTGCTTGGTCAGATAAAATTAAATCCTGCAGAATATAATTAGGGTGTTCCCGTTTGGAATTTCTATTCCTGTTCCAGTTTGGTGACAACAGGCGTACAATCACCATCTGCCTTGTCGTCCCACTGTTGGGAATACGCTCTCGTACAGAGAAGGCTTGCCGGTAGAAAGTCAAGAATATTTACCTGACACAAACAGTCCATACGAGACGCTCACTGGTTCGCAACACTTTAGGCGCATGTCGGACGCTCAGCTGGAAGGGAGGCAGTTCGTAGTTGCCCACCCAAAACACTGATGAACCCTGAAAACAAAAAACATCAGTTACTTAAATGAGAATAGGTCATCTGAAAACTGAAACTTATCCAATAAAAGAAGGAACAAAAAATATAAATATACTTTTTGACTAGAATGGATTATTTTATCGATTAAACCCGATTAAAAATCGTAAATCTTCCAATGAATCCTGGATTAAAATTAGCCCTGTAAGATTACAAATCGCCTATCATTCAAAACATAAGCATAAACATTCATATCCCTTGTAACATACCTGTGATCCATCTCCAAGCTTGGCTCTGAGAGTCCACTTCCCAGACGGCACGAGCTCATCCAACTGGTACTGCAGCTGAGCGAGCCCGAGGCGAGTGCGAACCCGCTGCCATTGGGTAACACGCGACCCTTCCCAAGCTCCACGAGGTCCTTCTAGCCATATTTCTTCAATCTGGAAGAGGAAATAAATATTATTAAAGGTTCTCCAAACCTACAGACGGACATGTGCTGCTAGGGATTTTGTTGCGCCACTTATTCTTGCTAGCAAGATCACATAAATGGTGGTGAAGGGTAGGCGTTTTGGGGACTGTCTGTTGTAAATTTTGACGATCAAGAAGTGCTGTTTTGCAGCTACGACTAAACAATCGACATACAACCTAGCTTCTGCTACTCCCCGCGCTCGGATAAAAAGTAGGTATGTGTGCTATCTAACAATTAAAAAAAAATCGGATCTATAGTTCCGGAGATAAATGCGTTCAAGTAAGCAAACAAACTCTTCACCTTTATACTATTAGTTTAGTTATGTGATAAATGAATGTAGAAGAAATGACTAAACTTACACTAGGAACGATTGATAGAGTCTAGGGAAAGCTGCAGTTCGCGTGGACGATATGTACGTTGATAAGACATAAATTCAACAAGCACTTGATTCAAGAATCAAACTCAAGGCACGGGTAGCTGTCGTACTTACAGCCACTAAACCTTCAAGGCCTTTGGAATTCATAAGTGCTAAGATAACATACCTCACCATTATACACACCACATATAAACGCACGAACAAACGTCAAAACAAACCATAAAACACAACATGTTCAATCAACCTTGACCAATGGATGGGCTTTTAATAAGACGATCACGACTTGCAGCATTAAATTCAATAAAACGAAGATTATCCATTTAGCTGCTAAAGCCTTAACCCAGTGACCCTGATAGAGTTTACAATAAATTTAAATAAATATTGGAATAACAGTTAAGAGATAATGTAAAAGATTTCGCACGCCTCATTGAGAGAAGAAAGTGGTCATGCCTGTTTGTGTACAAACTTGATTTTTTTAAACTGTGGGTGGTCTTTGGGACAGTGTAACTTTCTTTCAATGTTTATGTTTAAATGTTAATATTTAGTAATGAAAACTTTTAAAGGTTTGTTCTTCGGAGACGAGGACAGGCATTGGTGTGGAAGTCCTGGTTTCGGTTCTCGTCGTGGACACGATTATTTGAATTGTGAATAATTGTAGCCTTTACTTGATTCACTTTGCAAATGACCAATTATGGCTTGTAAAGAATTACCACAAAAAAGTGAAATTAAAAAATATCAAAGTCAAACCTCTCTCAGGCCGTTATGAGTTTAAAATAATTATGAAGTTTGTCAAAAAGTAGCTTCCTATGAAAAAGAAAGATCAAGAAACAGCATGGTTACTTTTTTTAAAGTAGCTAATTTTAAAAATTAAATAACATACGAATATTATAAGTATACGCGAAGATCATTCATCATCATCATCATCAGCCTATCGCAGTCCACTGCTGGACATAGGCCTCTCCAAGTGCACGCCACTGAGATCGATTTTCGGCTTCTCGCATCCAGCTCCTGCCAGCCGTCTTGCGCAAGTCATCACTCCACCGTGCCTGAGGACGTCCTACACTACGTTTGCCAAGGCGTGGTCTCCACTCTAGAACTCGTTTACCCCAACGGTTATCGGTTCTTCGGCTGATACGGCCAGCCCACTGCCACTTCAGCGTGCTGATTCGGTGGGCTATGTCAATGACCTTGGTTCTCTGACGGATTACCTCATTTCTGATGCGATCCCTCAGAGAAATGTACCGTCAGTGTCCACGTTTCGGCTCCGTAGGTCATGACAGGTAGGACGCACTGATTGAAGACTTTTGTCTTTAGGCACTGTGGGATCGACGACGTTAGGACTCGACGTAGCTTCCCAAAAGCAGCCCAACCCAAGTGAATTCTCCTATTCACCTCGTCCTCAAAGTTTTTTCTACCTAACTGCAATGTCTGCCCGAGGTATACATATTTCCGAACAACTTCGAGAACGGCGCCGTGTATCGCAATCGGTTCCGGTAGAACATGTTCATTGAACATGACCTTGGTTTTGTCCAAGTTCATCCGTAGGCCGATGCGTAGAGAAGATTCAGCCAGGTCGTTCAGCATCTCTTGTAGGTCCTGCAGCGTTTCCGCCATGATGACGATATCGTCAGCAAATCGCAAGTGAGAGATGTGTTCGCCATTGATGTTGATGCCGCATCTTTTCCAGTTCAGCGTCTTGAACATATCCTCCATTGCATTAGTGAACAGTTTCGGGGAAATAACATCCCCTTGTCTCACTCCTCGATGCAACGGTATGGGCCTTGTTTGCTGATTCTGTACTTGGACGGACATTGTAGCGGCTTCGTAGAGACATCTCATCACTTGGATGTATCGCCAATCTACTTGACAACGCTGCAGGGACTCCAGAACAGACCAGATTTCAACCGAGTCAAAGGCCTTCTCATAGTCCACAAATGCTAGACACAGGGGCTGATTATACTCTTCGGTCTTCTGTATAATCTGCCGCACTGTGTGGATGTGGTCTATGGTGCCGTATCCGCTCCGAAACCCAGCCTGCTCCGGTGGTTGGAATTCGTCGAGTCTTCGCGCAAGTCGGTTCGTGATCACTCTTGAGAACAGCTTATATACGTGGCTTAGGAGGGAAATGGGTCGATAGTTCTTCAGCTGGGTTTTGTCTCCCTTTTTGAAGAACAGGACGACAACACTCCTACTCCACGCCTCTGGAGTTCTCCCTTCAAACAGGACGGCATTAAAAAGCTTCTGGAGCTCCCCCAGTACGGGCTTACCTCCTGCTTTTAATAGCTCTGTTGTAATGCCATCCTCGCCAGGGGCTTTTCCATTTTTGAGCTGTCTCAGAGCGATCTCGATTTCGCCACTGCTGACTTCTGGCAGGTCTTCGGTGAAATGGCGTGTTAATGTGGCTCTAGAATCCTCATTTCCGGGATCAGGTCGAGATGCATGCGATGCGTATAACCGGCCATAGAAATTTTCCACTTCCGAAAGGACTGCCGGTACCGAAGAAACGACTTCTCCACTTGTTGTGGTCAGCTTCGTCAAGTGGCTTCTTCCAAGAGATTGTACGAACACCTTTGACCCCCGATTCAGCTCAATTGCTCTTTCAATGTCAAGAGTATTGGAGCGCCGGAGGTCGCGTCGTACGTGCTTGTTGATCTCTTGGTTTAGAGCCCTCTTAGCTGACGAAGTGACAGGTGGGTTTTCACGTCGTTTCTTCATAAGCCCTAATGTCTCTTCCGAAAGCTTTGATTTCTTGCCCTTACGCTGCATGTTACAGAATCTCGAACCTTCCTCCCTGAGGATCCGAACCACATATTCGTGGTTCTGGTTAACGTCTGTTGTGGTTTCCACGGCGGCAGATCGCGAAGATCATTAGAACACAAAGATTAAAAGACAATCAATAAACAAGTAAGAACATCTACTGATGAATAACTACATGGTTCCCACACTACAAATTATTTAGAAAGGTACAACTTCTAATCCAATGTAGTCATCAATCTTATTGATAAAGATCTCTTCGTGAAAATGCCTGCCATGACAATGATGCCATTAGTAGTTGCACTTTTTACAATAAATTCATTCCCGTAATCGCACGCATTGAAATGAGGCTGCACCTGTGGATTCGTGCATCAGGCGACTGTATCGTTAACAAGCCCAAATGTATCGCATTGTTGTGCCATTGTTATGCAAATCTGTGTATAGGTACCTACTGTATGTTTAGGCACGCTTAGTGATGGCTGTTACCTAAATGTGTTTGTTGTGTGCATTTCCTGTTGCAGCTGTTTTTGTGCACTTCAGCTTCGTCATTTAGAGTACTTTAGGCTAACTTGAGCACTACTATAGCATAGACACATCTTTATCATCATCGTCATCTCCCGAGCCTTTTCCCAACGACGTTGGGGTCGGCTTCCAGTCTAACCGGATTTAGTTGAGTACCAATGTTTTACAAGGATCGACTGCCTATCTGACCTCCTCAACCCAGTTACCTGGGCAACCCAATACCCCTTGATTAGACTGGCGTATGACATCATCTTTATCATCAGGTAACACTTAGTGTGCACAGACGCCAGCACATCAAGCTACTACAATCTGTCGAATTTCCTTAATTGATTTTTCACTCTATCGCTGAAGCGTATGGTTTAAAGTTGATGGGGATTTGACAGTTTCGGGTAGCTTTATGTGTTGGCGTCTATACCTATGGCTTAAAATTTTATACAGGTATCCTTTTTGAAATGCTCTAAGGATTTTTTACTCATTTAGCGATATATCGAACTTTTCATTTGCTTACAAAATAGTACCTACTTCATCTATACACTGACCGGCTCAAATTAGACAGCTTTTTTTTTGAGTGGGACGTCATCAAACGACCCCTCCCTATCTGGGTGCAGCTGGAGGGAGTGTTAGACTATTACTGACTAAAACCCACTATGTTCCATCTGTAGTCCTTTGTCTGCCAGGGGCGCGATAACTAACAATCCCGCAGCCCGTACTAGCGAGATTAACTTGATCAAACAATATGATCATTTAAGTGTACACATAAATAAATAAATAAATAACAATAGCGTATAAGCTATCGATATCTATGTTATTGTGTCAAACGGTATCATCTCGATATGTAACTGTAAACGATCGCTTGTCGATAGACTCAATGTGTAGAGGCGATTTGTCCATTTTTTATCGATGATTTTACAGTTTTAATTGTTTGAGTGAGTGATTGGTGACTGCTATTGTTCGGGAGTAGGTCGGCAGTTGACATAATGAGAGTAGGATCAAGCTTGTTTGCTGCATGTAGTTGTAGGAGGTAATTATATTTTGGACTGCAGAACATGTCTAGACTTTAGTCATCACCCTTGTTCATTACTGGTCATTTTGATAGCTATATAATCTTACGCTAGTATGTTATATCATAGACTCCCCTAGTACTTGATACATCTAACTTCTAAATTCAATTTTAATTTGACAAGATGGCGTCCAGATCGATTGTCAACTATGGCCGGCTGTTCTGTTATTTCTAAGAACTTCCAGACTCCGGACTGCTGTTGTGAAAGTTTCTTAAAACCCACAGAGCACTTTCAGCCCTACCTGGGAATTGAACTTGACACCCTGTACTCAGCAGTCGCGGCATACCTTTACTGGGCCAACGAAACAACTAGCAAATATGACGAAGTCACAACTAAGTAAACATTTGCCAGATTCTAGTCTAGATATAGTTCATTTGGCAAATATTGCATTTACTGTATAACAAACTACTGTCTACAAACTACCAAAGAGTTTGTCAACAAAAGTAAACAAACGCTTGAGACGGTCCATTGAAGAGATAAATGTTATGACTCGTATCAACTCTGAATCTAATACAATCGTTAACAAGAATTCAAAGGTGACATTGTTCGATAGTATGAATGGACAGTTAAATATGCGTATCTCTGTGCTGATTATAATTAAGAATATATTATATGTTTTATCGTTCCTTTTTTGCATGTCAATACTAATATTATAAAGCTGAAAAGGCAGGAACTACTGCAGGCTTAGCATGGCAACCGTAGAAACAAGGTTTGCCTACCGGAGAATGAACATAATGACAGAAAAGTGACAGATTGACGTAAGATTTCTTTTGACATTTTTTGCAGAAAATTTTTTTTTCTTCAAATTTACTTCCAAGTTTACAAGAGATTATATGCGAGTTGACAGGTCGCGCCATGCTCGGGCAGAAGACATGTTGACATTGACAGAACGAGCTTTGTCTTTTCTTGATAGAATATATATAGAATCGCCATGCTAAGCCTGCAGGTCCAATTTGTAACATTATTTCAACATAATTTATCGACGAATGTTAGGGTCTACTTTTTATCCGGGTGAACGGAGTAGTATTTACAGGACGCGAGTGAAGGTTTTCACAAGCGAAAGCTAATTTTTTAGAACAGCTAGAGATCGAACTCGTGGACGTCATTTTTACTTCAATTACCATTTTCATTCTCTGTATCTTTTTCGCATTTTCTCTTTTTAAATTCTGAGCCTTTTAGCATAGCAACTAGGTGTCTATAATAACATTTTAAGCATAGTCATGCCTCGAACCTTTATAAGCCTTTTTGCTGACCATAGCTTGTATGTTCAGTTTAACTACGATTGCCAAATTGTAGTTAAGTTTAATAGGTACAAGTTCTGACACTAATAAATGAGACAACTCTCTAGATCGAAAATTAGCATAGAAATAGTTTATACTTGGTTTTGAGTCTTAACTATATCCCAATATAGTAATTATTAATAGTTTTGTGGCCAAGATTAATGCGACTGCTAAGGTTTGGACTTTCAATATCTTGAATATAATTTTGCAATAGTACCTAAGAGTAAAACTGCTGGGTAAGTACGTAAAATTGGGTACAGACGCCAGCACATCAAGCTACTGCAAACTTTCAAATATCCTTAATAGATTTTTAACTTTATCGCTGAATGCTTAAATGGTTCAATGTTGATTGGGAAAAATTTATAGTTTGGGTGTTCCTGATTGCCATATATTACCAGATATACTTAGAAACTACACTCTTACTAAAGAGGCTGGTGCTTTAGCCACTAGGCCACAACAAACTTAAGAAAAACATACTATATTTTAATTAATACAATTTTAATCTAATAAATACTTATTTATAAGTATTAGGTATTCACAAAGTTAATAATTGTTTAAAGAAAATTTAATTAAAAAAACATTGAAATTAAAACAAAAAACATGGGATCGTGCCCATCGATTAATAAAATACAGTTACATATTTAAACTTGAGATATCCGACATGTAAAATACAGAACAAACATTGACTCGGCAAAAATTTTGTGCGCGCTCAGCAAATATATCATAACAACGGCTGTGCTACTGACATACTTTCAGAACTTGTTTACACGACCTCACACTTGAAGTGTGCCTTTTATAATTACGCTTTTTTTAATGAAAAATTTAATTAACGTGTCGCCGCGTTTCTTTGCTTTCTTTGTAAGCTTTCGTTTATTAAATAAACCAGAGAGACATGGTTGTACCAGTTTGTCATACAAAACCGTAATAAGTAGCCTGAAAACTAATTATAGGGTATTGATCCTGAGTAATCTTCTTTAAAATTAAAGTTCTTCTTTTTAGTCATCATCTCCCGAGCCTTTTCCCAACTATGTTAAGGTCGGCTTCCAGTCTAACCGGATTTAGCTGAGTACCAGTGTTTTCCAAAGAGCGACTGCCTGTCTGACCTCCTCAACCCATTTATCCGGGCAACCCAATACCCCTTGATTAGACTTACTAGCTTCTGACTACAGGTAACGACTGACTTCCAATTTTGAAAATACTTAAAAGGAAAAATACAAGAACCTATTTTTTAAGAGAGTCCAACATGAAACCTAGCTTTATTACATTAGCGAGGTGTGTAAATGCCAGTGGCACAGTTACCGCGGAACTTGTTTATTCACCCTGTATATAGAAGTGCAGGATTTCTCCTCAGCCCATAAAGAATACTATATTTAAACTTTTAATGTAATTTTCACTTCTTGTTGTTAGCGCAGTAAGTGCTCACAGCCATCAACTTTCTATAGTAATGTTTTTACTGATAATGGAATAAACTGTGAGCATATTTTAGGGTTCCGTCCGTCCGTCCGTCCGTCCGTCTGTCACCAGGCTGTATCTCATGAACCGTGATAGTTAAAGAGTTGAAATTTTCACACATGATGTATTTCTGTTGCCGCTATAACAACAAATACTGAAAACTAGAATAAAATAAATATTTTGGGGGGCTCCTTTACAACAAACGTGATTTTTTTTTTTTTTTGCTCGATATCGATATCGGCAACAGGTAGATGCTTGAAATATTCACAGAATATGGAATGTATTACTTAATTCAAAAATAAGTAATTGCATTAAAATTAAATTAATATTTGAGGGGGGCTCCCATTAAACAGACATGATTTTTTGTCCGTTTTATAAATAATGGTACGGAAACCTTCGTGCGCGAGTCCAACTCGCACTTGGCCGGTTTTTTTTGTAAGTCATACCTACTGCGGGCTGACTTATTGAAGTTATAATACCCACTATGCGATCTTGGTTAATAAAGTAAATTTGCGTTTGATAACACTTATTCTGTGGAAACTAAGGCTGAGCTGTGTCTTTCGGAAAGTACGTTAAATTAGAGGTACGGGTTACGGGTAGTCAGAAGCCGGAAAGTCTGACAACCGCTCTTACAAAGGGATATCGTGTTGTCCAGGTAACTTGGTTGAAGAGGTGAGATAGGCATTCCTTCCGTGTTCAACACTGTTACTCAGCTGCACTTTGTTAGATGGAAATGCTAGGCAGATTATGACATTTACGTTTGCAGAAGGAAGTCTTGGCAAGCCTTGCTGTATTCCTTGGAAATCAGAAGCTATTTAGATTGTGAACTACCGCCTTCAAACCTACTTCCATATTTAAAACTACATATTCCAATATCAATTATTCATAAGTTCATGTCTATCGTGTTTCTCGTAAATCCTCATTTTAGTAAGAGGCTCGGAACCTAAGAGCGAGAATAAACTGCTGATGTTTATGTATTCACAACCTGTTTCAGGTTGAGATATACTACTTGAGACAAGTGCGCTGGGGACGGTGAAATGGTAGCTTTATTTAATGGTAGTGGAAATAGAACGGGCTTGCAGAATTTATAAGGTATCTAATGTGTTGAGTCTATGGAACCTTGTCTAAATATTTGTGCGTTGTTCGTATTACTAGGTTTGCCGGCCAAACGAATGCAATTTTTAAAATGAAACGTCATACTGTTAAAAACTACCTTTGCTAGCTTGTAAAGCATCGTGTTACAATAAAAAAACAAAAAGTAATTATTTAAAGTACGGTGAAAATCAGCCAATTTTACAAAAGACATCCCCCAAAAATGCTCTTCATCAGTGTTTATGTGTTATTGCTGGGAAAAAGAAATGAATGAAGCTAGGTTTTTGTACACGAAGCCAGAAGTACTAGTTTGCTAGGTTACTGACATTAGCTTGATATTCTAGCTTGACAAGCTGGCATCGCGTATCTCGGACCTTATTAAACAGTTGCCAGTGTTTGGATCTATGTATGTACAAGTTCGGCTGTCTGGTTGTGTGTAAGTTACACACGTTCGTGCCCAGCGCTAGCATGGAGTAGACTTGGGAAGTTCTGATTATAATGTTACTGGCACTTATATCTGTCTAGTCTAAGGAAGTCAGAGAAAAATATATGGGGACTACATTTTTCCCTGGGAAATCATGAAATGACTCCTCCTGCTGAGGGTGCAGCACTACGTTTCTTCTGGAGTACCCTGTGTGTGCCAGGGCTGCGGTAACTTTTGTGAACAACTCGCAGCCCCGATGCAAATATGGGGACCCCATAGGTGACTACTGTGCTCATACTCCGTATGAACCTAGAAATTCGATTAGCTGGGTAAATAGTGGACACTGGAACTAGCTTTTTATGAGAAACTGGTCCGGTCTAAACTGATTTGTTTATGCTACAGTCACAGTCTGTTAATTCACCGTTTATGTAACTAATTCCTTTATTATGTCACCTTAAATAATGTAGATAGGAAATAAAAAAAACACGAGGATGTGACATTGTCAAAACTTGTATATAGAAATGGGCCGTTGAAAATTATTTAACAATACCATTATGCAGAAGGCCGCGGCGGGACCTTGCCGAAGGTCGGCCCTGAATGCGATCATGATTATGAAAACGGGTTCCAAGTTTGAAACGACGGGGATTGAAACTCATCCTTTTATACGCAGCTTTAAGGTACAAATTGCGATGTATTTATAAGTTCTGCTTATGAACTTTGCGATACTAACCGTACCAGGGTCTGCTCATCTTCTTTAGTTTATAAGTACGTAGGTAAAGTTGGAGCAATTTTAACGCTAAATTTTTTCTTACAAAAGAAACGCTAATAATATTATTACACTGACATTGTTTTGTTATTTATCAAAAGGTTATCACACAGATTAATGTTTTTCAAAATAAAGACTACATACATATATTTTACCTAAAGTCTCGCAATTTTTTATGGTGGTCCGCAACCGTTTGGTGAGAACTATACCAAGTGTCATTATCACCATTGTCAAGTGTTTTATCATCCCTGTGAGTGGCTTTAAAAACTCTTAAGGGGTCAGCTCACATCGAGACGCGATGCGACGCGACGCTGCGCGCACACTTTAGAGGAGCGAAAAATAGCTTTATTTTCTACACAAAAAGATACACATTTCATTGTGAGAATTTAGAAATTGCACCATGCAACGCTGCGTCGCTTGTACGCGCGACGTTGCGATGCGCCTCGCGGCAATGCGCTGCGCGAAATCACTGGCCTCTTCCAGAAACTTCGCGTCGCATCGCGTCTCGGTGTGAACTGACCCTAAATTTTCCGACCTTTCTTTTTATTAAGGACACGGCCAGTTGGCATGCATCTATCCTCCATGATGCTGGCACGCCAAGGTATCTTCTTGAATATTGCAAGTCCAACTGTACTGAATAAGAAATATTTAAAAGAAACTCACTACGCCATGTGAAGGCGCCAAGTCTTGTCTGAGCGCGAGCACTCGGATGCGCACGAGTTCCCCCGGCTTGTAGCGCGCGCGCTCCGTAGATAGTACCACTACCCGCCCGCTGGATATGCGCAGGGGCACTCTGCGTTCCCACACGCATTGGGCTTCTGGGTACCTGGTGATAAAGCAAATTATAATAGCAATTAATTTCACTCGCGTCCCGTGGGAACTACGCCCGGATCAAAACCATTTTTGGAATCGGTCTTATTATTAGTATAGATTTAAATCTCAAGGTTGATATATTTACTGTTCGGAGTGATTGATATAAAAGTTGTTCGTAGTGACAAATATAAAATCATTGTACATACATACAATTCAATTTCAAATTACTATAAATTTCAATATAAATTATGTAAATAAAAATTGTAAATTTCAAATTCATACAACTTCGGATGTATTGCTTGATGTGCTAGCTTGGTATTCAAAAGGTTTATTTAAGTCTACGATTTGTTAATAATGCCTAACAAAGCAATGGTTACCATTTTATTCTTACCGAATATTGGCGATCAAATCGGCTTTAGAGTTTGGTAGCAGAGGAACATTGATGTCCAGGCAACCTCCGTCTCCTGCAATAAATTGATGACTTTCATATTTACCGGTAGTAAAATTATTATTAAAGGTCGTGCTGCAGTTACACTGATGTTCGGCACACTCCCCCCTCTGTTCTTTCTCCGATGTCGTCCAACGCTGTCGCGCGTTTGTATCGACACAATCGGGATTATCAGTAGCCCGTTGTAAATGCGACTAACACGCGTTAGTAGCGATAGAAAAAGCCGCCGTGTTCGAGGGGCTTTACTACCTTCCTTCTGCTTCATGATATCCCTTCCAATAAAAATATATTTTTCAATTAGAAATGTTTTAATGCAGAAAGCGTGACTGGGCCTGCATATTGTTCCAATGTTCATTCAACATTACTCCGTTTGGTTTAAATGATCAGTAGCAATTACTGGATCTATTTAGTATTTGGTTAAAATTCTATAAATAATTTGAAATGATTTGCTATCCATTCTTCCATTGGCCCAAGACCTCCAGAAAGCTCCAAAAGTAAAAAAGTGGATTTTAGTCAGTAAAAGTCCGATACTCCCCCGAGCTGCGCCCACACCGGGAGACAGTCATTTTATGAATTCCCACAAAAAGAAAAAGTCTTCTGGCCTGCTTTTAAACTTTTATTATTTAGAAGTTTTATTTAAAGAATCAAATGCCTGTTGTAGTCAGTGAATCAAAGACTACTTTACCTGAAGGCAGATCTCTGGAAGCGATAACCGTCTGCCGATCCTCAGTCAGGAGCGAGATCATCAGGTGAGCTGGTCCGTCGGTGTAGAACCTGGAGACGCACGCGCGGTTCAGACTCCCAGCAGTCAGCACCCCTGGCACTAGGAACAGGTGATTCTTGTCTGTGCATGGGTTCCTGGTGAAGAAAAAAATGAATGTACCTGGGTGTAGTTATAGCCAGCCGAAGTAGGGCGAAAAAAAGCTATCGCAGAAGTTTTGCATTCTGCGTGTTGTTCGCTCCGAATAAACTCGAACAGGCCAACACGGAGATTGACCTGTTCATCGATCCCTTAATTCCTAAATCAATGATTAATATTGGTTTGCAATTCAAAGAGTACAGTTGCATTTAATAATTAATTAACTATTATAATAAGTTCATGTTTTTGTGTTATGCTTAGTATAACAAACTCACTGGGTTCATGTAATTGTTGTCAAGCTGTGTCAAACTATTAATTGCATGAATTATTTTCCTATTATATCTAATTATTTTCTTTGTCATAGTAGCTTTTGACATAAGACTGTCCCAAAACACTTAACATTTGCTATGTATGTGTACATATGTGTAGGTAAATCATCATCATCATCAGCCTTTTTATCGTCCCACTGCGGGGCACAGGCCTCCTCTGACACAGAGAGGGAGGGAGAGCGTTAATCACCACGCTTGCTCAATGCGGGTTGGTGACTTCAGACTTCATCGTCCAGATTTTCTAGAGATGTTTTCCTTCACCTTTAATCAGTCATGCTGTTCAAGATATACTTAGAAATTACATATAAATTAGAAAAGTTACATTGGTACTTGCCTGACCCGGAATCTGAATATGTGTAAGTAACTAAAAAATAAATATGTCGCTATATTATACGAAATCAAAATTGGTTCCCATATAACCGGAGCACATTCCTATAAGTTTTTATGAAGCCCATCATATTTGATGGCAGGCGCACGTCTCAATAACATAAAGGGTACAATTATACCGTAGAACAAAAAAATGATGAGATCAATTGAATAGCCGTTTCCTCGTAATGGCGGACATAAAAATCAAGGTTCAATTGACCTTGAATACTAACAATAAATATGTACTGTGATGGTATAATAGTGGTATGTAATTGTATGTAAACTATATTTAATATCTTTTTACTATTTACGATTGTTTCGTAATTAAAATGACCAAGCTATTTGCAACTAAGTCTAAATGGATGCAGGTGACTAGGGCACCTCACAGAGCGACTGCCTCTCTGACTCCCTCTAGCCCGTTAGCATAGTTGCCCGGCTAGCCCAATATCTCCTGGTAAGGCTGGTGGTCAACCTTTCTGGCCTATGACTACATTATGACCCTTAAGTGCCACGGATCTACCTTCTAGTGTCACGAGTGTACCGTCGAGTGTCAGAGACTTGCAATCGAGTGTCACGGATCTACGGTCGAGTGTCACGAGTGTACTGTGGAGTGTCACGAGTGTACAGCCGAGTGTCACGGATCTACAATCGAGTGTACCGGATCTACAGTCGAGTGTCACGAGTGTACCTTCGAGTGTCAGAGACTTGCAATCGAGTGTCACGGATCTGCGGTCGAGTGTCACGAGTGTACTGTGGAGTGTCACGAGTGTACAGCCGAGTGTCACGGATCTACAATCGAGTGTCACGGATCTACGGTCGAGTGTCACGGATCTGCGGTTGAGTGTCACGAGTGTACCGTCGAGTGTCACGAGTGTACTGTCGAGTGTCAGAGACTTGCAATCGAGTGTCACGGATCTACGGTCAAGTGTCATGGATGTACCGACGAGTGTCATTGACCTGCAATCGAGTGTACCGGATCTACAGTCGAGTGTCACGGTTCTACAGTCGAGTGTCACGAGTGTACAGTCGAGTGTCACGAGTGTACTGTGGAGTGTCACGAGTGTACAGTCGAGTGTCACGGATCTACAATCGAGTGTCACGGATCTACCTTCTAGTGCCTATCTATCTTCTAGTGTCATGAGTGTACTGTGGAGTGTCACGAGTGTACTGTGGAGTGTCACGAGTGTACAATCGAGTGTCACTGACCTGCAATCGAGTGTACCGGATCTACAGTCGAGTGTCACGAGTGTACTGTGGAGTGTCACGAGTGTACTGTGGAGTGTCACGAGTGTACAGTCGAGTGTCACGGATCTACAATCGAGTGTCACGAGTGTACCGTTGAGTGTCACGAGTGTACCGTCGAGTGTCACGAGTGTACAGTCGAGTGTTAGAGACTTGCAATCGAGTCTCACGGATCTACGGTCGAGTGTCACGAGTGTACTGAGGAGTGTCACGAGTGTACTGTGGAGTGTCACGGGTGTACCGTCGAGTGTCACGAGTGTACCGTCGAGTGTCAGAGACTTGCAATCGAGTGTCACGGATCTACGGTCGAGTGTCACGAGTGTACTGTGAAGTGTCACGAGTGTACAGCCGAGTGTCACGGATCTACAATCGAGTGTCACGGATCTACGGTCGAGTGTCACGAGTGTCACGGATCTACAGTCGAGTGTTATAAGTGTACCGTCGAGTGTCAGAGATTTGCAATCGAGTGTCACGAGTGTACCGTCGAGTGTCAGAGACTTGCAATCGAGTGTCATTGACCTGCAATCGAGTGTACCGGATCTACAGTCGAGCGTCACGGTCAGAGACTCGCAATTGAGTGTTACGGATCTGTGGTCGAGTGTAACGAGTGTACTGTGGAGTGTCACGAGTGTACTGTGGAGTGTCACGAGTGTAGTGTGGAGCGTCACGAGTGTACCGTCGAGTGTCAGAGACTTGCAATCGATTATCACGGATCTACGGTCAAGTGTCACGAGTGTACTGTGGAGTGTCAGAGACTTGCAATCGAGTGTCACGGATCTACGGTCAAGTGTCACGGATGTACCGACGAGTGTCATTGACCTGCAATCGAGTGTACCGGATCTACAGTCGAGTGTCACGGTTCTACAGTCGAGTGTCACGAGTGTACTGTGGAGTGTCACGAGTGTACAGTCGAGTGTCACGGTTCTACAGTCGAGTGTCACGAGTGTACTGTGGAGTGTCACGAGTGTACAGTCGAGTGTCCCGGATCTACAGTCGAGTGTCACGAGTGTACTGTGGAGTGTCACGAGTGTACCGTCGAGTGTCAGAGACGCGCAATCGAGTGTCACGGATCTGCGATCGAGTGTCACAAGTGTACTGTGGAGTGTCACGAGTGTACCGTCGAGTGTCAGAGACTTGCAATCGAGTGTCATGATCTACAATCGAGTGTCACGAGTGTACCGTCGAGTGTCAGAGACTTGCAATCGAGTGTCATGATCTACAATCAAGTGTCACGGATCTATCTTCTAGTGTCATGAGTGTACAGTCGAGTGTCACGAGTGTACTGTGGAGTGTCACGAGTGTACAGCCAAGTGTCACGGATCTACACTCGAGTGTCATGAGTGTACTGTGGAGTGACACGAGTATACCGTCGAGTGTCAGAGACTCGCAATTGAGTGTCACGAGTGTACAATCGAGTGTCACCGACCTGCAATCGAGTGTCACGGATCTACAGTCGAGTGTCACGAGTATACTGTGGAGTGTCATGAGTGTACCGTCGAGTGTCAGAGACTCGCAGTTGAGTGTCACGGATCTACGGTCGAGTGTCACGAGTGTACTGTGGAGTGTCACGAGTATACTGTGGAGTGTCACGAGTGTACCGTCGAGTGTCACGAGTGTACCGTCGAGTGTCAGAGACTTGCAATCGAGTGTCACGGATCTACAGTCGAGTGTCACGAGTGTACTGTGGATTGTCACGAGTGTACCGTCGAGTGTCAGAGACGCGCAATTGATTGTCACGGATCTGCGGTCGAGTGTCACGAGTGTACTGTGGAGTGTCACGAGTGTACCGTCGAGTGTCAGAGACTTGCAATCGAGTGTCACGGATCTACGGTCAAGTGTCATGGATGTACCGACGAGTGTCATTGACCTGCAATAGAGTGTACCGGATCTACAGTCGAGCGTCACGGTTCTACAGTCGAGTGTCACGGATCTACCTTCTATTGTCACGAGTGTAGAATCGAGTGTCAGAGACTTGCAATCGAGTGTCATGATCTACAATCGAGTGTTCCGGATCTATCTTCTAGTGTCACGAGTGTACTGTGGAGTGTCACGAGTGTACTGTGGAGTGTCGCGAGTGTACAATCGCGTGTCACTGACCTGCAATCGAGTGTCACCGACCTGCATTCGAGTGTCACGGATCTACGGTTGAGTGTCACGAGTGTATTGTGGAGTGTCACGAGTGTACTGTCGAGTGTCACGAGTGTACTGTCGAGTGTCACGAGTGTACCGACGAGTGTCATTGATCTGCAATCGAGTGTCACGGTTCTACAGTCGAGTGTCACGAGTGTACTGTGGAGTGTCACGAGTGTACAGCCAAGTGTCACGGATCTACAGTCGAGTGTCATGAGTGTACTGTGGAGTGTCACGAGTATACCGTCGAGTGTCAGAGACTCGCAATTGAGTGTCACGAGTGTCACTGACCTGCAATCGAGTGTCACCGACCTGCAATCGAGTGTCACGGATCTACAGTCGAGTGTCACGAGTATACTGTGGAGTGTCATGAGTGTACCGTCGAATGTCAGAGACTCGCAGTTGAGTGTCACGGATCTACGGTCGAGTGTCACGAGTGTACTGTGGAGTGTCACGAGTGTACTGTGGAGTGTCACGAGTGTACTGTGGAGTGTCACGAGTGTACCGTCGAGTGTCACGAGTGTACCGTCGAGTGTCACGAGTGTACCGTCGAGTGTCAGAGACTTGCAATCGAGTGTCACGGATCTACAGTCGAGTGTCACGAGTGTACTGTGGAGTGTCACGAGTGTACTGTGGAGTGTCACGAGTGTACTGTGGAGTGTCACGAGTGTACTGTGGAGTGTCACGAGTGTACCGTCGAGTGTCACGAGTGTACCGTCGAGTGTCAGAGACTTGCAATCGAGTGTCACGGATCTACGGTCAAGTGTCATGGATGTACCGACGAGTGTCATTGACCTGCAATCGAGTGTACCGGATCTACACTCGAGTGTCACGGTTCTACCTTCTATTGTCACGAGTGTACAATCGAGTGTCAGAGACTTGCAATCGAGTGTCATGATCTACAATCGAGTGTTCCGGATCTATCTTCTAGTGTCACGAGTGTACTGTGGAGTGTCACGAGTGTACTGTGGAGTGTCACGATTGTACAATCGCGTGTCACTGACCTGCAATCGAGTGTCACCGACCTGCAATCGAGTGTCACGGATCTACGGTTGAGTGTCACGAGTGTATTGTGGAGTGTCACGAGTGTACTGTCGAGTGTCACGAGTGTACTGTCGAGTGTCATGGATCTACGGTCAAGTGTCACGGATGTACCGACGAGTGTCATTGATCTGCAATCGAGTGTCACGGTTCTACAGTCGAGTGTCACGAGTGTATTGTGGAGTGTCACGAGTATACCGTCGAGTGTCAGAGACTCGCAATTGAGTGTCACGAGTGTTCAATCGAGTGTCACTGACCTGCAATCGAGTGTCACCGATCTGCAATCGAGTGTCACGGATCTACAGTCGAGTGTCACGAGTATACTGTGGAGTGTCATGAGTGTACCGTCGAGTGTCAGAGACTCGCAATTGAGTGTCACGGATCTACGGTCGAGTGTCACGAGTGTATTGTGGAGTGTAACGAGTGTACCGTCGAGTGTTACGAGTGTACCGTCGAGTGTCACGGATCTATGGTCGAGTGTCACGAGTGTATTGTTGAGTGTCACGAGTGTACCGTCGAGTGTCACGAGTGTACCGTCGAGTATTATGGATCTACGGTCAAGTGTCACGGATGTACCGACGAGTGTCATTGATCTGCAATCGAGTGTCATGGTTCTACAGTCGAGTGTCACGAGTGTACTGTGGAGTGTCACGAGTGTACCGTCGAGTGTCAGAGACTCGCAATTGAGTGTCACGGATCTGCGGTTGAGTGTCACGAGTGTACTGTGGAGTGTCACGAGTGTACAGTCGAGTGTCACGGATCTACAATCGAGTGTCACGGATCTACCTTCTAGTGTCATGAGTGTACAATCGAGTGTCAGAGATTTGCAATCGAGTGTCATGATCTACAATCGATTGTAGATCTCTGACACTCGACGGTACACTCGTGACACTCCACAATACACTCGTGACACTCGACTGTAGATCCGGTACACTCGATTGCATGTCAATGACACTCGTCGGTACATCCGTGACACTAGAAGGTAGATCCGTGACACTCAATTGCGAGTCTCTGACACTCGACGGTACACTCGTGACACTCCACAGTACACTCGTGACAATCGACTGTAGGTCCGTGATACTCGATTGCAGGTCAGTGACACTCGTCGGTTCATCCATGACACTTGACCGTAGGTCCGTGACACACGCTTGTAGAATAGTGACACTTGTTTGTAAATCACTGACACTCGAAGGTACAACCGTGACAGTCAAAGGTAGATAAGTAACACTCGGTCGGTTTAATTTTTATTATAATAATATAATATTATATTTAATCAATTCATACCAAACATATCAATCGGCTCAGACACTTTCTTTAGAAGCGAAAAACAAAACAATCTTTTTGAACAAATAGTTTGAAAACACACCTTGTATCTTCATCGCTATACCTCGGCATAATCTCGGTATATTAATTAAGTACATATAGTTCATCTAACACTGCTTACCCCACAACAAGAAGCTACTGTAAGGGTTCGGGTTGCAACTGAGTGCAGTATGAATGCACTCGTTAACAGGTTCTTAGAAGTGCATCTGGTTGTTATTGAAACCAGCTGCTGACCGTAGACTGCACTTTAAAATAGCAACGAGTTAATTAAGTTTGCTTGCACGAAGATTAGCTATAGGTACTTAATATTATAAAGCAATAGAGTTTGTTTGTTTGGTTGAACGCGCTTATCTCAGGAACTATTGCTCCGATTTGAAAAAATAATTCGGTCTTAGATAGCCCATTTTTATAAGGAAGACTTTAGGTTACTTTTATCCACTATTAAACTATGCATTTAAAGCAAAAAAATAAAAAACCGCTTTATATCATGTCTAAAAATTCTTAACGGTGAAAAATATGATTGTTATAAACGTTTAGGGAATGTTAATAATACTAAATAATATAAATAAACTGTGCTATAACTGGTTTAATTGAACCAAATGATTTGACTTTGACTTCGATCGAAGTCAACGACCGTTAATTGGTGTCTTAAAAAAAACCCTAATGGCTAAGAAATTTTGTGTAAAAACTTACAATAAAATACATTCAAATCTCGGCTACAGCATTATTTAAATACAAATCAGACTCCTGAAAAGTGAATATGTTCGATGACGTGATGACGACTTATTAAGTTACTTGTTATGTTTTTAATTTAGAATAAAGTTTCTTTAAAACTTAAAACCTTAAAAATAAAACTATTATGTTTTTATATTACTAGGTACCCATATTATCACTAGTCAGTCGTCTTTATATGGTCAAACGAACGTGAGGATTAATTAACGCATCAAGTTTTATAGATACAGTTGCAATTCTGTTGAACAATAATACATCCAAAGTAATATGTATTACGCATGCGATCTCGGAGAGAAAAGCGATCTATTGTAATAATTTAAGTAATTTCGTTGATTGACGAATGTAATTAGGCATTTCGATAATTATTATTTTATATGAAAGTTAGTAGGACGAAGAAACGATGAATGGATTGTGTAAAAGAGGAGAAGGCTGGATAGATACATAAGGAAGTTACAAGTTAGTCAGTAAGAAGAACCCCGTTGGTGCAATGGTAACCACGCCGGACTGCCGAGCTGAGGGTGTCGGGTTCGATTCCCGACACGGTCGCCATTTGTTTGATGAGCATGATTATCAGTTATCAGTTATAAGTTTATCAGTTGTGTTGGCAGCCATAACACAAGCTAATTAATAGCTTATCATGAGGCTTACCAACTGTGTGTGAAAAAAGTGTGTAAAAGAATCTTCAACATTCCCTCCAGCTAAAGCCACAGGAGAAGTGTTTTCCAGCCAAGTTTGAATCAATGATTTTGGATTAGAGTTTTTGAGAGAGACTAGTGTATCCAGAATGGAACTCTACGTAACGTTTCATAGGTGTTTATCAGACTTCAGACTGTTAGGACTGTCTTCAATTGTTCACTTCTTCACCTGGCTACAGTAAGAGAGAGATTTAGCATCACATTTTATTGGTGGTATATCGTTGAATGACCCCTCCCGCTGAGGGTGCAACTAAAGTAAAAGTCTGACACTCCCCCCGAGTGTCAGACTTTTACTGACACTTCTTTTACTTTTACCCACTATGTTCCTTCAGGGTTTCTTCCTGTGCTAGTGGCCAGGTGATTCAACGAATATACAATGAATGTAAAATGAATTTTAGGAAATGCCTTTTGGTGATAAGCATGACCTAATTCTTAAAATTACCGAGCATATTAAAATATAAGAATTGTAACTTACCCTATAATATTTCCGACTCTCTCATTAGTTAAGTTCTGGGCAGTCACTACGCTCAGTAGCAGGCAAAACCACAACATTTTCATAGTTTAAAATCCTCGATATCACAAACACTATAGTTCTAGTTCATTAATACGATTGCAATTTCATTGTTAGTCTTTTGTTATCGTTTTGGCGTATTCCAATCTTTTGTTAAGAGTTCGTCAAAGTTTTAGAAATAGTAGATTGTCTACGAAACAAATAATGTACTCATAGCCATCATCATGCTTTCTTCTCAATAACTTAGATCTTCAATTAATTCGTACGCTTAATTAAAACTATTTTAAATCTATCAAACACTCACTAAAAATATCACCTAACAAGATCATCAATTTTGGGTAGACCGCATGAATTTATTTTTAGTCTACAGATAATTTATTTAAAGCTATTTTATTGATAAACAACAGTTATTCGTTTATCTCGATCCGCGCCATTTGTTTTCCCGCAATGCGACCGTCGGGGAGCGCGCGCGCAGCAGACTAGATGTTTCACGCATGCGCGAAAGGTCGGCGCGCATCGCGAAAAAGAGAGAAGCGTCCAACATTTTTGCGTTTTTCAATTCTTTTGGTAAAAAGTGAAAATGTCAGCAGTTCCCATATTCAGAGACCTTTTAGTGGAGTACTAACTTCTTGCGGACGTCTTGAGCGTATTTAGAACTGATTAGGTTGTCGAGGAGTGATAAGAGTTAAAATTTTTCTTATTGCTGTCTAACATTAAACCATTCACATAGACCGTTATTTTCACAGTCTGTTTTAAACTTACGATCTGTGCATGCATGCATAAAAAAACATTACAGGATAAAGAAGCCTAAGTGACTTAATTACCATTTCAAAGACTTAATTTCATTAATATATATCATTCATAAAACTATACCTAACTTTAAGATAGGCAGTCCATGTAAAACTCTGGTTGGTACTCAACCTCATCTGGTTACTGAGAGATGAGAGTCAAAACAAACGTAGCATGGCTAAAAGCAGTTGATGATTATTTTTATTGAAAATGATTTCTTTATAAGTAAAACATAATCTCTAATTAGTTGCGCGCCCCTGCCTAGGTTAATAGGTCGATCGTCGACCGCGGGCATAATGAATTGTTCACGTTCAATTGTTTTGCGACTAGTCACCGCGCATTCAAGCGACGGAATGTGTAGCAGTTTATAATTATTTCAGATAATTCGACAATCAATGTATTTGTCTTAGAGTTTCGATCTATCTAAAGATGGACGCTCAGGAATGCTGCGTGTAATCAAGCTACTACAATGTGTCAAATTTATTTAATAGATTTTCAACTTTATCGCTGAAACATATGGTTTAGAGTTGACTGGGAAAATTTGACAGTTTCGGGTAGCTTGATGTGCTGGCGTGTGTACTTATCTACAAACATACTAACAGACCCGGCCACGCGTTGCCGTGGTTAAGGTTTTTGTTATAATAATTAATAATTTAATTTAATTAAGATGTAAGCTATCCTATCTTTCAAGTTGGATCAAACTGCACATGGTTTGCAAGTTTGATTAAAGTCGGTCAAGTAGTTTAGAAGTCCACTGCGCACAAACAATGTGACACTTAATTTATACATATTGATATTATAAGGAGGAAAGATGACATAGGCAATGTTTTATCCGGGTACGGTAAGAAGTTCCCTGGGGACGCAGGAGAAACCGAGAGAAACTTCTAGTCTAAATATAATTATGTGGTTTGCCTAAGATAGTTACAGGTTTCTTTTTTTTAGGGTTCTGTATCCAAAAAGGGTAAAACGAGACTTTATAACTAAGACTGAGGTGTTATATTGTCACCAGGTTGTATCTCAGTAACTGTAATACAGGCAGTTGAAATTTCTACAGATGACGTATGTCTGTTGCCGCTATAACTGAAAATTAGAATCTACCTATCCTAATATTGTAAAGCTGGAGATTTTCTTTGTTTGTTTGCTTGAACGCGCTAATCTCAAGAACTACTGGACCGATTTGAAGAATTTCCTCAGTGTAAGATAGTCCATTTATCTAGGAAGACTACCTATAGGCTACTTTTATGCGGCTGCACGGAGTAGTTGATGACGATTTTTTGGCCGCATTACAGATACGTACGGAAATCTTGGTGTTCAAGTCCGAATCGTACTTGTCTTAGAATGATTTATTCGCCAAAGGGCTGGGTATATTATTTAACTAGTGATTCCCTGCAACGTTTCGTCAAAATCAGTCCAGCAATTTCGGAGGTTAGCCGGAACAAACAGACAAGCAATAAATAACAAGACTGGCTTGGTGTGTGGGCGATATTTTTTTTGTATTCGTATGTACGTTTTATTTGTACAGAATAAAGCATTTTTGTATGCTGCAATAATCGACAAACTGAACATCGTATGCAGTATTAGACTGTTTGCAATAGTATGCAAATATTATTATTGACTCGTGACGCGGCTGCTAATGTGATTTCACTAATGTTAGATGGCTTATGTTACTTACACTTTCAATCCATATACAGCCTAAGTATCGTTTTATAGTATACGGGACCATGATAGATTTTAAACTGATATAACTAGGTTAAGGCCTCCTTTTTTTTTTAAAAAAAAAACAGAATGTTTCATTATTTACATCTATAAATATGTATATTCGTTTTTTGTTTTAGCAAATGTTATTAGCTACACCCATTTTTGCTGTTCAACAATAAATAAAAATAAATAAACAAGTATAGCATTCTTAGTTTTGTACCAATTATAAATGTGGTGTATCCCAATTCTAAAGCGTTTTCAGGTTATTTCTTGCCGTGTATGGAGTGGAATAAAACTTTTTGTAGAAGAAATAATATCGTAATTTATTTTAATAAGCAGTACAAAGATGGACGTATTTTCTCCTCGACCGGCATAACCAAGAGAGGGTGTTGCCACACTTTTTACATTATGTCATTGAACATCCTTGGCAGTCGTTACGGGTAGTCAGAAGCCAGTAAGTCTGACGCCAGTCTAACCAAGGGGTATTGGGTTGCCCGGGTAACTGGGTAGAGGAGGTCAAATAGGCAGTCGGTCCTTGTAAAACACTGGTACTCAGCTGAATCTGGTCAGACTGGAAGCCAACCCCAACATAGTAGGCAATGGTATTGTAATAATTAAAATACAAGTGTTGTCATTTTATTACAATATTGAACAAAGCGGCGACTGGGTTGTGATTAGCGATCCCTTAAATCCTCCGACGCCTGCCACAAACTGTATGGCTTGGCTGTTTCGTTATTTACTTTGGAAACTAAATATTCGCATCACCTCCGCGACGAGAGCGAAACGGCAAAGAGATACGGTTTTACTGGTATGTAGAACTTCTGAAGTTAGTAGTAGTAGTAGTTAGAAGAAAGTTCCTTGTTTGGAAATTCTTGCTCTCTTAAAATTAAAATTAGTTGATACAAGTACGTAGCAGCAACTTCATCTTCTCTGCTCATCTTCAAGGATAGTTAGCGTTATATTTCAAGATTAAAAAATACGCCATCTATCTTCAACTTTCTTTATTAAAACCAGGGTTTGACACCTAGTTCTCTATTGCTACTGATTTGTTACAGTTCCCACATCTTCTCATAGATGGCGCTGACATAAATAATACTTTACAAGTTTTCATGCACCCTTATAATTTGTTTTTTTTCTCCCCTATTTGCAACAGACATACTTTTTTATTTACTAAAGTCAATTATTTTATTCTGAGATGTTTTAATTTGATGTTTGTATTGCGAGTTAAAACTTTTAAAAAGTTTCACTGAAATAGTCGGTCATTTAATATGTTATCCAGAAAAATGCAGATTGTGTCTTAGACTTAGATTAGCCCTTCAAAGAAAAAAAAAACTAACAGTTGTCATAAAATTAGGTTATATAGGTAACCAAAAAGGTTAGGCATCCAAAATCCTCGTTAGCAATAACCGAAATTCACATTAAAAACTCGATTAAAAAGTTTCAACGATCATGGACATTGGCCGTTATATTTGGGCATTATTGGCTTTCCAAAATGGCCGCCCGGATTTGCAGTTAAAAGGAATTAACTCCCACTGTAGATCGGTTTTATTTTCTTTATTAGATGCTGTTATTTTGTATGTCTGTTGCGAGTTAGTATTGTTATTTGAAGCGAGGCTTGGTGCGAATAGGAATTTAATATCGTATCGTTAAATATTATCTCTTACACACGCAACATTATCGGCCAACGTTAGGTCCACCGTTTCTGCCGGGGCCGTGGGTTGTTTGCAAGCGTTACCGTGGTCCTGGCACACAGGGACCTCCAGAAGGAACATAGTGGGTTTTAGTCTGTAAGAGTCTGACCGTCCCTCTAGCTGCACCCTCAGTGGGAGAGGTCATTTGATGACTTTCCACGAAAAAAAGTTTCACAATTTTTTAACTAGTACCACATATAGATACACAGCCAAATACATATGTAGGATTTCGTGTGTTCACCAACAGCTAACCCGGGATTATTATTTAAAGGAAATTACAGTAACATACAGCCTTTATTATACCCACATAGGTAGTTACAATGCTAATGATATCACATCACATTGATAAACAAATGAAATGCAAATTAAATAAACAAAAGAGCGAGCGGACTCGTAACAACCACTAGTGTTGTAAAATAAAGCCAAAGTGAAAAGTGGACAATAATAATAATTAATTTTTATTTCGGCGCCGACAACTGGGTGGCCAGCATTCAACGCTTGGAGTGTTGCCAGGTGGGGAATTCCAACTGAATTTTTAATTGTGGCAACATTTTAGCGATTGAGTTCGCGCGTGTTTGCGATGCTTAATTTATTTTCGCGGAATGCTTTTGTCTTTTGTTTTTTTAAATTATGTAGGTTGATCTGGGTAAAGAAATTGTTTCTTGATTTGATTATTCAATTGCATAATTAGTTTACGGAACTGCTTCGTCTTATTTAGCTTAAAATACTTAAGTAAAACGTTGTCTTTAACTACCTACTTACAAAATCAAAATTACATCGATAGTAAAAAAGTACGTGATATAACGAACAAAAAGCAAATAAATTGAACCATTATACAAAACTTCTGCAATCAACCGCAAAAAGAAACATTTTAATTTAAAAAAAGAATTATCCTTCCATTCAAATAGCCGAGGGCACATCAATATATTACGTAACAATTGTACCAAACCGCCCCAAGTACCAGCACATTATGTCCCGCTCCGCCCCCATTAACTGCGACCTCATTTGAGAGGGGACTTGCATGGTCGACATCGCAAGTAATGCAGTTACCTGTACTCGCGCCTTTAATTGCACTTCGTTAATTTTCACAGCAACATTCGTATGTTTTATTTAATTAACTGATTACCTACTCTGTTTTTGGTTTGTTTATTTGCGACTGTTTTTTGTTGGAAATTCTCTTTGTTGCTGGAATTTTACGATTGAATTTTCGTTGCTAGTAATTTTGCTAGAAGTGTTTTAAAAACTTAATTGATGTTAACAACTAGTGTAAATTCAGGTTGTCTTAGATGTTGAGGGGAATCTGGAGTAGCGGACTTAGGTTTCTAATCGTGTTTTTGTGTCATGTTAAGGTTTTTGTAAGAAAGTTTTAACTTAAACTAACAACAAAACACAATTAGGGTGTTCGGGTGTTTAGGCAAACCTTTAGTAGGTAATATTATTTAGCTTAAGTGTTTGTTTGCTTGAAGGCGTATTATCTCAGAGCAATTAAAATAGCGATTTGAAAAATTCTTCCAGTACTAGGTAGCCCATTTACCGACAAAGGCTATATATAGACATACATTTTATCAGAGTGCATCGAGTAGTTCCCACAGGACGCAAGCGTAACCGTTGGCGAAAGCTAGTACCATGATAAATGTCTTCAAAGACACATACAATAAAGCCATTTAATCCTTATTCAAAATATTTCTGTAGCGAGACTCCAAAGGACTGTAGAAAGATGTATATGTTCAGGTATACTTTAGAAATTCTAAATACATCATTAAAATACTCAATATATTTCAATAAAATTCCCAATAACCCATACTCCATAGCCGCTCGAGGTCAGCTATTCGATTTTCCAGGTACCCGAGTCATATAGTCGAGCGAGCATTTACAATCGCTTGCAATATGCACCTTGCACACGGAAACGAAAATGCGAAACAATTTCCTAGAGCGAACCCGTTTGAGCGGCAAATGGCGGATTTTCCATAAATACGAGGACCGAACTTGGACGGGGTATTCGTACCTTGCCTTTTATCTGCGAATATTTTATTAACTTCTTCACCAAATGTGGAAAACTATGTAGAAACCGACTATCAACCGTATGTAATACGGAGGAATGAGGATGCGGCATGTCATTACTAAATCTAAGCTATACATAATGTCCAACAACCGTCAACCAGTTTTAACATGGAGTTGCCCAGGTCACTGGGTTGAGGAGATCAGATAGGCAGTCTCACCTCGCATAACACTGTATCTGCTACAACCATGCTAGGAAAAGGTTAAGTAGAAAAAAATTAAACCTAAGAAATCTCAAACTGTTTTGAGGTCCCGTCTCTAAATGAGTCTGTCAAAAGGCTGCATCTTATGAAGCCATTTACCCATTAGAAATATTTAGTGATGACAGTCGTTCTAGGCCGGTTTTTGACCAAATTATTTTACACCATCAGAACTAAAAAAAGGAATGTAGGCACAGTTTCACAAGTCCGTCCCCTGCTGTCGAGTCGTGACTGTGACGTAGTAGGCACAAGTAGTGGCCGGGCAAGCCGCGTGCCCCAGGCGCACGTGGATGATCGACGACGCACACCCACGGAGACCGCTTGCACTGCGGCCTTGTTTATGCCTATTGTATGAGGTTGCTGATAGTAGGGGCGGGATAATAGATAGACGCGGTTGTAGGATATTGTTAGGTAAAGAAGATGATTGTTGTTGGCAATTTCTGTCTGTTTGTAGAATACGTTTCGTAGTGCTGTGGTCATCTACTACACCTAAGATAGAAAATGTGAAATTAGCGACTTAATAGTATAGAATAAATTGGTACATTGTTTAAGGAGTGTTTAGGATTTTAACGAAGAATGAGCGAATTGTGATCTTGTGGTGGATGTTCATGACAGAGCTTATCATCGCTATTACCAGAGGCTCGCTAAGAATGGAACTACCTACCTGTAAGATTTTGAATAAAGATTGCGTTATGTATTTATGTATGTTATGTAAATCTTGTGTCAGAGGCAACTAATCAGAGCACAGACCTGTATATATACCTGTATACTATATTGATAATTTCATACACTTCTTTTTTTTCTCGACTTGCATACCCATGGAAAAATTATACTGTACAAAGAAAAATCGAAGTGTTTCTTTTGACGAGCAGACTGAAGATAGAGTAGGTTTAATAGCCACCTGAAGCGGTTCTTCTGCAATGTCAAATAATTATTTTTTACAATAGAAAAAGGGGAGAATATTCTTTTGTGCATGTACTTTTTATTTTAACGATTCAACTGTATTCAGGATTAGCTTCCGCCCGCGGTTTTTACCTGCGCTCCGAGTGAACTTCTTCCCGTTCTTGGACAAAAGGTAGCCTGTATGTTATTCTATGTTAGTTACATATATATATTAACATATAGTTTAAGCGTGAAGGACTAACAAACATCCATCCATATCTTTGAAAGTTAGTTTTTTTATATGAGCTGTAAAATTAGTACAATTTAATCATAGAATTCCAGTTGAGCCTTCTTCCTTACATATTATATATAGGTTTAAATAAGTATACTGTGTGTGTGTAACACATAAACACAAAAAAAACGACGCAACACGGAAATCAAACACTCATTCGGAGTAGGGGGGAAACAATTCGCGGAGGCTTTCACGAGACATTAGCGCAGCCGACTGCGTACAACACCTTTATTCATATGTAGGAGGATCTGTGAAATTGCCGGACAAGTCGGGGAAGGGATATTTTAACACAAAGTTCTTCTTAAACTGTTTGTTAGGTTTAACGACGACATATTGAGGGAGAGTAGGTATTCATTATTCGATCCTCGTACCCTATATGTATTTTTATACTTCTGAGTAATTGTTTAGCAAAAATTTCAATATTATATAAAAAAATATATAATTATATAAAAATATGAAATTTCAGGCGTGCTAAAAGAGAATTTATTGAACCTTGCGCATTTTCTGTACTAGCTCCGTCAGCGGTTTCACGCGCTTCTTAAAGGAGCTGCCTCTTGAATATTAAAAAATAGCCTATATGTTATTATGTATAGTTTATATGACCACCAAGTTTCAACAAAAACCAAGCAGTAATTTTTCAATTAAAGAGTAACAAACATACATCCTATTCTCACGAATTTTCAAATTTATATTATTAGTAAGATAATTTAATTACAATTTTTTACAAACTTAATAATTTAAATAAGCTAAAAATAAAAAGGGCAAAAAATATTATAATATAATAAGCAAGATAATTAACTTGTAATTTTTTTTTATTGTGATCTGTAACATCAGAAACAAAAAATAGGTAATCAAAATCATGTACATTTTAGTCTAACCCAAAAGCAAAACACCCGTAACATAATTTTCAAAAATTTTCACTTTGCAAAACAGTCTTAACAGAATGCAAACCACGTTGAAATACCGCTAAACTCTGTTTAACGGGCCAGCATGTAATGGCAGGCGTGTATCGACAGGCACGGGGTGTGCGTAAAACGGGAAATTTTCCGCGCGGCTGAACCACGCAGCCTGCAGCCCCGTGATATGGTATGTATGCCCTAATGTGTTTTCGTATAATTATTTATAGCGTATGATGTTGCTTTTTCATTTTAGGAGCTCGTGGCTGAGCAGCAGCCGTACGGGTCGACCGATCATAAGGTTAAGCAACGCTTAGCGCGGTCGGTCCCTGTTCGTGTTTTGGAAGGCACGTTAAATTGGTAGTTCCAGGCTGTCATTTGTACATCTTTGGCAGTCGTTACGGGTAATCAGAAGCCAGAAACTCTGACAACTAGTCTTACCAAGGAGTATCGGGTTGCCTAGGCAAGTGGATTGAGGAAGTCAGACAGGCAGTGGCTCCACGTTAAACACTGGTATTCAGCTGCAGTCTTTTTTTAATATAAGAGAAAAAATTGTCTCATCTGAAACTGTAGCATTATATTTTTGTAATTAACTTTAGTTGCTCTTTATTGCTCTGTTTATTTCAAAGGCTTCCAAAAATCAACACCTCTCTTTTTAACACGAAAACTGCAGCATTTTACTGACTGCAGCTGTGGTCCATTACCAGTAGGGTGGCGCCACGCAACCCACGATTGATTAATTGGCTGCAAGCCATCTTTCTAATTAATGAGTGCGCCGCCATTAAAAATATTACTCTTTGCTGCGTGCCAGATAGGGGTCGTATAGCACTAGCGCAGGTTGGAATACCTAGTCGTGTTATGATTGTAAACCGGGTATATGCATTTACTATTTATATTTAATGGGATTAAGATAGTAAATAAAAAAAAAATTGATCATGCGTCAAAAAACTGTGCCTAAAGATAACCACAAAAAATCGCAATAAAATATTCAGCCCAATACCAAAAATGCAAATCCACCAACAAAGAGGCAAAATATTATTTTTTGGGCATGGCAACACGGCTGTTACTCATCGTTCGGACGGATATATTGGCATATTTCGCGGAACTCAAACCTGGCAACACCAGGTGATTTGTGGCCGATGCTGTAGTACTACAAATTATGAATCTACGACACGGGAATGTCGTATTGAATATTTGCCGGAATAGCTGGTGTATTTTAGGTACCCTGAAGTTATGGGTGTTTGGGTAAACTCGTTTTTCATTCAACAACTTGATTAGGTTATTTATTGTTTCGTCGTGCCATCAGAAGGTTAAGGGTGCGTGTTCGAAAAGCTGGCAACGTCGCAAATAGCTGTCAAATATTTACATGTATTAATTAATTTCTCAATTTTATTTTATGAAAACATAAAATAATGCTCTGTAGTGCACTAACAAAGTTAATAGAGAATGCAATTATTAATATCGTAGCACCGAATATATAGTTTTATATGTAAAAAACGTGTTTGGAAACTTTACAAGTGCCTTTTTTACAAGTAAAACGTTTAAAACATCAAATTTTGTGTTATAATTGCAATTCCTATTCAATGTTTTAGTGCACTAAAGAGCTATATGTCTTACTTTCATATAGTAAATTGGCCAAATTAATTAAAACGTGTAAATATTTGACAGCTATTTGCGACATTGCCAACTTTCGGTATACGCGCTATTAATCAACGCTTTTTCTTCTGTGTTACGGAAGGCACGTTAAATTGGTGGGCTCCGGCTGTCTGTGTTAAAGGTAGTCAGAAACCAGATAATATGACAACCAGTCTTATCAAAGGGCTGCCCAAATTACAGGGTTGAGAGAGGTCAGATAAGAATACTCTATGTTAAACACTGGTACTCAGCTGCATCCAGTTAGACTGCAAGCTGACTTCAACATAGCTTGCGAAAAGGCTAGACATATGATTCTCTTAAGAGTATGCTTGACTCTTGCCACTGCGATGTCCTGTGGATGGAGCTGAAGGGATATGTTCCTTCTGCAGGCCTTTGTCATCTAGGGTCATGGAAACTTTCATGGCAGATATAAATCTACTCGTTTATAGGTACATCTTCATAGATAGTCAGGTTGTTAATATTTCTTCTCTCGACCAGGTCAGGATATCAAGTATCAACAATTATTTTTAATTGCTAACAAGATGGGTATCTCTATTGATTTTATAGTGTTTTTATTTCTCATTATTATCTTTGTAATTTTTTTATTTATATTCATAATTATTAGGAAACTAAATAAACTCAATATTACAAAGCTGAAGAGTTTGTTTGTTTAACGCGCTAATATCAGGAACTACTGGACTGATTTGGAAACTCTTTAAGTGTTAGACAGTTCATTTATCGAGAAAGGCGTGTTTAATAAATAACACGTTATCTTAGCGCGCGAAGTAGTACAATCCGTCAAATTTCAGGTTCAAATTTCATATTCAAATTTGATTCGGAAAATTTAACACTTTCGGTAAGCTGATGAGCTGTACAAACAATCCACGCGACCTAGGTGAAACCACGAACTCTCGAGATCTCTATTGGTCGGTATTGGTTGGTGTAGAAATATACCAAGCAAGAGACCAATAGAGATCTCGTTTACCCATAGATTTATTTTTTTTCTTATTCGCGTAGTTGTTGTCATAGAATACATGGAGTACGTCAATTATTATTGAATTGAAAAATCTCCGAAGGTCGTATCTCACGGTGTCCTCTTTTGAAAATGAAAAAATAAACGCTTGATATTAGTAGCTTAAAGTTTAAAAAAGATTTTAAGGAGCCTCTAAAATCTCACACTGCAAGAGTGACTGGGAAGGCCACTTGACCGCAAAACTCCGCCGAGCCGACTTACAGCTTCTAAGTAAGAACTAAGCACGAGTGGAATATAAGATTTTCATGTGAAACAAGGCTTTCCTGAATTAAAAAGTATGGTTCTGCCAACCTTAGTTTCTATTAGTTTTATTTAAATGTTAAACCCTTTAGTACTCTTCCGGTAAAGTACCTATAAGACACGATTTAAAAGGTGTAAAAAAAATTTTTTTTTATATTATATTTCTAACTAGCTTCTGCCAGTGGTTTCACTCGCTTCCTGAAAGAACTACTACCCGCACCTGGATAAAAAGTAGCCTATATATTAATCTGATGTTTAAGCTATATTACTGCCAAATTTAATCAAAATCCATTCAACCATTTGGGCGTGATGAGGTTACAAACATACACACACACACACACACCCAAACTTTCGCCTTTATATATAAGTGTGAAGTGTGATGTGATAGTGTGATGTGATAGCGTGATATGTTTAGTGTGATGTGATGTGATTAGTTTGATTTCAATATTAGTGATGGTGGAAGCATGTTATTTATATTGCTATCATTAAGCATCGTAATGATTTTGATGAGCTTTTCTACTATCCCACTGCTGGGCACAGGCCTCCTCTAACACAGAAAAGGATTCAACTAGCTTGCTCAATGCGGGTTGGTGAATTCAGACTTTATAGTCCAGGTTTCCTTAACATGTTTTCCTTCACTTTAATCAGTCATTGGTATCTAAGACTTATACTTAAAAAGTACACATAACTTAGAAAAGTTCCATGGGTACTTGATCGACCTGAAATCGAACCCATACTCGAGAGGACGCTTTAACCACTACGCCACCAAGATATCCTTGTACAAAAACAGTATTTTATTTCCATAGGAATTTATTTTTAAACTTTCTATTACAAAGTTTTTCACTTTTCTCATGCTCGTTGTGGAGAGCTACTTGACCGTAAAATGCGCCAGCGGTGCCTGTCACGAGCTGAACTTTAGCTTTGTTTTTCAAACGATTTCACAACTTGTGGTCATGTTCATTATGTTGCTAGTATTCTTAATCCAAAGGAATTTAAGACTATATCCTATATTATTATTTTTAGGTATTTGTGGGTTACATTACGACCACCACAACATTATATTGATAAACTAGTTGTAAGCTTTCGTTATGTGATTGTTCGATGTTCCCTAAAATAAATATAGGTACTTTCAGCTGAGTACCAGTGTTTCACAAGGAGCGACTGCCTATCTGACCTCCTCAACCCAGTTACCCGGCCAACCCAATACCCTTGGTTAGTCTGTATTGTTACGAGAATATATTATCAATAATATGCACACCCATCTATTGACAGCCTTCAAAAATTATGAGTACAATTCCAAATACCGTTTTGTTCTCTGTCTCAAATTTATAAGATATAACCTCCTTTTTTTGAAGTCGGTCAACAAAAGCAAAACTACCCAAAAATTATATTCCATAAACACGCCTCGTGCAATCGTTTCGCCTTCGTCCCAAAAGTTAGAGAAAACAAACAAAATGTTTAGAATAACCCTCATGTTGGTCCCGGTATTAAAATGTGCTTTATCATCAGCTGTTGGGTTTTAATTCGTGACGTCACGTTTACGTGCGCGGGTCATGGCGGAACCGCTGGGATGTGTGGCTTATGGTGTGATAGGATTGAGATATGGTAGCGCGATTGTTGTTGAATTTATTTTCTTGGATTGCATCTTGCAGTGCTGTTTGCTGTTTATCCGGACTAATTCTTGTGGATGTTCAGAATTTAAGGCTTTTAGGGATGTTTGTTGAATAAGTTCATAGGTATTTTATATTTAGCTGGCTTTTACGTGGTTTAAAATTTATCATTAAGTGCACCTATCCGCTGTATTGGACTTAGTTTCTATGCATAGAAATACACCATAATTAGGAAACAGATGTTTTAAAGGTATATCACAATATTTTTATCTGTAGGGTTCCATTCCCAATTCGTGCATTAATTAGATGAAATTTGTTTTATTTATTAAAAATGGATAGTATTGCGCTCCCACTTTCTATCACGCCTAATCTGGTAGCTATAGCGTACGTGATAGTATTAAAGGCTACACTTAAAATTACTTTAAATACTTTAAAATGTATTTAACAAAAACATTTTCACTCATTAACAACCAGTGGCTACAACCACGTCTACAATAAACTCTCATACAAATTCGTGGCACAATAATTAGCCGTGCCCCAGCCACAATTACGTGCTGAGCGCGCGATTGTCGCGCTCACAATGACTTATGTACAGCTTTAATGTTCACAGCTTTTAATGAGTAGTCAGTGTTGCTTGTTTAAAAAAATAGCCATGATAGCTAGGAGTAATAAGGAGGCTTTGTGTTCTACTCGTATATGTGTGTCTGTGATCACTTTGAAAGGAATAGGCTGCTTTAAAATTGCACGAGTGCATAAAATTGTACTTACTTACGTACGACTCTTACTGACTAAAACCCACTATGTTCGTTCGGGAGGTCCCTGTGTGCCAGGGCCACGGTAACCTTTGCGAACAACCCGCAGCCCAGGCAGACCCTGGCCCTAATGGGCCCCTCCTATGTTGCGGACTCCTTATTATATTTGGGATTTTAAATTTGAATGACGTTTGCTATGGATTTGAATATGGAACTAGTCAGGGAGTTTTTTTTAATCAATTTGCATGAAGTACTAGACAGTCCTCAAGACAGTCAACATACTTTCTTTTAATAATAATAATGGCGTCCTGACGTTCCCTAGGCAATCTGCCAGATGCGCAGGACATATTATAGTACACAAGCGTTTGCGCAAACATAGGTGCACTCTCTATTCCCTCACTCTATAGTCACCTACATGACCGGAGAGAGATTAGGCGTAGGACCGACATTTGCCGCTCCGCACCGCTCTCTGATGCTCGTGTGTATCAATCGCCAACTTTCTTCAAGATGTTTTCTTCCACCCTTTAATCAGTTACTGTTGTCCAAGAAATACTTAGATAGTTCTTATAACTCAAAAAAGTTGCACCTTCGGCGAGTGCTTTAACCACCAAACCACTACGACTTTTAAAATAATATCCATTCAATTTAAAAGAATCCGAATGCATTTCGACTTGAGTTATTTCGAATTTTCAATGATATTTCCTGAATGACATCAGACCCGAGGTGTGGCCGAGTAATCAATGCGGTGCAGTGTGGTTGCAGTTGACACTCAATATGTCACCGCGCCGCGACCGAACTGGAAACACTCGTAGTTTTTTAATGATGCCGTGGCGCGACTGGTGATTCTCAAAAAATATGATTTGTATTTTCCCTGTGTGAAATGAAAAGGTTTTTTTTTTGGAAAAAAAGGAGAATATAATTTTGGGATTTGCGATTGGATGTAAACAAAATATTTAGCTTAAAGCTAGTCATATTGCTTAAAGTGTGGATGAAAACCAAAGAAACAAAGAACAAGCTATGTTATTTTAAACAGAGGCTGAGCATTTTCGCGATTTTTTCTCTAATATAATTTGATCGATAGCGATATCGCTCCTAAACTGAACATAGGACAATACATCGCACAATCTTAGGAAGAATCTGTATTTATAACAGCTGTAGGAGACTAACAGGCCATCTATTGCTCGTTATAAATTTAAATATCAAACAAGACAGCATTCTCCATGCAAGAGTTCATGGAAAAAGTATAACCCAATATTTTTCCTAATATCTTTGTCAGTTTGTTGGTATTTATTATGAACATAATTATTTACAATTTAATTAGAAATAAAACTATATACAAAGAAAATAAAAAAGCGACAAATTAAAATTAAAATAGTGCATCAAAAAATTCATCCGCATCGCTGTCAGCGGGGATCGTGCCCAAAGGGCTGGCCGCATTGCCACGTTGGATGGCAATGCTGATTCGTTGGCCAAGCTTTTGGCCAGCCTTTTGATCACGTGTGGACTCCACTAAACGCATGCTTAAGTCTTTGAAAAGTTGTGAATATTAACCGTGGTTCTGGCAAATTAAAATGTAAATTTTAAATGTATTTGATAGACTACATAATTGCAAAGATAAAATTAGCAATAAGCTGTTTAAATGAAAATTAATTCGGTGCTACATAAGTGCATCGGTATTTTGGATAGCCGGCATGAAATGATCATTGATTAGCCAGGACAATAGGCTCTGAAGCCTGGCCAGACCACGAGGTCGTGTGAATAGCTCATATTAAATTAAATTATAGTCAATCAAATACAGATAGTGTTGTGGTTGAAATGGAAAGTCCCGGGATACGGGATTTGTTTCGACATTCCTCTATATAAAAGTACAGACATCAAGCTACTGCAATCTGTCAAATTTCCTAAATAAATTTTCAACTTTATGGCTAAAGCATTATGGTTCAAAGTTTAATAGGAAAATTTGACAGTTTCGGGTAGCCTAATGTGATTATGAATGAAAGTAGTATGTGTGAAAGTACATAAAAACTTAGAAAAGTTGCATTGGTACTTGCCCGACCTGGAATCGAACCCACGCCCTCACACTTGAGAGGTTGGCTCTTTAACCACTTACTACCACTACATATGTAATTACATTAATTTATCTGATGTGTTAAGTGGTTCAGTCACAGCCTGTTAACTGTAACGACGGGTCTTGAGATATTAACGAAACTCAAGTGAACGTTTCTAGATATAGTTACAGGTCACTGTATCTGTTATTAGGTGTGGGTTAGTGATGTACTGATAACGATTGAAAGGTGGTGTCATCGGCTATCGATATTGATGTCGATATTGATGTTCGTATTTATATATGGCATAAAAACAGTTTTGTATTCGTCCAAGTAGACAATGACGACAAAACATTTTTTTTCCACTTCGAAGAGAGAAAAAGCATTTGCGTAGATACAGGTGCACTCTCTGTTCCCTCACTCTCACAGTTTGATGGGACGGCAATCCAACACGACCAGCAAGAGATTAAAAAGGAGATTATCTATGTGGTATAAATATAAGATAGAAGAGAAGAAAAGTAATAAGGGGATTCTATATCGCTGTTCTACGTCCAATCTCGTATTAAAACTAATTTAAAGTAGAATGTGCTGTTATATAAACGCCAGCACATCAAGCTACTACAATATTTCAAATAACTTTATCGCTGAAGCATATGGTTCAAATTTGATGGGGAAAATTGGTCAGTTTCGGGTAGCTTGATGTACTGGCGTCTGTACCTAGCGTAAAGGCAGACATGACACACTTTCAAATAGGGACTTCTCCGCATCCATAACATTAATTTAATAAGGTACCCGTAACATAATTCCCGTACATTCCCATCACTAGAGACACCGATAAGTCTAATTATTGAAACCGAGCCGCACCACGTACATATAGTATGTTGTAGACACTGATTACTGACGCCACTCGCTAATTCGGAATACGATTCATTTGGCCTAGGCTCTCCAAAACAGGACTCCGGTTGTTTCAGGATATATAGCTATTTACATAATAATTGCATTCATCAAATTTTAAGCTGGTGCAGCGAGCGCGCGAGTAGACTCGTCACAAAATAAATTTTGTTCGCTTATGAACAATGGCGTTTCTAATTGGCAATTTAAGAGAACTTTATATTCCTCATACTTAAAAGTTTCAATGTATTTATTTATTGTCTATATACATAGGTGTTGATAAAATATCAAAAAAGCATAAAAGGTAAGATCAGAAATATTTAAAAGGGTTAACGAATTTAACATTAACAAATTTTATCCTTTTTTTTTAGTATGTTTTGATTTATGTATGGGTTTGTTTTTGAGGAAACTCGGCAGGAATAGAGCTTAAACATAAGAGTGACATAATAGGCTAATTTTATTCGGGCATTTTTAAGTAATGTCTACTGACTATGTTATGACTATGTTTCGGATGGCACGTTAAACTGTAGGTCCCGGCTATCATAGAACATCCTTGGCAGTCCTTACGGGTAGTCAGAAGCTAGTCAGTCTGACGCCAGTCTAACCAAGGGGTATTGGGTTGCCCAGGTAACTGGGTTGAGGAGGTCAGATAGGCAATCGCTCCATGTAAAACACTGGTACCCAGCTAGATCCGGTTAGACTGGAAGCCGACCCCAACATAGTTGGGAAAAAGGCTTGGGAGGACGAGATGATTTTAAAGTAATATCACTATAATTTTCCATTATAAAGGAAAACTATTAGAATTTGTTTATTGATAATATAAGCAAAATAAGTACACAGGCTGATGTGAAAAATCTGTGACGTCATAGTTCTTTTTTCATACAAATTGCATAGAGAGTAACCGTGTCAGCTACAACATTAATATATATAATTATATTTTTAACTTAACGAATACCTAACAAACTTCCATTTCCAATCTCTTTGTTGTAACCGTGCTAATGTGTCAAACCACGTTCGGCACTAATTTGCGGAACTAAGCTTTTGCTTTGAGCTCATTTACGAGCTAATGGGGTTTAACTTTACTGTTCAAGTATTGAAGTGTCACTTGTAGCATTAACAGGTTGATTGGTGTTAATTATTTAGAATTATGGGGTCCCTAATTATGTAATTAATTAGAACTGGATGCGAGAAGCCGAAAATCGATCGAAGTGGCGTGCACTTGGAGAGGCCTATGTCCAGCAGTGGACTGCGATAGGCTGATGATGATGATGATGATGGGGTCCCGGCTTTTTTTTAGTGTGGTACTTAATTAAAAAATTTGAGTTTCGATAGTTCGCACACATTGTGTTTTTGGCTATTTTCATAAGGGGACAATATTTATGCGCAAATTAGTTAGGCTTGCAAATTCTAGCTTAGCACATGCGTCTTTGTAGGATGCATATCGCTTCTAACTGGTATATGTGGTGATCTAAAGACTCCTCTTTAGATCTAAGGCCTCCGCCTAAGCTATGTTGATCAGTGGACATTCTATGGGTGATATGATGATGATGACACGCAAATTCGGTATAATTTCTAGTAAAAAGTTTGCCTTTTGAACACTATTTGAACCTTAATATTCTATCATGCAACTTTTATAGTTTTGTTCATTCATTTAAATAATAACCTCTAAACATTTGTACGGCGAGGTTGTTGGGCCTATAAAAATAAGCTACCATTACCTACAGACCACAGAACATCGCACTACCCAAAACTGTAAAATTTTCACAATCAACACTAAAGTTGCGTTATTCAGCGCTTAAGTTGAAAATCTATTAACGAAATTTGACAGATTGTATTAACTTGATGTGCTGGCGTCTGAACATTATGTCCATGTATCATGTTACACGCTAATAAATTTATCTTTATCTTTACAATAAGACGTGTCACACCAAAAAAAAAACAATCCAATCACAATTTTACACGTATCCAAATATATCGTAAAACTGTGTCAGCCAACTTCCCGAAAGTTCAATCCGAATCCCGGATCCCGGTGTCAGTTACCTCACTAGCGTCTCCAATCAGTGATGGGACTAATTGGTGAAACCGAGCTCCCCGCATCGCGTTGATTTAGACCCTGATTATAAACACCACATGTCGATTCGGACATTTCGAACTTGCAAGATCAAACACGCTAGCTTAGAGCATTTCATCAGCTGGAGTTGCCATGACCATAAATTATAATAATAGTAACCTGCTCTCTTTAGACGGTTTGATCAAGCGTTTGATGCAGAAACTGTACTTCTGGACACGGCGCGCATCGTCAAGAGGTTTCTCTCTGTGAAGTCCCGACAGCTGGTAGCTTGGACCATGTTCCCAATACCAGTGGGACACTATTTTTATATTTTTAAATGTTTTTTTTTTTAATATATATACAGAATATTTAAAAATGTAAAAATATGTTAATTAAATAAATACAGACTCAAAATAACCTGTCATTTTTACATGTTTTACACATTGTTATCGGCAGGTGCCATAGTTCCCGTAGTTTTTTTCCGTTAGCAATAATTTAGAATAAACCCGGGGATTGTACTTGGGTACATTTCTATAGTGTATACAGGTATAATCTCTCATTAAAATTGTCTCAAATAGTCTTTAGCGTTGGCTCCGGCCCCACGTTCTCTTATCAAAAATCCGAGACTATGTAGTCCCGTGGTCTAAAACAGACATACAAATAATAATTATTATAAGAACAAAATACAGAAAAAATCTGACCAGTTACGAATAGGAATGAGGTTATACAACAAATAGTAATAACTCACTCATATATTTTCGATCATATCACAAGAAAATTGACAAACACAAGCATAATATTTGACTTGGCTTGAGAGCTGGCAATTACGTGTCCAGTCCTTTAAATACTCTAAGCTCGCTAGCCACTTTTCGTCCGAATTAAAAGGGTTTCAGCTGTTAGTTTGTCCGAAAGGATGTTACGTATATTAGCTTTACTGGGGTTTTAGTGTTAAGGCTAACTTTGTTGCTTTAGGAGCTGTGTGGAGGGATGCAATTGAGTACCGTGGCTGTGTATTGGTTGATCTGTAGTCAGCATTGTGTATTGGACTTTGGGGTGATCATTTTTTTTTCATTGGAGATCATCAAATGACACCTCCCGCTGTGGGTGCAGCTGGAGGGAGTGTCAGACTCTTACTGATTGAAATCCAAAGACTCTTCCTTTTAAAGGTTCCTATGTGCCAGGGTCACAGTAACTCTTGCGAACAACCCGCAGCCCCGGCACACCTAGGCTCTACGGGGCTCCGACGTTGCTACTTTGGGACGATCTTCAACCGAATTTGGAACATGAGTACTCAATTTTCAATTTCTAATAATTCCCGATTAAATAGACCATGTTTGATAAAGTTTAACAGGACAATGACCGGGATAATGTGATATGAACCGAACACTTTCGTTTTTCTCATCGTATAGGTACCTTAATTAACAAAATCTATTTTTTTATATGAACTGTTCTCGTATACATAATATGGATATTAAATTTTGAAGACATTGTGTATGTTATTGTAAAGAAAGTTACACATGCGATTGATATGTTGCATATTGAGTTTGTTATATGTAGATAATGTATGTTTAAGGCTATCCCATGTGTAATTTCGGTAATTTGCACTTACCACAACTCGTTAAAAACATGATATAGAAAACAGGTTAGCGAGAAAACACCTCATATCTAATTTAATTTTCGAATAACGTTGGATGATCTATTTCCATTCCATTTTCAAATCACTAAGCATTTAAATCCCATAAAAATAACGAGTTCTCGGTATAACAGATAACGTTTCATTTATTGAGTTTTTAAATCGCTTACCGGCTCTCTTAGTGAGACATTATTATTAAAAATGTCGTCGGAAAGGATATCAATGGTACATTAGTTGAATTAAAATGGGTTCTCGATTCGTTTCAGAGGTCTAACGGTCTAGGGGACTTTTGTTAAATTTATGATTGTCTTAATTATACTGTGTAAATCGAGCGTTTTACCTTCAACTAAGTTAGATAAAAGTTTTTTGATTGGGATATTAGATGCGTTAATTTTTGTAGTAATAAACTATGCTTCACGTCAATAATATTACTCCAATATTTAGTTTTAAACGTGAAAGTTAAATAGTTGTGTCGCTTTTATTATTTCACCTTTTTACGCATCCTAAGGTTGAATTTTTTTTAAGGTAATCGTGTATCCAACCAACTTATCAGTTAGTCTCATGCCATCCAGATGCTGCGGGAGTAAGACTTACTACTGCCCTGGCACACAAAGACCTCAATACTGGAACACACACAAAACTAAGGCAAAAAAAAAATACCGCCCAGGCCACTGATTGTTGTTGTAATGTGTGTGTTATTCATCTGTATACTGATTTATGAACGCGATCAGACTATCGGCCGACTTAAAGTTTGCAGTGTGCAGGGACTTTTTTTTTTATCAAGTGTTATTTGTTGGTGGGTTAGATAGTCAGTTGTTTCTTCCTTCCAATGAAAGTTGATGAGAGAGATAGCACTAACCATCACTAACCGCCATTCTGTTTCAAAAAACTTTCATTGAAGAAAAAATTTGAATACAAAGTCCCCTTTTCAATGAGCTTCAAATCTACCAAAAGCCGGGTAAATCCGTGTTTTTCCGGATTCCGATTTAAATCTCGGCGTCAAACGGACTCGTTTCGTCCATCTTACGATAAATTGGATCTATCGTCCCTTTGTGGAACTAATTCTGTATTGATACTACTTGCAGATCGTTGCGTCGGTGTGTTCACACTGCTTTAAATTGAGGATATATTCTTAACAAGGTATTTGAACATTTTTATTGTAGTCTTCCAGACCGTAGAAGAGACAGGAGGGTTAGCAAGATGCCTTTCTACAATGATAAACGTAAGTTTATAATATTATTCACATGAGAAATAAAAGCTCACATCATCATCATCATTTTCAGCCTTTTTATCGTCCCACTGCTGGGCACAAGCTTTTTCTCCCATGGAGAAGGATTGAGCGTTAATCACCACGCCTGCTCAATGCGGATTGATGATTTCAGACTTTACAGTCCAGGTTTCCTCAAGATGTTTTCCTTCACCTATAATCAGTGATTGGTGTCCAAGATAAACTTAGAAATTACATATAACTTAAGTTACATTGGTACTTGGCTGACCTGGAATCTAACCCGCGCCCTCATACTCGAAAGGCTGGTGCTTTAACCACTAAGCCACCACAACTTATTAAACGAAATGAAAAGCTCACATAGTGGATATGGATTCTAAGAATCTTCCCAGTACGTCAGTTTTCAAAGAAGTATACTCGCAACTTTGTACCACTCTATCTAGAGACAGATGCAAATTATTGAACACTAACTCTACAATCTCTACAAAGGTAGAGTCAAACCCACGAATTTCAATGCCATAAAACTAAATATCTCCATTCCGTTTTAAGGACTCTACCTAGAGTCCTAGAGTACTTATCTTTTACGCTCGTATTTTACGAGCTAAGTAGAGTGGCTGAATGCAGGCTGATATCACGTGTCGAGAGATACTTAGGATATTCTGAAGGTAGAGCTTTGCAATAAATAAAATGAGGCGAAAAATCGTGTTGCCTTCATAGAGTTTGGAGCACGCGACTGGAATACTAGGGGCAATTTCCATTCAAGAACTAATACTGAGCTTGTATTACTATATAATATGCACTTTCAAGTTACAATGACTTGATAGAGTTAGAAGAAATTTGACATAGGGTAAGATTTGAGTCAAGGGAACATTAGATAGTATTTTATTTGTCGTCTGCTGCATGTGGAGTAATAAAAAAACTCATTTTCTCAGAGTCTTGTAAAGTGAAATTGTGTGTGTGTGTGTGTGTGTGTGTGTGTGTGTGTGTGTGCAATGCCCCGTTGTACACTATTCGGTGCACAATCCAGTTAAAATTGTGCATACCCAGAAAATCTTATGCCTCCCCAAACCACCTATCTTATCACTTCTTCTTCTTTCTGCCCTATTCCCATAATACCTTCCCACTGAAATCCGTAATTTTTATCGGAAGTGTTTTTTTCTCTTTTTATTCTTTTTTATATATTTTCGTAGCGTTTCTTGTTTTTTCCGTTACTTTTTTATGTGAATAAATGTTTCCTTAAAGAATCATTGAAAAAATATAATTCAACTTAGCAAACTCATGTTATTACTGGTTAATAAAAAGCATCTTATATTAGTGTTATTCAACCCATATCAAAGTTATCAAATATCTTGATTAATTAAGCACTTGTATTAAACATTTAGTAATCACACTTGTCCATGATATATGTATGCTTGCAAATATATTGATTGAAATGTCATTAATATTTAATTAAATTCCGGTGTTTGTACTTACATTTAAAAAAGGCGTAAGTGAACAATAAAACATAATAGACTAATAAAAAAAAATAAGTATTGTACAGACGCCAGCACATCAAGCCACCCGAAACTGACAAATTTTCATAATCATCTTTGAACCATACACTTCAGCGATAAAATTGGAAACCTCAAGCGTCTGTACCATATAAACCTTTTGACCGCCACAGTCATGGATAAATGACAAACCAAAAAGTGCTCAGCACGCCACGGTCACGACTACATGACAAAGTTTGAAATTAAGAGTCTATTCCAGTCGAAAAAATTCCGAACTGACTACTATATTGTAGGTTCTACATTAAAGGAATATAGATAGAATATAGATTATATAAATATAGATGAATTCTTAGCTTGGCGCTGAGGGCACGTCTTTCTTTTTTTGACTTGACCGTCAAATGGTAAAAGGGCACTAAGTTACACTTCTGCCGACCCCTTATACAAGCCAGAGCGTAACGCTAAGTATAACAAGTTAACTATTTCGAAAAGCGGACGTTTTCCGCGCCATTTTATTTCCATTACAATGACAATAAAACTTTTGTCATTTAAGTTTGTTCTCCCTACTTGTAGGTATTAACTCCTTTGAATAACTTATCATTTTAAACGTTTCTCCAAGTAAATGTGTCTTTTTAACCGACTGCTGGAGGAGGATAGAATTTGCAATTAAGTTCCTTTGAATAAGGATAATTAATGTAGTATCATCTCCCGAGCCTTTTCCCAACTATGTTGGCGTCGGCTTCCAATCTAACCGGATTCAGCTGAGTACCAGTGTTTTACAAGAAACGACTGCCTATCTGACCTCCTCAACCCAGTTACCCGGGCAACCCAATACCCCTTGGTAAGACTGGCTTCTGACTACCCGTAACTAACTAACCCAAGGATGTTCAATGACAGCCGGGACCTACTGGTACTTTCTAGAATAAGCTTTCTGAGTTCTGTTCTGAGTACCTGATTAGTATTTACTTTCTTTATTTTTGACGACCAGATGGCGTGGTGGTTAGTGAGCATGCCTGCCACGCAAGTTTATGTGTAGGAATATGGGTGTTAGTCTGGGATTTTTTATGTATAATATGTATGTATTAACAACAGAAAAGTATATAAGTATATTTATCAGTTGTCTACTACCCATAGTACAAGCTCTGCTTAGTTTGGGAATATTAGATTATATTATAACGAGAACTGTTGTCTTGTTAGATAAAATCCTGATTCCTGCATTATATTAAGTACTTACTTTTAATTAGATTACCGTTGTTATTTTCCTCGGGATACGGTTAGCTATCATTAATATTTAAAACGCATTTACCTTAAAACAGTGCTAGCAATGTTTTCGGTTCATATTTTAAACCGATAAAACTAATTTAGCCGCGGTTATTGCCGGCCAGAGCAAACACAGCTTATCATAACTCAGTTATAAATAATTCGCCAAACAATCAATATAATCCGCGCCCAATTTACTTACAATGTTCGGTTAATTATAAATTTGGATACCATGATTTGCTGTTTTTATTAGGACATGTTTTTTTTTTGTAATTTCTTTCGTCACTTCGTCATATGGCTAGCCTTTTTCTAATTATACGGTTGGCTTTCAGTTTCTGATCTTCCTGATCTGACCTTCTGACCTCCTCGGTAACCCAGGCAGCCCCGTACCCATTGGTAAAACTGGTTGTCACATCTTTCTAAACATGTTCACCTATATACCTAATTAACGATTGATTGGTACATTTATATAAGAAATTTAAATTAATACTAGATAAAGCCTTTCATAGTTTTAAGATGTTTATAAGATGTTTGTAAAATTGTGAATTGTTTTGGAACATAACTACCTATTGCATTAGGCGAAGTCTGTAATAATAGTGTAAGTTTTTGTTGAATAAATAAATAAAAAATAAATAAATTAGAATTTAGATGACCAGAGACTGTCCTGCGTTTTTAACATTCCATTTTTGATTTTTTCTTGTCAAATAATATCTGAAGTCAGCCAATTGACGTTTCACGCATGCGCAGTACCTACTATTTTTCTTAGATTTGGACTATCATGATGCCTACTTCAGAGTGGAAAATTTATTTGATTATCTAAGCCTGGGGGATATTGTCATTTATGTATATTCAGGTATTTTAAAGAAGTACATTTTAGTTAAAGTTTGATATAAGATACCATTTTATGTCTGACTCTAAGGGCCTGTTTCACCACCTACGAGTAAGATCCAGTTAATGTATTTGGTAGATAATTTCATACCAATTCTGTTCGATTTTTGAATTTATTCGGTAGATAGTGGCTATTCGGACATTGTGAAATAGGCCCTAAACATGTAATTATATTGTCATATGCGTCTGATAAGACCATCTGTAGTCCACTGAATTTCAAGTACTTACTAATAATATTGACTCGTAAACTTTTACTAGGCCACTTGTCGACGTGTGTGACTTAGTGGCGTTCGAAGTGCCTTTTAACATATTCAACATGAAAATTCTATCAATAAAATAATAGCTGTTGAAGTTGGTTCTAGCTAAGTAGGTATAGAAAAAAGATTTGTATTTTTGTACGTCTGTTATTAATACACTATAATAAAATGAAACATTTCCTGAGTAGCACAGATTAAGTTTAAGTTATATTTTATACTGTGTGTGAACTTAACACGGTTCCCTTGAAAAGCGATTGTAATTACTCGAAACAGTTTTGCTAATTTACTTAATAAACACAGAGGAAAAATCCCATTAAATTTCTTAATTTTTCTATTTTTTCACACAAGTAACTACTGTAGTTCACACAGATAAAGTTTTTAATGGCAAGAAAAAACTATGCAAGCATCCAGAACAGTCCTGGCTACATCAAAACGCATGGCCACCCTATCATAACCGATAGTTAATATCGTAATTCGATTAATTGAAGCATAAACTGAATAATGAAGTAACTGTTTGCAATTCGACAATTATGTGTTTCGCTGAGTGTAGTTACGCGTATGTACCCAAGATTTGGGGGTAGGCAATTATTGCAGTGTGTGGATCCTTTGAGATACCATGGCAGTGGTTTGGCCTGATAGGGCAGCGGGACTGTTCGCAAGACTTACCGTGGCTCTGGTACAAAAAAGGTTCCAGAAACAACAAAATTGGGTTTTAGTCAGTCAAAGTCTGTTGCGCTCATAGCGGAAAGGGTCAGTTGATGATTTTATTATCGACATTAGCCTTTTCTTAGTTCTACTGCTGGACACAGGACTTCGCTCACACGGAGAAGGATTGAACGTTAATGAACAAATAATTTCAGCTTTTTTCAAGGATAAGGCGATAATATTTTGGTATGAAAACAGATGGTCATAGCACAGTCATAATATAATCCTAAAAAGTATGTTTTCCTCACTACGCTATGAGGAAGTGTGAAAAATCCTTGCTCAGCAATGTGACAAAAAATATGAGGAAAACACATGGTCACTTTAATGGAACTACACAAAAGTGTGATGTAACCTTCTTCAAGCCTATAAGCCATAAGCTATGAGCCCATGTGGTATGTTCCATGTCCTTTTTACGTATTCAGAAAACGACCAAATATTTATATTGCACTGTAATATACTTACCTCTTAAAATTTCAGACGGTTGTCGACCGAAATATAGGGGAAGAGCCAACGAGTTTGTTTTAATACTACGTGTTATTAAATGTATCTGTAGCATTTTTGTAGGACTTGGAGTTTACTATGAGTGTAATTGATGATGGATGATTAGGGCCCCAAATTTACAATGTCTGGGTAGGTCCCCACGCCGTCCTGCCGAGGGGTCCTGGGATCGATTCGCGGTACGGTCGACATTTTGTGCGTTGACCATGCTTGTAGTCTGTGGTCTGGGTGTTCTAATAATATTATGTATTTATAATTATGTATGTGTAAAGTTAATAAAGTCTACAGTTGGGTTTGTACCGATTTACACAAGTTAATTAATAGTAAGCCTTAGGGGCCCTAAGGCTTACTATTAGGGCTAATCGACCGTATGTGAAAAGGTGACCCAATATTATATTATTATCTGTTCAATTTTCCAATATATTCAATAGTGAATTTCATCACAACAGTAGTCCGCGTTTTCACCTCTGCCTTACCTTAAAACTGAACTAACCGTGATAATATGTATATATTCAACTATTCATACATTAAACTTAATCGTATATTTCACGTAAAGTTTGTACAGACAGGTAATATATTAGGGCGACTAGCCAACTTGAATGCTTTAGATAAATGTTAGTCTGAAAGGACATTTACATGTTACCTCGAATGGTATCTCCGTATTTCTCACCTGTCCGTCTTTTGGGCGGATCTCACACTACCTGAAGAAACGCTTGCAAAACACGCGTTGGTGGTTATTAGTCGAGTTACCGCACCTTTGCCCCAAAGGTGCGGTACAAGGGGCTTCAGAAGGAACAAAGGTGGGTTTTAGTCAATAAAAGTCTGATACTCCCTCCAGCTGCACCCACAGCGGAGTCTTTACCCAAAGCGGATTAAAAAACTCGTGTTCACATCATCATCGATATTGGAAGAAGTTGTCAGTTGAGAACAAAAGTGGGCTTTAGTCAATAAAAGTCTGATACTCCCTCCAGCTACACCCACAGTGGGAGAGGTCATTTAATGATTACTGATAATGTAACATGTTTGTCAGTCCAATGCTAGATGAGCCAATGAAGAATTGAAGATTCAGCTCAGTAGCTAGGTACTCATAGACCTAGCTACTGAGCTGAATCTTCAATTCTTCTTTCCTTACTGCTCTGTTTGCCGTGTCATGGTCACTACAGATCAACACTCTAATATTAGTGTCATATTAGTGCACTACAGAGCCATATGTCTTACTTTCATATAGTAAATCGGCCAAATTAATTAAAACATGTAAATATCTGACAGCTATTTGCGACGTTGCCAGCTTTCTGAACACGCGCCCTTAAATACGCTAAATCTGATTAGATCATCGAAATAGTTGTTTGTTTTTGCTGTCGTGTGGCAGTGTGAGTTCCGCCTATTACCTAGAGATAGTTATAAACGCCAGCTGAAGGAAGCCGGTATTGTATTATTTGTGGATGACAAATTGTGGAAGGGTTTGACAAGCGCCTGTTTACCTACTTAGTTTGATAAAGGGTGTGGGAGGCTTCAAACTTAGATTTACGATTGATAATGCTGCAAAATAGTATTTGAAAGTTGTAAATAAATTAGAGAAATGTGAAGGAAATACACGGAAGTGGTTTAAAAAATGTATGCGTAGTAGTCAACCTACTACGAGAATGACATATGTATAATTGAAAACTACATTATATAATAATTCCATATTTTATTATCCGTTATATATTCCATAATTATTTAAAAATAAATAATCACACTATCACACTAAATCATTATAAAGGCGATAGTTGTGGGTGTATGTTTGATACATCTTCACGCCCAAACCGCTGAACGGATTCTGATGAAACTTGGCAGTAATATAGCTTATATATCAGAATAGCATATAGACTACTTTTTATCTGCGTTCGAGATTCGTGCGTAATTTCCGCAGGAAGCGGGCGAAACCACTGGCGGATGCCAGTGATGTATAATTTAAACTTGTTTATTGTCATCATTGTAAATATTTTTTTAATAGTTTTAGATTAATGTTAATTTAGGTTCTTAGCTGTCGCATTAGGGTAAACCCAGTAAAGAAAGCCTAAGGTGTTTTAAATAAATAACATGGTTCTAGTTGTCATCAAACATTTTCCTATGAAATTAACTACAAGACACAAGCAGACATTTTCTATACACGACGATTACTACTCAATTACCAACCGCAATATAAAACCAAAACTCCAAACAGGTTCAAACCCCACAACAAACCTCAGCAACCGTAGCTCATAATAAAGCGATGTTGCCATCCTGCAGTTACTCATTAAGCTGGCAACACACGGGCATCAACAAACACGCTTGTCAAACGGTGATTATTCTTGCTAGAGATGGCTCACCCATCGTGCACTGAAAGAGCCCTTTGATAGCTATGCTTTTCATGAACGTGAATAGTGTCTGAACCTGTACACGGATTACTGTCTATCTGGATATGACATGTTGTAACTTGGGGTGAAGTTTAGTGGTTGCTGTTTTCGGTGGCTTATCTAGAGGAATGTTAATCTTGTGGTTCATAGTAGTGAGGTATTTAGTTAATGTGTGTTCGCCAGTCAGACAATATTATTTTATCAATACTTATATTATATAGGGGAAAGAATTGATTGTTTGTTTGTATTAAATAAGCTCCAAAACTACTTGACCGATTTGAAAAATTATTTCACTGTGAGAAAAAGCTACACTATCTCCTGTGAACATAGACTATCCTGGCGCGGAAAGAAGTTTCTTGAAACTGTAGTTTTATGATTCCAAAGTAGTCTATCACTAAGCTCAGTTCAGTCAGTTGATATTTTACGCAGATGTTCTAGTTGGTATAGTACAGACTACAGCACAACAAGCTGCCCGAAACTTTAAAATTTTCCCAAACAACTTTGAACTCGCTTCAGCGATAAAGTTGTAAATCTATTTAAGAAAGGCAGATTGTAGTAGCTTGATGTGCTGGCGTCTGTACACCAACATTTAAACTCCATTTTAGCCCTGTACCTATAACCACTTACAACAAAACTACAACCTTTTTTTTATACAACGCTTTTAAAAATACATAGGGAAATTAAAGTTCTTTTCCAAATGTTCACATTCCTTGGCTCGCAGTGACCTACGCGACCTGTTCCGGTTAAATTATGAAGTGTATTTTTAACTGAATGCACATGAATGTGTTGTTATACACTGATGATACTGTTACAGGCCTTCTTTACAATCTAACTCTTTGACACATTGATGATTGAAAAATTAACTTTTACGATAAGGCTGTAATTGTGCTTTGAAGGCGAAATGGTTCAAAAGATTTATATGAGGGTTTGTATGGTAATATCTCGAAGGCTAGAACATTCTAGATATATATATTTTTTTTGCACTCAAGTATTTATTTTATATTACAATATTTACAATTTATTTACAAAACTTAATTTAAATATTTACACTAAAAATATATATATCATTAAAAAATGGCGACAAAAAATTCCTCCTCATCGCTGCTCACTGGGAGTGTACCCATATATTTATGTATAAACATTAGTTATCTCTAAGGAAGTTGGAGTGAAAATTTGAAGAATTGCACCTAAATAAACAAAAGACTACCTACTTGTTTTTCAGTGGGATATCATCAAATGATTCTTCTCGCTGTGAGTTGCCTAAAACTGCCTAAAACCAGAAATAAAGTGTATTCCTTCTGTAGATTTTTGCGTGCCACCGTAACTCTTGCGAGTAACCCACAGCCCCGGCAGAACCAAAGACTCTAACTTATAAGTGGCTGATCAAAATTCATTACAGATACATACCGATCGGATTTAGAACTAATATATACGTAACAGTGATAAAGTTGGACACGTGTGTCTCTCCCCCTCCTTTCTGGTGTCAGCCATCCTTCTTGCTTCAGTTTGGTAGGTTGGTGCAAGGCAGAAGATTTAAGGGGCCTATCTTCTTTGTCATCATTGCTCGTGGCTAAGTAACAACTGCACAGGACGATTTAAAGTAAGAATGACCATCTATGTCATGATGAGTTTCTCCGTATTTTGGAAGGCACGTAAATATCGGTTCGACGCCCGGTCTCTCTCCCGTAGTATCGGTTTGACGTTCCATATATCAGCTATGAGGGTGAGGGAATAGAGTGCACCTGTGTTTGTGCAAATGCTTGTGCAGTATAATATGTCCCGCTGAGCTGGTCGATCTCCTTAGAGATAACACAAAGTTCCAAAATCGGTCTGGACTTTATTATTTAAATGAATCAATAAGTGTTTATGTGGTCGGAAGCACGTCTGCTGGGAACGAGCCTGGTTCAATTCTTTCGAAGAAGACGTTTCATCAGAGCTTTTCCCATTATTTTTCGGAACCTAATCTAGGTTAGATTAATTTTTTGTATTAATAAGATAGGTCCTTTACATGATTGACAATTTGCACCAATAATTAAACGTGCCTCTAGCAAATAAATGGCGTCTGCCCATTGTCTAATATAAATCGCTTCAATCCTTAAACTTATACACAGTTCAACATTAAATTGAATATCTATTAATCGGGCAAGTTCTGGGTACCGCTAAATCATCCTAGCTGAGCCGGGTGTAACTGGGCATAACCGATTGTAACCGTCGTAATAGGCCACTGTGACCGGGTATCGGTTTTAAGGGATACCCGGCCGGCCAAAGGGATGGTAATCACTTTAAAATTACATTACTTTACGGTCCATTTATCCATTTTTATGGGAAATTAGTTAAATGTAGGCAATTTATAACACTGTAAAAGCAAATATCCTTGATCTGGTCTTTAATTTGATGTTAAACCTGAAAAAAAGAAGAATTTTATATAAAAAAAAATGCTGTTTTGGCGGTTTACCTGCGTCCCGAGTGAACTAATTCTATTCCTGAACACTCGTATTTGAGAGGCTGGCGCTTCACAATGACGTCCTGCCCGTTTTCTAAGGGGATCAGCTAGCTACGCAGGACATATTATAGTGAACAAGCATTGCGCAAACACAGGTGCACTCTCTGTTCCCTCACTCTCACAGTCCGATGGGACGGCAATCCGACACGACCGGAGAGAGAGATATGGCGCAGGACTGACATTTGCGTGCTCTCCGATGTACGGGTTTATCAATCACTAACTTCCAGACTCCGGGCTGCTTTATGAAAGTCTCTCAAAACTCACAAAGCGATTTCGGTCCGACCCGAAAATCGAACCCAAGACCCGGTGCGCAGCAGTCGCGCTATTTGACTACCACTATGTAAAAATGTAGTAGGAAGAAATGAAAATAAAGTTCATAGATCTAAAGATAAAGTTTATATAAAAATCATTTAATGGAAAAAATACCTACCTTTAATTAAAACGGATCATTTCTGTTTTCAAAACCAATACACTTATCAAAAAAAGTTTAATCAACTGAAACAAAATGTACAGTCGACAAAACAATTTAAGTAGTGTGCTATCATTTGACTAGCCTTTGCTCATCTGTGCTGTTTATGCATATTTAGATATCTTCAGTCAGTTTAAATAATAAACTAGATGTACTTATGATGAACCAGCTTTCGCTAAGGGATCTGTAGAAATAACTCCGCGGGAAAAAACCTGTAAGGTTTTTAATTTATTTAGTAGGTACACGGAGGATATACAGCTAGTAAGAACATTTAAATTTTTTTTTTTTTTTAATAATCTTGAACCTCAAGAGGTCTAAGAATACTTTGTCTAGACTCTTAAAATTATCAGATCTTGGCATCACCTTGTGTAATAAATAACAAAAATTCTACTTTGCTGACTGTACCTGCGTATATTAAATTGCAATTTGTATCTTCGTGGAGCGCAACAATTATTTTTGAGTCAAAAGTCAATTTAGAAAATGTTGATTAGCTTTTCTCTGTAATTCGCCTCTATGACAATTACAGGGGGTTACACAAAATGGAGCAATTTTCCACAATCATCCTGTATTTTGTTCCAGTCAATTATTTTGCGGAACCATCTAAACTTTTCTGATAACTGTTTGGCCATAAAAGAAGATTAACTTTTCATAACTTATTTTTTTTATTGTATTAAACTGGTACCCACGTAAGAAAGATATTCCAATATTTTTTTAAAGTCCTCGGTACCGTACTTTTTGATCAATGATTAAGGTACACATGCCAGCACATCAAGCTACTACAATTTGGAAACAAATTTTCACGTGTTGTGTGTGTTCAGGCTACTACAATTTGTCAAATTTTCTTAATAGATTTTCAACTTTATCACTGAAGAATTATGGTTCAAAGTTGAATGTGTAATTTTGACAGTTTCGGATAGCCTGATGTGCTGGCGATCTGTACATTTTTTTAAAGCTTTTTTTTAAACTGTTCATGATCAAGTATTTGGTAATAAATCAATATCATACGAGTATAATTATAGTCACCCATTTCCAATCATATAAAATTTCGTATTATATTCTAGCTTATATTAAACGTGCTTACATTGACATGAAATTGAAGGCAATCACCGTTCCGTTTTACGTAATGTATTTCGATCTGCCAGCTTTATCTGGCCAAACTGTTCCGTGAATAAATTGCCTATTATTTTATACTCATTATACTGTCATTACTTATGTAATACTACTTATATGTCGCAGTTCTGTCTGATATAGAAAAATGACTTCAAGCACCCGGATAAAAACCCCTTCGACAATTATAATAATAATATATAAATAACCGTTAAACAACTGTTGTTTTTATTTTTAAATGTTTTTTTATACAATATTTTTTGAAAATGTTAAATTTTGTTTATTTTCTTCCAAGATATGTTTTAATTCCCAGGTTTCGATATATGTATTATCATGCCTGAATTGCATCTAAATTAGTTCAGCAATTTTACAGCGAAAGTGGAACAGATTGGTAACTTTTGTCTTCATAATAACATGTAGGTTTTCAAGCGATTTTTTTTACTATTTTGCAAGTAAATTTATTCGTTCTGACCAGTAACACAAAAAAAAATACTTGCAAAAATTTGCGAAAAGTCTTCTTAAACGTAATTTAATTTAAATCCACTTAAAGAAAAGCCACGTTAACATTATACAAAAAGCCTGTTTCTGCTGCAGTTAATTAAAAACTAAACTACAGCGGTATGAGCGCGACGGCTGCCAATTTGCATTGCGATCGTTGACAATGCACTTTTTTGGGTTCCGTAGACATACAGATTTCTTTTAAATTTCATATTAATCTCCCGAGCATTTTTCCCAACTACGTTGGGGTCGGCCTCTGGTCTAACCGGATTTAGATGAGTACCAGTGTTTTACAAGGAGCGACTGCCTATCTGACCTCCTCAACCCAGTTACCCGGGCAACCCAATACCCCTCGGTTAGACTGGCTTCTGAGTACCCGTAACGACTGCCAAGGATGTTCAATGACAGCCGGGACCTACAGTTTAACGAGCCATCCGAAACACAGTTTTTTTTCATATTGCAGGTAGGAATCCCGTCATTGCTAGAATTTATGAATTAGTAATATAAAACAAGTGAATAACGCTCAACTCTTCTCCGTGTGAGAGGAGGACTGTGCTGGCTCACCGCGGTTCTTATGTCTAATGACAACAGGCCCGTGTCGATGGCGCGTTCTGTTCCAGGCGCTCCTCGAATGGAAGTCAGCAACATCGCAAGGGCCCTGTAGAGCCGGGGCTGTGGGTTATTCGCAAGGGTTACTACGGCCCCGGGCACTCAAGGCTTCCAGAAGGAACATAGTGGATTTTAGTCAGTAAGAGTCTGACGCTCGCCATGGTCATTAATTTGATGATTCAGGGCTATGCCCAGCAGTGGGACGATAAAATGGCTAATGATGATGAATTAGTTAGACGAATTATTTACTTTTCTATTCTGTAACAGATAAAAACTCTCCCTCCACTCATAGTAGATTTTACACATACCTACCTACAGAACTTTTCGAAAGCCGCCACGTTCGCGCTTGTCCGGTTAATTTTCCTTTCGGCTTTCGCAATGGCCGGCCGTGCCGATTGCGCCGCGCCAAATAGGCGTATTATATTAATTTAAATGTTAACTAGAATTGCTTGCACACGGCGAAACATTTATATTCACTATTGTATTTTACGTTATATCGTTTTATATTTCAATAACAATTATAAGGTATTTCTACTATAAACCTATTTGTTTGTTTGTTACTCTTACACTTTTTAGAAGATGAAATATTTTAGTAATATTGGTAGGCAACAGTCGTGGCTAGGTATTAGCCGCACGGGTCGATAGATCATAAGATTCAGGCAAAGCTTGGCGCAGTCAGTCCGTGGATGGCTTGTCATAATACCATAAGGTTAAGCAACGCTCGACGTTGTCTTTCCGTGGATGTGCAACTCATCATGAGGAGTTTATCCGTGTTTCGGAGGCACGTTAAATTGGTGGGACCTGCTGTCATTTGAAGATGTTCGGCAGTTGTTTCAGGTCGGATGCCTGAAAATTTGACAACCAGTCTTACCAAGGGGTATCGGGTTGTGCAGGTTGAGGCTTGAGGAGCTCGTATAGGAAGTCGTTTCATGTGCATTCGGTTAAACTGGAAGCCGTTGCATTGCCTTAGAAAAGGTAAGGCCGATGATGGGATGATATTGACAGGGAGGTTGACTATAATTTGAGGAAGATAGTCCATTAGTTCCTGATATTAGCCCTTGAAGCAAATAAACGGGCGACTTACTGTCGATCTAAAAACTAACTACTTACTTTTTAATAGATTCCATATTTAATTGATGTTCCGACCAGACCAAAAGTATTATGTTGAGATCTAAAGAAGTTACATCTCTACACCAATTAATATGTATGTATATTAGATAGTGTAGTTCGCTATTACTGTACCATTATAGCGTTTATTTTGTAATTGAAACACATACATTATATACAATATGGAGTTGACCAAAGAAATGTTTTGTGTACTAGTTATTTTATCGGTCGTTAGATGTAAGTTATTGAAAACAAACGTGATACTGAGTGGGACATAAATATCTCGCGGCTTTTTTATGACAAATTGTAGCATTCATTATTTTGGAGATAGCAATGGACATATGTATATAAAACTAACTAAAAAATAATAAAACATTATTTTTTGCTGCAGATATACATAGATGGTTATTTTTCATTGTAGTGTTAATAATTGTTTTTTATATAATTAGTAAGTAGTAGTACGTGCAGGCGCCAGCACATCAAGCTACCTGAAACAGTCAAATCTTCTCAATCAACTTTGAACCATAAATATGCTTCAGCGGGAAACTTAAAAATTTGGGAGATTGTAGTAGCTTGATGTGCTGGCGTCCAACGTTTAGGTGTATGGTGATACCAAAATCTAGACTGAGTGGCTTTTTGAAAGTTTTATAATAAAACCAGATCACAGATCGACCCGGGAATCGAAACCAAGACCCCCGTGACTCTGTAACCATTTAGCCATGGGGACAGGCAACCCTATCATGAACCTACAGACGCGTACAGTACATCAAGCTAACAATCTGTCAAATTTCCTTAATTGATACTCAACTTTATCGGTGAAACAACGGTCCAAAGTTGATTGGGAAAATTTGACAGTTACGGGTAGCTCGATGTGCTGGCGTTTATACCATAAGCCAATCATACCCTACGCAGCTAACCATGCGACAGGAACAAGCCAAAATTACAACAATAAATTACAAACATAAATACAAGTCCAGCCTTAGGCCGTGGTATCAAACCCTCATGCTAATGAGCACGATATATGAACGATAGAGCTCGGTGATTTAGTGACACTAAAACTTGCGGATTCAATTACTTAGGAAATACATAAATCATGTGGTCTTGATGCCGCTCCAGTAATATTGTTGTCGGCAGCCTGCAGTCACGGTGCGGTCACCTTCTTAGATACTAGTTCTAACTCCCTCGTCGGTCTAGTAGTCACATGGCGCGATTCACGGGTCGCGCCGAAATTGCTTTGTGGGTTTTGAGAAACTTTCATAAAGCAGCCCAGAGTCTGGAAATTGGTGATTGATTGCCCGTGCATCGGAGAGCACGTAAATGTCGGTCCTGCGCCTGATCTCTCTCCGGTCGTGTCGGATTGCCGTCCCATCAGATTATGGGAGTGAGGGAAATAAGAGTGCACTTGTATCTGCGCGAACGCTTGTGCACTATAATATATCATTATGCCATTATCATCGACAATCGACTGATTGGTTTGGTAACACCTTTTTTTTTTTCATGGGAAATACTCAAATAACCCTGAAATGGGAGTGTCAGACTCTTACTGACTAAAACCCACTATGTTCCTTCTGGAGGTCCCTGTGTGCCAGGGCCACGGTATCTCTTACGAACAACCCGCAGCCCGTTTGGTAATACCTTAAGAATTAAAACTTGAAAAAAATCTCCTGTTCTACATCAAACTACACCAAATATCTATACTAATATTATAAAGCTGAAGAGTTTGTTTGTTTGTTTGAACGCGCTAATCTCAGGAACTACTGTTCCAGTGGGCTATCTAACACTGAAAGAGTTTTATCCCGCGTTTTATAAAGCCCATTTATCGAGGGAAGCTATAGGCTATATACCATCACGCTAAGACACACGGGAGCGGAGCAGTAACCAAAGATGCGGGTGAAACCGCTGGGGACAGCTAGTCATCCATATACAATTCAGGTCTAATACGTTAACAGCATAACGAACAAAGTGATTTCTATTAGCAAAGATTACGTTATATTGACAGAAAAGCCATCTTGATCGTAACAAATCGAGCCGTGATTTTACAAAATCGCCTACCGAGGTGTCGTCAAAGTCGTTCACGAAAGCCAATTAACGATTATGTTACCCAGCGGAGTAATAAACGAAGCCAGCATTAATCAGCAGCCAGGCCGTTATTAAATACTCAACGATTCTATAATAGACTGATGATTTATACGTACCTGGGGGACTAGAGTATTGCTTATCTAAGGCTTTAGCTTGTATTTGAGCGATCAGATGTTGTGACGATAATTATGAAGTAACGTTGCGATTTTAGAGATAGATTTTAGGGTAGAAGATCTTAACAGCGCATATAAAAAATATTGGCAACGTTGCAAATAACTATCAAAAGTTTTAATTAATTTGGCAAAATTTCTATATCTGAAATTAAGAAGGCTCTGTAGTGCACTAAAAAGAATACGAATTGCAATAAAAACCCTAAATTTGATGTTGTGAACGTTTCAGGGGTATACATTCGGTAAGTCCCGAAATATTTTTTTTTTCATCTAGAACTAGGTTTATGATATTCTGTATTACGATATTAAAAATACATTCCCTAATAAAAATTTTAGTTATCTTATTTTCATACAGTAAAATTGCCAAATTAATTAAAACATGTTAATATTTTACAGCTATTTACCATGTAGCCAACTTTTGATATACGCGCTCTTAAACACGTAGTTTCGATTTCCCTAGGTTTTACAGGAGAAGCTAACATTACGAATTTCTGATTGTCAAGAAGACTCGATGATAGTCAACAATAAAGGGTGTTAGGCTATAAAGTACTGGACCAGTGAACTACAGATAGTAAAGAGGTGCGAATACGTTTACATTTATAGGAGTAGTTCTAGTTAATACCTACTTCAGTACTGTCTTAGCAGTAGGTCAAACGAGTTAGGAGGGAAACACAGGTGTAGATATTGTGTTTCGAAACGCTCATATGCAGTAGTACATGATTGCTTATTACTGAACTGGAAATGTTGTAGTCTTGGTCAGACGTCACTTTCAATCTTTAATGCGTTACATCTGAGTATTTTTATAACTTGTGTTTTTTAATAAAAACTCAAAATCATTTATTCAAACTTGGCTGTAAAACAGTACTTTTCGAATGTAAAAAATTACAAAAAACACCCACCCTATATGTTTTAGCTGGGAAGAAGATAAGAAAACACCTTATTCTATATATTTTGCTAATCTAAAAGGCGGAGTAACATATCTGTCTATTCGTTTACATGAGACATCAAGGCCCATAAAACATACAATACTATACTATATTAAAAACTTGAGAATAATAATAAATACGCATAACATAAATAACTAATACTAAAAAGTGGTGTTTTTGAAACTTTCGGCCAAAATTTTCCTAGAGGAAGTTTTAGGATTTTTTTTAAGCCGCGTCGTCATGCCCACTCTTGCAGAGTTACCGCTCAAATTACTCTCCCGTGTGTACTTTCAGTTTTTCTACTAGTCATATCTATAGGAAATAATGCTGGCATATTGGACGGCTCATACTAGTTAACATATGAATATTATTTCTGCACATGTGCCTCATACACATCACTTACTTTACTTGGTCTATTGCGGATGTCCAGTGCTGAACTAAACTGTCAGGGTTTTATCAAGTACAGTGAACAAAGTTATGTCTCAAATGTCATGTTCTGCATTTGTTTTTATGTGCAACCTTATGGTTATGTATTAGGCAAGTATAGTTCTAGTCATATATTTTTGCAGTCTCGGTTTTAGTTGCTGGGACTAGGTGATATTTTATATGTACGAAAAAGACAAGTTTGCGCATGTGTGAGTCGTCAAATTCTTATAAAGGAGCATAGCTTGATTTCGAGCGAACTGTTTTTATGATAGCAGTTTATAGAATGTACTGTATTAGGAACTAGCTTCCGCCAGCGGTTTCACCCGCTTTCTGAGGGAAGTACTTTCCATACCCGGATAAAAAGTAGCCTATATGTTATTCTGATGTATAAGCTATATTGTGGTAAAGTTTCATTCAAATCCATTCAGTAGTTTTTACGTGAAAGAGTAACAAACATCCATACATCCATACATCCATACTTACAAACTTTCGCCTTTATAATAGTAGTAGGATAATGGCATCCAGGCTGAATTTCGCCTATGGTGGCTGTCCACTATCTTAAGGAAGTCAGCTATCTGCGTAGTAAATATTACATTGCACGAGCATTTGGGCAGACATAGGTGCACTCTTTTCTCTCACTCTCAAAGTCCGATAGGACGGCAATCCAACACCACCAAAGAGAGATCAGGCGCCGATATTTATGTGCTCTTCAAAGCAGGAGTATTTATCACCGATGACTTCCACTTCTGGGCTGCTTAGTGAAAGTTTCTTAAAACCCACGTAGCGATTTTGGCTAGACTTGGGAATAGTGAGTCGCGCGACAACTAGAGCAATGAGGGACTTTGTATCTGGTAAAATTTGTGATGTACAGATGCGAGTATATAAACCATATCCATTGGCGATAAAGTTGAAAATCTATTACAGAAATTTGACAGATTATAGTAGCTTGATGAGCTGACGTTTGTACTAGACATTCGAAACAACTTCTGGGGGGTGCGATTACAGAGTTAGTTTTAAATTTTTTGTTTTTTCTCCCACAGTTCATATAATTGGTTTTATTGATGAAAATCACACGTAATGTTGACGCATATTATTATGTTCTAAATAAACAATAATGTATTTAACCTCTTATTATGACGGTCACAATCTGGTTTTCAGTTGTTTGTATTTGATAAACAATGTCGGTTTTCAGTATTTATGATAATTATGTAGTAAAATATTATGAATATTATTTTATATCTCATAACATTAATTTGCCTAACCTTTCGCCAACTCTTTTGGGACTTCTCATCTAATTTCCATGGTTTTATAGTTAATAGATAGTTAAAAACTTGAAAGATTTCATCCGCCTAGCCTTTTCCCAACTATGTTGGAGTCGACTTTCAGTCTAACCAGTTGCAGCTGAGTACTAGTGTTTTACGTGGAGCGATTGCCTATCTGTCCCCTATAAAACAGTTCCCTGGGTAACTCATACCCTGGACATATACATTTACCCTAGATACCGAAATAATAACCTCTGAGTCAGACTAAACATCAACACATTCTGGCTTCTGAATTGTCGTAAGTACTGCCAAAGATAAACTCAAACTCATTTATTCAAACTTGGCTGTAAAACAGCACTTCTTGATCGTCAAATATTACAAAAGACAGCCCCCAAAACGCCCGCCCTTCACCACTTCCTATGTGTTTTTGCTGGGAAGAAGAAGTGGCGCAACAAACTCCCCAGCAACGATTGACAGCCGGGACCCATAATTTAAGGAGCCGTCCGGTACACGGAGGAACTAATGTATACCATAATGATATAGATGATCAACAATCCACGGAGCGGCTGCATCAAACGTTGCTTACCCACGAGATTCTTCTACGAGTTCATAATTCACGTAAATATATGCATGTTAAGGCTTACCCGTTCATAATATTCTCTCGTAAATCCCCGTTATCACCTGCCTTATCTATATAAAGGAGATGGCGCAGTCAGATAGCCGGGCGATGTAGTGGACGAGTATGGTCGCCATGGTGTTTAAGATACCATGGGAAATTAATAGACTGGTTAGGATGACCCAGTTTAAAGTGAGATAAAAATTGGGAATGTGACGTCGCTTGTTTTAGATTTGAATGGGCTTATTGTGACGTCATTATCTCAAATCAGTCGAAAAGTGGAATAACTCATTGCCTGAACTTGCAATACAAGACTCTATGACCAGTATTATTAATGGGAAGATGAAAAGATGAATTTAATTAATAAAATTTGTGAAAAGTAGTTTTTTTTTATTTAACCATCGAAAAATACGAGAATTATAAAAGAAATTCACGAGAAAATAATATAACCAACCAAGAAACTTCTTTTGTACAGACGCCAGCACATCAACCTGCCTCAATCTGTCAAATTTCTTTAAAATATTTTCAACCATATCACAATACTGGAAGGTTAATATTCCACTATTAAAAATTTACCGATTCGGGTAGATTGACCTGCTGGTCTATACATAAGTACCTACTAAAGAAGCCCAAATAGCGAAAATAAATAATGAAAAAAGAAATTGGTCCTTCGTTCCGTCGAAATCACAGTCACTGTCTCCACAGGTTGCGTGCGCTAGACCCATCGAGAGCGAAGTGGTACTACAGTAGCGCTATGTAAGAATAACAGCGCACTACCGGTAGACGCAGCTAGCTGCATTACCGTCAACCGATCTAGATAGGCGGCTGCATACTATATAAAATCTATTTATCATATAAAAAAAATGTTAAAGAACACTGTGAACGGTAGGGGATCGAATGCAATGATAATTCCGACAAAAGCTTGTAAAAGAATTAATAAAAGTAAAAACCCAACAAAGAGAACGTAAAAACCCAACAGATGAATATCTTCGACAGGTGCCTCGCGCGTCTCGCTTAAGATGTATGTATATACATGTGTATTTGTAAATACAGATTGTAACACCCAGACCACAGCCAACAAGCATGTACATCACACAAAATTCTGAAATGACAAATACGCATTGAGCAAGCGTGGTCATACGCTCATTTCTTCTCTGTCCGAGTAGAAATGTGTGCCCTGCCGTGGAACAATAAAAATCGCTGGTTATGATAATGATGGTTCAAAATTATTGTGACAATACGCCACGTTAAAAAAACACCACCGTGCCTACCTATTAAGTTGGATATTTTGTGCCAGATAGGATAGATGGAGCAAGGAGGGAAGGGGTCATCTGAAGATTCCCCATCTCCTTAATAAATGAAAATGTTTCTTATAGCCAGGGAATAAGACGAACTTTGCAATTAGATGATAAAGTTGTACACTAAATGTCCTAGCCCAGGGCAATGATAGGGATAATCTGTTTAGACCCGGGTACAAATACTGAAAAGGTTCGTTCCTACCCTATTTTTCAGTAAATGGTTTTCTCTATTTGGATTTAGCTGAATCTAGTTACATTTTCTTGGTCCTAGGGACGAAAAGGGACAATATTGAGTGTTTTGTTTATTTTTGGGTAATAGCCTGGCAAATAGGCGGCCTTTTTGGTAAATGCTTGGCTTTCGAAAATTTAAAAACGTAATTTTCTTCAAATGAAAGAGTTTGGGGATTTGGACATCATTAAGTTTAAGAAAGAAATGTTGTATCAATTTGATGAAATTTGTCACTGTTTAGTATCGGAATAAAACAAAAGACATTCACGATTCAATGCTTATGTGAGTCACGATACGAGTACGTACGCAGGTACATAAAAAGGCAGTAGCTATGTCCTTAGCCCGTATACTTACGAACCTAATACATTTTATTGACATTTATGAGAATACACGCGAGAAAGTGTTATCTAGACCCTCTGGGAAACGTCACAGCTCAATGCCTAACTGAAAATAAAGAAGATAAAAGCCAGCTTTTTCATTTCAGTAAACACATAAAAAATGGCGAATAAAATCTACATTTGAGAGTACAATACTCTCATACATAAAGATAAGATAAAGAAGCTTTTTATACAAAAATCCTCGCTGAGATCGTTAAAAAAAACTAAGACAAATCCATCTAAACTCCATTTGGATAGCCTATCAATTTCTTTCCCATTTAAATAGCAATAAAGTGTAATCGGTGCTTTAAAACGAAACATTTTAAGTTCGCGCTCTCAAGGACACGCGTTAAGTTGCTTTCACACTGTGGCTGGCGACTTTACCGTGACCATGGTCGCCAAAAACGCGTCAGATACAGACGCCAGCACATCAAGCGACGAAACTGTCAAATTTTCCCAATACACTTTGAATCATATGCTTCAGCTCATAAAGCTGAAAATTTATTGGGAAATTTGACAGACTGTAGTAGCTTGAGGTGCTGGCGTCTGTACCTAAGGGCCACAAAAACTGTCATTAAAAATATTGAACAAAACTACATGATTAAAAAAAACCTCCAAAGTGGAAAGGTATATTATTATGATTATAAGCACTCGGCTTGTTCTTGAGTAGGTGTTGCTAACATCATAATTTTGCTAACAATTACTATACTAAATTACTTGTGGAGAGAAATAAATGTTTTTTTTTATTGACACTACGCCCGGATTGCTGGCCAGGCATCGATAAAACCAATGAACGCCGGTTATATAATGATGTTTTCCCAGCGACCATGGTCGCCAGAAATCCAGTATAAACGGTCCTTTAACTCGAAGTAAAAGAGATAATGTCTATGAAAAAGCCGGCTGTACCCGGCGGACGGTCGTAATTGATTGCGACCTACGATTTAATTTCGACCAAGCCAGTGATTATCGTCAAGTGAAATGTTACAACGGTTTAAATTACAAGCTTTAAGATGTAATAATTTAAAGGTTATTTGAGAACGCCGCTAAGCGTTTCGGGATTTCGGCCAGTGATGGAAATTAAATTTGATTTTGGGGGAAATTTTTGGACCATTACTTATTGAAACTGTTTCGCTTAAAGAATTTTGGTAGTAATTATAATGTTTTGTGGTATCATTTTGGATTTAGGATTTTCAAAATGACTTTCATGCAATGATTCATATTAAAAAACTTTGTTAAGTAAGTTAAGACATTACTAGTAAGTATTTCTTTATTATTCGAGCACCGCAAGCAATACAAATAAGACCAGCAGGCTCAGCATGACGATTTTATGTCTATTCTATCAAGAAAAGACAAAGCTCTTTCTGTCAATGTCAACTTGTCTTCTGCCGAGCATGGCGCGACCTGTCAACTCGCATATAATCACTTGTAGACTTATGTCGGTCAAAGAAAAGAAAAACAGAACGTAACTTACGTCAATCTGTCACTTATCAGTCAAAACTAGTTTCTACGGTTGTCATGCTGAGCCTGCTGCTCTAACAACGATTGAATGAGTAAAAATATGACAAAAGATTATCAGTTTCATTGTTACACATATTTGAACAACAGTTGCGAAACAAACTACCAAATAAATACTCCCAATGAATCCCGAATAAGGAAACTAATCACTCATCGATCGAAATGCGATAAAATGCAAATGTCCCTACATAACACTGGCTTAAGATTCGGGCATAACAATATAAATCTTGCCCTGGGAGGGCCACGAAATTCACGGCTAATGAGATTGTTCCTACGAACGTTGTATCCGATCGTGGGGTGGATATGACACAGGGAATGTTCGGGACTAGTCCAAACTTATTAGTAGTAACTGAGGAGCTCCTAGCTAAATAAAAGCCGCACGGGTCCATAGATAATGAGGTTAAGCATCGCTTGACGCAGTCGGTTCGTGGATGGGTGACCATCTTTTATTTCGGAAGGCACGCCAAATTAGTGGGTCCCGGCTGTCATTTGTTCGTCTTTGGCAGTCGTTACGGGTAGTCTCATCGCGATGCAGGTGAGAAGCCACGAAAAACAGACAGTATATTTATGTCTTTTTTACTTACTTTTACCTCACAACTTACTGATATTAATCATGTGAAAGTAACTCTGTCTGTCTGTCACGATTTTACACCAAAACTACAGAACCGATTTAAATAAAATTTGGTAGGCTTAGACTTAGATAGCCTAGAGTCTGGCAACATAGGCTATTTTTATCCAGGAGCGGAAAGTTGCCTTGGGCGGCATGTGGAAACGCAGGGAAGAGCTAGTTCCATATAATGTACAATTTTTATCAAACAACTTTTCTGTATATACCATACAATGGACTAATTGACTGAAAGTTAATTAAGGTACTTCAAGATACAAGAGGGTGATAAAGCAATTAGTAGAATTAGCACTAGAGGAGCACCATTATCGATTTAGTAATTACGTGACTTCACTACTACGTAATACTACGTTATAAAGTGCTAATCTACTATTGGTTTATATATAATAATAATAATATCCCTCACACATTCACACAACGTCATCTAGTCCCAAACTAAGCGGAGCTTGTACTATGGGTACTAGACAACTGATAAACATACTTATATACTTTTTCTTTTGTAAATACATACATATTATACATAGAAACACCCAGACCAAGTCAAACACCCATGTTCATGCACACAAATGTTTGACTTATGCGGGAATCGAACCCGCGACCTATAGCGCGGCAGGCAGGTTCACTAACCACCACGCCATCTGGTCGTCAGATAAAAACTATAGTATATATTACTCACGACTTCGTCTGCATGGATTTAAAATTGCATCCATATGAGCATAACTGCACCAAGAAGTCGTAGTGGCCTAGTAGGTAAAGAGCCGACCTCTCAAGTCATACTTGAGATGGATGCGTGGGTTCGATTCCAAGTAAGGCAAGTACCAATGCAACTTTTCTAAGTTTGTATGTACCATAGATTATACACTAAAATACTGGTACTTTCTCAGTATCCTTGACATCAATAACTGTGACTGTGTGTAGCCCCGGTTGTCATTGAACATCTTTGGCAGTCGTTACGGGTAGTCAGAAGCCAGTAAGTCTGATGCCATTCTTGCCAAGGGGTATTGGGTTGCCTAGGTAACTGGGTTGAGGAGGTCAGATGGATGGACGAAGGCAGTCGCTCCTTGTAAAACACTGGTACTCAGCTGAATCTGGTTAGACTAAAAGCCGACCCCAACATGGCAGCGAAAATTTAATATGTTAATTATCAATTTCTAGTTCATCAACTTCTACTTGTATTGATTCTCACAAAAAATGTCGTTACGCTAAAATAGTAGAACCTCATGAGACCTTTTTAATAAAATAAACACTGTGACGAACCATTATTTGCAATTTCATCGCTTACATAAATATTTGCACACCCTCAAAAAATGGGTCGGCGCGGCGTGCGCAAAATCTTTGCGAGTAAATACAGGGATCGACAAAAGTAAGCTCCCTAGAAAATCGAGGTTATTTTCAAGGTCACGCAAAAAATTTAGGTCGCTTAGCAAAGTGTATTTAAACAGAAAACACTTTTATTTAAAGGTGAGGTGTACAAAGAAATTGGTTAGAAGGTCAACTAGCTCACTAACGACTGTTGAGAGATGCTTTCCTGAAGAAAAGGAAGTTAAGTTAGTTTTAACGCGACTAGTCCGGTCTTCTCAATGTATTTTGGAATCTTATATGTATATTAAATTGACATTAATATTGTTTAATGATTACCATATTTATACAGAAATTAGCTTTTGCCAGCGGTTTCACCTGCGTCCTGCAGAATATAAACCTCGCAACCGGATAAAAAGTAGCCTATAGCTTTCCCCCGCGAGCTCCTCTCCGCTTCCGCGCATCTAGAAGTTTCTAGCAAAAGAAAGCTACATGCGCCGAGTCGCGACGGACGTCTAATCCTGCTTCTCCTCGCTTCCCGTCAGAACTGGGTGCACACGCTTTCTCTCGTTGATAACTACCCGCACGAACTAATAATGTGATTGTGTAGGTGTGTGTGTTGCGCTAATATATCTAACCCCGCTATACTTTTGAACTACCCGTTTAAACGCTTTGTGACTGTGGTGTTGTAGTTGTGGAGTTTGGGACCTGCCGTGCTGTGCCTTGGTGGAGTGGCTGCCTTCCCTGGTAAGTTCTTGGCTTTTATTTGGTTGCGTAGGTATTTGAATGTTATCATCGGCGTTGCACCTTATACGGCCAGTAGTGTAGAAGCTACGTTCAGAGTTCTTCTACCACTTTTTATAATACGTGAAGGGCGCAAACGTTAGTCGGATAAGGGCTCCCACACACGGGCCACCGGCCACAAACACAAAACGTCGCAACTGGCATATTTCTTGTAATTTTATATGTACTCGCCGCAAACGGTTGAAGCCAGTGGCCGCCACACGCAACAGTCGCCGTGTGTATGAAAAGAACGGGAGATATGCTAGAGGCGGCATTTTGTGGTGATGGCCGGTGGCCCGTGTGAGGCGACACTTAGTCACGACTACGATACTGGCTTTTTATATTAACTGCGTTTTCTTCTAACATGACCTTCATCTAAGAAAATTAATCAGGCTAAGTATTTTTATTTAATAATTGTACCTATATTGTGAGGAATTGACCTTCTGATTTCGAATATTTTATCTGGCTTCTGTTCAATTCGAGTGCTTATTTAACACAGGCAGATTTATTAAGCTTAAATGGAGTATGGATTGCAGATTACTAAAGATAAGCTAAATTATGAGTTAGTCTAACAAAATAATAACTCAGTAATCAATCAAAATTAAAATGTTCCACCAAAATAAATCAAAAACTTTATAATGTACTAACTTTTTATTTCTTTATAAAATCTAAAGTGTTCAATTATTTGATGCAATATTTAAATAATTCTTTCAAAAGTTGTTTAAAGCAATTAAGTAGCCCTAAGTTGAGTTTAAGTAAGATATGATTTTAATAACTTAAAAAGCTGCTACTCATACTAATTACTTCACTAAAAATACTTTTGAAAACACTGATTTACAAACGAAACTATTTTTTAGAACTTTGTTAAGTTTCTTTACCTACTAAAGCTCTAGATATAATAATAAGAAGAGAGACATAATCGCTCATAACAAAATGTGGATATTGTTTTTGATGTAAAATCTTATACATATTTTTGTAACCCAATTTTATACTAGCCTTTGAAGTACAAAGCTTTATGTCAATAACTACATTATATTATGTTAAAATAAAATAGATTTTGAATGAAAGAAAAAATATTTTCCTTAAACACCCAGAAACTGAAACGTATGGCCACCCTAATCTCTGTCAGCCCCGCCCCTTCTAACCAATTGGAAATATATTCTCTTAATGTCGCAAGAGATCTACAAAGCGATAGGTTTAATGGACGCCGAGGGATCCCCTGGCGCCCATAGAAAGCCCATGGGAATAATTTCCTCAACTGAATTTGTGTTTTCTGGGTCTAAAACTTTTATTTTGATGGGGTCTTTGGATATGGAGGTCTTTATGAGGCGTGAGAAGTGGCTTACATTCAGAAAATGGATGGTGTTCAATGGGATTTTTGTGTCAAGGTCGTTTTCATTTATTTTTGTTCCCCATAAAATGGAAAGGGGGAAAATTCTGCAGGGTTCTTATTTCTGCCGTCGGCGACGCCGTATTCCGCAAATGCAGGCGTATGTCTCGCTATAAATTTTCCGACACGTAAAATTGAATATGTAAAAGCCAGCACACCATATATTAGGTGGCAGAGCTAGCTATGCGTCATGCAATGCAGGTTATCACCAGGATCTTAGCGCTGCAAGGTATTGAATAACGGCATAATTTCTGTCCTAACTATATTTATTGTTTATGCATTTATGCATATTAGGCAGCTTAAATGCCAGTCTAGGTGTTGTATACGACAGGACTGGTAATTAGCAGCCTTGGGCTCTGTCAGTTATATGGTACGTTCCTATAAAACGTGTCTTACAACGAATCATATAACTTTCGTACTAATATTATAAGTGCTAAAGTTTGCAAGAATGTAATGCATGTTTGTTACTCTTTCAAGAAAAAAAGTGTTGACGGTATTTTGTTAGCACTAGGCTTTTTATCCGAGTAGTAGTTCCTTATGAACGCGGGTGAGACCGCTAGCTGAATCTTTATTATCTCATCACTTTAACACCTGTAGTTTTACTCCCTATTCCTTATCAAAAAACATCTCAGCATCAACAGTTCAAAACAGAAATTTACTGGCTTAATACAAAACATAGAACATCCAAAATCCCTCTTTTCATATCTTTCACCATCAGTCACTTTCTAATTTTTGAGTCTCGATGAGTTATGCGACGATAACTCACGTCGAGTTCCGCCAGAAAATATCAGTTAATAAGTCATGGAGGACAAAATTAAATTTCGACCATCAAGATTATTGTTTCAAACAACTAAAAGCATGATTACAACATAACTTGAAGAACAATCGTAGCGGAAAATGTGTTTTCATTGTTTTAATTATTCAAATTATTTCGGGTGTAAAAACTTTGGTTCGTCTTAATTAGCACGAAGGTCGACGGCACCTCTTTCATGTCATTTGCAGATGAGAAAAATAATGGCATTGTGCTGTGAGTTGGGATGGTGGAGGAATTCACGTATTTTTAAGGGTTAATTTTCAATTGGAGGTCACATATCTCTTACCTACGATTGATTTGGACAGTTTCAACAATCCATTATTTAAGTATTAGGTGGATGTACTAGGTGGATCAAATTAATTTGATTGCAAAGAAACGATGGATGGAATGTGTGAAAGTGGATATGGCTTAAAAAAAAATTACTTGGATATTTGGTTATGATGACGGTGGATAGTGTGGAAGAAGAAAACATGCTGCGCCGATCCCAAATTAAAATTAGGATAAGGGGCAGGGGGAGGGAGCGATAAAATTGCACACATTTGAAACTGAAACTTATTTACCAAGGCCATAACATAACCCTATAAAGATTTTTAGAGTAATACCCGCGTATACATTCCGAACTCGCTAACCAGTTATCGATTACAGTTAGTATAACAAGAGAATAGACCATTCCACTCATTTTACAGCTTTCAACAATTTTCTACGATATGATTTTCTAACAATAAATAGTGTTTTATGCTTGTTTTCATTATTTTTATGGCTTTGAGCTCGATACGACGGCGCGGTATTATTTTTAGAGGTAGTAGAACTCTTTGTGACGGAGCTCTTGGGAGAAATACAAGGAAAAATTTTAATGCTTCGGACTTAGACGATGAGGAATTGCACATTAGGAAATGCACATATTGGTTCACAAAACAGTTGATCATATTTACTGGACCTACTATGGTTTCAATGATCTTTGAATCATTTATTTCATCTTATTTGCGCCTATTGTGTTTTTATAAGCACTAATGGTGTAAGAAAAAAAATTGAAAATAACAAAATATTTTCCCTTTTAAAGATGGGACTAAATAGCAGCAGGCTCTAATGAGAGATAAGTGACAGAATGAAGTAAGATTTTTTTTGATACGTAGACAAGAAATTTTCCTTTTCTACGACCGACAGCAGGCTTAGCATGGCGATTCTATGTCTATTCTGTCAAAGAAATACAGAGCTCTTTCCGTCAATGTCAACATCAACAACTCGCATATAATCACTTGTAGTCTTATGTCAATCGGAGAAAAGAAAAATTTCTCCAAAAAATGTCAAAAGAAATCTTACGTCAATCTGTCACTTTTCTGTCATTATGTCTATTCTCCGGTAGACAAAACTTGATTTTACGGTGATTTTACATGCTAAGCCTGTCGCGCCATGCTCAGGCAGAAGACACGTTGACATTGACAGAAAGAGCTTTGTCTTTTCTTAATAGAATAGACATACAATCGCCACACTGAGCCATAACAACGACCTAACAGACATATTCATGTATTTTCTTCGATTTAAGTTGCTCGCTGGGCAAGACCGATCATTTATTTAGACAGCATAATATTTTTATGGGCGCTAAAATGTCTAGGCGTCGGATTTTTTACGACGGTTGCGAACAGTTAATCCAAAGATTTTCGGTGCTTATTGGAATGCTGTAATTTGGGGATTAGAATGTCTATAAAGCTGAAGGCGTCATAGGAGATAAACAGCGTCTAGATTTGTATACGACTTAAAATACAAAGGCTTATATTTGATTTTATATCTACTAGTCGCGTAGGCGACATTTCATTTAAATTCTAGGGGTTAGGCAACAGTCTAGGTTATATAATAAATGCATTAATATAACCAAATAATTTATTAGAATGAAAAAGTTCAGTATGTTCCTTTTCAAGTCTTATCATCTGTCTTACCTTTTTTCCCAGCTATATTGGGGTCGGACTTCAGTCGAACTGTATTCAGCTGAGTATGAGAGTTTTACACGGAGCCACTGCCTATCTGACCTCATCAACCGGCTACTTGGGCAACCTTAGTAAGACTGGTTGTTAGACTTTCCGTCTTCTGACTACCCGTAACAACTGCCAGAGTTTAAAAGGCAGACGGGACCCATAAGTTAAATGTGCCTTTTGATACACTTTACTGTAATTAGTCGTGACAAGATGGTCACCCACCCATCCAAGGATTGAGCGCACCAACCGTTGCTTTACCTTATAACCGATCAACCTGTGAGGCTGTTATTAACAATGAGCGTCTCTTCCTTTTCAATTCCTAATCCCAAAATAATTAATATGAAAAAAACTTTTTGTCAATGGTCATCCGAATAAAATTCTTTGAAAATAGAAAACTCACAACGCTTACGACTGACTTTAAAAATTGGCTGCAGTCCACGACCAACTATACTATATCTATTACCCATAGCCATAGCTCACTGGGACAGCTTTCAGGATATACTGGCCATTTCCTGGACTTGTTTTTCAGCTACCTGTGTAGAACCGGCTTTAGTTGGTACTTTTGGGAAGTTATTGAATGCTTGCTGAAAATTAAATGCTCTCAAATTTCTGATGATTACTTAGTACTATTATTTTAGATGTTTTAAGGTCTATTCCTACACAATATCAGTACTGTGCTTTGTCAACGACGCGCCAAGAATGTGTTATGTCAGTAGTAAAAAAAATTCGGTTCGTACAGACGCCATGGTATCAAGCTACTTGAAACTGTAAAATTTTATCAATCAACCTTGAACCATAGGCTTCAGCGATAAATTTGAAAATAAATTAATGCAATTTGATAGATTGTAGTAGCTTGATGTGTTGGCGTCTGTACATTGTCTATGAACACGATCAAACATGTCATGTCTCTGCTCGAGCCTGCAATGGAGCTTCCCTAATAAATGTATAGAATTAACATTGTATCATTTCATTAATGATACGAGTGTTTGTGTATCGAATGAAAATTGAGGTTGGAAGATGAAAATAAAAATAAACCATTTTCATACCGATTCAAAATCACATAATTTCATAAAAAAACAGCTGTTTAAAAAACAACATCTTCGATTCACACACCTCAGTCTGATCGTTCCGTACAAAGCCAAGGGCCGACTGAAAAAGTTGAAGACAAAACCAATATTGGGTACGGGACAAACGTACGAACTTCCAAATCGGTTTAGGAGTTAACGCATAAAAAGCAAACTTATAAATCCGGAGGGGCTCGCCGGAGTCACGGGAAATTGAGTTTGAGCACGAACGTTCCGTGCCGTGTCCGGTGTCCGCGAAACATGTATAAACCTTTTTGTTTAAAATAGGCTGTTTGTTTGTTTTTTTTAGTGTTGTTGATACAAACATACTACCTGTTAATAAGATGTTTTTTTTTTGCGTGGGAAATCATTTAATGATTCCTCCCGCTGTCGGTGCAGCTGGAAAGAGTGTGAGAGTTTTACTGACTAAAACCTAGTAAGTTCCTTCTGAAGCCCTGTTGTTAAAATGCCGTGGCTGGTAGATGATATTTAGCAGAATTTAATGCCGCACCAAATGTCAGAAAAACTTTTGCGTGTAATGTATTTTCAGTTTCCTCTTAGATTAGACTGACCGTTCGTACGTCTAAGGACGTACGTGACAGTGTCGGCGGTGCCTTATTTTCCACGCGCTCTTCGAAGAAATATTTGCAAACATTGAAACATTGAAAGGACTCCATATGTTTGTGATGATGTTTGCAAGAGTTACCGCAGAGCTGACACACAGGGACCTCCAGAAGGAACATAGTGGGTTTTAGTCAGTAAGAGTCCGACACTCTTCCAGCTGCACCCACAGCGAGAAAAACGTTTTACTACTGGATAAACCACCCTCTTACTGCATACAACAGTTCCTTACCACAAGATATCATTCAAAGTTCACTCACACGAATGCACCACGCAGATGACACAAAACAATATGATCTAGCTCTTGTTTAACGATATTAATCGTGCTTAGTGTCCTCGAGTTGCGAATATCCGAAGCTATGCCGTTTGCATTCAGAATGCTATGAACTAAGTGTTGGTAAATTTATTCATGAGGCTATCTGGCTTCAATTGGAATGTCCAACTATTTTGGAGGCAGTATTCTGGCCAATCACGGCATTGGAATTTGTAGGTAAGCAGGGTTGCAGGTGGGATATTTCAAAGTTGTGCATGTCGCTTGTGTTACTGTTAAACGGATTGTAAGCCTCACATTTTGCAAGTGGTTAAAAAAAGGGTCAAATATGCCGCCCGCCTGCTTGTGAACTCTGAATTATACGAACTGAAAATATAGAAATAAGTTAAACGGTGGCTTTTGGAATACCTCTTAAAAATTGGGGTCGGGTATAAAAATGTTGTGACCGATATTGCGTATACGTATTTTTGATCACCCCTAAATATTTAATTATTCTTATTAGTATGTAAACAAACATATAGACATATGGGATCAAACTCAAACTCAAAATCATTTATTCAAACTTGCCTGTAAAACAGCACTTTTTGAACGTCAAATATTATAAAAGACAGCCCCCAACGTCCACCCTTCACCACGGTCATACATATATAAGGTATACACATGGTATGTGACGATGATTAGTGGGAACTCTCAAAAGATCGGGAGGTATGTAAACAAAGTGGGGAAGCCTTTACCTAGCAGTGGGACAGTGGGAGAAATTGTTAGAAATAATGTTGCGATTCCATTCTATGTAGTTTACCAATAAAAAATAAATCAGCTTATCGATATTTAACTACCATCTCACACGGAAGATGGCGTCATTAAAAACATTAAGTGCTAAAGTTCATGTTGGCGCCAACTTAACGGAGTTTTAGTGCGAAGTCTTCATATGGAGAGGTGGCAAACATTTTGTAGTTCAAATTCTTCAAACTTCAAGGATTGTGTTGCTGGGGAGTTTGTTTTACCAATCCTTCCCAGCGGTATTACGTAGGAAGTGGTGAAGGCCGGGCAATTTTGGGGCTGTCTCTTTAATAAGTGCTGACTTTCAGCTTACTTTGTGTAAATGAGCTTTTTATCTTTATTATTTTGTTGTAACAGTATCTTTCTCGCACAACTTATTATTAGTAATGCTTATAATATTTATAGAACTATTATTAACATTATCTACTTATCTCTGCTAATAAAATGTCTTATCTCATTTATCTCTTACATTTATCTTATTTCTGTCTTATAACATTTCCATTTAATTCTTTTTGGCTAGTTATCTGATATTACTAAGTAAAACCAGGTAAAACTAATATCGCACACAGCTAAGCAATACTATACATATGTTTATCCCAACTTCCGTGCTTAAAACAATTTTCTCCACTCTCTCTTACTGACCAAAGGTTATCGACTCCTTTATAACCATTGGAACGCTTAGGGTCGTATAACACTTGGCAAATATGTTGAAAGTTGGCTCTTAACTTTTATAAGCATCTATTTATTTAATCATTGACACTGTTGACGACTGCAGATACTTTGATTTATAAGTCATTAATATTTGATCAAACAGGATTCAATTTGATGGCAATTCAGTCTGACAAAAAAAGACATTATCTATACTAATATTATAAAGCTGAAGAGTTTGTTTGTTTGAACGCGCTAATCTCCGAAACTACTAGTTCGATTTGAAAAATTCTTTCAGTGTTAGATAGCCCATTTATCGAGGAAGGCTATAGGCTATATACCATCACGCTAAGACACACGGGAGCGGAGCAGTAACCAAAGATGCGGGTGAAACCGCTGGGGACAGCTAGTAGACAAATAAACAACAAAAACGCTGTAATTGCGTCACATATAAAGGGGCAGCGCCCAGCATAAATGCTGTGTCTCGAGCGCGCAGGTACGAGACAACAGCGCTGGTTTTCAGCGACTGACTGCTGTTCAAGGATTGCGGGTAAGTGTGATACCACCTTTACTTGTCCCAAACAGCCTAATCCTAACTCCAGTCAACGCTTACTGCTGTTTGTTCTGTTCAGCAATAATGATGTTTTGACTCTGGCCTGTTTTAGGCACCAACCAGCCTGTTAGCCCGAATATAGGTTAAGGGGTTCTCTTCAAGTGTTTTGGTCTTGAGTTATTTTCGTGTTGGTGGAAATAGAAGATGTGGGTGTATGATTTGGGGTTAAGTTTTGGTATTTGTATATTGGTGTTTGGTTTGTTTGTAGAGTAGTCGTTAATGGAACAACATACGTCAGCACATACAATCTGACAAATTTTCTTAATAGATTTTCAACTTTATCGCTGAAGCATATGGTTCAGAGTTGTTCAGAGAAGAGAATTGCTGAAAACTATTTTGGAATTTTCAAGTCCCGGTTTCATAACGATATTTTTTTCATACTCTCGTATTTTTAATGTGATTGGTATATTTATATCTGTCTAATATTTTACTAACAACTAGATTAAAGTCTATTATACTACTCTTTAAGTGTAATTCCTTTTTATGTAATATAATTACTCTATCTATATCTTTATAAGTTTTTTTTTTATTATTACTTTATTGCTTTATCTATATCTTATTTTGGCTTAACCAACTAACAAAATTACAAAAACATGCAACCCAGACCTGAACTCCCTCTACTGTAAGACACAAACTGAACTATCCCCAAAAACCTTAGATTAAATTCAACCATACAGACTGCAGTATTGGTACACTGCTACAGTTAAACTTAAGCAAAGTTCAGCAAACGTACGTCGCCCCGGGCGCTAGACATAATTAAACGAACGATCTTACCTCTGCTTTCTGAATTGGTGATGTGTACCAGTTAACTGAGATTATAGGGAGCTGAAAAGACTACCAAATGGTACTCAAACTTAAGGTAACAGTTATGTACCAGGAATAACGTTAAACTTAGTAGTACCTAATAATGTAAGTGAAATACTGTCTTACTAGTATATTAATTGCGTAAGTTTGTAAAGTTTTTTTTTTGTACGTGTTTGCAAATTATTATCAAATATTCTTCTTCTTTTTTAACTTTACAGTCTGGCTCTTGTCGCTGCAGCGCCTTCCTTTTCTGCCCATCATCATCATCATCATCACCACGGCCTATTTATCGTCCCACTGATACCGTCCCGCTGGGCGCAGGCCACCTATTTTTTTTCATGGGAAAAAACCTTCTATGTTCCTTCTGGATGTCCCTGGAGGATTGAGCGTTAATCACCACGCTTGCTAAATGCGGGTTGGTGCTTTCAGACATTATAGTCCAGGTTTCCTCGAGATGTTTTCCTTCACCTTTAATCAGTCATTGGTGTCCAAGATAAACTTTTGTGCCCATCGTGTGCCAACTCTTGAACTTCCTTATACGTCCCCACTTTCACATTCTCTTTAATTTGACTGATGTATATACTGTTATAATTATTGATATTAAATATTCACATAACAAAAAAATTTAATATGTATACATAATTAATAAATAGCATGAAAAAATTCCTCCGCATTGCTGTCCACTCGGAGTGTCCCAGATAGGGTGGCAGTATTGCCACGTTGTATGGCAATGTTTAGCCGTTGGGTGAAATAAAAGCCAGCCTTTGAGTCACGGGTAGTGTCAGCTAGTCGCTTTGAAATATCCTTGAAAAGGAGGTGTGAACTCGAGTCTCACGACCCGACAGTTTATAGCCCCAAATATACATACATACATAGTTAAAAACGGCGCAAATATAATAGTAGTTTGTAAAGTTGTATTTGAGTACATTCGTAACTCTTGCAATCAAAAAGTACTGAATGTATTTCGATAAAACTTGGCAGTAATTATAGCTTATATATCAGAATAAAATATAGGCTACTTTTTATTTAGTTGCGGGAATTCGTTCTCTCGGTATGCGAGTGAAACGGCAGAAGAAAGCTAAAAAAGACTATAAAGTTGTATTGCCTTGAAATAAGGCTGTTAAGAGGTTAAGATCCTCGAGTACATTAATTAGCCAACTAGCCAGAATTACTGAGACTTTTCAAGTTAAAGGAAAACAAGGAAACTTGGACATAAAAATGTTTAAAGTTGCCTAAACGATATTAGCAATTGAGCTGATAAATGCGTATTGCTCGCTTTTCTATATGAGAACAGACTTCGATGAAGTTTGAACAATACGGCTGATAAAGACAATCACTCTCCCATTCACAACACTGACAGACAACCACCAATTAGCAATCGCATTAACCAAATAACCAGAAGTGTACTCACGTCCTATCAACTGCAATTGACGCGACAATCGCTAATCTACTTCAAAACATATAGGCCTTAAACACACGACGCAGATAATCGCAAAATGCATGCCACGTATAGCGATTTAACGCACGATCGCGCGCGAATCGCATCGCTTGCGTTTACAGACAACTAGAGGATTATTGTATAGGCTGCCGACACACGGGCGACTAGTCACGTCGGTGTGCGTACTGAATTTTAGACACGATTTAATATTCGGCTAAAGTTTTGTTGGAACTTTATCGAGACGGCTTTATTGGGTTTATAACGAGACTTTTATTATTTATTTTGTAACTTAAACATTAAAATACTATTTACTCACTAAAAAGTTCTATTTGTTATGTAAGGGCTGGTTGATAAGTTAATTTTAAGTAACTGTGTAGTTTTTTTTGGACCTTACTTCAGATGTATTGATTGATAAAAAACTAGAGAATTTAAAAACGTTATATAATATACTTCTACGACATCAGTCGGTACCTACTTAATTTTACTTGCTTTTTATCTCAAAAACGGCTGTACTAATTCTAGTGCATGTTACAACAGTTTCATGGTGAATTGGACACTAACACAGCACGTAGGGCATCGACACGCGCGCGACTGAACGAATGATATGTTTTTTATTCGACGAATTTTACCGTGAATATTGATATTTTCGCTTTTAGATATAATTTTAATATTTACTTTGTATACTCATTTTAAAAATGGCGCCCAGACCTATTTGCTAACGGTGGCTGGTCTCATTAAGGCAAATAGTCAGACGCGCAGAACAAGTGCACTCATACTCTCTTAGTAGGATGCGACGGCAATCCGGCACAACCAGAGAGAGATTAGGCAGAATGCGGTCTGATTTTGTGAAAGTTTCTTGAAACCCTCAAAGCAATTTGAGAATCGAACCCAAGACCTCGTGCTCTACAGTCGCGCAATACGACTACTAGATTAACGATTAAAGAACATTCCGGCACATTAAGCTACCTGAAACTGTCAAATTTTCCCAATTATCTTTGAACCATATGCTTCAGGGATAAAATTGAAAATCTATTAACGTTTGACAGATTTTAGTAGCTTGATGTGCTGGCGTCTATATATGCGGAATTGGAAATAGGCCTTTAATATGGAGTATATCCATAAACTTAACAACATATGTACATAAAACCCTTTAAATCTATTAAAATATTCAGCCCACTAAACTGAGAATATGTCATACCAGCTAACCACCCACTGTATTTAAATTCAAATACTCATAGACTGAACACGATGCAATCCTTCTATCTCTGCCGACCCTCAAAACGTCATTAAGTTCATAAGCTAGAGGAAACTAAACTTTACACGTATGGACTCAAAGTATTTTTTCAAATGACACGGTTAATGACAATAATGTGACTAAATTACTCTGAAGACGTGGTGGAATTATTGTGTGGGCAGCTTATGTATGTTTAAACATGTTTCAGTACACACATAAACTAGAATATTTCATATTATGTGACTGAGATAATTCGCTGTATATTATCATTCTCCTGCAATTATCTCAACTTGTTATTATTTAAGGTAGAAGCATATCTTTTTCATCTATAGCTTCCTATCTATAAGTTATAAATAAATGCAGTTAGTTTTGATAGTTTATTGTTTTTATATTACAATCGCTATGAAAATTATTCTATAAGACTCTACTGTTGCAAATCGATAATGAACACAGTATCTACTTAATCAGACATATTCCTATATTCAAGAAATTACTTTCGAGCCACTCAGTTTAGCACCTGGCTCTCAGAAGTGCGAGTTCGATTCCAGGTCAGGCAAGTGCCAACGTAAACTTTCAAAGTTATATTATGTAATTTCTAAGTGTACCTTGGACACCGATGACGGTGAAGGAAAACATCTTGAGGACACCATGACTTTTAAGTCTAAAATCCCCAATCTAGGTAGCTTGAGCAAGCGTGAACATGCCAGTGCTCTACAGTGGGACAATAAAAATGCTGACGAAGATGAAATTGACGAGACTACGTCAATTCGCTACTATCATAAATAGTACAGACGACCGCATATCAAGCTACCCGAGACAGTAATTTTCCCAATCAACTTTGAACAATGTTTTTCAGCGATAAAGTTGAAAATCTATTAAGCAAATTTGACGAATTGTAGTAGCTTGATAAACTGTACAAGAGAAAGGTCTAGTAGATAAATATAGGTATTTACTGGAATACATAACAAAGCCTAAAATGTTTCGCGTTTGCCCTAATGTTGACCCGTAGGCGCGGAAAGGGAAGTCGTTATTCTGAACGAGAAGGCCTTAGACCCTTCTCCTAAAGTGATTTTAACATTAGCGGGGCTTTTATACTGAAGTTTTGTAACTGATAACAATGTCAGATAAAAAGAAAAACATAGTTTTTGTTGCAAAAGTTGTAAATTGCACTTTGTTAACGACAAGTGGATCAAAATAGCACCCGAATATGGGTTTATATTAATATCCTAGCCTAGCCTTTTCCCAAGTTCTGTTGGGGTCGGCTTCCAGTCTCAACCAGATACAGCTGAGTACCAGTGTTTTGTTTGGAGCGACTGCCTATCTGACTGCCTATATTACTTGCCTATGGCCTACCTATATATACCTAGGCAACCCGATACCCCTGGGTAGGACTGGTTGTCAGATTTTTGGCTACCCGTAATGACTGCCAAAGATGTAAAAATTACAGGCTCGCCTGTATAAGGTGTAATCCACCAATTAAAGGTGCCTTCTGCAACATGGTGTAACTCGTTATGACAAGATGCTCACCCATCCCCAGACGGATCGAGCCGTGCGACTGTTATTTAGCCACGAGCTCCATAGTTTTCTATTAATATAGCCGTATATAATATTCTTCTTTTGTACGGATACAACAAAACATTTATAACCCCAGTGATAGAGTAACATCACAAATGAACACAAAGAGGAACAGTCAGAGTGATTAAGCCGCGCCGCGCAGGTCTGAGCACTGGTATTTTGTTTCTTACTTACCACTGAACATTTTAAAGTAGTTGGCTGCGGATACTCTTGGAAATTGGTCATTTTACTGTTCGTTTTTATTTAGTAGCTAATTAAAGAGTTTTACATTTCTTACGCCCAGTTTCACCAGATAAGTTCTGGATAGTTTATCTGGCAGATGATTACATACAAATTCTGTTCCATTTTTGAATTTATCTGGTAGATAGTGGCTATCCGTATTCGAAAAAACTGGCCCTTAAAGTCTCAAGAAACAAACACTTTTATAATAATAGTACTACGAGTACTAGTTAAGGCTAGCAGTTTCAGCCGCACCCTGAGGGAAATACTACCCGCACCTGGATAAAAAGTAATCTATACGTTAATTTGATGTATAAGCTATGTTACTGGCAAGTTTCATCAAAATCCGTTCAGTAGTTTTTACGTGAACGTGTAACAAAAATGCATTTGTACTTACAAACTTTCTCGTTAATTGGTAGGATTAAGTGCAGCTCGTAATTTCTGCTCTGATAAAAGGTCACATACATTTAAGATCCTATACATTCCTAAATAGGTTTTAGGTTACAATTTTACTTAATAGTTAGATAAATAAGTTAGTAATAGAGCACTCATTCAGTTCTGAATTCACTGTTGTGAATCAGTGCAGGCTTATAACATTGAAGAGGCTTAAAAAAAATGTTTTTCCTTTCTTTTTATTTAATTCACCCATTGTTTTTAATTCAATAAAAATAAAACAACACTGACAGCCATTGCACACAACTTGTTTTAAATACTTTAATGCATATTGCGTCGATTTCTGATGAAATTGATACAGTATCTACGAGTATATGCCATTTACATCACAATATTAAAACCCGCACGGCTGTAAAACATTTTATTTAAATAAAATTCAGCAACAAGCAAGAAATTCTGGATTAGCCATTTCAATATTATTATTCTCCTATCATCATCTCCCGAGCCTTTTTCCAACTATGTTGGGGTTGGCTTCAAGTATAACCGGATTCAGCTGAGTACCAGTGTTTTACAAGGAGCGACTGCCTATCTGACCTCCTCAACCCGGTTACCCGGGCAACCCAATACCCCTTGGTTAGTCTGTTATTATTCTCCTATGTTGTTAAATAATTCTTTACCTTTTATATTGTGTTAAGCTCTTTCAAAGCTATGAGTTTACCGAATTTAATAATATATATTATTGTGTATCTACTTATTCCGATCAAAGTATTTTTTTCCAGTTGGAAATTATACCGAGATATTTTCCCTTCTTTATGGCTGTGATGTGTATCATAGCAACTCTTGTAAAGGGTTATCATAATACACACTTGTAAGCATAATATTTTTCGTCTCCTCAGATTTTATAGAATGATTATTTTCTTTTATAATCTTATACTTTCCAGCGGTTTCAAACGTGGGAGCTATTGCATGCACCCGGATAAAAATTAGTCAATGTGTTATTCTGATGTATAGGTACCTTACTGCCTAGTTTCATTAATATCCATTCAGTATTCAGACGTTATTCAGTAGGTTTTACATGAAACAATAATATACATCTATCTATCCTCTCAAACTTAAACAGTTATAATGTTAGTAGGACTAGCCACTCACTCGCTACTCCAAATATGTAGGTACTAAAACTATCCTCAGTTCCTCTACCTATTCGTGAAAAACATATGAAAATCATTCTAGTAGTAGGCACACATAATATATAGACATGGACGCGGGAGAACTTTGTTTTATAACATGAAATTATACATAATATAATAATATCCTTCACACATTCACACAACGTCATCTAGTCCCAAACTAAGCAGAGCTTGTACTATGGGTACTTGACAACTGATAAACATACTTATATACTTTTCTTTTGTAAATACATTCATATTATACATAGAAACACCCAGACTAAGTCAAACACTCATATTTATGCACACAAATGTTTGACCTATGCGGGAATCGAACCCGCGACCTATAGCGTGGCAGGCAGGTTCACTAACCACCACGCTATCTGGTCGTCAATAGTTTAATTTGAAGACTGTGATACTAAGTCATGCGAACCTTTGAGATAACCGAACCGATTCTAGCGACATTACTAAAGTAATTTACCAATAACGAGGAAAACCGAGGGATGAAGTAAGTTCAAACCGCTCTTAAAGTCTGGTATTGCCAACATTAAATGTTTTCAATACCCGTATATTCCAAGAAATTATATTTCTATACTAACACAGAGGCACCTATAAATGGATAAAGGGTTTTGGCGAATTGTAATAAATGTGTTTTTCTTAACAATAGAAAAGAATGAAATAATACTATATTGTACGATATAAAATGAGGCTTCCTTGTTGTTGCTATGTGGGGAAAATTGTATGCTCTTCGGTTTATCCGTAACCGATATCAATCTAATATGCTTAAGTTTTTTCTTTGTAAGCAATGCTTAAAAAACAATAATATCTGATGTGAGATCCTTCGGATTTTTGATAAATCGGTTAAAAGTATTATACCAAGCAGATCTACCTGGAAGGAAGAAATCGATAAGGTTAAGCAACGCTTGGTGCTGTTGGTTCGTGGATGGGTTGGTCAGAGAAGGATAGGCCTTAGACGGGTGCCAAAAATAATGATTTTCTTAGATTATGTACCAAGCCTTTTCCCAAGCTATGTATGTTGGGGTCGTCTTCCAGTCTTAATCGGATGTAGCTGAGTTGAGTACCAATGTTTTACGTGGAGAGACTGCCTATCTGCCTTCCTAAAGTGGGTGATAGACGTGCGAGTAAGTACGCGGACTTGAGCCTCGGCGACCTTTTTCGCCTGTGTGTCACCTTAAAAACGCGTACTTTAAAATTGCCGCGCAAGTTCGCCGGCGATCCAACCTCTTTGAAATCTTACTCGTAGCTCGTCTCGGCCCTAAGATTTCAAACCGGTTGGATCGCCGACGAACTTACTCGGCGGTTTTAAAGTACGCGTACTTACGGTGACACACGAGCGAAAAAGGTCGTCGAGCCATAAGTACGCGTACTTGCTCGCCCGTCTATCACCCACTTTAACCAAGTTATACGGGCAATCTGAAACTCCTTGGTGAGACTAATTGTTGTCGGAATATCTGGCTTCGAACAACTTGTAACGACTACCAAAGATGTGAAAATTACAGAAAAATATGAATCCAAGCGTTGAGCCAGTCACCCATGCGGCTGTTACTTAGCAACCTAGCACTTATGAAAATGGTTACTTATAGTGATTTTTCGATTGAAAATGTGAACTAAAATAAACTTCTCAAGGACGCAAGAAAAGCCACAGCTTCCATAGCAAAACTGTGAGCGCATAAGTACAGACGCCAGCACATGAAGCTACTAAAATCTGTCAAATTTCCTTAATAGATTTTCAACTTTACCGCTGAAGCATATTGTTCAAAGTTGATTGGGAAAACTTGACAGTTTCGGGTAGCTTGATATGCTGGGGTCTGTACAAGACCCGAAATCTTAGCGACGACGCCATGTTTATAATATGTTGCCTAGTTAACGTATACACGGTTAGTGCTGAAGTTTGGCGCAGCTCTAATCTCCAGTTTAATTTAACTAGTTCTTGTTAAACTCGTTCAGCGCATAATCGCAAGCTTGAGATTTGGATCGCGGGTGGTAACACAGTGAGCTGAAATGGTGATGTTAGATTTTTTAATTTAGTTATTTTTGGTGCTAGGAATGTGTAGGTTGAATAAGAGGTGACGGTTGAAACATCTAAAAGGGAACTTAGAACATGTATTATGTGTAGTATTTTAAGTCCGTCATCATCTCCCGAGCCTTTTCCCAACTATGTTGGGGTCGGCTTCCAGTCTAACCGGTTTCGGCTGAGTACCAGTGTTTTACAAGGAGCGACTGCCTATCTGACCTCCTCAACCCAGTTACCTGGGCAACCCAGTACCCCTTGGTTAGACTGGCGTCAGACTTACTGGCTTCTGACTACCCGTAACGACTGCCAAGGATGTTCAATGACAGCCGGGACCTACAGTTTAACGTGCCATCCGAAACACAGTCATTGGTGTCCAAGATAGACTTAGAAAGTACATACAAACTTAGAAAAGTTGCATTGGTACTTGCCCGACCTGGAATCGAACCCACGCCCTCACACTTGAGAGGTTGGTCTTTGACCACTAGGCCACCACAGTATTTTAAGTCCGTAAACGTGTTAAAAATACCAAAGAATCTATTCATTGATAAATGATATTTATTTTGCAAATAGGTTGAACTCAACAGTTTTACACGTCAACACATTTTTTATAAAAACGAGATGAGGTCGGCATTTCCTAACTGACTACCTTGAGAAGAAACGCCGAAACAAATACAAGGGTCACAGTCTCTTTTAGAGTCCAGACATAAAAAAAGATTACATACTAAAGTATGGATGAGCAATGGGCTTCTAATCCTGAGACACCGTGGTTGAGACCGCAAAGACCTCGCAAATTTTTATTCTTAACTGCCATAGTTGCTGTGAGCTGTTTTAAGTACCTTTCTGCAAAAATCGTTTCCTCATTACATTTTCCCAAAAAAAAAACCAAACCCACGATTGCCAATGTGTGCAACGTTCTTAACCTTATCGCTTCCCACTTTAGGGAAGGTGTGCGGGCAAATTGAATTCCAACTTATTTAATCTACCAGGACTTATTAAAAGCGCTGGATATACAGACCATTTTGGGACCCATTCTGGATCCATTATAGTGGTTTAAAATGTTCAGCTAACGGGCTGTTGGTCGGTGTTATGGCCATAAGTTTTCAGTGGCGAAGTGTAAAAGTTCCGCGGCATATGTGTTCGGTTTTATTGTTTTGTTCCAATGGCTATTGGACGTGTGGTCGATATTTTTAAGTGCTATAAATTTGAGATTTTGTTGTGGCAAATAGACGCTCGCTATTTGGAATTTTTAGCGTATGTTATGAGTTATTGGAAGTCATTTAAGTGAATGAATTGAGTCAAGGAATGAGTCTAGGTGTGTCCATTTTTAAATCATGACACAAAATCATCATCATCTCCTGAGCCTTTTCCCAACCATGTTGGGGTCGGCTTCCAATCTAACCGGATTTAGCTGAGTACCAGTGTTTTACAAGGAGCGACTGCCTATCTGACCTCCTCAACCCAGTTACTCGGGCAACCCAATACCCCTTGGTTAGATTGGCGTCAGACTTACTGGCTTCTGACTATCCATAACGACTGCCAAGGATGTTCAATGACAGTCGGGACCTACAGTTTAACGTGCAAATTATATATCGAGACACCTTTTTATTGATGATTAGCTTGTGTTATGGATGCTAACACAATTCATAAACTACATAATTAACATACTTTACACATATATATTTATAACTACATATTATAATACCAGACCACCTCCAAAAACCATGCTCATCACACAAATGTTGACCGTACCGGGAATCGAACCCTCAGCTACAATTGCACCAACGGGGTCTTCGTATTTAAATAATACTCTAGTATTTTGCTTTTAATTAATACATCGTTAAACTTGCGGGGTCAAGGGCCTTCCATTCAGGCTTGGCCGCAATCAATATATTGTAGGTAAGGATCAGAATTGAAGACTAACTAATGAACTGTATATTCTACTTCCTCAAAGAGAATGCTTTTCTTTACAAGCGGCCATAAACAAAAGGAGCTCTTTGTTTATCCAACCTTTCTTCCCAAATTGTGCTCTACATAATCTGTGGTATAAGGAGGTTCGTCAAAATATCGTTAACGTGACTTCACGTGGTTTTACGTGATTTACGTTGGAGCGAGTCATCGCGCGTGCACCCGCCATTATTTTTACCATGCAAATCGTTGTGCCGTACGCAAGTCATCAGTGTACATTTGAACACAAAAGTGTCATGTTACTTTGTATTTTTGCTTAGGATAATGTTAAATAATTAAATGCGGTGGAGGTTTGATCTTTTCACGTTTTTAATTCTAATTTGGGATCCGCCGAATCATCAGTCAAATGAATCATCATTAAAAGGAATGGAATGGAATCATTAAAAGAATTAAGTAGGAAAATTCGGAAAGTCAAAAAAATCTAATGCAAAAGCGTAAAACAAAGCAGTAACAACAAAAACAAAACTTTATAAATTGACTTTTATATGTAGGTGATTTAATAAAAATTACATATTAGTTTCGAAAAAAAAGTACTACTTTTTAACTAGAGTTACTTTGTTTTTGTCTTATTGGTTATAAACAATTTAACTTTGTTTTTTTTTTAAATTTAATTGTGTGTAACGTGGCTATCGAATCCAGGATCTTTCAGAGTTTCTTATATACACATAAATATCTCCAGCACTATATAATGTCCCATATCTGACAACGTATACCACACATGTGCACGACATAATCAACGAAAAGCTGCGTATACGCTATTAAAACGACACGTACGATAACCCACATTCGTTTACTATTTACTCCCCGTAGGAAACATTTACTTAAACTATCAAATGGCTCGATACACATCGCATACCGGTATTTCAATTAACGTAAAACTATATGAGGTTGACGCGCGTGGAGATATGCACGCGTGTGTATGAACGCGTGTCACCTCGCACGCAACGCACGCACGCGACGTGTTTGCACGCGAGTTTATTGTGAACTTCTATGTTTGTATTGTTTGTGTCTTATTGGCAATATTTTAGGATTATAGTTAATCTGCGGGTTTAGCATGGCAAGCGTAGAAACAAGTTTTGTTTACCGGAAAATGGACATAATGACAGAAAAGTGACAGATTGACGTAATAAGATTTTCTTCGATCGACATAAGTTTATAAGTGATTATATGCGAGTTGACAGGTCGCGCCATACTAAGGCAGAAGACATATTGACATTGACAGAAAGAGCTTTGTCTTTTCTTGGCAGAATAGATATAGAAACGCCATGCTAAGCCTGCAGTTTTGTTATGGAAAAATATTTTTGTGCATAGACAGATGTTAATGAATTGACCGTAGTAGGAAATTTCTTATTCTTTCTTTAAAATATAATTTTGATACGGGTTGGGTGAAGGTTGTCTAAGTTATGACTAGAACACTGGTCGTATTCCTGCCTCTATATGTACAATCAGTCACTACACCAAACAAGGAAAAAAAAGTCGTGGTGGCCTAGTGGTTAAAGCACCAGCCTTTCGAGTATGAGGGTGCAGGCAAGTGACCAATGTAACTTTTCTAAGTTATACGTACTTTCTAAGTTTATCTTGGACACCAATGACTGATCAAAGGTGAAGGAAAACATCTCAAGGAAACCTGGACTATAAAGTCTGAAATCACCAACCCGCATTGAGCAAGGGCAGTGATTTCTCCGTGGGAAAGGAGGCCTGTGCCCAGCTGTGGGACGATAAGAAGGCTGTGATGATGATGATGATGACACCAAACAAATTTAAATTTATTTCTTCAAAAAATATTACTAATTTAATAATGTATTAACACTTCTCCGCGCGACTGTACTGCGGCGGAAACTCTTATCTTGCTAACGTTATGTTTTATAACCGTTTTTTGGTTAAATAAGTTGTTGAGTGTTTTTAGAAGCGTCGTAAAACGAAACGTCATTATTCCGATATAGGTAACACGCTTTCAAAAACATAAACTTGATAAATTGGATCTATTGATTTTGTAATTTCACAATCTGATTCTTATTTTTCTTAGGATCAATTTCATAATGTCCAAATAGACACTCTACCGTTTGAACTGCCTGGTTGGTCTAGCAGTCGCACCGACTGCTGTGCACGGGGTCTCGGGTTGGATTCCGGAAATCGGGCCGAAATCGTTTTGTAGGTTTTGAGAAACTTTCATAAAGCAGCCCGGAGTCTGGAAGTTGGTGATTGATTCACCTGTGCATCGGAGAGCATGTAAATGTCTGCGCCTGATCTATCTCCGGTCGCGTCGGATTGACGTCCCATCGGACTATGAGAGTAAGGGAAAAGAGAGTGCACCTGTATCTGCGCGAATGCTTGTGCACTATAATATGTCCTGCGTAGTTCTGCCGTCAATAGCATAGTTGCAGTAAGTCGGGTTTTTGTCAAAATTGAGTTAGATATACAGACGTGATCACGAGAACGAGATCTACATATACATCTTACTCATTTATTTCTATCGTTTTTTAATTCATATTTAGCAATTTAAAATTTGCAGTAAGTTGAGCATTTTTTTTACATCACAAGGCATTATTACAGTGGGCACACTTACGGTAAAAAATCTTGTTCTGAGTCTCTCAGCATAAGTACAGTATGACTACTATACTACTAATATGTTAAGTCATTTACTTTACTAAAATTGAATTTGGGCCTAGCAAATAAACATTAAGAAGATATACTGTTTTGATCCCAAGCAGTTTCCCAATATTTACTAAATGAGTGGTCTAGTCTTAACAACAATATGCCGCGATACTGCATGTATGCTTAGTATTGATCCTAAACGTAGGTTTCAGATTACTTACTACAAAGGCAGTTCGATGCGATATTGAATTTATGTTTAGTAACGTAATCAGATCTAACATGAGGTTAATCATTATTTACAGAGCATATAGCCATCCTGGGGAGTGTGCGGGGAGCGTTGGCATACCCCGCACCATTCTCGGTTAAAGTTTTGGTTCAAAAATCTTCCATAAATCCTTTGTTTGTAATCAGATCATGATGGTTGATACCTTAAATGAAAGAGAAGCTCAGCCTCTATCTATTACTTATTTAGACACGATTACTGAGTTATTGAAAGACCAAATAAATTAATCATTGTTGTTATACTAAGTATTTCTTAGAGGCTCTCTGATAGGGAACACTTAGCATAAACACAGTAAGTGTGTTATTTACTGTATTTATGCTAAGTAACCATACGAATTTATGCTTAAATATAATATGGTTCAAAAGTTTTATTACATCAGGCTGGTGATAATAAAACAATTAGTTCTTGGCTTAAAAATGTATTTAAAAAAAATCAAATCTTGTTTCGTTAAGCTAAAGTAGCTTTACATTACAAATTAAATAAAAATCCTTTCTTCGCTATCAAATCAACACTTAATAATTATTATTAATTTAATACAATAGTTCAATTAATAATTAATTTAATTTAATTATTAATTGAACAATTGTATTAAAAGGCCATTTCAGTAGGTTAAATCAACTACTTTCTTACTTACTCCTACGTCTTCTACTACCTAGTCGAAGGCAATTCTGGTTAGACTTGCCAGTTAACGATGAATCCTTGAATCTTTCCAAAGAATTTGATGATTAGTTCTCACCTGCTTGTTTTCGTAGGAGTCGATTCCTAATTTATTGAATATTTTATTTTATTACATTGTAAAAGAAGAAAGGGTTATGTTTTTCCTAAATTGTTATAATTTTGCTTTCTATATGATCGTTAAGTATCTATAAGATTCATAAATGTTGTTCTATTAATCTATAAGTGTTGATTTCATACCGAAGAAATTACTCTTAAAAATTAGTCTCTTACCTATATAAACATAATAACGTGATTCGAAAATAGTTGTTTAAAATAAGACTGAATAATACTTACATATTTTAAGATAACTTGAGTTGGGAGATTAATGTAAGAAAACTAAATTATTAGAATATGTGTAAATTAATAATTTAATTAAATTAATTATTAATTGAACTATTGTATTAAATTAATAATAATTATTAAGTGTTGATTTGATAGCGAAGAAAGGATTTTTATTTAATTTGTAATGTAAAGCTACTTTAGCTTAACGAAACAAGATTTGATTTTTTTTAAATACATTTTTAAACCAAGAACTAATTGTTTTATTATCACCAGCCTGATGTAATAAAACTTTTGAACCATATTATATTTAAGCATAAATTCGTATGGTTACTTAGGATAAATACAGTAAATAACACACTTACTGTGTTTATGCTAAGTGTTCCCTATCAGAGAGCCTCTAAGAAATACTTAGTATAACAACAATGATTAATTTATTTGGTCTTTCAATAACTCAGTAATCGTGTCTAAATAAGTAATAGATAGAGGCTGAGCTTCTCTTTCATTTAAGGTATCAACCATCATGATCTGATTACAAACAAAGGATTTATGGAAGATTTTCGAGCCAAAACTTTAACCGCGTTTTTCTCAAAAGTGTCTAGAGCGTACTTACTGCAACTATGCTATTGACGGCAGAGTTGGCTGATCTCCTTAGAGGGAACGGTAGCTATGGATAGTAATCGATCTGGACGCCATTAAATTATTCATCATTTACTTCAGCCCCTAATCCCAATCAAAGCCGTGTGTTTGTATGAAATTATCTACCGAATAAACTAACTGGAACTTATTCGAAGGTGGTGAAACAGACCCTTAAATATCTGAAACAAAATAAAATCAAAGCCAAGAATATGAAATTAATCTACTGATGATTAACAAAAAAATAATACTAAATCCTTGTGATAGATTTTAAGGTACCAATACTGACGCAAAGTATATGTCACCAATCAGACTGGTTACATAATACATATGTAGGCACAGTATGAGCTTAATTGCGGTGTCAATACGAGCGTCGCGTCTGTCGTAGGCTGTCGCGGGATCCAGACAAAACTAATTCCGAGACTGGGCACACATGTGTCTCCCGCAAATACACGACGCAAATACAATGTTTTGTATCCTTTAAGATGTTTTTTTGTGACGAGAGTTTGGGATATATTTTATTTTTTGTCATTTAAACCATCAAATTACCCAGCTAAGGGTGCAGCTTGAGGAAGTGTAAGACTATTACTGACTAAAACCCACTATGTTCCTTCTTGAGTTCCCTGTATGCCAGGGACCAGGGTAACTCTTGCGAACAACCCGCAGCCCCGACAGAGAGTTTGGGAACAACAAGCGAAACAATTTTTGATGATTTGACAGACAGGGTTATTCAATAGATTGATTGCACTCGCGATTTCGTTTGTATTCTAAGGGAACTATGTTTCGCAACCCACCTTATAAGAGCCGTCTTCAAACGACCATATCCATGAACTATGTATTACTGAAGACATTTTTCAAGTGATGACTTATTTTTAATTAAAAAATTAAGTAACAAATCGTTCATAGTGTGAATTTGAAAGAAGATGGCTTCTTTTAAATTAACAGAGCCTAGAATCCTTCGGAGGGATTCTATGGAACTGCTACTTGCTTTTAACAAAAACACTCAAACTTGGTTAATACAACCCCTTATAAGATACTTTATAAGGTATTCCTCCCTAAAAGTGTCCTAAAATAACTCTTTAATATTAAAAACATAACCAACATAAGTATTTAGGCAAAATAATGTAGTTCTCTTAGGAAGTGCCAACAGAGAATTTATAATTTACTTATCATGGCGTCTCCATTTTAAAATTCATGGTCTCAAAACAATATGGCCGCCGGATGACATAAAGATTGAGCGGGAAAGATAACGGTCGATTTGGGATTGAGGAATATCTTGGTTTTTATCATTCTCTGTGACATTATATTGTCTATGGGTAATAAAGTTTTTGGGTTAATGAATAAATGTATTATGGAAGGGAAATTACGGGTAAGTACGCGTAGGTCTCAACATTTTAAGGTTTCGTACATTCTTTTTCACTTATTAGCTACTTTGATATTTTAAATGTTTTGAATCCATTTAATAAATTTTCAACATAACAGGCGACACTTTCTTTTGCCAAATTCGAATCGAAGTTTGTCACATCTCACTGCGCTTTTAAAGACCCCTAGATTTACGAGCACATGAGGCAAATACCGTCCAGACTGAAGCAAAGGCGTCTCTCGCCGAGTACACACTTTTGACATGATAAGCAGGGTGTTCCATCTATCCATCATGAATATACCAATCATACGTATGTTTTCTGATCAGAAAAATCCGTCATGATTGCCACGCTATTTGAGATCATATGCCTCCACAAATAAGGTTGAAAATGCAACGAAAGAAAGTATTGGTAGTAGCAATTTGTTTTTTGTTGATGTTCAGTTTGTTAATTAGTTTCTGATGGTGGAAAGTAATTTCTTTCTGAAGAAAACTTGGCTGGTGCTATTAAAGGTTATACCTATAGAGTTTGCGCTTTTGGGAAATTTCTTTAAAAATGTAACTTCTGAGTTCTGTAATATTATTTAGATTGCTTTTCATTGAGCTCAGTGGAGTATTTCGTAGAAAATGCTGATAGTGTAGAGGAAGTTGAATATAGGAGCAAACGTTTTATTAGGCAGCCCGAATTAGTACTTTTCAGTTCCAAAATGATTAGTACTTTGAATATAGAATGTCTGAATAAAGTTTTAAGAACTTATTACCTTGTAATACATACATTATCATAACTGTTTCTCTGGTCTGTTAGTCGCATAGCGTGACTGCTGCGCAGGGGGTCTCGGGTTCGATTCCTGGGTCGAGCCATAATCGCTTTGTGGGTTTAAGGAGACTTTCATAAAGTAGCCCGAAGTTTGGATGATGCTACATCCTCGCATCGGAGAGCACGTAAATATCGGTTCTGTGACTGATCTTTCTCCGGTCCTGTCGGATTGCCGTCCTGTCTGACTTTAAGAGTGTACCTGTGTCCTTGCAAAAACTTGTGCACTATAAAATTTCCTGCGCTGTGGGCTGATATCCTTAGAGAAAACGGCCCCCGTGGCCAGCAATCGGTCTGGACGCAATTAAATTATTATTAACCATCATTTACCTCAACCCCTAATCCCAATCAAAGCCACCGCCCAGGATTTATCAGCGAACAACTGAAAATAACTTAAAAGTTACAACTTATTAAGCAACCCCTCTTAAGTAGATACTTCAGCATAAAATGTTGAGGTAGACGCGAAAATACTGTGAGCCTTGTAACGGCAAATATCCGGTCAAATAAGGGTGAATAACCGGTGCTAGGGAGCAGGGTAAGTTTTAATGACCCGGTAAAGACTTTCATCTACGTGTATCCGGTTCTACACAGATTGTGCCGTGGATACCGAACCGTTTCTTTGATGACTCATTAAATTGTTTAGGAGTGCGAAAAATCTACCTACATTACAAAGAGGTAGGGTATGCATGAGTGACTCATTGTTTCAATTAAGGAATGAGTTTGAACATTCATGCGTGCTAATGTGACTTGTTTTAAAGATATTTTCAGTTACTTTAGGAAAAAGTCTTCGTTGATGTGTAATAATTGAAATTCATTATCATCGTCAGCCTTTTTATAATCCCACTGCTGGGCTCAGGCCTCCTCTCACTCAGAATTAGGCTTAGAGATTTCAGACTTTATAGTCCACTTTCCTTGAGATATTTTCTTTCATCTTTATTCAGTCACTAGTGTCCAAGATATACTTAGGGAGTACATAGAACTGAGTAAAGTTTCATTGGTTCTTGCCTGAACTGGAATATATATACTGAGTACATTTAATTGAAATAAGCGTTCAAGCAGGCAATACATTCTCAATAAAATTAATTCTTTGTAAAGTTGATTAATTACCGTAATTATGCATTGGTAATGTAGTGTTGAATTCCATCACTGTTACGTGACGTGGGTTTGTACCCACTTTAGCTAATAGCTATACGTAAAAATATGGATTATAAAACATTAGAGAACTTAAAAAAAAAACTCCCAGAAAGCAATGCTCCGAAACTTAATGCACCAGCTGAAACAGAACCTTCGGGGTGCCTTTATGTAAACTTTGATCATAATATTAGTAAAACTACCAAAGTGTAGCAACACAACAATTGTTAGCATTTATCCGTTCATTAAAACTTTAGCTTGCCTCCAGGGGTTGCTTGCGTGCTGTGAAAATAACGAACGTACAGAATTAGTTCGCTATTGATAACTCTTTGGTATATTTCTGAACTCATATGAACTGGTGAATTTGTATTTGTGTAATCTGGTTGGGATTCCAATATTTGTTTTGGCTGTGAGGCCAACTTTTTTGTAATCACCATATTTGTTAATTAGGAAGAGCTCGTGACTAAGTAACAGCAGCACGGGTCGATGGATCATAAGATTAAGCAACGTTTTGCGTGGTCGGTCCGTGGATGGGTGACTATCTTTTCATGACGAGTTCCTTCGTGTTTCGGAAGGTACGTTTAATTGATGGGTCTCGGCTGTCATTTGGACATCTTTGCCAGTCGTTGCGGGTAGTCAGAAGCTAGAAAGTCTAACAGCTAGTCTTACTGAGGTATTATGTTGCCCAGGTAACTAGGTTGAGGAGGTCTGATAGGCGTTCGCTCCATCTGAAACACCGGTACACAGCTGCATCCCATTAGACTGGAAGCCGACCCCAACATAGTAGGCAGATGACTGATGATGATCATGAATTTATGACTAAATGCATGTGAACAGTTAATCCTTAATCTCTAATCTTCACTTTCCTAAAATTTCAAGGTTACCCCTAAACTAATACACAACATTAACGTAGCAAGTTTTCATACCATAAGTGTTTGTCAACCTCCCCCTAAATAACTCCCAAAATCAGCCTTCGGGCACAAATTCAAACTAACACCCAAACTCGCAAGTATCATTGAAGGAAGCCAAAAAGCCTTCATAAATAAACAAAGGCGAGACACATTACCGACTTTTGGCCGAGAGTCCCCAAAGTTAGGGGTTAAAATAACCGATACCCATAATCAGCTCAGTCTTTGGAACCATCAGATAAAGTTCCATGTACTTTGGGTTGCCAGTGGTCAAGATTGCTTGTGCAACAAATTTTGGATCGGGCTCTCCAGTTTTTTGGGGTATTTGAGTTAGTGCAAATATTTTTGAAGGATTTCTCTTTGATGAAATTGTGAATGGAAAAAATTACCTTGTTGGTAGAAATAAGGTCTGTTTTATAAGATTGTGTATGAAGGAGGGTAATTTTTATTTATTTATTTATTAGTACACCAAAAGAATCTATATAGGTCTAAAAAAACTTTATTCACAATAAAAACATTTTTTCTCAATCTCAATAAAATTAATAATCTTTTTTGGTATGCATGCCCATTACATTTATACCCATCCTATATAACAAACAAAAATAATTAGTATTAATATTAAAATGAACGTTTTATACAATTGTAATAATTTAAATATATAGTTCAGTTTTACTTTGTAAAAATAGAATAAAGCATTTTCATTGCTATCACTTTTATTAACTACTGCGTTCCCATTTCTCTGTTAATAAATTAATATTTTAATAATTATGTTTTTAAGTAATTATTTATATCCAATCAATATTAAATTAAAATTACAATTTAAATATTGTGTTCACTTTAGCGATAATACTACTATTTATATGTCTAAATATTGGTATAATAACCAATAATATAATTATCGAAAACAAAATTAAAACTTTAAACATGCATTGTTCATTAAACTTTAGCGATTCTATTTATTTACAATACAGATAAATATTTTTTTACAAGTATTCACTGTTGCATAATCGTTATGTTTTATTAATAACGTTTAGTCACCCTGTACAATTACGCAAAGTGCATTCAAAACCTTTTATGTGTGGTGGTAAGTATTTGCTCAGCGGGCAATGAACTCTTCGATATAAGGCCGATAAAACGCGCGACTGTATCGCTACTGCATCGCTTCTAACCCGTGTTAGTCGCATCTACAATGCGATTGTATCGATACAAACGCGTGTCAGCGTTGAACGACATCGGAGAAAGCAAAGAGGGCAGAGGGAGTGTGCCGAACATCAGTTTAACTGCATCGCGACTGAATCGCGTTTACATCGCGACTGAATCTGGCCCCGTGGGCGAGGGCACACAGCTAGCCACAGCTGCGCTTCTGTATCAATGCCTACACGCGACGGTGTCGCGAGTGCATGGGTACAAGAAGTCGCCATAGGCGAGGACCCTTAATGTTGCTTGTTTCTTTTTAACAACACAGAGCTGTAGAATGTCTCGCCAAGGACTTACCTGGGTAACTGGGTTGAGGCACAACAGCTCTATGTAAATCTCTGGTATTTGGTTGCAATCCGTAGAATTGAAAGCCAAATCTTTACTTTATAAATGCGAAAGTAACTCAGTCTGTCTGTCACGCTTTCACAACAAAACATTAAATAATAGTAGGTAGATGAAAATAGTCTGGACTCTGAGAAACGACATAGGCTACTTTTTATCCGGTTGCGGGAAGAAATTTCCTCGGGCAGCGGGTGGAACAGGTGGGAACAGCTAGTATTAAATAATTGAAGCTTTATGTGAAGATACGACTGTAGAAGATCACAAAAACGTTAGGCCAGTTTCACAGGTTACGGATAGAAACTATCTGCCAGATAAACTATCTGGAACTTATCAGCAACCGGTAAAACTGGCTCTAAATATTATATTATTATTATAAACAAAAGCTGTATCAGAGATTTCTTCTTTTTAGGTTAAAATACTGTTGTGACTACCTGTAAACTACCAGGAACAAAGTAAGGGAGAATTTACTAAGCTAGCAACCCCGTATTCGGTTGCCTCCGTGAAGTTTTAATGAAGGTGTGACATCGGACCTTCGTGAGCTGTTTTTGATGTCAATCAAAGGAAAATAAATGATATCAGGACGAGATTAAAACATTTTCGTTGCGATGCTCATCAGAAACTTTAATTGTTTGTGTAGTCTCCCGAATATTCTTCGAAGGTTGCCATGGCAATCAGAAATTGGATACGGAGGAATAATATCGAAAGGTCAAAAACATAATTTAAAAATATCTCAAGAGATATAATCGACCAATTTTTGAAGATGCGATAAAGCCCAGGGACTACGTTACATCTTCGATAGAAAAATATTTTCGTTAGCCAATCCCTCACAATTTTCCCATAAAATAAGCAAAATACCCATGTTTATCAAAACACGCTCTTATATCTAGCAGGTCAACGATGAGTTTGACCTGTTCGTCCGAAGTACCACATTACCCCTGATATTCCCAATCAGTTAACAAAACTAGTACAATAGCTTCTAATATATGCCCAAAAGTTTGTTCGCTTGAATACATTTTATTAGCAATATATTCTTATGTATTTTTTCCTTTACAAGTAGGTCACAAATACAGCGTCAAGCCTTAAAAGCATTGGAAGACGAATGTCCCCTTTATTTTATTCAGTCGAGGCTTCTAGAAAAACTTTCCATTGCTAAGTTACTTACATGGAAAAGGTCACTGTGTTGTGGGCGTTGTATTGTCCGTTTTTCACACCTTTTCCATCGATAGTGGCAAAATTATGGCAAGTTTTTAGGATTATGGTAACCAGGGTAAGGTTTAGAAAGAGAATACTTTTCAAGGGTGTAGAGCGAAATTTTACAAAAAACATGTTTTTCACCAATACTGTCATTAATATTTTCATTGTTTTCGTCACCACAAAAGAGTCCCCAAAAGCCCTGTTTTTATCCACGTTCATCCCATAATTAATAACAGCAGCGACAAAAAAAACATCCCAGATTTCAATAGACGCTCATTTGACTCCAATTTATCAAATTAACACAAATGCCATGCAAATTGCGAATGGAATAAAAACCGAATGACAAAAGCAAGTTAATTATTTCTCGTCCATAGTTTGCCGCGATTGCGGAACGACAAATGAAGACAAATCGGCGACGGCAGTCGGTTCAATTCCCGTTGGGACATACCATACCAAGGAAACTCGCAACGACCCGGAAAATTTCCAAATTAAAGAGAAACTTATTTTGTAAAACAGTTTTTAGTCTTAGACTTCTTGGGCATAAACTTCTAGCAATATAACCAAAGTTATCGTTCATTGTTTTCATTTGAAACTGAAATTAAATTTACATTAGTGCCTTTAAGTTTGAGTCCAATATTTGGAGTTGAAAGCAGAAAGTAGTAAAATCATTTTTGAAATGTTAGTCATTTTTAAAAAGACGTTTGCGTGCTATAGGACGCACAGGAAATAAGATAACGCATATGCAGTACACCAGTAACAAAAAAAAAACCGCAATAAAAAAAAAAGATTCTAAAATATTTTAGGAGCGTAACATGAAAGAAAAAACAACGAATAAAAAGTTATGTAAAGTAATATTTTTACTGTAATAGACGAGCAGATTTCAATCAAATTATTCAGTGTAATTTGGTATGTGGTACCCTTACTGAAAATCAGACTAATCCATGACCCTTATTTAACCTCTATGATCTTAAGGGATGACAAGCGGTTGATACTAAGCTCCATTGATCTTTACAACGCTTAGCTTAATAATATCGGACAAAATTGAAGGGACAGCCGTTATTGAAGTCTTTTCGTAAAATTTTATGAATCTGTTGCCTTGGTAAGCTATCTAGACAATGATGTCTTGAGCCTATCTTTTAGAGGCTAAAATTGTGATTTTCATGAATTTCTAATAAAGTCGACCTAGCTTTATAAAGATATTTTCAGAGGCTTCTAGAATCCTGGTTTCCAAGTAACAAGTAATCAAATTGTTTGTGACTTCGGTTTCTAAAGATCAGATTGCATCTCATAGAATTTTTCTGTCACTGGCCATTTTGCTTGACTCGTAGTATGGCATGCATTGGTGCCCGAGACACGAAGCAGAAATGGCTCATGTGTCCTGAATGGCTCACGTTCTACGTCTATGTTTATATCGACGACAAATAGTAACACTAACCGCAACAATACCTTTCGATTGGAAACTGTAGAGTTAAAGTTCTCCATGTTTTATTTGAAACACTTTTTTTTTATTTAGCAGCCATTGTCCGAGCTTTATTTGTTGTGAGTCCGATATCGGTTTTGATTCAGAATGGATTTATTTTTCATACAATACGATCCCTTCTTTCTTGTCACCAAGTGTTACGGCTTCTATGGATACCGGTTTATTTCGGATCAGTTTTTGGATTATCCCTCTTCAGGTGTCTTTTTGGGTGGAAAAATGTGTCATGGTTTTAGATATATTTTTGGTAGTGTGAGTAAAGGATTTCTATCATCATTTGATAGCTACGAACGTAAGTATAGTTTGAATATTCAATGGAAATGGTAATGCGAAATATTCATTTCAAGATAAATTTCCTTGAATATAATTACGAAGTTTTACCATTTTCTGAACCAATTATATAGGAGGAGTTCCTTCACTCTGAATAATTAACAGTATAATAAAAACTTTATGGGTCTCCTAAATACAGATTAGCTAAAGAACTAGGTATTTAGATAATTAATTGAGTTCTTAATGTAGTATAAATGATAATTATTTTCACCAAATGACTATGATAACATGTTTAAGGATCTTCATAGAGGAGGTAAGCAACGCTTGGCGCGATCTGTCCGTGGATGCCTATCTTTATTATGATGAGCTTCTTCTTGTTTCCGAAGGCATGTTAAATCGGTGTATCCCGGCTTTCATTTGAATATCTTTGGTTAAGGGAAGTCAAAAGCTAGAAAGTCTGACAATTAATCTTACCAAGGAGTTTTGGGTTGCCCAGGTAAGCGGGCTGAGGAGGTCAGGCAGTCAGCCGCTTGATGTTAAACACTGATACTCAGCTCCATCCGTTACATTAAGACTAGAAAAGGCTAGGCAGATTATGATGATTCCGTTCCGAAGACAGGAAAATTCCGAAGTAGCAATCAAAATGAATACTAATTTTCTACTATACTGTCTCAAACCAGAAGTAAACGTAGAATATTATCATATTTATATTATACGACATTTATAGCAACCTTTGTCAACGTCAGCAACCAAAAATTATGCCAAACATAGACGTATTTACAGGAGCATCTTTTATCATAAAAGAGTTTCTACTTAACCTGTAAAATCTACGCATTATCCCGTCCCTACCCGAGAGCTAGCGACACTACTTGACTTCGAAAGTAGGACAGACTTCGATGCAAAATTCAACAATGCCGGTAGTTCTTAAGGATTGTGGGGACAGTAATGGTTTTGTACTCAGTTAGCAGATTGGAAAGTCGGGAGTTTTTATGCAATGAATTAGCTGGCTTCAGTCGGTTCGTGTTAGCGAGAATCTTTGGATTCGAGCGGACTTTTATGAGATCGTGTTTTGTTTTTTTGGAGGTGTTTGGAATTTGCTTTATAATTTTTATGTTTTGATAGAACATAGCTTGAAGTTGGGGTTTATTGATTGTGGATTGGGTAAAGATTCTGCTATCAACCTTCAAAAGGTTACCTAAACTATATTTCGGTCTGGGTGCACATGTCTCGTTAATACGAATGAAACACACCGTGGCAGTTGCTACATACCGATTAGAGTACTCTTGACTCTCCGTCAGCTCCTACAATTTTCTATGGTTGTCCTTGATTTCTCAGGGTTTTTATTATCAGATCCTGACAGTAGCAATAGGACCACCTCGGCAGCATACCCTTTTGTATCAAAAACGAATCATCAAAATCGACGACGTCATCTACGAACATAAGTAAAAGATTTATACATACGTGGTCGAATTGAGAACCTCTTTCTTTTTGGGAGGAGGTCGGTTAAAAATATTCATTACATTTTTTTTCGTGGTAAATCATCAAATGACCTCTCCCGCTGAGGGTGCAGCTGGAGGGAGTGTCAGACTCTTACTGACTAAAACCCACTATGTTCCTTCTGGAGGTCCCTGTGTGCCAGGGCCACGGTATCTCTTATGAACAACCCGCAGCAAATATTCATTTATCATCATCATCATCATCATCAGCCTATCGCAGTCCACTGCGGGACATAGGCCTCTCCAGGTGCACGCCACTGAGATCGATTTTCGGCTTCTCGCATCCAAGTATTATATTCATTATTTATTCAATATTCATTACTTGACATTTATTATTACTGTCGTAACAAATTCTATGTACCACGTACATATGTCGATGTCGCTATCTGTAGGCGTATCTAGCTACCCGTTTTATCGGCTTGCGCGAAGTAGGTTACGATGGCGTTCAAAGGAAAGGGTTGGCCTCTCTATATTTATGTGGAGTGCTAATTTTAAACCTATCTCGCTGCATGAGTGCTTCCAGCCGAAGCGTATGCGAACTCTTTGTGGGACATGGTGTGTTATGGTTATGACAGCGAAAATATGTGGAGAGGTATTTTTGAGGAGCTGGATATTGGTAAGTGAGGTTAAGCTGTGAATGAAGTCAGTTCGTGGATGGGAAGTTTCTGTCTTAGTTCTGCGTTTAATCCGTGGATAAGTTCGTGTGTATGTTATCTGCTCCTTTGAGTGTTTGTAAGCTTTGGTAGATTTGATTTTTGCTATTCGTTTTTTTTTCTAAAATCTGATTATCAATATTCAACTTTTACTTCTGTATGGAAATATCTAGCCCAAAGCAATTTCCTGCTTACTAGTACATGAAGGTCCCAATATTTTTATAGTACAACCTATCGATTCACCCACAAAAATGGGACTTAACCTAAAAAAACTTATATTTCCTCTATCATCTCCATACCCAATTTTAGGCATCACAAACAAGGCCAACATTCACATCACTCAACCCCACATATCTAACCCTCACGCGTCCAATATTTTTCGTCCAATTTTGGGATATAAGACATCCAATAATAACATCTTACGCCTTAAAAGGTCCTAAAACTTCTGAATTCGGGGCTACAAAAACTAGACAAAGCCTGGAGCAGAATTATGACGTATGGTACATCGTAGCTAGGGACATCTGGCCTGTGAAAGGAAATTCCCACACGCATTTACCAAGAGAGGTCCCTAAACATATTATGGAGTGCGGTGCAGTGCATAAGAGGTAGCGGATACTGAAGTTATATGTTTCTGCATATTCATGTTTTTAAATTTTCGCGACTTATACACACACAACACACGGGTCTTACTCGTGATGAAAATGATAAAAGTATGAACTATGCTTCTCGACGTTTCGGCTGAATTACACCGACCGTGGTCACAGGAGAACGTCTTTGGGAGAAAAGAGGTACCGTACATACCTTTATAATTTACATCGCGAGTAAGACCCGTGTGTTGTGTAATATGTTATTGCATGTTTATTAACAAATTTTGCATCTATTAAAGAAGATTTTATTTGGTGCCTAACAGCTCAGTATTTTGACTTGTGTCTGTTTTTAATTCAACATTTTTAAAACACCGTTAGTTTTCACACCGTACCGTTTTCTATACGCTTCGCAAAAACAGTGAATATGGGGACCGGGTGATCAGACGTTTATTTTTACAGTGCAAGCTCTGTTTGTCTGTATTCCTTCTTCTGCCTTTGATTGATCATGATGACTGTTGATATTATGATCATCGAAAATATCACATAGCTAGTCATTTTTATGCTATCAATAAAATACATTTGCATTCAAAGTGTTAATTCGATAAACTCGCTGACTTTATAGACCAACTCACACACGAGGTTGACATGTTGAATCTTCGCCCCTATTCTACATAGGAAATCGACTTTTAAACCTTTTTTGTTGTACACATATCTTACACGAAGATATGTCGCTAACAAATTTAGGAACCGGCTCTGTTGGGCATCAGAGTGTATAGTTTTCACAACAGAATAAAATTGTAACAGACACTCATTGACTGTCTAAGATTCATGTATAAAAACAAATGAAGGATTGATCGAATGTTTAAAGAAGTTTGAACATTGTTTTCACAAAGATGAATCGAAATAGTTCAGGTCCTGAAACTGACTCTAGAACATGACCAAAAAGAAATTCTACCAAAAATGCACTGAAGTGATGACAGTAGCAATTTTGTTGCCGTCTGTACTTGTCACAACACCTTCGCGACGGGAATCCTAATACAATTGTACGCTGTAAAATTGAATTACTGACTGTACCACTCACGGAAATTTGAAGATACACTGTCGCGACTTACGCGCAGTTACTTGCTGACGGTATCAAGATAAAACTGACTTAATAATGCTTATAGAGCATTTTATTACTATTTAAGGAGTTGCATTTTTGATGCAAAAATCTTATTATTTATGGCCAGTTTCACAATGTCCGAATAGCCACTACCTACCGAATAAATAAAAAAAATGGTACAGAATTGGGATGAAATTGTCTACCAAATAAACTAAGTGGAACTTATTCGTCGGTGGAGAAACCGGCCTTAAATCATTCAATTATTAATTGTCAATTCAATTAGAGGTAGTGGATTTTGCAAACACATAATTTTATACATCATGTAAGCAGTTATTTTGCGATAAATACGTAAAAAATTACCATCTTTCTTTATAAATATGTAAATCAAACTGGTGCCTGTTTTTACATACACAAATCCATTTTTAGTCCGAAATGGTTACCCTTATTAAACCAACTCATATTCATATAAGTAAACACCTTACATTAATTGGCTGGCAGTATGAGTAATCGCTGTTGCCTGCGTGAGCAATGACGTAACAAGATGGCGGCATCAATTTGACGTTTAATCGCTTGTGGCGGGAACGCATTGGTCACCTGTCATGGCCGCCACCTGAGCGCGCCTTCATTTGACTTTAGTGTCTTGAGATGTTAGCCCGTATTAATAAAGCAATTTCATAATTGCAGCTTGTAACAGAATCTTGTCTGGTGTGATCAGACATAGAGCCTGCACTACCCTAAAAATTGCTTACGATACAAGCACCCTATTATCAAAATAGTTGTTGCAAATAACAAGAACTATGCAAACCTCCATTTATTCTTTTTTCTCAATTCAAAATTTAAAACTACAATCCTTTCAAAGATGCCCCAGAAAACATCAACATATATCCTGAGTACTGAGCTCAATTCCTGGGTTGTCGACTAAGCAGTTTGTGAATAAGGAGGTCACATAGCCGGGTGGTCGATCGCCCGTGTAATGGTAGGAAATGAACCTTTCCAAATAGTTATACGAACATCTTCAATCGTTGGTTTTAATGTAAAACAGTTACGAGGTTTTTCGAAGTATCTTTCTCGACCCTATTTTTCTTAAACGTTTGTATTATTTTTCCTACATAAAAAACAAGGAGCTATGGATGATACTCAGTTTATTTTACATCAATTTAGATACCCTAAGAATACTTAGGTAGAATTTTTGTTTTTATAGGACTTATTTATTACAATAATTACGATGCAAAAAACGGTATATATGTAACGTTCTGTCCTGGTCTAACAGATGAAATAATCTTAATATCTTTTTCTAGTTTCTACTGAATAAAAATATAGTTTTTCTAGAATCAAGGCTAGCTTCAATGAAAATAGAATATCGCATTTATTTTTAACTTTAAGTTATTATCCTTGAGATAGCTATCTGTGCAAAGTCATTTAAAATAATAAAAGTTAAAAGTAACTATAGTCTGCCATTTTACTAATTATACAAGCTGTAACGTCACACACTGATTTTAACTATTTGATTTAATTTAACGAAAATTATTTTTTTATCTTATTCTATTGTTCTCTATTCATCTGCCTAGCCTTTTCCCAAGACATGTTGGGGTCGGCTCCCGATATAGATAGCTGTATTAATGTTTGTTACACTTTTATAATGAAATAGCTTACATTCACACTAATTTCCAACTCTCTTTCCAACTACGTAGGGGTTTATGGCAAGGTCACTTTTCTTGTCAACTTTTTTTCGTATCTTTCTTCTTTTTCTTCTTTAACAGTCAAGTTAAAAAACAGCAACAATCTTTTGAAAATCTGATTACTCATCATCTTCCATTTTCCAAAAGAAACTTTATAAGTAACTAGCTGCTACCCGCGACGTCGTCCGCGTGGGCATTAGAGTAGTAAAAATGATAAACTTGCTTTACATCACGGTATGATAACTAAGCTACAAAATCAAGCCCAAAATGTGTAGAAATACTCTGGAAATGTGTGGAAATAGTAAGTTGTTACGGTTAACTGCCTCGCTGGTGACGTAGTCGCATAGCGCGACTGCTGTGCACAGGTTTCGGGTTCGATTCCCGGGTAAGGCCGAAATCGCTTTGTGGGTTTTGATAGACTTTGAATCAGCAGCCCATAGTTTGGCAGTTGGTTATTGATATACCGATATACCCGTGCATCAGAGTGCACGGAAATGTCGGTCCTGCACCTGATCTCTCTCCAATCACATCGATATAAGAGATAGGGAATAGAGGGTGCACTTTAATATGTCCTGTGCAGCTGGCTGAGCTTACATTTACACTTACCTATACCGAGGATAAGCGACAGTTCTGCGGCTGATTTTACTTTGCAAAGTATTCGGCTGCTATAACAATAAGCGCCGAACTTACATGGCGGACATTTGCGTGTCAATCATGGAAGACTTATATTTTGATCACAACAAAACACACGCGTCGTGTACTAAGATTGGACATGCAGGTGTGGCCTCCTGCTGCTTCTCACTCTGGTCTTTTTCTTAGACTGAACTGAACTTCGAACGTAAAAAATGAGCATGTTGTTGCCGAATAGTTTCTGAACTTATGCTCGTATATAAGAATGTACATATTATACATATGTCGTCACTACTTCAAATAATATTGTAGGCATAGTCACTCCGAACTTACATAACAGGTCGATTGCATCGAGGTCGATAAAGTTGGTTTAGGCACTAAGTGTGGCTGCGGAAAAATTTCGATTCCCGTGGCCCCGAGCGCACGTGCGAGGAATCACCGGGATGGTTTTAGCCGGTAAGAGTCTGGCACACCCCTCCGCCTGGGGAGAGGCGGAGGGTCCATGAGTCCATAGTGTATGCACTCTTCATCGCTAGTTTAGTAGGTGCATAACGCATCTGCTCTGCACGAAGTGGTATCGGGTTCGATTCGGTTGAACCAGGCCGGACCAAAATCGCTTTGTGAGTGTTAGGAAGCTGAAAAAGCAGCCCGGAGACTGGAAGTTGTTAAAAGATACGGTGTAGCACGCGCTGGGGATGCGCTCTGCTTGAACGGAACACCACCGTGTCCTGGCAGTGGCGACCCCTCGCATTTGGCCCTGATTCAGGCCATGGTCCGGAGCAAGAGAGAATGGGAAGGGACCGCCTCCTTCTGCGAAGCAGATATGCTAGCGTAGGAGGCGGTGGAGATGTCGAGAAACCGCACCGCTCATCCCAGCCGAAGTGGAAAAGCTGGTACTGGTACCGAGTATCGAGGGACGACTTCCGACAGTATTAGTGTATAATCTCCCGACCACCGTAGGCGTGGGTCTGTGGGCGGTGAGTTTTGGTTGACTCACCGTCCTTCACCGTCCGTACGTCTAAGGACGACAGCCCGTGTCAACGTCGCGTTCTGTTCCACGCGCAACTGTTTCCTCGAAGATATGTTAGCAACATGGGTCTCTTAGGACCAGGATCTGCCTGGGCTGCGGGTTATTCGTAAGATTTACCGTGGCCCTGGAGTACAGGTACCTCCAGAATGAACATAGTGGGTTTTAATCAGGAAGAGTGACGTTTCCTCCACCTGCACCCCGGAGGAGTTATTTGACGACATCCTACTAAAAAAAGACGTAAATATCAATCCTGTGCCTAATCTCTTTCCGGTTGTGTCAGAATTGCCGTCCGTGTCGGTATTCTGAAAGCTAAGACAACATTACCCCAGACTGATATTGTATGCAGAAAGTACAGCACTCCTTCTTTGATCTTAAATGACTAACTTACCCAAAGACAGATTTTTTTCTCTCATCCTCCGTCCCCGATTTTGAGTGTTATCTTGGAACTTGAATAATCAAAATTAATACTTGTGACTATGATTGTAGACTGGAAGACACCCCAGTATAATTTAATTTTATGAAAATAAAACTATGAACTCCATCTATGATCAGCTATAATTACTAACAATGTCAGATTGTCAAATAAGATTGTTTTGAATAGCTAAAGATGGCGTCAGGTTGAAACTTGCCTTAATACTTTTGTCTTTAAATTATTTTTATCTATCGAAATAAAATATGTAGCATGTTTATAGACTTTAGACTGCAAAATAAGTTTAAAAAATTCTAGCCCGGTTTAATTGTATGAAAAGCTTAACTCCATCTATGACATTAGGTAATAACTATTTACCCAGCTGGTTTAGTTAAATTGTCAAATTGTAAAAAAGTGTTGTATTTAAAAAGATATAGATGGCGTCTAGTTAAAACTCACCAAAAAATGCTTTATTGCTCATCCCCCTTAGTTAATAGCGTTATCATATATAGCCTATGTGTTATTCTGATGCATAAGCTATATGTTTGTCAAGTTTCATCTAAATCCCTCGTAGGGTTCAGCCTGCGTTTGCAATGTAAGCGGAAAAAATGTAATTATTTACGACATCACATTAGAAACCTCAAAAGTAACAGTACTTCTCCACTATTGAATGGATGTTATTATACATATAAACCTGCCTCTTGAATCACTCTATCTATTAAAAAAAAACCGCATTAAAATCCGTTGCGTAGTTTCAAAGATTTAAGCGTACAAAGGGACATAGGGACAGAAAAAGCGACTTTGTTTTATACTATGTAGTGAAGTATCAAAATTTCGCAGAAGGTCCCGTAGCAAAATGTACGCAAGTTAATATAAAAACAATGTATAACATGACAGGCACGTAGGCTATGAATTATTATTTGTTTATTATGAACTTCGATGCCGTCTTAATAATGTATGGTGGGGGTCGTAAAAATATACAGAACAATGTTGGAACATTGGGACATACGGCTCAATATTTTCGCAAGCAATTTGTCAGGGTTTTTTTTTTGTTCGACTTCGGTGGTGGCGAAATGTATGGTCGTATAATATAGATATTTATGTAGTTTTATGATTTTTCAGTTAATTTTGTGAACAATGCTTATATTTAGTGACTTGATTAAATTAGATAACTATCTTTTCCTAATATTAGTACCTGCATCATTGACATTTTCCTGGATTTTAAAAGGTGTTAATAAGATCCCGGACAGACAATGTACTTAGCAGAGAATGCTCTTCATTCTGACGATCTGTAGGTCTCAAGAGGAACAGGGACATTTTATTACATAGGTCGTGACATGTTGCGCTGATGGCAGCCTGTCCACAGGCACGTTACGACCGCCCATGGTCCGTTTTCGGGCATTTTGGAGCATTACCGGGCGTTTTCGGACCATTCGTCCACCGAATATTGTTTTTGGCGCAATCGTGGCGATCTCATTGTTTTTATGGTCCGTTCGCTAGTTTTAGAGGGTCAGATAAAAATTTGAAAGTTCTTTTCTTTAACTGTATGGGTCTTAAGTCGGGTTTCCCCGGGGATAATGGCCGTTTTATCCCCAATCAAAGTGGTGCAGTTAGAGAAGGTTAAGGAGTACATATTCTCGTGATCGGATACATTTGGGAGTACTATGTTGGATACTTATCGAAGAAAAAGGTCAAATGGCTAGTAAGTGAATAATGGTCGTCTGTTTATATAGACGACTGAAAAGAATTCAAAAGAAATTCAAAGTAAGTACCTAATGGCCGACTTAATTTGTCTTGTGTGACGAAAAATATAATGGAATCTGAATTTTATCTACACAACACTAGGCATACATTTTGTTGGGAAGAATAACAGAAATAAAGCTTTGAAAGGCACACGGAATTTAAATATTCCATTAAATCCACTTTCACTTATTAACTACACTACAGTAATTACATAAACTAAAAAGCACTAAATCCATTAAAAAAATCATAAATTTTACATAAAAACAATTCACATTAGCATTTTTTTTCTAATACTTTGTAAATAAATTGTACAGCTCAGCACATCAAGCTACTCGAAACTGTCCCAATTTTCCCAATCAACTTTGAACCATTCTATGATAAAGTTGAAAATCTTTTAATCAAATTTAACAGATTGTAGTAGTTGTTAGCGTCTTTACATATAAATGTATAATAATAAATGTACCTTCGTAAAATTGATTACAATATTTATCAAATTGACACAATGAAAAAAGAGTCCTTTGAATTGTGTGTGTAATAGGCGGAATGAAAAAGTGCCTTGTATTTGTATTGTGTTTCGTAATCGGCTCATTGTTAACATTAAATGAACAACAATGATTCACTTACACGGACCCCTAAAACTACAGTGAGTGATGTAAACACCGCGTGGGGTCACAAGGAGGGCCCTCGCTCGAGACCGCGCACTTGACACGAGCCCGCTTTTAGTGAACCGCGTCGAGAGCGGTGCCAACCTGACGGTACAATGCGTTTTCCGTATAAATAGCCTAAGGTTTAGTTAGGGGTAGGTGATTTTAATATTTGAAAGGAATATAAGAGATTATGATACATGTTCTTACTCAAATACGTATAAGGTTGATATTGAGTAAAACTTAGATTCAATTATGACCTCATTGGAGTAATAGTAACCACGCCAGACTGCCGAGCTGAGGGTCCCAGGTTCGATTACCAGCGGATTCGATATTTGTGTGATAAGTTTGCTTGCGTGAACGCGCTGATCTCAGGGTAAGGCTCAGTATGACTACCGTAAAAACAAGTTTTGTCTACCGGAGGATGGACATAATGACAGAAAAGTGACAGTTTGACGTAAGATTCCTTTTGACACGTAGAAAAGCAATGTTTCTTTTCTTCGATCGACATAAGTATACAAGTGATTAAAATATGCGAGTTGACAAGTCGCGCTATGCTCGGGCAGAAGAGATGACGTTGACATTGACAGAAAGAGCTTTGTCTTTTCTCGATAGAATAGACAGAATCGCCATGCTTAGCCTGCAGAGCCTGCTGGCGGGAGATAGTCGTATATAAAATAATCAAATAATAAACTCCGTCAATAAAATAATAATACACAGAATGTAAGTGACGTCGACTAGTAATAATATACATTGCTCAAGCCGGGTGACCCAATTCTGACGGTCAGTTTCTACCATTTGCCGATAGTTCGATAACAGACTAGATTGTTGCAGACTTTGTAAATTTCCTATCCTAGCCTTTCGTAATAAATGGGCTTTTTAACAATGAAATAATTTTTCATTTATCAGTCTAGTGGTTCCAGGTCAGGCAAGTACCAATGTAACTTTTCTAAGTTATAAGTGCTTTCTAAGTTTATCTTGGACACCAATGACTGATTAAAGGTGAAAACCTATTAAGAAAATTTTACATATTATCATAGTAGTTTGATGTACTGTCTGTACATTTCCTAGAAATTGTATAAACTGCCGGATTTCATAGATTTCCGTTAACATATAAGCAGTTTATATACATAATTAGAAATACATACGTCGTTATGTTTCACTGCCCTAACCGACGTTGCAACCACATACCGTAGTGCTCTTACCCTGATCAGCAAAACCTAGGCTTTAATAATATCGAGTGGGGTATTAGTTGATTGCCACAGAAGGGAGAAACTCGCGTGTGTTCTAGTCTCTACTTATGTTATACTTAGTTCGTAATGTCAGACACTACTAAATCGATTTCGAAGTTCGAATCGATATCAATGAAACATGTAATTATAATTTAACTTATAATCAAGTATTTTTGAATAAAAATTAATTGGAAGAAAAAACTTGGTTTAAAAAGATTTTATAGTCCGTCATATTGGATTTAGAATAACGTCAAATTGTTTTTTAAGTCGCTCTCAATCAATACCTTTCATTTGATACCCATATTGTTGAAATTCATTAAAAATAACTATTCCGCCATCTTGTGTGGGCCGCCATATTGGATTTAGAATGACATCATATAACATAATATCGTGCATTGTCATCCAAACTGAACGTGTTTACAGAATTTCAGCTCAATCGGTTGAAGATATCTACTTAAAATTTGAGTTCAAAGAATCCACCGTAACATACATACACGGCAATTTAAATAAAAGCTTTTAAAAAGTAAATAATTTAATTTCGATAGTTACAAAGTCCTTTATTCTGTTATTTAGTAAAAAAATACGTTGAAATTAACCCTCTAAAAGATTAAAAGATTTAATAAGTACAGACCCCACTAACTACAGCGAAACTAACAATCCCAATCAACTTCGAACCACATGCTTCAGCTATTAAGGTTAAAAGAAAATTTGACAGATTGTTGTAGCTTGATGTGCTGGCATCTATACAGAATTGAAACACCTTTTGGTGCTATAAAATTTGACCTTATCGTTAATTGTTTGACAGGTGACATGTTTTGAAAGCAACCTAGAGCTGTCAATTATCCAAACTTTCGTTGAAGCTTATTGACAGATACTCAGCAATTTCGTAGTCACCAATTTGTTTGCCAACCACTAAAAAAAACATTTAGGGGCTTTTTCATTTAGCACTAAGGCTAGACAGCCACTTTTATATACACTTTCGATCTATTTGGGTTCGCTCGAACATATTAAACACTCAAGCCTTCCATCTAAATTCTGCCTGGGCTGAGAATTATTCGGAAGAGATAGGCCCTGGTACACAGGGACCTCCAGAAGGAACGTAGTCGGTTATAGTCAGACTCCCTCCAGCTGCACCCTCAGCGGGCACGCACAACACTTAATGATTTGCCACGAAAATAAGCCTTCATCACCATTAATCACCCTGTATAATATTATAACGTACTTTTGTAAATTTAGTTTCTATTGTTTAACTAGATGGCGGTGTACATTTTTGGTATAAAACTACATCGCGGTGTCAAGATTTTCCGCAATTCAATGACCCGCGATGTGATTTCAATTTTGGATGTTCTAATAAGTAAGTGTTCCAAATGTTCTAAGTGGTTGAAGTGTTCAAAATACAAGTTGTTAAGGTGATCGTGGTTTTTACTTACTCCTAACTCGTTCGCGACCGCATTGGGCCAGTGTAAGAGTGTATACACCCTATTGACCAAAACCGCTACAAAAATCCATTCAACCGTTTTTAACCGACAGACGCAGTATAAGACCTTGTTTCATTATCATAGTAAGGATGAAAGCTTGAAGAATTCACTTAAAATAAACACCACATAGGTTTATTAACACGACACCGTATAGCGAAAACAGACGCCCATTATAAACCAAGGAACAGATTAAGTAAGCCCCAGTATCTTAAGTGGCAATAACACAGCTAAGTGTCAGCGCACGCTTGCGACTACGCTTCCGTCCCGACCGCAGTTTGCGGCTAGCGTTACGACAATTGCTTTTATGTCTACGTATACGCGGGGTGTATGTGGGGGGCAGAGATATAAGTTTATGGGGAATCGGAAGAATGGGTTTAAATGCTTGGCTGGGAAATTGATAAAGGCTTCATTTTCTATTGGAGCTCGTTAATATATTTTCAATTATACGGTTGTGGACTAAGCTGGCAATATTTTATCCATTGAATCGGAGAGTCTACATTCTGATAGTCTTGTAGAGTTTTTTGACTGATATAATTTTTAGTTGTCATGATTACATATATTCCGATACCTTTATATATTTTATTGAAGGGGTCTTTATGATGATGAAGAACCACGGTATATAACAAGTAATTCAAAATTCTTTGCATGCTATAATCGTTTACCTGACCCCACCCAAAAACCCGTATTTCTAGCAAATTCCTTTTCACAATTTGAACTCTCAATCAACCGTAAATTGACCACAATTCGCTTTACAATTAAACCGCTCTCGCCCAGTTATGACGTGTTTTAACCAGTTTTAACTGGTTATAACTAGTTCCAACAGCGTTTCATCTACACGTAACCTAATTTGGAACGCGAAGTAAAAGTTGGCAAGATAGATCGGTGTAGGACGTAGTTTTTTTGAAAAGTTGACACAGAGTGATAGAGGCCGCTTTGTCGCCGATGATGAAGATGGGTTTGCCCGTTACATTTTTTTAGTCTGTGCCGTATTGATGGACACTCTTCGACGATGGGCTACATGTAACGTGATGAAATGTCTCCGTAAGTACTCTTGCAGGGAGAGTGTCGCTTCGCATATTGATAGGATATCGTCATCAGATTTCTATAGTTTGTCTGTAGTGGTGTCAATAATACGGTTGGTTCAAATAGCAGGTTGAGTTTGGTCTATAAATAGTATATACCTATCCTTTATCACATCACTCATATAACATACCTACATATAATAGGTACAACTCAGTCCTCCACCTCATCTACCACGGCTGTGGGTTATTCGCAAAGTTGCCGTGGCCCTGGCACACATGACACAGGGACCTCCAGATAGGATATAGTAGGTTTTAGTCAGAGTCTCCCTCCAAATCAGTTGATGATTTCCCGCAAATAAAAAAAATCGCTGCCGCGTCTGTCTGTCTGTTTGCGATAAACTAAAACACAACATGCATCTAAACAAATTATTTACTACAGCTTTACGTAAAGACCTACATATTTATGAAACCTGGTATTTATTTCACGCACCACAAGCAACCTCATCGAAACCAACTTTTACTTCAATTAAAAGATTCTGAGCTTTCAGCCTAGGTAGGAAACCGCAGGCGAGACCCAACGCTAGTTCTACATAGGGCTGCCTCTATCCTGATACGGAACGCAAACTAAAGACCGTGCATTTGACTTTAACTGAATTTATTCGTAAAACAAGATTTATAAAATGCTGATTTTAAATTTTCTTAACCTTTTTTTTGATGGCCATAGTCAATTTGCGCCCGCTTAGGGTGTAGATAGAAGGAATGTCAGACTAAAATGTGACTAAAAACCACATCTTTCTATTAAATTTGTTTTCAAAAGTACCGCATTTACTATTAACTTTTGTTCCATAAGATGGTTTACACTTTTCACTAAAGCTGGTACTTTTTTAAGACCACGCTTTGTAATAAGTTGGACTATGTACCTTTTGGAGGTCTTCGTGTGCCATGGCCGCGGTAACTCTTGCGAACAACTCTATATTGTTGTATATATTGTCTGACATCCTTAGTTCAACATATACCTACATATAGGTACATACATATACAAGTAAGCGATCGTGCCTGAAGCCAATTTGGTTGGTATCCCCGATTCTCGTTAAAAGTTTTAACCAGTGCCGCACGACATACGGTTACCAACAGGAGTTGCTCGCATTTTCGTTTTATTTTCGTTTTTTTGTTGATTAAAAAGTTAATTATACAATTTGATTTTAAAGTTTCCCCTTGTAATTTATCTGGAAGTTTGTCTGTAAGCTGCGTTTGTGTTGACCACAGAAAAAAATGTGGTTTTGAATTCGGCGTGGTTTTAACATTTTTTGTTCGTTTTAATGCACGATGGAAGTTTACAATGTGAATATAGAAGGAGTTATTAGGAAAATGTATTATTTTGAGAAAAAAAAAATATACGATTTTGCACTCCAAATGGGGACAAAAGTTTCGTTTGTATATTTCTTCTAGTAGAAATCTGGACAAGAATATGTTGTTTGATAGCAATATCCTCGAACAACAATCATAATCAGCCTTTTTATCATCGTAACAATACCTTAACATAATCGCATTTACAGATGTAGAAGTTAATTGCGGTATTTGTCGTAATATACTACACTATATACTCATATGCTATATAGTCATAGTCAGCGCCCAAACTCATCCATAGGTAGTTCAATAACAAATAACTAATAAACGCCATAAATTTCAAACATGTTCAGAACAAATTGGATGTTCACCAATCAGCGCTGACGATAAATTTTAAATGGCCTAATTAACTGGCTGTTGTGTAGTAATTAGTTGAGCCTATGCGTAAATCATCATTAACCGCCGATGTAAAATGTGTGTGTTCCATTTTCGTATGCTGACAAAATGCACTCGATAGCTGCATGTTGGTAGTGCACTGAGATGCAGTAAAAGCGACGCAATCAATATTATATTATACTGGCTGAACCAATAGACGTTTTCGTGTTTTGTTTTCTTTCATAAGAACCTTCTCCTGACAATAACAAATGGTGAAATCGGTCCAGCCGTTGACGCGTGATGGCTTGACCAAGGGAAATATGGATTCTTTTTTATATCTATAGATTACTAGCATTTACCCGCATTCCGTAGAAACTACTCCGCGCGTCCAGATATTAAGTAGCCTATAGCCTTCTTCGATATAAGGTAAGTACTAATGCAACATTTCTAAGTTTGTATGAACTTTATAAGTATATATCGGACACCAATGACTGTGTTTCGGATGGCACGTTAAACTGTAGGTCCCGGCTGTCATTGAACATCCTTTGCAGTCGTTACGGGTCAGAAGCCAGTAAGTCTGACGCCAGTCTAACCAAGGGGTATTGGGTTGCCCGGGTAACTGGGTTGAGGAGGTCAGATAGGCAGTCGCTCCTTGTAAATAGAATCCGGTAAGACTGGAAGTCGACCCCAACATAGTTGGGAAAAGGCTCGAGAGATGATGAGCCTTCCTCGATAAATGGGCTATCTAACACTGAAAGAATGTTCAAATCGGTCAAGTAGAAGATTAGCATGTTCAAGCTAGCAAACAAACTCTTCAGCTTTCTAATATTAGTAAAAGTAACTTATTATGTTTTGAACATACTCTTGGCATGGATAAAATTTCCCATAGGTAGGTATTTTAACCTTAGTGAGTGTTTTCAAAAATTAAACGGTAATATATTGTTTTCTCTCGAAAAAACGTTTCCCTTTAATAAACCAACACGCGAACCAACCACGGTAAAACCACAAAAATAATAAAAAAAAATATCGCACAAACTTTTTCGGTGTTGCCACCCTCAAAATAAACAAAAGAATGAGGCTGCCACGGTTGTGGGTAAGGAATTGTTTTGTGCGAATACTTTCGAAAAGATATTAAATGGATGGTCGGGTAACAAAAAGGGGTGTTATTTACGTTGTACTACTAATTTTCTGAGGGTTCACTTTATTGCAAATTTTGTTCGCGTGTCAACAGGAAGAGAAAATAATTTAGCGCTTTTTATTACATTAACTGACCGAAAAAAAGTTTTTGCATTAAAAAACGACTTCCAAAAACAGAAAAAAAAGGAAACATTTATTCATTTTCTTTTTAAAGCCTGTGTCTTAAGGTTATTGTTGTGTGTTATTTAGCAAAATAATAAAAAAAAATAGGGTGGAGTTGGAAAGGCCTAATTTCAGCTGTCGTCTATTGCTGATATAAAAATGATAATGATGATGAATCATTATAATACAATTGAAATCCTCCTCTTCGTATCGGTTAATAATCCATCCATTATAATCTACACTTATATTCCAAGGCAGAAGAGTTTGTTTGCTTGAAAGCGCTAATTTGAGGTACTACTGCGCCGCAGCCTTACCATGGCGATTTTATATCTATTCTGTCAAGAAGAGACAAAGCTCTTTCTGTCAATGTCAACATGTCTTCTGCCCGAGCATGGCGCGACCTGTCAACTCGCATATAATCACATGTAGCCTTATGTCAATCGAAGAAAAGAAAAATTACTTCAAAAAATGTCGAAAGAAATCTTACGTCAATCTATCACTTTTCTGTCATTATGTCCATTCTCCGGTAAACAAAACTTGTTTTTAAGCCTGCAGGTCAGATTTTCAATAAAAACAAAATGATATTAATACGTATAGAGAAAGGATTACCTATAGTCAATTATTCTAGTTCCTTACGGTACACGGGAGAAACCGCTCGCGACAGCTAATCATGAAATAAATATCTGCATTCCCAAATTACATTATAGACTTTTAAACACATATGGAACTCCAGCTGATACTCCATAATTCAAAGCATCCGACTTCACTGATGACTGAACACGCAATGATTTATATGCAGGTGGTTAAATCAGGCAATGTACCGGCGAGCTGGAAAGCCTGCATAGTTACGGGCGCAAAGTTTTTGAATTCCGCACGCATCTGGCGTGGAATTTACGCTATTATCCAGAATACTTGAGCGATGTGTGAAGGATTGAAGGTGGTATTAATATTATAGGGAAATTGATTTTAAATCACAACAGGCCTTTTATGAGAATAGAGATGTGGTAGATCCCAACAGAGATGATGATAAGACGAAGGTTTGTGTTGTCCATTAGAGGGATACTGCAGCGTTAGAATCAAGTTTCGATACTCTCTGTTTAGTTGAGGCTTATTATTGCTCCCAAGAGTTACAGCGCCTTTTGCATACAAAGGGCTCCGGAAAGAACATAAGTGGGTTTTAGTCAGTAAAAGTCTAACACTACCTTGAAGAGTTCGTATAATAAGTTCATATTCAACTTAAACTCAAAATCATTTATTCAAAAATGACGCTGATAAAAACACTTTTGAACGTCAAAACAAAAGATGTTCCCCAAAACATTCGCCCTTCACCACTTCTTATGTATGTATTTCTACCAAGGAAGAAGTGGCGCAACAAACTTATCAGCAACCGCAACACGAGTCCCCTTTAACCTTTTGACCGAAACAGTCACTAATAAATGACAAGTCAAAAAGTGCCCAGCACGCCACGGTCATGAGTACATGACACATTTTAAAAGTTCAAATAGTCGGTTTCAATCGATATAATTCCGAACTCACTACTACATTGTAGGTGTTTATGGATGAATTCTTAGCTTGGCGCTGAGGGCACGTCTATCTTTTTTTGACGTGGCGGTCAAAAGGTAAGCGTTGTCTCATTTGGCTAAAAAAACAACTGTAACAGTTTTCACGTTTCTATATTACTATATTTCTATATAACGTCAAGAATATAATCGTAATTCATAAAACCTAGTTCGAATATTTATAGACATTGCCTGGACTGGACAGATTTCAATATTTCAAAGTCCAAATTGCTTTGGTCTTTTCCATTAAATATTTGATTTAGTTTTGCTTGTACGGTCATAAAAAATACTAGGTTCTTCAAACTATTATTTGAGCTGTCTTTTACAACAACTCAATATAATTGACATCTATTTAAAGATGTCAGTCATGTACCTCTGTAATGACGAAAAAACACAATTGGATTTTAGTTTCGATTGTATTTTATTTTTTCATATTTATGGCAAAATAATGTGTACTGCTAAGACTGTTTATTTTGGTACATACGATAACTTACCCGAATCTGTCAAATTTATTTAATAGATTTTCAACCTTAATACAGTAACGGAACGTGAATATTCGATTGGTAAAATTAAAATTGTTTCGTCTGTACAGACGCCAGCTGCTCAACCTACCCAAATCTGTCAAATATTACCAATCGAATATTACCCTTCCGATATCGTGATAAGGTTGAAAATGGTTTGGTCTTAGCCTTACTTATTATAAAGTGATTTTAAAAAGTACCATGTTTAGTGTTATGTTTAGGCCATTAACTTTGTTCGTGATGATGGTTTGGTTTAGTTTTTGGACCTTAGATTTTAGCTAGTATTTTTTTAAAACCACGTTTTATAATAATGTGGAGGATGATTAATAGCAAAGAACTATGAATTTCGTAGAAAAAAAAATAATATCCCTAATTTATAACATAACATTTTTCCACTATTTGATATAAAATGTCACTCACGTAGTTTGGATTTTTTAGCACCTTTGTTTCCTGACCTACCTCATACCACATCCAATCCAATTTCCAATAATACATACATCCTTCGCCAACGTCGGCAGCATCCCAACGATTTCCGCGGTCGCACCAATTAATCAGCTGCGAGATATTGATTAATTAACGGTGGTCAGTGCGCGGCGAGCCTAACGCGCGCAGTGTGCGCCTGGACTAATGTGCTGGATTACCGATGCTAATGATCTGGTAATAATGGATGTATTGATACACGATGTTTGTTAGCGTTAGGTGCAAAGATACACGTATTTCTCATTTCCGATGACATGCCCGCTGATTTTGATAACTTCCATTCATTGATTAGAATTTTCGCCGTGGTTTTAAACCGCAGAAAGTGGCGTGTTTTAAGTTTGAACGCAATGTGTGTTTGTGGTACCTGTGATGCGAATTGTGTGATCTTTTTTTCCATGGGAAATCATCAAATGACCGCTCCCGCTGAGGGTGCAGCTTGAGGGAGTGTCAGACTCTTACTGACTAAAACCCTCTATGTTCCTTCTGGAGGTCCCTGTGTGCCAGGGCAATCGAACAATTAATAACCTTCCGGTATTGTGATAAGGTTGAAAATCTATTAATAAAATTTGACAGTTGAGGTAGGTTGATGTGCTGGCGTCTGTACTATATATACACGTCAGGGTAATATCGGGTTTATAAATCAATCGAATCAAGTATTACAAGATATTATAACCATCCTATTACGTATTTTCTGCGGAGAAAAGGTACAGACGCGAGCACATAAAGCTACTACAATCTGTCAGATTTCCTCAATAGATTTTCAACTTTATCGGTAAAGGTTTATGATTTGCAGTTCATTAGGAAAATTTGACAGTTTCGGATAACTTGATGTGCTGGCATTTGTACTTTATTGTAAGTAAATTTTACGATTCATATTCCGATTTTCTTCTAAAACTTTTTAGTGACGGACTAACACGATAAATAAAGAAAAAAAACATCGATGTCATTTCAAAAGGTACGCAAATACATTTGCTGAAAACGTTTGCAAAAATAGAATGAGACGTTCCAAGACTAGACGATGAAACAAAAAGATGAAGCTTTTGTGTGTCTTTAAATAGTGTTGTAGTGCATTAGGAATGTACTACGGATCACACACGACGATGCATCTGTCTGGCAGATTCTATGTTTGTACTGCGAAGATAGTCGGTTGTAGGTACCTATGGCGCTTACGGTTGACGAACTGTAATAAATTATTTATCTTGATGAAATCTATGTACACGTCAGACATTTGTGCCGATTTAGGAAATACTTACGGGTTTTGTTAGGGTTAATGATGTGACTAATATCGATGTATTGATGTTGTTTAGTAATCTTTAGGTACCGTTGAAAATATCAGTATTTTGGAGGAATAATGACAAAATTATTTATACATATTATAGTGCAGCAGACAAATATAAAAGTCGTGGTGGCCTAGTGGTTAATAGCCAATCTCTCAAGTATGAGGGCGTGGCTTCGATTCCAGGTCAGGCAAGTACCAATGCAACTTTTCTAAGTTTGTTTGTACTTTCTAAGTATATCTTGGACACCAATGACTGTGTTTCGGATGGCACGTTAAACTGTAGTTCCCGGTTCCATTGAACATCCTTGGCAGTCTTTACCGGTAGTCAGAAGCCAATAGTTGCTCGGGTAACTGGGTTGAGGAGGTCAAATCCGGTTAGACTGGAAGCCGACCCCAATATAGTTGGGAAAAGGCTCGGGAGATGATAGTGCAACAGACAGTCAAGGGTTTCACTGTCCATAACAAAAATATTGTTTATCAGTAATGATATTAATAAGATGAAAATATTTATGGCTGGTTCGTAAAACGGTTCGGTGCACATATTTATTTAAAACTTTAACTTGAAAGAAAAAATATGAAATATTAATTAATAAACAAATTAATTAATTTTATCGTATTTTTTTTATTCGCTTAATTTTTTTATGATCTCCAGGGACAATAATTAGAATTCAAGGAATGCTCCGCAGATCACACACGACTACAAACGCGACATTTGTCCGTCTGTCAACCGAAGACTAAGCTGCTACACACTGTTTTATTAAATGACGTACCTACATGCACTAATATTAAGGATAAAAAGTCCGTATTTATGCAAAATGGAACCACACGACAAATTTCGTTTTTAATTTTTTTTAAGCTTACTAATTTAAAAGTGGTCTAAATTCTTATACAAAAACCACATGATTTTCACCTTGGAAACTAGGTATACTAAAAGCAGAATAGAACCAAATTTTAACATTTTTTTTTAAATTATGTTTTGGTCAACATTTTTCCGCTTTTGGATCCTAGGAATTGCGTTTTTTAGTGTAAATAAATAAATTATTGGAGATTTTTAATAATCGAAATTTTATTTTGTAACCCAAAGTTTTGTTCAACATTCCATTTAGAAGACTTGCAAAAAAACTTTGTTGTTCTTTTAGTATTTCTAGAAGCTTAACAATTATGTATATACTTCCATAGATTTCCTATCTTCATTTCCTTATCATAATTATTATGCGGGTTTCATCCCCTAACAAGCTCTAGTGTCAGAGTTTTAGGAATGGTGGTGTTAGACCGCAAACGACTTTGGGATGCTTTGTGAAAATTTCTAATACCCGCAGAACGATTTCAACGCGACCCAGGAACTAAACCCTGGACCCCTTCCGTGGCAGTAGCATTTGCGACCATTGCGACGTCCAGGGCAGTCTATAATATGATTGGTATAAAACAGGAACCTAGCATCAAGCTTCCAAAGATCCTCTATTCATTATTCCAAAAGAAAACAGCATACTCGGACAACATGAAAAAAGTATTGACTCAACACAAACCCTGACGCGTTGTCTAAACAAAGCAACAGTATGTATCGCGACAAAATTAACTTTATCCCGTGGCGCCGCCTGCTTTATTTGTTTTAAAATATCAGCAAGCGTGGATCATGTCCAATTAGGTGCCGTCCGACTGTTGCGGCTTAAGTAAACGCGTAGATTTATAACACAAATACACGCTGATTTTATTTCTATGTATATATACACAGGGTGTTCAGTTTGAGAAGATGCAAGCCGCTTTAAAAATGTGAGTTTTGTGTTTTCTGATGCAAATGTTGTGCAGGATTGTGTTTGAGTTAATGCTTTTATACTAAGGATATTGTGTTGTTTTCATACTGGGAATATAATAATATTGTTTTTCGTCAAATGTTTGTGTTAGGGTGTTCCTTGATTGTCCTTATTTCTCACTTTAACAGTTGTATGTTTTTATTACTCCTGTTGTAAGCGGAGTTAGATTGATTAGATTTGATGGTCATAAGAACAAGGATAACGATTACAAGGAGGAAACTTATAAATTTTTTATTTGTTTATTAACCACATGTTGGTCTAGTGATCGCATGGCGTAACTGCTGAGCACGGACTCTAAGGTTCGATTTCTGGATTTGGCCAGTTGGAAGTTGTTTGATAGGTTGTATGACACTATCACAAAAACAGCTTTGGGTCTGGAAGTTGTGTTTTCGATATATCCGTGCAATCGGAGAGCACGTAAATGTAGGTCCTATGCCTGATCTCTCTACGGTCATGTCGGATTGCCATGCCAACCTACTAATATATACCAATCTAATTTACAAAGCATGTTTTCGCCGAAATTTCCTGTAGAACATAACATAAACTTTGCCTCATATCTTTGATGCCTAACCCTCGGTCAGTTACGAGCGAAGAGCGAAGTTACGACGAGGAGCGAAGCTAAACGACGTCCGTTGTGAACATCCTGCATCAACAATAAGGATATCGGCCGCGGAAATTTTGTAATGGCGGACGAAGATGAAGTTAGTGAAATGTCTATCACAGTAACTGTTCTGCGTTCTAAGTAAATGGGATTCTCTGAATTGGGGCTTTTGTAGATCGTTAATCGTAGGTCGCGCGTTTTTTTGTTGTACCTACGAGTAATCTAGGAGTGTTTTGCAATTTTAACCATAATCTAGGATTAATGCTTTAGGCGCAAAGCAAGAAAATCCTCATTCCCTAGGTTTTGAATGAAGATAATTTTAATTTTCTTCAAATTGGAATTAATCCTTCCATTGCAAAAAAATATCATTATGTATGTTACCTTTAGGGTCGATTTTTTGCGTATTTGTCATATTAACGAGGAATAAAATTAATTGAGTGCCCAACTACTACAGCAAAGCTAAAAATAAGGTGTATATTTATTCTATCAGAAGTCTTTTCTTAAGCTTTCTATCTATGCTAGTGTCTGTGTTTTCTACAAAAATGACCACTCCAGATTTGATCATTTAATAAGACTTAAATAAAATGAAAACAATAACGTAGTTACAGCCACAGAACAAGTATAATTCCAGACGGTTCCTCGCCCTGGGTACAGCAAGAGTCATTGTTCGTGGAACCGAGAGGAATGCAATAAAGGGTGCTGGATGGAGCGCGGCGGTCATTGTCGGTGTTTTAGCGTTTTTATATTAAGTGAGCGGTTGTGGGGTTGTCTGTCTGTTCGGTATTGTTTCTAAGTAAGAGCGAGAGAGAGTACTCTGGGATTTCGAATACTGTACGTTTTAATATTTGCATTTTTAATAACTTCATCATTCTACAGTCTGGTAACGCTCCATCTACAGCTAAAAATTTCAAAAACTAACTTTTTTATATTTTGCAGGAGACAATCTTTGTTAAGCATGAAAAGGTTGTCAAATGAGTTGAAAAAGTCATTTAGATTATCTTTAAAAAGAACCTACTTAAGTAAAACTTTAAAACTTCACTAGAGCTAGCTAGAACAGGGGACATCAGCTGTTCTCTCTAAGGATATCAGCCAGCTGCGCAGGACGTCTCAGTAAACAAACACAGGTGCATTCTATATTCCTTCAATCTTGTATAAGAGAGATCAGGCGCAGGACGGACATTTACGTGCTCTCCGTTGCTTGGGTGTGTCAATTCCCAACTTTGAGATCCCGGCTGCTTTTTGAGTGTCTTTAAACCCACAAAGCGACTTCGGCCCTGCCCGGGAACTAAACCCAACCTTGCTTTATGCGACTACTAGACCAACAACATATTTAGCGAACCCTTAATCATGTACACTCTGAAACGAGTTTAGTAAGTTCCGTGCGGCTTTGACACCGGATGCCCTGCTGAACTAATTATACAGACTACGAGCCGCAAGATAGCGGACCAAGTAACTCGTTTATGTATGACACGATGCTTTCCTTTATCATGTTACTGCATCGTAAGTTAGTAAGTTGTGATGTAAGTGGCATTTGGACTTGCTGTGGTGATCATTTTGTGTCTTTGGTGTGACTTGTTTTGATATGAAGACGCTTATTTGGCATACGTTGATGCTATAACCATTACAAATAAATGTCTTTTATCTTTATCTTTTATAAGTGATTTGGATCAAAAGTGTGTTTGTGGAGGAAAAACGTGGGTAAGAGCATATAAAATCAATCGATACTCAATTTATTTTTTAATTCTTAAGTAGTAAGTATAGTAAATGCTAATACTTACATTTTTGTCAAAATCACAATGTTTAAAGGAACATCTGTTTTAGAAGACGGTCTTGTTTCATCTTCTGTCTTTGTAGGATCACTTTCCTTGCTATTCTGAGCTCCAGTTTCAGGCATTGTGAATATGGCTTGGACTAGGCTTCCAAAAGGACTCTCTACTGACATCCAGAGGAAGAAAGCAAATATAAAAGATCCCAGTTGAATTTTTGCACATTGCAGCAACTATGGAAAACAGAAAATGTTTGAGAACGTTACTTTTTTCTATAATGTTTCTATTATGAATGGAATATTTGATCTTTATAGACCGGTTTAACCTTAAATAATAATTTTTAATAATTTTTCACTCATAGCAACACGCTCGCTGTATACCAGAAATTGCCCAATTTTCCGTGCTATAAGGCAGCTTATGACTCTTTCTCTGTGAAAATACTTATATAAAATTTTGTCGCTTTATTATTTAATGTGTTACATACAAGAGCAATAATACAGAACTTATTAAGTGTACTTTTTTAAAGGGAAATTGTCAAAAGACCCCATCCCCTGTGGGTGCAGCTGGAGGGAGTATCCTTTGACCTTTGACTTTGGCTTTGGCCTTTGACTGACTAAAACCCACTTTTGTTCCTTCTGCAAGCTACTGTGTGCCAGGGCTGCGTAACTCTTGCGAACAACCCGCAAAGTAGTAGTTCAATAAGAAGAAATGAAGGAAGGACAAATTTAATATACTTACAACCCCAAGAATGGAACTTCTCTGAGTAGCTGTCTGCATGGCTACAATGTTTCTGACGATGGCGACGTGCGTCAGGTAAGCGCAGAATGACAGGCGGCTCAATAAAGTCCACGCTGGCCACTCTAAGATAGTCCGGTAGAGACCTAGTCGTAGAAAAGATGTCAAAATTATCTGTAATCTCAGTATTAGTAACCCTAATAGCTGGTAATCCATCGGTCATGTATTATTTGTATGATCGTAAAAGTTCAAACCAATTAGTTACGAAAGATATGAATGTGCCACAATAAATAACTAAAAAAACAGATTTAAGACACAGAACAGCAAAAAAGGGATTTCATAATATCAATCATAAAGGTGATAATGTTAACACTACCTTCAAACCGAATAATAACTCCAGCAATTATAACACCTACGATAATGCTGAAGATTGGTTTCAGTAGAACAGCATATAACACATGAACGTAGGTAGGCAGCGGCGGCTCGTCCCAGAAGAAGATACAACCAGAATAGCAGCACAGACAGCTTAGCGGGAACATACACCAGTATAGGTAGCGATATTTCTGGAATATTCGAGAAGAACACAAAGTTTAAAATACACTCAAAGGTGGTTTAAAGACGTGAAAACAGCGGTATAATTTTTCATCGTATAGCTTTGCTTGTCCAAGGTTTCCTGCTAGTCTTCACGCTTATCATAGTCTATGACCATTTACCCGGAATCTCTTATGGTCTCCATCAGTTTTCTGCCAATAATAGATCATGTAGCCAATTGCCATCCCAATGACGTAACCAGTCATATTTGTGTGTCCTCGCTTGTAAATGTTGTCGAAAGTAGGATTGTTCACGAAAAATGTTAGGGCCATTCTGAAAAAAAATATTAGCAGATAATTATGAAGAAGTTACAAAATTGTAGCCATAGCGTTTAGCTTAGTCATTATATTACCAGTAAGGAAATAATTATATAAACGTTCTGTGTTTTCTTTTTTGTAAAACATAACTGACAAATGATGCCTCATTTAAAAGCCGCTGGATATTTTTGGGAATTAATTTGGATGGATTTTGTAAACGGTGACCGTTAAAAGAGATGAAGGAAAAACATTTAGACCATAGACAGCTTGCGATAAGAGCAGAAAGAAATTGAAGAACGCTTAAGAAACCATTGCTCCTATTCCTATAAAGGTAAACAAAGATTCCGGTATACTTACTGAGGAGTGATCATGAGAATTCCATCCAAATTTTGGTAATACGTATGTAACGCTGGCAAGGTCATTCCTATTATAAAGATTAGACTTAGAATTATTTTCCTGGTGATTACGGTACGGCACAAAAGGAAGACGATGATACCCATTAAGTAAAGCTGGTAGTCGGCTGCTAAGTACCTGATAAGTAATATCAAATACAGTCTAATATAGTAAAAAAAAAAATACTCTAACAGCATTATTACTCTTGCAAATATACAATTCTACTTATCTATATATAGGGCATTGATAAAGGTGAACTCACGGTAAACCGGTTTTGGTTAAAATTGCTTTAAAACTTAAATGCCCTTAAATAGAATGAGTCTTTACGATATTAACGATGATGACTGCCTTATTACCGTTGCAAATTCAAATAACGAATTACCAGGTCTGTGGCATGCATTCAGAGCCATCGTAGTAATTGTTGATGTATAGAAGATGCCTCCACCAGTCCAGACGACAGTCAACCATTTCTCTGGATAAGAATCTCTGGAGAAAAAAAACAGACAAGACATAATTACTTACATTACTCCTACTAGAGCAATTGTAAACTCAAAGAAACATAGACAAGAAAAGCCTTATCAATTTATTGTAGCACTTATTATTTAGAAACCAATTTTGGTTGACCTTACGACTTATAAATTAAGTCACAGAATCGAAATATGAATGATTGTATGTTTGATTAATAAGATTGTATAACTGTATAATATAGTAGGATCAAAGGAACTTACCTCCCAATAAGGTCCTGATGATATTCTTCCAAACCAAGTAGCTGTTAACGCCAAGATAATGGCATACGATGGGGTCAATCTGTATAAAAACACTAATTGTTTAACTAATTTTATATTTCTAGTATCACGCAATCATGTTGGCCATTTCATTTGTGAATTTAGTAAACATACTTGTGCATCGAATCCATAGTTCATGGTTTATTTAAATAATTTCGTCGGATTTACCTCAACCATCTCTTGATAAGTAGCTTCGGTAGTGACCTCCACGAAGGATCCTGCTTCTCAGACAGTATCAACAAATTGTAAATCAGTACCAAGGATGAGATAATAAAGAATGTCTGCATTATTAGTGTCCCATTCACGAGTAGGTGTGAAATGTTGTATGTATATAACTGAAATTAAAGTAATGCAATTTTATATTCGGAGAAAAACATATTTTCATTGTGAATATTTGAATTACTTACTTCTTCAATATACTGAGGATTGACAGACATGAGTACACCAGTAACACATGCATGACATGTTATCACGAGCATAATATTCATCATCAGCCTATCGCAGTCCACTGCTGGACATAAGCCTCTCCAAGTGCACGCCACTGAGATCGATTTTCGGCTTCTCGCATCCAGCTCCTGCCAGCCGTCTTGCGCAAGTCATCACTCCACCGTGCCTGAGGACGTCCTACACTACGTTTGCCAAGACGCGGTCTCCACTCTAGAACTCGTTTACCCCAACGGTTATCGGTTCTTCGGCTGATATGGCCAGCCCACTGCCACTTCAGCGTGCTGATTCGGTGGGCTATGTCAATGACCTTGGTTCTCTGACGGATTACCTCATTTCTAATGCGATCCCTCAGAGAAATACCAAGCATAGCTCTTTCCATAGCCCGCTGAGCGACTTTAAACTTGTGGACCAGCCGTACCGTCAGTGTCCACGTTTCGGCTCCGTAAGTCATGACAGGTAGGACGCACTGATTGAAGACTTTTGTCTTTAGGCACTGTGGGATCGACGACGTTAGGACTCGACGTAGCTTCCCAAAAGCAGCCCAACCCAACTGAATTCTCCTATTCACCTCGTCCTCAAAGTTGTTTCTACCTAACTGCAATGTCTGCCCGAGGTATACATATTTCCGAACAACTTCGAGAACGGCGCCGTGTATCGCAATCGGTTCCGGTAGAACATGTTCATTGAACATGACCTTGGTTTTGTCCAAGTTCATCCGTAGGCCGATGCGTAGAGAAGATTCAGCCAGGTCGTTCAGCATCTGTTGTAGGTCCTGCAGCGTTTCCGCCATGATGACGATATCGTCAGCAAATCGCAAGTGAGAGATGTGTTCGCCATTGATGTTGATGCCGCGTCTTTTCCAGTTCAGCGTCTTGAACATATCCTCCATTGCATTAGTGAACAGTTTCGGGGAAATAACATCCCCTTGTCTCACTCCTCGATGCAACGGTATGGGCCTTGTTTGCTGATTCTGTACTTGGACGGACATTGTAGCGGCTTCGTAGAGACATCTCATCACTTGGATGTATCGCCAATCTACTTGACAACGCTGCAGGGACTCCAGAACAGACCAGATTTCAACCGAGTCAAAGGCCTTCTCATAGTCCACAAATGCTAGACACAGGGGCTGATTATACTCTTCGGTCTTCTGTATAATCTGCCGCACTGTGTGGATGTGGTCTATGGTGCCGTATCCGCTCCGAAACCCAGCCTGCTCCGGTGGTTGGAATTCGTCGAGTCTTCGCGCAAGTCGGTTCGTGATCACTCTTGAGAACAGCTTATAGACGTGGCTTAGGAGCGAAATGGGTCGGTAGTTCTTCAGCTGGGTTTTGTCTCCCTTTTTGAAGAACAGGACGACAACACTCCTACTCCACGCCTCTGGAGTTCTCCCTTCAAACAGGACGGCATTAAAAAGCTTCTGGAGCTCCCCCAGTACGGGCCTACCTCCTGCTTTTAATAGCTCTGTTGTAATGCCATCCTCGCCAGGGGCTTTTCCATTTTTGAGCTGTCTCAGAGCGATCTCGATTTCGCCACTGCTGACTTCTGGCAGGTCTTCGGTGAAATGGCGTGTTAATGTGGCTCTAGAATCCTCATTTCCGGGATCAGGTCGAGATGCATGCGATGCGTATAACCGGCCATAGAAATTTTCCACTTCCGAAAGGACTGCCGGTACTGAAGAAACGACTTCTCCACTTGTTGTGGTCAGCTTCGTCAAGTGGCTTCTTCCAAGAGATTGTACGAACACCTTTGACCCCCGATTCAGCTCAATTGCTCTTTCAATGTCAAGAGTATTGGAGCGCCGGAGGTCGCGTCGTACGTGCTTGTTGATCTCTTGGTTTAGAGCCCGCTTAGCTGACGAAGTGACAGGCGGGTTTTCACGTCGTTTCTTCATAAGCCCTAATGTCTCTTCCGAAAGCTTTGATTTCCTGCCCTTACGCTGCATGTTACAGAATCTCGAACCTTCCTCCCTGAGGATCCGAACCACATATTCGTGGTTCTGGTTAACGTCTGTTGTGGTTTCCACGGCGGCAAATCGGTTCTCCAAATTTGACTGGAACGTTTCAGATCCTGTCATGGTTTGGAGCAGTGTTGGTCGGAGCCTGGCCTTCATCAGACGGAAACGTTCGGCCTTGAAATTGATATTCAGAGAGCCTCGGACAAGTCGGTGATCGCTACCGGTATTAAACCTATTGATCACGGAGACGTCTCTGAATATGTGCTTCTTGTTCGTCATGATGAAGTCAATCTCATTTTTAGTCATAGTGTCGGGGCTTTGCCACGTCCACTTCCTTTGGGGCTGCTTTTTGAAAAAAGAGTTCATCAAAAAGAGCCCCTCGCGTTCGAGGAAGTTGACAAGCATTTGCCCCCTATGATTCCTGTTTCCAAATCCATGGGATCCTACTGCCGATTCGCCGCAAATCTGTACTCCCACTTTAGCGTTAAAGTCCCCCATGACAACGGTGTAATGGGTCTTTGTAGTGAAGTGGAGGGCCCTTGATATATCATCAAACATATCCTCCACTTCATCGTCTGAATGTGTCGAGGTCGGTGCGTACACTTGCACTACCTTGAGGCTATACCTGTCGGTGAGCTTTACGATAAGGTACGCTACCCTGTTCGACACACTAGACACCTCCACAACGTTATCAGCTAGGGACTTATTAACCAGAAACCCAACGCCACCTTGGGATTGTTGGTCTCCCTCTCGGAAGTACATTAGGTGACCTGATTCGAGGGTTATGGTGTCCTCCCCCTCTCTTCGAACTTCACATAACCCTAATATGTGCCACCTAATCTTCCCAAGTTCCACCTCGAGTTGCGCCAGATGCGAGTCAAGCCGTAGCGTGCGGCCGTTATACGTCGCAAGAGTCAGTTTGGTTTGGTGGCCTCCCGTAACCCGGAGATTCTTCGCACCCCCTGTCCCGCCGTAACCACGGTCGCCACCGTGACCGGGAATAGCGGGACTGCCGGGAACTAGGGGCCGTGGCTTTTTTGTTTTATGCATTGGAGGAATTTAGCCTACTGCTATCACGCTGGCCAGACGGGTTGATAGAGGGTTTTTTTTCGAGTTTTCCTTCTCTCGCACTGGTGTTCGGTGCATTTTTAACTCCATTAGTCGACTTCTACGACACCCACTGGAAGAAGGGGTAGCGACATATGTATTCTTAAGCCGTCGCTACACGACCAATATACCATAATATTCAAAGCCCTGAAAAATAAGAACAGAAGAAAAAAATATAGTATCTTCGCGTGACCTTTTGGGTTTAGGCCATAAATATCAAACAGAAACGAAAACAACGTTAGGGATATATATATATAAAAAGAAAAACCTAATTCCATGTAGCCCTTTCAATGCTAGCAAGCGATCATCTCGACGCTTATCTGGAGACGCCACCAGTTTCTTCCAATTTTGAAATATTGAAAAGCAATAAACATACCTGAAAACTAAGACATAATGCAATTTGAATAAGGACACTTTATTACTCAATAAATTGTAGTAAGTCTTACTGTTTCGGGGAGTGGCTGATAATATGATTAATAATAGTACACTACAGATAAGCTAAATAAAATAAATACTAAAGATCATATACCTTCAGGACTTTTGCTTTCTTCCAAATAATAATCGCAAAGGCTTCCTACAAGGTTTAACATCAAGATTGTAAGGCAGATTATGCTAACCGCTAAATCTACATAGTCTATAGGTGGATGCTTATCGCGTCTAGAACAATCGTAGCCATTTGACACTCTTGCTTTCAGTTTGTACTTGTCGTAAAGGGATGCATTAAGGCATGCCTCAAGGGTCAATTTTAGGTTCACCTTTGGTTTGTAGAAATTTTTGCATGTTTTCTTAATGCAGATACCTTGGTTTAAAATTGTATGGTTAAAATGTGTTGATTGGTGTTCTGAATATTCCTGTAAAAATAATATTACTTAAAAAGGGTCTTTTATTAAATACACAAACTTACACTAAGAAAATATTCATAACAGTAAGTCAATTTATACATGTTTCCAACGATTTAAAACCAAAACATACATAACTGTATCCAAAACAAATTAAGTCACATTAATTAGAGCAATTTAAAACTGTTTTTGGCAGAATAAATTGTTAAATAAGAAAAAATATAAAATGTATTTTAACTTGAATCATGGTTAGCAGCGGGCTGGATTCCTCAGAAACCAAGTTCAATTCCAGGGTGCAGTAAATCCCTTCAGGATCTTCGAAGCACTCCTCATAGTTATCAAGGTGGAATAAAGGAGGCATGAGAGCGTAGGCCGAATCTACAAAAACAATAATGATGTGGAGGCTTATTTGACATTGACAAGGTTAAGGGTGCGCTATACACGTGACGTGATTAAATGGACAAAGTTCAAATATATAATTATATGTGTACACATTATACATATTTTAATAAAATAAATTTTCATTAGTATCTATAGAAAAAAATATTAGCATCCGAATGATATTATATTGGATACCGATTCGTTGAAGCAAAATAGATAAAACCAACGTGTATTCTACTTTTCGTGATTATAGCAGGTACAGAAATATAACATTTGGAAAATTTTTAACTTTCTAGCTATCACGGTGAGAGCTTGGTGATGGACGGACGGACATTTTATAAATACTGATGGCTTCCAGGCCGATTGTCGGCTACGGCAGCCGTTCTCTTTTATGAAGATCAGCCAGTCTGCGCAGGACATACTACACAAGCATTCGCGCAGATACAGGTGCACTCTCTATTCCCTCACTCTCATAGTCCAATGAGACGGCAATCCGACACGACCGGAGAGAGATCAGGCGCAGGACCGACATTTAAGTGCTCTCCGATGCACAGGTGAATCAATCACCAACTTCCAGACTCCAGGCTGATTTTATGAAAGTTTCTCATAACCCACAAAGCGATATCGGCCCGACCCGGGAATCGAACCCGAGACCCCGTGCACAGCAGTCGCGCCTTGCGACCACTAGACCAACGAGGCAGTCAAATACACTATACGTATAATATGTCTATAAATACACTATTAAAACCAACATACCATTCAGTCTGTAAATCACAGCTGTAGCAGAGTTCAAAATAATTAAAAATAACAAAGCGGTAAACATTTTGTTTTCGAGAACCACGCGACATATACAAACAAAGTCACATATAAAACTAAATAAGGTTAGATTTCTTGAGTGCCAAACAAACAGTTTTTGTCAACTTTTTTTATGTAAACAGGATTTTATATCTGTATGTGTGGATATTTTTGTAGTTCGATGTTACGAAGATGACGCGTTTGCGCGCTAATCTTAGGATTATATACTGATCCCATTTAAAACATTAATTCAGTATTAGATAGGCCTAGGCAATTTATTCTGCCTGCGGGTTGTTCATAAGAGTTACCGTAGTCCTGGTACACAGGGACCTCCAGAAGGAACATAGTAGGTTTTAGTCAGTAAGAGTATGACACTTCCTCCAGCTGCACCTTCATCCTCAATTGATGATTTCTCACGAAAAAACAGATAGGCCATTTATTAAGGCTATGGCTATTTTTAATCCGGAGTAGTTCCTAAGGGTTAAACCACCAGTGCAAGTTAGATGTTGGTTTTATCAGCTGGGGGTATTATCAGCCCCAATTATGACTGACTATAAAATATTAAGGGCTAGTTTCACGGGTTACAAATAAGTTCCAGATAGTTTATGTGGTAGATAATTGCATACAAATTCTGTTCCATTTGTGAATTTATCTGTTAGATAGTGGCTATCCGTAACCTGTGAAACTGGCCCTAAGTGTTTCTGTTATTAAGAACAATAGCAGCAACCACAAAGAACCTTAAAAGTAATAATAAACAATTAAATACAAGAACTTTTAAAATTGTTCTTAATTTTAGATGAATTCACTAATATAGAAAATATGTTGACTTTTTTAATATTCTATTCAAATTTGTCTGAAGGTACCCGAGATTAGTACGTTCCAATAATAGGCAAAAGTTTATAAAAAAACTACGTTATTACGCTTATAGAAATATTAAGTTAATTAATCAAGTACATAGTTCATTAAGTACTAAATAAAATAATCCAGTAGTGAGCTCGTTATTACGTTGTTTTAACTACAGAACCCAATTAAGATATCAACACTAATTAATACAAAGAATTATTAATTAATTTTCTCTTAAAACATTTTTTTAACACTAACACCTTAAATTGCTATTAAGTGTATATTTAAGAAATTCTTTCAAAATTACATTACATTGTGAAAAAGTTGTTTTTAATTTTAGTTCGAAAACCCGAAGGATTATAAAAATACCAGCGACTTATATGTATTTCTATCGAAAAATGTGTCAATAAAATTCGGTATGCGCTTAAGATCCCAAAGGGAATGTAGATTGTACTTTATATATAGCTAGCATTTGTCTGTCTGTCCGCTTTATTAGTGAGTAGTAAAGATTTACGAGCTCTGGGGAAACTTGGGCTATTTTTGAATCTTCCGAGTCTGTTGTTCTAAGATAAACTGGGATGTTGATCTTTGGATTCTTCGTGCTAATTGTGAATTTACTACTATAAATAGGAGGACAAATTACACTCCGTATTTTAGTGTATGGAAATATCTCTCGTATATATTCTACATAATAAACACATTTTCCATCTTATTATCAAAACGTGGTCGTAATAAGTACCTCCTTTAGTACTATATTTGCACAATTACGTTTGTCCAAGATGGTTTGAAGCTAGCACTGACGGCGGTACTTTTTTAAGACCACGTTTTATAATAAGGGGGTTCAGGTATAAAGGTCGGAATCACATGTTAAGTAAGGTCTATTTTCATAGTGAATGAACACACAACAATACCCTTCTTTAAATCGCGCAGTTGGGTACTAAGAGACAATGATAACAATCCTATATAGCTTGCCTAGACCTCTTCTTTTACTTCCTGCCCCGTTCTTGCTAAACCCTACGATGTAAGTTTTCTAGGGGCTTAGCCAAGATGTCATCCTATAGTTGTAAACGCTAGTAGCAACGCAAAAATAACTAGGTAAATGACATTTCAAATCGATAAATCATGTGATCATAACGTGATTTTGAAATGTCTTTTCCTTACATGTTCTTCGTTTCAATCACATCAATCTACCTCAATTCTCAACCTTATGACAATACCGAAAGGTTTAATATTCGCTTGGTATAATTTCACAGTTTCGGGTAGGCTGACCGGCTGGCATCCGATACACGTGTGCATCAAATTTATTGTGTGACAATTTTTGTCGCGTAGTATGCGCTAATGTAGTGATCATTTTTACGATGCCTCGATCCCTGCGCCTATATTAGCTATTTTTTTTTGTTCATGGCTCTGCCAGTAGGTTAAATACTCTAAGAAAACAAATGAGACAAGTGCCGAGCCTGACCCACTGAATACAAAATGGCCGTTCGTCTTCGCGTGAATAGAATAATGTAGGTTGTTTGCAAATAATCTTGATCGATACCTCGAATGGCAATTTATGAGCATTCTAAGGACATAGGATAGCCTGAATGTTTTCTCCCATTGCATAATTATTTGTTTTCTTTTGATAGCTATCTACTCGTGTGAAAATTGCATGCTGTATTTTTGATGGAATTGTATAAGCATGCTTTAGTCAATGAACGAAGTCCTAGTACAGGGTATTACAATGTGTCAAATTTCCTTAATAGATTTTCAACTTTATCGCTGAAGCATTTTATGGTTCAAAGTTGATTGGGAAAATTTGACAGATTTGGGTAGCTTGATGTGCTGACGCCTGTACAATAGGGTATTTGACTCTTTTTTTTTAATTATTCATATCAAAAGTAACATTTTACAAAACCAAAAACAGAAATAATTTTTGGAATCCGTTGAGAAATAAGTAATTTATAAGCCTTTCAAAAGTCAAACAGTTAGATAACAGAAAAAGGATGCACATACAAGCTTGTGACGTCAACGCTATTTGATCACGCATGTGCAAAAGAGACAGCAAGATGTCCCCACTATGATCCCACTCTTCATCATACGAATATAAAAATGTTGATTGCTGCTCCATTTATCAACCAATTTTGATGCTGTTTTCAGAAAAATGTTCCTTGTGCGTGTGTTTATTTGTTTTGTTGAAAATTTTGTACAAAATCAAACACAGGCAAATACCCTATTAGAAACCAAGAAGTGCAGCAATTTTTTAAAACTGATGTTTGGAAGTTCGCCTTAGAAAGTATATAATAACTTATATATTGGTAATATAAATACATTGGTAATTCCCTAACTTAAACTGAACCTGCACTCTCGTACTTGGGAGGTTGGTTGGTGCTTTACAATCATTATTAAATTGAATAAATTGTAGGAAGCAAAAATTACCTATACTTATAGCACATAATAAGCATTTTAAATTCCTATTCGTGTGTGTTTTAAAGTAATCACTCATCGATATAGGAAAGACTAGATGGAGTGTTTAGTACAAAACGGAACGTTCATATTGACAGCATGTTTGATGCGCGTGTGAGTGCCGAAAGTGTATGATTATCGCGTCTGCATTTGTGTGCGTGTCATTCTAATATACCAGCGCAAAGTGATTACCCCCAAAATGTGGGAAAATTAAAATTTGTGCAGTTTTATTCACATTGACATAGGTGATAAAATTATCTTATAAATATAAATATAAATATAATATTAGATTAATATAATAAATATAAATATAAATATAAATATAAATATAAATATAAATATAAATATAAATATAAATATAAATATAAATATAAATATAAATATAAATATAAATATAAATATAAATATAAATATAAATATAAATATAAATATAAATATAAATATAAATATAAATATAAATATAAATATAAATATAAATATAAATATAAATATAAATATAAATATAAATATAAATATAAATATAAATATAAATATAAATATAAATATAAATATAAATATAAATATAAATATAAATATAAATATAAATATAAATATAAATATAAATATAAATATAAATATAAATATAAATATAAATATAAATATAAATATAAATATAAATATAAATATAAATATAAATATAAATATAAATATAAATATAAATATAAATATAAATATAAATATAAATATAAATATAAATATAAATATAAATATAAATATAAATATAAATATAAATATAAATATAAATATAAATATAAATATAAATATAAATATAAATATAAATATAAATATAAATATAAATATAAATATAAATATAAATATAAATATAAATATAAATATAAATATAAATATAAATATAAATATAAATATAAATATAAATATAAATATAAATATAAATATAAATATAAATATAAATATAAATATAAATATAAATATAAATATAAATATAAATATAAATATAAATATAAATATAAATATAAATATAAATATAAATATAAATATAAATATAAATATAAATATAAATATAAATATAAATATAAATATAAATATAAATATAAATATAAATATAAATATAAATATAAATATAAATATAAATATAAATATAAATATAAATATAAATATAAATATAAATATAAATATAAATATAAATATAAATATAAATATAAATATAAATATAAATATAAATATAAATATAAATATAAATATAAATATAAATATAAATATAAATATAAATATAAATATAAATATAAATATAAATATAAATATAAATATAAATATAAATATAAATATAAATATAAATATAAATATAAATATAAATATAAATATAAATATAAATATAAATATAAATATAAATATAAATATAAATATAAATATAAATATAAATATAAATATAAATATATAGCGGTACCTACGCACGTTAGGCACCACTTATTGTGTTGGTAGGGCGTTTTGACGGAAACCACTGCACTTTACTTGAGTTTGAGTTTATTTCGAGTATGAGACAAAATACTATAAACGTGAAAACATAAGGAAAGCACATTGAACAACATCCATGTTACAAAACGATTAAAAATCAAGAACGGCGAGCGCACCGATATCTTACCGCGCTCGCGTCTCACGCGTCTCTCTCACTGCGCGCCCTCTTGCGGCGCGACAGCCCGTTAGGCGGGGTTGCCAATACTAGCGCGTCATACTGCCACACGCTATACACTCCCCCTCGAGCTCATGAGAACGTCCCCGCTCATGAACTCGCACAAAAGAAACACTACATACAGGACAAACATGTTTTCGAGGACGCCCTCTCTGCCGTTTCTGAACTACGGGACGAGGAGGCGTACTATCCCGACTATGAAAACGAGTTAGTTCTGATACGTGAAACTTACCTAAAACATCATCAGGTGAATCTAAACCTGCTATAAGATACGCTGTAGGGCTAACTCTTTTCACAACAACGTAAGGACCGTCTCTTTTAGGAACAAACTTAGCTGTAATGTTCTTCGCTGCGCTGCTCAGAACATGCGACTTCAACAGTACCTGATCACCAACCTCGAAGACTTCAGCAGGTCTTTTGGATTTATCGGCACATTCCTTACGTTGATCCTGTTGTGCTTCGACCCTTTCTCTGACAGCAATAAACGAATTCACAAAACTTTTCAGATAAGGTGTAATCTGAGGAACAAAGTTATCTTTATTAAGCACAGACCGAATGTCGTGGTGCATCTCGACTGGTGAACGAAGCTCTCTAGCAAACATAAGATATGCGGGCGTGACTCCAGTAGTACCACACACTGCCGAATTCATGGCGAACCTTATTGCAGGAAGGTGCTGAGGCCATGAAGAATGGTCTGTCTCAACTAAGCGTGACAAATGAAACTTCAAATCTCTATTCTTGCGCTCAGCTGGATTAGCTGAGGGATGGTATAAAGGTAACAACTCTTGACCTATACCCAAAACGAACATACATTGCTGCATTACAGCAGAAACAAACTGAACGCCATTGTCAGACACAATGCGTCTAGGCAGTCCATAACGGAGGAAATATTCTTCAATCAGCGTACGAGCGCACGCTTCGGAAGTTGCCTCTTTTAAAGCGTAAAGCTCGATCCAACGAGTCGCAGTGTCTTCTACCAACAGTATCCATCTTTCACCCTTATCCCCCGGTGGAAGCGGTCCAAACAAATCTACGGCTAACACTTCTCCTCTTTGGTTGAGAACAGGAGTTTGTAACAGACCGGACGGCTTTGTGTTTGAAGACTTATAACGTTGACAGGCAGCACAACTCTTCACATAATCTGTTATGGCCCTATGCATACCTGGGAAATAAAAACTTTTTGCGACCTTGCTATATGTTCTATCAACTCCGTGATGACCAGCAATATCAGAGTCATGACACTCTTTTAAAATTTCAGGACGCAGAGAAGCCGGCACGACCAGTTGCGGCTCTTCACTATCTACGTCCGGATTATACCTATACAACACGCCTTGCTGCATAAAATAACCTCTTTCCGACCAACGCTTCATACCTACAGATTCCACATCAGATGTATCCTCTAAATCAGTAATAATTTTCTTTAGTTCCAGATCCTCGAGTTGCGCACAACGGAGATCAGCCGGACTACGAGCAGGTAAGTCAACGACGATGGAACAAACACCACACTGATCCCTATCTTCTTCTTTACAGGTTGGACGACTGAGTGTATCTGCAATAACATTGGCCTTTCCAGGTGTATACTGAAACTGAATATTGAAGCACTGAAGCTTCAGAGCCCATCGAACGAGCCTACCTGAAGGCGACTTTAGGGTAAGGAGCCACTTTAACGGCTGATGGTCGCTACCTATGATGACCTCATGACCTTCAATATAACCCCTAAAACGTTCCACGGCCCACACAACAGCAAGAGCCTCACGCTCGGTAGTGCTGTAATTCCTTTCAGCTGGAATGAGCAGACGACTAGCATACTCAATAGGGCGTTCTTCTTTACCTTCACCCTGTAACAACACAGCACCCAAGGCATAATTGCTAGCATCAGTTCTTAAGACAAACGGCTTGCTATAATCTGGTTGAATAAGAATCGGTGCAGAGGAGAGACGAACCTTGAGCTCCTCAAAGGCACGAGCCTGGTCTGAACCCCATGACCATGGCTGATTCTTCTTCAGCAAGCGTGTTAACGGCTCAGCAACAGCAGAAAAACTTGGCACGAACTTTCTAAACCACGAGCATGTCTGTAGAAAAGTTCTTAAGTGACGAAGCGAAGACGGTGCTTTCATATCCAAGACCGCACGAACTTTTTCATCGTCAGGCGATACACCATCTTGAGTGATAACGTGACCTAGGTACTTTACCTTTTCACGTGCAAAGAAACATTTTTCCCTATTAGCACGTAGTTTGAACATACGCAATCTATCAAAAACGGCGCGCAAGTCTGATATATGCTTCTCAAAACCTTCAGAAATCAGAAGCAGATCATCTTGATAAGCAAGAAGGGTTACATCCTTAAGAGAAGCACCTGAACGAAGTCTATCAATAAGACGCTGGAAGGTAGACGGCGCGTTTTTCAAACCAAATGGCATGCGGTTAAAACGAAATGAACCGAAAGGCGTTAAAAATGCTGTCTTATCCCTATCCTGTTCACGTACACTCACTTGCCAAAAACCACTACGCATATCAAGCGTACTCATAAAACAATTCTTTTTCGTTGACTGTACAAGCTCGTCTATCAATGGCATCGGATAGACGTCGGTCTTTGTTACCGCATTGAGCTTCCTATAGTCGACACAGAAACGAACCTTACCATTAGCCTTCGGAACAAGGAGCGCTGGGGACCCCCACGCGGACTCGCACTCCTCCACTATGCCATCTGCCAACATCTTATCGAGCTCCACTCGCATGATGTCCTTCTTGGCAGGCGTCAACCTATAAGGAGGGACGGCAATAGGAGCGTGATCGCCGGTATCGATAATGTGCTCGGCGAACGGAGTCGCGTCTCCCCCTGGCTCAAAGATGTCCTTGTGTTCATCAAGGAGACGGGCAAGTACCTCACGTTGTTCTCCACTAAGCGAAGTCGCCTCATCATCCCGCAGCACATTCAGCGCTGAACACGACGGCACAGGTGACACACCTTCAAATTGCAATGCGAACTTACATCTAGCATTTTCTGCAAAGTGCCAACTGTTTTCACCAAAATTGAAGACTAAATTAAATGAGGTAAGAAAATCTATACCTAACAAACTTTCATTATTATTAGCTTCAGGAAATATCAAAAATTTAACATTTCTAGTTTTATGTCGGAGTGTCACCTTTACCTCTGTGGTAAGTACATTCATCTCCCTACTTACACCATCCGCCAACCTAACAATTTGTGTTGACGGCACTAACGGGTGTCCTAACCTTAGTAGGAGAGCGTAGAGCGTGTGACCCGCGATACAACTTTTAGCTGCAGAATCCACGAGCGCGGTGCCACGATTCCCTAGAATGCTTATATTTAACACAGGGCGACGAAAGGTAACATTATCGCAAACACTATCGATATTCTCACGACTATTACAATTATTTTTACAATCATTAAAACTAGACACACACGTATTATTGTTACGAACACATTTTTCGTCATGAAAACAATTACATAAAACACCCGCGGCACGCGCAGGGTTACCTTGTACCGACATGAGCAGTGACGGGTTAGGCGCCGGTTGCGTAGCAACGGCGGAGGTGCGCGCGCGGGGTTTGCGCACCGCGCGCCGCCGACCGCTGTGTCGCGGCGAGCGCGGGAACTTCCCGCGGGGCTCGCTCGGCGTCCTCAACATACCTACAACTCCCGTATGCGATGCGTTTTCGACGGAATAAAATGCTTGTTGACTCGAACAGTTTTTACATTTAGATTTTATAACGTTCGGAGCACCACAACCGTAACACTTAATTTCACTTTTTAATTTTACTTCGCTACTATTACGCGTATTATTATCACGATCACTAACATTACTCTTTAACTTTTCACACGCACTTTTAGAATGTCCTGAGCGCTTACAATAGACACAAAACTGCTTATAACTCTTCGTACCGACGGTGACACTCTCGGCAGACTCAGCGGCGCCCGGGGCGTTATCCGACGACGGCGGCGGCTGCGGCGACGACGACGATGTCGCACGCGAACTCGTCTGTATCTGCGACTTTGTTCGAGACGTGTTACTCTGCGTCTTTGAGCTTTCTTTAAGCGAGTCTTCTATTGTGCGGCACTTTTTAAGTAACTCGTCGAAACTATTGAAACTTTCTCTAGTGACGCGTTTCCTGATGCGTGGATTGAGGAGGCCGAATGCCATATCCAGCTGCACTTTTTCTGACAAATCCTCTTTAGGTAACTTTGCCAGCAGAGCTCGTACCTTGGCAATGAACAAATCCGTATGTTCTTCCTCCTGAACTAGCGCAAATAACTTCTTATAAAGACGATGGGGTGGATCATGCTCGCCGAATGCACCTTTAATTCGCGAGAGCGCCTCCGACCACGTGCCGGTTGATCTTTTTACCCCTTGCCACCACACTGCAGCGGGCCCTTCTAACAACATGGAAAACCCACGGAGCGCGTTCTCATCGGTCATATTTACGCACTCTTTATATGTAGTAATGGCGTCTAAGAAGTTTTCCAACGACTCCTCCGCGCGTCCGCCATAACGCGTCGTACACTTCGCGAAGTTTCCACTCGCGCTATAGGTACTCTGCAGATCCGAAATGTTCTGCGGCGTGGACGAACGCACCTCTCGAAGTAGTTGCATGAGAGACTCTTGAGATATCGTATAATTTGTAACGTTCATGGCGGCGGCGTCTTCACTGGCGCCGGCGTTGTCCGAGGTTTCTAGTCCTTGCGACCGTGTTGTCGGCATTTTTCACAATGAACAACGACTAACACGCGAACTTATTCACTGAGTTCGTACCTAAACACGTTGGGCAGCCACTTATAGCGGTACCTACGCACGTTAGGCACCACTTATTGTGTTGGTAGGGCGTTTTGACGGAAACCACTGCACTTTACTTGAGTTTGAGTTTATTTCGAGTATGAGACAAAATACTATAAACGTGAAAACATAAGGAAAGCACATTGAACAACATCCATGTTACAAAACGATTAAAAATCAAGAACGGCGAGCGCACCGATATCTTACCGCGCTCGCGTCTCACGCGTCTCTCTCACTGCGCGCCCTCTTGCGGCGCGACAGCCCGTTAGGCGGGGTTGCCAATACTAGCGCGTCATACTGCCACACGCTATAAATATAAATATAAATATAAATATAAATATAAATATAAATATAAATATAAATATAAATATAAATATAAATATAAATATAAATATAAATATAAATATAAATATAAATATAAATATAAATATAAATATAAATATAAATATAAATATAAATATAAATATAAATATAAATATAAATATAAATATAAATATAAATATAAATATAAATATAAATATAAATATAAATATAAATATAAATATAAATATAAATATAAATATAAATATAAATATAAATATAAATATAAATATAAATATAAATATAAATATAAATATAAATATAAATATAAATATAAATATAAATATAAATATAAATATAAATATAAATATAAATATAAATATAAATATAAATATAAATATAAATATAAATATAAATATAAATATAAATATAAATATAAATATAAATATAAATATAAATATAAATATAAATATAAATATAAATATAAATATAAATATAAATATAAATATAAATATAAATATAAATATAAATATAAATATAAATATAAATATAAATATAAATATAAATATAAATATAAATATAAATATAAATATAAATATAAATATAAATATAAATATAAATATAAATATAAATATAAATATAAATATAAATATAAATATAAATATAAATATAAATATAAATATAAATATAAATATAATGACTGGATGTCACAGGATCAGTCGGAAATCTATTGAAGAAATAAACTTATGTATTATCAATAAGTATCTTACTAAATTACAATAAAATAATAATGTTGATTTCGTAATACCATTTTACAATATTAATCGCAGCATCAAAAAAGAAGGTAAAAATATTTCATGCCTTGGCAATACTCAAACAATATGGAGTCGTTTTGTTGTTATTTTGCCGTCGTAATATTTTCAAAGAAATGCATAGATTATACAAACTTACCTATGAAAAGAGATGTTCGTATCCTTATGTTTTTTTGCAGTGTAGTTATTACAAAGTTTCACTACACAAACCGTCATTTTTGAATTTTTTTGTGAAAAATTTACAATGTAAACACGCGGCAAACGTCTGTCGCGTAATGGCGGCCTGTGGGTGGGGTTAAGCCAAATTGATGTCTCTGATCATAATGCATTTTGACAGCGCGTACTAGGCATCTAGACACTTCTTATATCGATGTAATCACTATAGCAAGACTTAATTGGTAGATTATAAAACAAAATTACTTGAACCGACGAAAGCACATCAAGCTACTACAATCTGTTAAATTTCCTTAATAGATTTTCAACTTTGTCGCTGAAGCATATGGTTCAAAGTTGATTGGGAAAAGTTGACAGTTTCGGATAGCTTATGTGATGGCGTCTATGTAATAATATAATATGATATGTTTTTGCTTTGTTGGTAACACTGCCGCAATAGAATGTACTGGGCCTACCGACGCGCGCATTTTCTAGAATTTTCAATAGCATTGAAGGTGCGCACACAAGAAAAGAACTCTTTTGTTATTGTTATTTTTTTTTCAATTAGTAAATAAAAGTAGGTAAGTACCGATGTGAATTGCCTGGGCTGCGGGTTGTTCGTAAGAGTTACCGTGGCACTGGCACACAGGAACCCCCAGAATGAACATAGTGGGTTTTATTCAGTAAGACTCTGGCGCTCCCTTCAGGGCTCCAGCTGCACCCTCAGCGGGAGGGGTCATTTGATGATTTCCCACGAAAAAGAAAGAAAAGTACACATTTGAAAATCATTATATAAACGACTAGCGACCCGCCCCGGCTTCGCACGGGTGCAATGCTGATACTAAAATTATACATATAAACCTTCCTCTTAAATCACTCTATCTATTAAAAAAAACCGCATCAAAATCCGTTGCGTAATTTCAAAGATTTAAGCATACAAAGGGACATAGGGACAGAAAAAGCGACTTTGTTTTATACTATGTAGTGAAGCCACATAGGTATTTACTATAATTTGGATGAAGTATTTATAACTGGGATAACTGGGTTGAGAAGGTCAGATAGGCAGTCGCTCCTTGTAAAACGCTCGTACTCGGCTGAATCTGGTTAGACTGGAAGCCGACCCCAAAATAGAAAAGGCTGCGGAGTTGATGAGATGATAATTAAAAAAAAATGTACATATGTATATAAAAACTCAACAAAAAACTTTGTAGTAAAATAAAACATTTCATTTTATTCGCCTCTAAAATAACCAACCATTTTTAAAATTGCAGACTGAAAAGTGGCTATCTACAAAAAAAAAAAGAAAAAAAAAGTTAATTCAAATCCAACTGAAAAAAGGATGTCAGATTGGGATTCAAGTTTAGGTATATCAATCAGCTTTGCAGAGACAAGGGTTTTGACTGCTTTACTTGGAATTGATAATCACAAGACACGGGTTATATTGTGTCTCTTGGAGCGAAAGATCGCTTACATAGCTGTTGATATAATCAAGATATTCAGGGCGATAACGCTGATATTTACTTGGTGGGGTTTTTGGAAATTGAGAGAAAGAAGTGTAGATAGTTTAGCACTTGGTTTAATTACATTATAATACATTATATTGTATGTATAATAATGTTACCTTTTGACCGCCACGAAAAAGGAAAGACGTGCCCTCGGTGCTTAGCTAAGATTCCATCCATAAATACATACAATATAAAGAAGTGAGTTCTGAATTACCTACATATGTTGATCATAACTGACTATTCATTTTTAACTTTTAAAGTCTTTCATATAGTCGTGACCGTGGCGTGCTGGGCACTTTTTGGCTTGTCATCTATACGTGACTGTGGCGATTGAAAGGTTAAGTATTGTGTAGCTTTGCTATAATAATATACCTATTTGTTTATTAATGTATTTTACATGATTTTGCATTTATTCCTTATCCTGTGATTTGTTTTATCTTGCAGTCTTCAAACAATCCTTCAACGGCCACTATTGACTGATCCCTGGAGACCATTCCAAAGATAGATCTTTTACAGATTTCATTTCTATCAACTCGTTTTTAAGATGGATTTACGATCTGAAATTTAACTTGGCTACCTTTCAATTTTGCTTGGATACCTAAATCCTATCTAATTTTTATTTTATTTGCTACAAGAATATTACTAGATTAAGGACCGTTGCATACCTAGTAGTTTATATTTGTCAACATACAACATCTTTCTTTTTTTCGTGGGAAATCATATGACCCCTCCCGGTGAGGGTGTAGCTGGAGGGAGTGTCAGACTCTTACTGACTAAACCCACTATGCTCTTTCTGGAGATCCCTGCGTGCCAGAGCCACTGTAACTCTTGAACAACCTGCAGCCCCTGCAGACCTTGGCCATAACGGGCCCCTCCAATCATTAAAAAAACTACATCTAAGTAAAAGATATTATGAATCGAAAATTAGGGAATTAAAACTTTTATTACAATTGTTAGAACTGTAATCACATATAATACATATAAAATACCTACAGACGAACCATACATTTCAAAGTAATTTTAGTTGCTTATTACATAACTTATTATTACGTAAGTAACTATTATTACCTTAGATCTTTGTGACATAATATATACAAACTAAATAGCAGGCCCTACGCGAATATATATTTTTTTGTAGTCATTATAACCCATTATAAAAAATAACCTTTGACTTAACATTATAATAATATTGTGTATATAAATGTCGTGTAATTTTAATACTAGCTGTTAACTTCTTACTGCACACGGATAAAACTAAGCTATGTACGCGTACATAATTATATTCATCTCATTCGGTTTAGAGGTATTTATCATGAAAGTGTATAACAAACTTTCACATAATTAATATTATAAAAAATCGTCTTTAAGTTTTTGTGATTTGGTTCATTTTTTAATGTTGGAAATCTCCACAATGTGCCCCTCCAGCTATGGGATTAAGCTAGAGGGAGTACAGACAGACTCTTACTGACTAAAACCCACTATGTTCCTTCTGGAGGTCTTTGTGTGCCAGGGCCACGGTAACACTTGCGAACAACTCGAAGTCCCAGCAGTGGTTCAAGGGTCAGGTATTCAAAAATTACCCGTTTTTCTTGACCGTTGCCGTTCAACAAAACAATTGTTCAAGATTAAAATTTGTCGTACAAACACAACAAAATATTTGAAATTCATCTACAAGCCAAACTATCTAACATAAAACTTAATTAACATTTGTAGCATAACAATCTAACTTAGTGGTTAAACATGACCCTCCTTTCGGCAGCTGAGTAAAAGAGTCTTCAAGTTTATCTCGCCCAGAATCTAGACAATTTGATAAGCCTAACTTAATTGTTAGTTATAATTAAAGTTTCAGCCCCATATAGCTTAAATACTGAATAGAAATTTCAGATGTAGTTAATTGGTACGTAAACAATTTGTGGAGCAATTAAAATTTATCTTAGAAGCAATTTGTAAGTGCAGGTTTCGAAGCCATATGAGAGATATTTTGTTACACAATATCGTTAAGTTCATAATGGTTTTAATATTATGTAGTTATTTTACGTGGTTGCACCTGCGGTTTTGAAGGAGTACCTACCTTCTCGTAGGTAGACCACTTAGCAAAATATACTTATAGTGTCCTTAGATTTTTGAAATTTTAATCTACCTGAATTTAAGTGTTTATAGTGTCTACATTTGTAGTGTATATGTTTATAGTGTATATGTTTTTTTTACATAAAAACAGGCGGACGGGTAAATCGATCATTACGTTAAGTAACGCGTGGCACAATCAATCCGTGTATGGGTGACCATCTTGTCAAGACGAATTCCTGTGTTTCGGAAGGCATGTTTAATTGGTGGGTCTCAGCTGTCATTTGAAGATCTTTGGAAGTCAGTACGGGTAGTCAGAAGCCAGAAAGTTTACTAAAGGGTATCGGTTTGCCCAGATTACTGGATTGAGGAGGTTAGATAGGCAGTCGCTCCATATAAAACACTGCTAAGACTGGAAGCCGCCCCAACATAGTTGGGAAAAGGTTAGGCAGATGATGACCAAATCTAAATATGAAAAATAACATATTTTTGCATCTTAGAAGCATCCAACAGAAAAACTTAAAATAAATAAAGTTAATATATTACATAATAATTTGTTACCTACTTACAAAGACAGATACACATATTTTAGCAACTAACAATAATAATTGAGGCCCTAAATTATATGAACAGTTTATGAATTTATATTAGTTGTTGCTTCTCACCAACTTTATAGCGACATTGCATAAACAAATATTAGTTCTATTTATTAATTAACATATGTACCAACAACTACCTCAGCTAAGTTTTAGTTTGTCTTCGAGAATTTGCTCAAAACTTTAGATATGTGAGTTTCGGTCTCATAATTCCTTTGAATGTTAAATTGAACGTCAATATTGCTTTTGATTACATAATAGAAGCTGTAATTAACAAGTTTGTTAAATTACATTGGAATGTTGAAGGGGTTTTTAACCGTCTAAAAAATGGAGGAGATTTTTTATTTTTGATGTTGGTCTATCAAGCCAAATGTTGCTAAACTTCCTGATAGATCCGTGCGGCTACTACTTAATTAACACAGTTTTTTTTTTGTGTTGTAGGCAACCTAATACAACTATTGGAAATAACATTCCTGTTGTCCTTTTTCACGACAAACATCAAAAACTAACGAAAGGCGACACGACATATAAAAAACAATAAAACTAACAATCCTTACAAAATCAACATTGATAGTTCGCACTGACCTCCATGTGTGACAATTCCCGCCAATTATTTCGCGCGCTGCCATGCCGTCCGCCATATTGGACGCGGTTATCGGAGATTATTATCTTTTACGATTACTGTTATCCCGAACGAAGCTCGAATCAATTTTAATATCATCCATATTTGCGACCGAAATCGACAATTTGAATGCATTCCAGATAAAAACTCTATGTTTGCATGTTCTGTGGAAAAATCCGCCATTTTGTTTGATTAAAAATTTTCTTCATTGTTAAAGTTGAAATTGGAATTGCGTTTTATTTTATTTTTTTTATTATTTTATATGGTTATTTAGATTTTTAATATTAAAAGCAAATAAACTGAATGTTTTTTTTTAATATCTTTTGTAAGCCAGTATCTTTCCACGAATTGTTGAATGTTCAATGGGTATTTCATTTATTCTGATGAATATTTTAGTTGCAAATGGAACCAGGGTTCAAATTAATGTTATAACACAAATAGTACTTTTACATTTATCGTTCATAAATATTTAACTTATCAACAGCGACAGCTTAAGCGCAACCGAATTCATTCGATACTTAAAAATAACTACACTCTTTAGTTTTTTTATAGAAAAACTGCAAACTAAGTAGGTACAATTATATAACTTAAAGGTGACTGATTGACATGACATACATCAGAATAACATATAGGCTACTTTTTATCCGGGTATGGAAAGTACTTCCCTCAGAAAGCGGGTGAAACCGCTGGCGGAAGCTAGTATAGTATAAATATGTATATAATATAATATAATAAAAATGTATTGACAATCCGTTCTATTTTTAAACACTTCGGTTATTATTTATTTAATATGTAATATTAATTACTAAATAAACACAAATTTCTTACCGCTCCTAAAAAAACATTTTACCCCTTCTTTTATCGCTTTTTTCGTAAACCAATATATAACAGTTTAATATTTTATTTCCAAACCGTATAAAATCATTACGCGATGCGATCCATCATGGCTGTCGACGATATGCATTGCCACATACTCAAAACTCCCAGGCGACCTATAAAATACAACAAGTATCAAATTAAGCTGGTTATATCCGGGTTTTTTTGGACGTGTGATACATTGGTAGCAATGTATTGTAGAGATGTAGAAATATTTTTTAAGGAGAATATTTATATTTACGTTTGTACGGGCTGGGAATAAAGTAGTGTCTGTCTGTTTGTAGGTTGGCTACTGTCGTAATTATTTCATGTATCCTAAGCATAATTTAAGTAGTGTAGGACGTCCTCAGGCACGGTGGAGTGATGACTTGCGCAAGACGGCTGGCAGGAGCTGGATGCGAGAAGCCGAAAATCGATCTCAGTGGCGTGCACTTGGAGAGGCCTATGTCCAGCAGTGGACTGCGATAGGCTGATGATGATGATGATGATGAAGCATTATTTGTGAGGAGCCATTTTTTGCTGAAGTTTACATATTTGTGATAGTTGCATTTAATTTGTCTGTTGATGTTGATTGTAATATCTAATGATGATTAAAATATCTATTTATATATGGAGGATCGCTTTAAATGTAGGTTTTTGATAGATTTAGGAATTACATAGAACTTTGAAATAAAATTATGTCTGTAGGTATGTCTACATTTTGATTATATCTGTAAATGATGATAAACGAGAAAAGAAAATACAGAACCGAATTGAGAACCTCCGCCTTTTTTTTGAAGTCGGTTGAAAAGATAGAAAATAAATTTATCCGAGTTCGCGGCTTAGATATTTCTTCAGAATGTGATGTGAGTGTCTGCGAAGAAACACTATTGAAAATAGCCATACCATCTTCATTCATTCGTAACATACAGTTTCCAATGAAACTATATTCGTTTTACGAACCATGTAAAGTCATTACCATATGTGATTCGTCATTGCCATCTCCGCGACGCACGAACTCCTGCGCAGCTCGCCTGTCACACTAAACTACCCTAATTTATTGAGGCTACACGTCATTCTCTTGTTTATTTTTCTTTGGCTTTCATTTTGAAATTGGAACTAATTTTTAATGGAAGACAAATACGAAAGTGGAACTGAATTTAGATGCGGTATTTTAATGTATTAAGAGTGGATTGTATAAGGAAGATATTAGGGCTGTAAGTTTTACACAGGCTGGATTTGCGTTCCTTGATTTCATAGGAAAAAACTTTTCTTTCTATTGTTTTTGAGTGAGCTTATTGCTGTAGTTGAATTTAATGTTAGAAGGTTATTTTAGATCTAACAAATTTGATAGCCAATATAGGTAATGGGTACTTTAAAGTGTCTTAAACAATTATTGTTTATAACAATAAAAATAAATTCGGCTTATAATAAAAAATATTTTTACATGTTTTTTTTTGTGCTAAAATATGGATTTTCTGTTGCTCTGAAGATTTGAGTTTCAAGTTTATAGTTTTTATTTGCCAGGTTGTTTCTTGGGAACTACCGAAAAAGTAAGATAAGTTATTTAAAGGCTTAAAAGCCTTTCTTGATAAATAGGCTATCTAACACTGAAATAATTTTTCAAATCGGTCAATTACTTCCTGATATTAGCGCGTTCAAACAAACAAGCTCTTCAGCTCTATATTAGTACCTACAAATACAGTTAAAAATAAGCTGACGTATAACTTTACTGCCACGTGTTTCACGGTCGTCATGATAAACGACGAGAGTGGGGAAATTGCAAAAGTTCCCAGTTTACTTTTCAGCGTGGGCCACGATGCATCGCGGGGTAACTGTACGGTGACGACGCCGGCGCGGGGCGATAGCATTCATGAAATTATTGTGGTACTCCCGAGTTATTGGAAGACGAATTTATGGGAACTAAACTTTAGCTTTATGTTACCATTTATAATAATAATTAAATAAATAATGCAATGATTTTTGTACATAAGCAAGCAAAAATAGTGCACCATATTTTTATAGAACATCTAGTCCGTGCTAAGGATCATGTTTACCACAGCGAGCCTGCTGATAGAGATTTCTTTAGAAATTAGCAGTGCCTTTGTTATACTTGATTGTTCTATTTTTTTTCTCATCAACTGCGTACATAAACTGTAAAAAAATTACATGGTATCACGAACCTGAACCTCCTTTTTATCATGACGTCTTTAATCTAGTGTTTTCTTGAACGAGCCTTGAAGACGCTGAATCGAAATGAATGGAATGGCTTCCATTAAGGTAGCCACTGGTTGCTATGCAAATTATTTGCAATCAACTTTTTAAAACATCCAGCAAGCTAGACACAAAACCAAAAACAGGCTCAGTACACACACACACACACACACCCTCTCTCTTTCTCTCTCTCACACATACACACATAATAATAAACCATTTTCCCGACATTTCACATTTTAATTTAGCCGCCACAATCCCGAATAAACATCGAAAAGTCTTGCGAATAAATTGTGACGTAATTGTGGAACGAAACAAATTCAAATACATTTCATATTTGGAACGAAGACAACCAATTATGTGATAATTTAATTTTCATTATGGAGACGAGTGTCAACTGTCATAGTGGTCAAAGATGATAAAGCGCAGACGTGCTAATGGATAAAATAGAGCCTACTTTTTAGAACAACTTTTCAAAAAATAACTAAATCGTCGTTCTAATGGATCTGATAATCTTGTTTTTATATTATTTTACAGGTTGACAAACTTATATTCAAATGGCTTTAATAATCAAGTGGTTAAGTGGGTTTAAGAATTCTTTGAACAGATTTACTTTTCATAAACATGCAAAAAAACAACTTCTATCTAACCTTAACTTGAAGAAAATATAATATCAAAATATGAACCATCCATTTAAAAGCAGCATCGTGAAAAAAAACTCAGCTGCAAACTTCATATTTTCGCGAGAGAGATACAATAGTAATATCAACGTCGCATCTGTTTCTTTACGACATCATCTCATCAACATAAACTTGCCTTACAATCGCTGTGTATGTATGAGACACATTTGTCTCCCTGACAAAGTGTATTCACGGCCTAAGGTATGCCGTGGCTTAGGAAACCGCTCACACAGAAACTTCAACCTTAGTGTGTACAGCTTAAGGTTCGTTTTTGGTGATGAAGAGAATAGAATCGTCATGTTAATAAAATCCGAACTTGTAGCACACAAAGCGTTAATTAAGAAACGAGATTTAGAGTGTAATGTAGGAGTTTTAGTGGGTTTTAACCTATTTCTGAAATCGGTGATGTTGCTATGGACATTTGCATTTAAATTTATGCGAAAGTAATTCCGACTGTTTATCTGGTACTTTGTTATAGTGAAAAGGCTGAAACGTTTTCGTCAGGTATAAAGGTAAAATATACATTTTAAAATTTTAAAAGGTTAAAAAATCAGACGCTATTATTGAATATAAGTGGAACTGCCACAAATAGTTTTAATATCCCCCCGTCCCCATAAAAAGTAGTTTATTTTATTTCTGAGGTCGAAAATCCTCTGCCTGGGCTGCGGGTTGTTCGTAAGAGATACCGCGGCCCTGGCACACAGGGACCTCCAGAAGGAACATAGTGGGTTTTAGTCAGTAAGAGTCTGACACTCCCTCCAGCTGCACCCTCAGCGGGAGGGGTCATTTGATGATTTCCCACGAAAAAAAAGGTCGAAAATCCTTCACAATTACAAATGGCAAGTACCTAAATAGGTACAAAAAACATTATTTTTAAGTATTGGACACTTGAATGTTTTTTTCTTTATTTTTCTTATTGGACATTTCAAGTTTTTTTTTTTTCTTATTGTACATTGATTGTTGATGATTTCTCACCAGGAAAAAAATTAGGTTGCATTGAGGCAAGCACCTGCACAGCATACAATCTAACCACCGCCCTGTGATACATTAATTCAGAAGCCTCAAATCAGCCATTTTATTGTTATCGAAGGAACATTCTCCTGTGGTTTCAATGAAATAACTTAATACATCAATGTCAGGGTAAGTTGGTCTGTTTTGATTGATTGTAGGGGACCCCCCAGGTTCAGCAGTGTTGCCAGTTTTAATAAACAACTGTTGTTTGCCAAAAACTTGGGTAACTTGTTTATTTTTTCGGGGTATGTGTATGTGTATGTTAGATAGTCTGTGGTTGTTATTTTGTGGGTTACGCGGTTGTGGGTTTGCCTGCGTGGATGTTGGTTATGGAACACGAAAATAAATTTTCATGTCTACTATACCTACACCTGTTCATTTAAGTAGATCAATTTAGAAGAATTTCTGCGCATATTACCTGATTTTCTAGCGATGTCACTTGGACCTCATATTTTAAGATTCGTCCTCGTTGTCGTCGTCGTTTCAGCTGAAAGACGTCCACTGCTGGACAAAAGCCTCCCCCAAGGCTCGCCACCTTGCGCGATCTTCAGCAACCTGCATCCATTGCTTCCCGTTGATCTTGACTAGATCGGTTTATATATCTACATATTTTATGATAACATTAATTAAATTTAATAAATATTAATCTTTATATTGTCGAAATGCAGATAGAATTGTAATATCAATGATGAGACTACTGATTTGGCAATAAAATAGCTTATAAGCTTCCAAAGAGGTTTCAAACGCGTCCCGTGGGAACTTCTCCGGGCACCTGGATAAAAAGTAGTAAAAGTACCTTAGTCGATAGTCGCCATCCATCATTGAAAGATTTTTTCATATCGATCCAGTAGTTCCTGAGACCAGCGCGGTTTAGCAAACAAACAAACAATAAATAAAATTACTACAGGCTACTTTTTATTCATGTCCAAATAAGCTCGTCTATACTAAAAATAACGTATCAAATATTACTCTAATGACTCTTTCGATATAATATATTGACGATAGCAACTTCTTCCAATTCCCTAGACCTTGTGTAAATACATTAGAAGCCGAGTTTACATACTTAGCGCAACTCAGCGGCGCGGCGGCGTCGTGACGCATACTTCGTACGAAGGAACGAACTAAGTTTTTTCGTACGCACGAACTTTTCCAAATAATGAAAGTTTATTTTCGCACAGTTGGCTAAATTGTACTTCGTGAAGTTTTGAATGTTATTATGTTTTATTACTTGATGATAGCGTGGAAGTTAGGAGGCGAAATTTGCGTTGGTTTGTGATGAATTGTATTAGCAATGTTCTTTGATATGCTATATTTTATCCTAGTGGTGGTGGTGGCGGCCTCTCAAGTATGAGTGTGCAGGTTCAATTCCAGATCAGGCATGCACCAATGCAACTTTTCTTAGTTGTATTAACTTTCTAAGATTATCTTCGACGAATCTGCGAAGAAAAACATCAGCAGGCTCAGCATGGCGATTCTATGTCTATTCTATCAAGAAAAGACAAAGCTCTTTCTGTCAATGTCAACATGTCTTCTGACCGAGCACGGCGTGACTTATGTCGATCGAAAAGAATACTTTTTTTCTACGTGTCAAAAGAAATCTTATGTCAATCTGTCACTTATCTGTCATTACTCCATTCTCCAGTAGACAAAACTTGTTTCTACGGTTGTCATGCTGAGCCTGCAGAATCTAATATACCACAGTATTTCTCTCAGAAAGCGGGTGAAACCTCTAGCAGAAGCTAGTCATTAATATATTCTAATAGGTGGCTCCTAATCGCTTATTCTCGAATTCTAATTCCAAAATTGCAGTATCATGTCCATCTACCTTTAAGATAATTACTGAAACTGTTGTTTCAAGTAACTGATAACCTAAATACCCCGTCAAGTGATCCCATCCCTTGAAACGTAATTATCTCTTTATCTTTATGTTAATTAGTTAACCCGTTAAGTGTTTAACGGATCTCTTTCGACCATGGCCAGTTAATTTTCTGCTGTATTTAATAATAAAAAGTAAGGCTTTGAGTAAATTGTTTTAAAGACTGTAATTAATTTATTTTCAATTTACATTTAATAGCTGGGTTTCAGCAAATATTTTTCTTATTTAGATCGTTCAGTTATCGAAAACTGGGGTTTGTAACTTACTCGTAGTCAGAGCGAAGCGTAAAAACTACATCATAATATGTTCTACTAACCTAGTATGTCTTTATTTGTTATGCAATAAAGATAATATTTTTATGACATTATATTATCAAAGGAAACTGTTTTAGATACAAATAAAATCAATCATTATGTGCCTATATTGTGCCTGTTTATTATTAAATTTTCTCATAAGAAAAAAAGTAATACTTATTTCTATAAAGTACTTGCTACAATACAATCGTCAAAATTGGCATCACTGTTCTCTTCATTGAACACCTACAAGAATAAACGAGACAACATGCACCTAGGTTCAAAATCTAACATTTTACTTTGTACGGCAACGGTGACGTCATTGTGGCTCCGAAAACAAAAGAATGTGACGACATCATTGGCTGCAAGCTTAGAGCATTTAACCGACCGGACCCACGATGAGCAGAAATACCTGTGAGATAGCAAATTGCCAATTTATGCAAGGAACGAGGCAAAGCAATAAAAACTGAAAGCTAACTCATACAATAGGGTATATGACTCTTTTTTTTTAATTATTCATATCAAAAGTAACATTTTACAAAACCAAAAACAGAAATATTTTTTGGAATCCGTTGAGAAATAGTTAATTTATAAACCTTTCAAAACCAGTAGAAATTCAAACAGTTAAATAACAGAAAAAGGATGCACATACAAGCTTGTGACGTCAACGCTATTTGATCATGCATGTGCAAAAGAGATAACAAGATGTCCTCACTATGATCCCACTCTTCAGCATACAAATATAAAAAATGTTGATTGCTGCTCCATTTATCAACCGATTTTGACGATGTTATCAGAAAAATGTTCCTTGTGCGTGTGTTTATTTGTTTTGTTAAAAATTTTGTACAAAATCAAACTCAGGCAAATACCCTCACAAGTATTATCTTGACGCTCGCATGTAGGCACATACAAGTACGAGAGACTATAGACAAAGGAAAGACACGTCAATGGCGTGTCCATTTGGTTAAATTCTCCGCGTTTGCTAGCGAATCGACGGGTGCACGAATACGGGTGAGTGCACTAGTCTTATTTCCAATGCATTCGTTTTCTACGGCTGAAATGGAGCGAACATTTTCTTCCGTGAATTTCTACGTTTTGTAATGTGTCAAAATGTTTCTAATCGAATCTGCAATGCCGAAGGATTTTCTTGTATTTTCTGTGGTAAAGTGATTCATGACGATGGTGGCATATCGAAGCCTGGATAAGTTGCAAGCTTTGTTTAGTCTAAAGAGCAAAGATTAGATTTTTTGTATTTTTTTTTGGATAGGCAACAAAACTATTTGATCGATTTGAAAAATTATTTCTTTGGTGAACATTAGCTGTTTTATCCGGGTACGGGAAGAAGTTCTCCGGGGACGCAGGAGGAACAACAAAAAACTGCTAGTTCTAAATAAGATTGACACCAGCCCATAGAGCAACTACAATCTGTCAAATTGCCTTAATAGAATTTCAACTTTATCGCTGAAGCATATGGCTCAAAGTTGATTGTAAAAAATTGTAATTTTCAGTGTACATTTAGCTAGGTATATTTCTTTCTCTTTATCAAGGTTCATAGAACCTGTTTTGTTCTTCTTTTCACTTTTTACTTCATCACTGTTTTTTTCTTCACCTACCTTAGTAGGGACGTTGATTTTATTATACTCGTATCTATGTCATCTTACGTAAAGCTAATAATCTGCAATATTACCCCAACAATATCACTCAACTGTCTTTACCAAGAACACGAAGCTACATACACAATAATGATAGAATTACTCCGTTATTTGCTTCCACGTGTCACTATAATGGCTCTAAACGGTTCCCTGAATAATGTATCTATGATCGACAGTGTAAGTGCTGGATACATGAGTTTGATATTCTCGATACGTATCGTTTAGACTTGGTGACATTCATAATTTAATCTTGAACCTGAAGCTACGTATATTAAGTTCTACCTAAGAATAGCAGTTCGTAGGTGGGATGTGGGAGGATTTAGTGATTGTAGTAGTTTGTTGCATGAGGGAGGGATTATTGGGGCCAGTTTCACCGGTTCCAGATAGTTTATCTGGTAGTTAATTTCATGCAAATTCTGTTCCATTTTTGAATTTATCTGGTAGAAAGTGGCTATCCGTAATCGGTGAAACTGGCCCTCAGTTATATTTGTGTCGGTGACAACTGGTTGTAATAACCGCTAAACTGATTGAATGGTGTTGCCTCTATTTTTTCATAAGTTTGGGCCGAATAACATCGACCGTGGTTGTTCCGGATGAGTGGTTCATCGCGAGTAAGACCCGTGTGTTATGTTATTATGTGTACAAGTCGTGAAAGTCTAAAAACATTGAATGGCGTTATTCAGTCGAATGGCTAGTTGAGCCTGGCTGATTTCTTGAAGGGTTACCATATGGTCGGCCGTTCGTATATAGTTCGTAAATTTATCTAAGCCACGATTTATGCTCACGCGTACCTACTCATACTCATCGACGCCATTTTGAATAACATGCGAATGAGAACGAACGCAAAGCGTATTTCTGTGCACGAAAAACAGACTACACATTTTTTTTCCATCAGGACAAAATTTGTATGGCAACATATATCATAAAATTGAATAAAATTACTAAATTATCACGCGCAAAGCCAGGACAGGCAGCTAGTATAAACAGAGTAGGAAGTGGGATAGATCACAATCTTAGATAGTACTCGTAACTTAACAGTAGGACATCTCAGCTTGATTACAAACATCTATGTGATAGTCAAACCAAGGCATTAGTATGTGAATCTCATTATACACTAATTGACGCTAATTGCTGTATCTACTACACAAATAGAAGCGAACATGTTAATGTGTGCGTGACAGATTTATGTACCTTTATTATAGGTTGGATCGCGGCAATTGTATTTCGATTTTAGAACAAGACTGGAGGTTGCATAGAAATGTCTGAATGTGTTGCGGGTTCTTCGTAAGAGTTACCGAGGCTCTGGCACACAGGGACCTCCAGAAGGAACGTAGTGGATTTTAGTCAATAAGAGTCTGACACTCAGGGGTCATTTGATGATTTCCCACGAAAATAAATTAAAAAGGTTACATGGAAATTGAATTTAAGTCAAACCTAGCTAGTTTGTTTCAGCAGGCTTAAAATTGGCAGTCACAAGGCAAAAAGTTTGTCAAGCTACTCAAAATTTGCATACCGATTGAATGGTGAGATATTATGCTTTGCTAATTATGTAACTAAATACCTATAAATATAAATACCGGCATCATCATCACTATCCTTCTGCAAATAAAAAAAAACTGATATATGTGTAAATACCTTGTCTCTGAAAATAAAGATTCTTAAACGCATTCTACATAATCCAAACCGACCGCCGATAGTAGTGACCTTGGTCGCGTCTCCTGTCGGCCGACGCTGAGCAGTTCCTTAACGAACCTTTTAAAACCATAAAAAACAGCTATATATTATTTCAATATACTTTCCGATTATCAAAATGAAATAGTGGGAAAGCCTTCGCGAATTTCTAGAACGTTCGATGACTGAATAGAACAAAATTGTTATAGCTCCAAGAAACAAGTTTGCGTTATTACTGTAATGTTGAAATGCAAACACAATCGCTCATGATAGGAGTCAGTTTGAATTGAATCGTGTATTATAGCCTTAACGTTTTACACCGATGTAGAATATTTTAGTTTTTTATTTCGTTTATATATTTAACTTTTTGACTGCCACGTCATAAAAGAAAAATGTGTTCTCAGCGCCAAGCTAAGAATTCATCCATAAATACTTGCAATGTAGTACTGAGTTTAGAATTATATCGAATAAAACGAACTATTAATTTGAACTTTAACAGTCTGTCATGTATACTCGTGACCGTGTCCTGCTGGGCACTTTTTGGCTTGTCATCTATACGTGACTGTGTCAAAGGGTTAAGTTTCATTTCGAATGTTAAACAGAGTGAAAAAGTCTAAATAGCTAGTCTAGTCTCGTCATACTTTTAGTTTAACTGCCTCGTTGGTCTAGTAGTCGCATAACGCGACTGTTGTGCACGAGTCTCGCTTTCTATACGCAGGTGGGGGGCAAACTATCTTTATGGGTTTTAAGAGACTTTTACAAAGCAGTGGGTTGTCTAGAAGTTACAGGTGCGTGGCACGTGCGTCGGAGTTCACAAAAAAATGACTAAAGCGTGTCTGCTGGCTTATGTCCTTAGATAAACCAGCCGTCGTGGGCAACAATTAGGTACCTTCTCTAGACGGCCATTATTATTATTATTTGCTCTAGTCATACTTTAAAGAAATAAAATGTTATGTAACAATGCGCGACACGTTCCTAACAAAAATGCCGTCGGGCAATTGCAGGCGTCAACGTTTGAACCGGCAGTTGTCAATTGTTTGATTTCAGAATGTTCGCCGTAACGCCCGTGCGATACACACGAAAATCCACTACTCTAAAAGCGTTTACCTTTTCGAAATGATCACATTTTCATTCATTTTAACCGTTTCACCGCCACAGTCACGTATAGATGACAAGCCAAAAAGTCACGACTAAATTACGGACTTTTATAGTTAAAACATAATAGTCAGATTGAAACGATATATTTATTATTCCAAACTCATTACTTTATTGTTGGTATTTATGGATGAATTCTTAGCCTTACCATACGTCACGTCTTTCTTTTTTTGACTTGGCGGTCAAAAGGTAAAAAATGTATTTTGGTTTTATTTTATACCAGCTGTTGCCCGCGACGTCGTCCGCGTGAGCATTAGGTGTTTAAATTCTCACCCCCCCGTACGTGATAGCGTGATAATATGTAGCCTATATGTTGACCCCGACCTCTTAGTTATATTCATGCCAAATTTGAAGCAAAATCCATTCAGTACTTTTTGAGATTATCCCGGACATATACATATAGACAAACAGACAAAAATTCTACAAACTATATTTTTGGCTTCGATATCGATTGTAGATCACACCCCATTTATTCTTTTAAAAAAATATTTAATGTACAGTTTTGACTTTTCTACGATTTTTTGAAATACATTTGAATTATTTTCCATGTCCAGCTCAAAATCATAAAATTATTTTCGCGAAGTCCCGAACTATAAACCATAACGCTACGGTGTAAACAAGGCCTACCTACCATAAAGCGAAAACTTTACCATTCACGAAGCCGAACGACTAAATTGCTGATTCCTAAGTATTTTAAAATTGCTTCCAGAATTCTCCACTATTTGTAGTTAGTAGCTATTAAAACTTTTTCAGTCTTAGTTACAAAATAATTAGTATCTGAAAGTACTAAAATAAAGACTACAAATGGTATATCTTTATTTTAGTAAACTTCAGGTAGATACTTATATTTTGTTTATACTTACAAATGATATAAAATAGACTAAGGTTGTAGCCTATGGGGTGGAGAAGGGTACCAAAGCTGTAACGAACGATCGCTCGGTATGATAAGTGCACAGCTAAGCCTGGTTAATCAAAATCTATTATGGTTTACGTAAAAGCCATATCCAAAAATTTTACAGTTATAGAATTTTGTATTTATAATATGTATTATCTAGCAGGATACCTAGATTGCTCAATACATCCTTCAAGTCTATCAGATCTAAACCTGCAGGCCTTGTCGACCTAAGACCTCCGAATGGAACAAAAGAGGGTTTTAGTCAGTCAGTCATTATTTTTTTTCATTTTCAGTCATTTGATGATTTACCTCTGAAAAATAAAAGCTGAAGTGTTTTGTTTTTATTTAATTTGCATTCCAGTTTTACGAATCAGATTTGTGACTTACGGATATAAGTGGAAGTTGTATGTCAAAAGGATGGGGTGGGGATATGTGGATGTTTCGGGAGGCAATGTTGTATTTTGACGTTTAAATTCCTCTCTCCGATGTATGGGTCAGATGAGTTTTTTAGTGTTCCGCGCCAGAATTGGTAAAAGGGATTTATGGTAATGTCTCGGCTTCTGTCAATCCGGTACGATCGATTTGTTCTGAAATTATTTGACGCACCTATACATATTATATGTATTTGGTTTAGATTTTTGATCTTGCTTCAGGCATTTCTATTAAGTCTAAATTTAGAATAGCCTTTTTAGTTCCTACTATTAGTTCGTATGTTAACTTTTAATATGGATAACTTGTAATCTGAAATAAAAGTTAATTATTTCATTTATTTAATTCCATAAAATTTTCATTTTTAAATATTCCATTAAAAAAGAATAAAAAGAACATTCATTAATATACAATAAATGTTTATGATACGGATGCAGCTGAGTTGGTTTTCAGCCAGGTATAGACGCCGGCACATCAAGCTACTAATATCTGTCAAATTTTCTTAATAGATATTCAACTTTATCATTTAAGCATATGGTTCAAAGTTGATTGGGAAATATGACAGTTTCAGGTAGCTTGATGTGCTGGCGTCTGTACTCTGCAGGTACCCAATATTATACATGGAGCAATTGCCTATCTGACCTCGTCAACCCAGTTGCCCGCGGAACCCGATACCGCTTTGTAAGGCTGGTTGTCAGATTTTATGGATTCTGATTACTCGTAACGACTGCCATTTATGTTCAAATGACCATGACTTAACCACCCCTGATATTACGTACAGACGCCAGCACATCAAGCTACCCAAAACTGACATATTTTCCCAATCAACTTTGAACTATATGCTTAAACGATAAAGTTGAAATTCTACATATTAAGGAAATTTGACATATTTTAGTAGCTTGATGTGCTGGCGTCTGTACCTGGCTGAGTACAGTCTGTCAAACAAATAGATTTTTCAACTTTATCGCTGCAGCATAAAGTTCAAAGTTGATCGGGAATAATTTACAGTTTCAGGTAGCTTGATGTGCTGGCGTCTGTACCTTCCGTAACATTTTTATGAAAATAATGTAGGTAGGTATATAAATTGGAAAATAGTTAACATCTTTCAAAAAAAAAAAAAAAACATAAAGAGTCAAAAATAGCATTTCTCAATTTCAGTTTTAATCTACGCAATTTCATAATTCCCACAATTTTTTTTGTTTTTTTCCGAGAAATAAAATTCCTGAAAAAAGTTTTGCGAAAAATATTTCAGCAGCTGCCTCCCGACTCCGGATGGATGTTTCACTTAGTTCATTTTTTGACTAAAAACATTGTTAAAATGTCCGTGAAATTCCTGAAAGTCCGACTTGCTCGTTTGCTGTCGGACGATAAAAGAACTAGGTTTGTGGGAACAGTTAACTTTGCTTGGTTTAAACTGTTTGTTGTTTAATTATAGTATGTTTTGTAGCTCGGTCTTAGGACTAATGTCTTTTATTGTGTGTTAAGAATTTTATTCTTTTTATGTTCTAAATGTGACCGTTTATGAAGATAGTTGTTAGCAAGAATCAATAGACGATACTTTTTCAAAATTATTTATAGAAAAAATATAATTTTCTGGATATAAAAACACAACGAAGTATTTCATATCAAATCATTTATTTTACAATGCGTTAAATTTTGTATCTCCTACGAGAGTATTAATTGTGGTCCTAACGAGACAAAATTAGCAATTATTAGTTTCACTTCTGAAACTACATACATTTAATGTTTAAAATTTTTTGCTAATTTACAAGATCATAGGAACTCTTAAATTAGTAAATAGTAATTTACATATTTTAAGTATATAATTCAAGTATCAATCTATTGAAATATGTAGGTAATTTACAAAAAATCCCTGCGCTTCACCGATACTAGAAACAGATACACATAAGTACCCTTACAACACGGAAAAAAATTCAGACTCCAAGCCCAAAGAAATTCAATAAACGAACTTACTTACTTATAAAAAAGTTTGAACCTAAGGTCAAACTTCGGACATTGAAGGTCACCAGCAATGTTTCTTCGCATGACGCATGATTTCTATAAATACATACATAGGCCGATAGACCTTTCGTCTCCGATACATAAATTCTATAGAACCGTATAAAAGGAGAACGCAATGAAAGGCATATGTGGACTATTCTATAAATTGAATAATACATTACAAAGAAAGCCTAGTATTTCAAATACAATACACTTTCGTTAGCTTAGATTTCTATGAATTAAGATGGTTGCGAAATAATTTTCATTGCTTGGTTTAATGTTCTTGTTGGATTGAGTATATACGTTGCCTAAACTGTTCTAAGAATTTTCTGTAATTGGCAAAGTAGAGACCTCTATCTATCTTACATTATTGCTAATCATAAGTGAGCTGAGAATCAGTGCTTTACAAAAATCAACTGTCTATTTCTTGGTTTACGCGATACCTCTTAGAAAAAAAAAACTTATAAATATATTTTATATTTTAAGCTATTAATTAGCTTGTATTATTAATGCCAACAACACTGATAAACTAAATTTACTTTACACATACACATTTTTATAACTACATTATTATAACACCCACAGCCAACAAGCATGTTCATCACACAAATGTCAATCGTGCTGGGAATCGAACCCAGGACTCTCAGCTCGGCAATCCGGCGTGATTACCATTGCGTCAACGGGGTTGTCGTCAATTAAACTTCTTCTTTTGTTAATATTAGATATCATTGAACAGAACCCTTTATCATCAATACAATAATCAGCGAATAACTAATTGCTAATAAATTGCAGCGCTCCGTCAAATTAGCCTGCATGCGCCAGCCATATTGATTTTATGCTAATTTCATTTTAACACTGTGAAAACCCATCACTTTGTTCGATGGGTTTTCGATAATAAACGAGTCTTTATAATAAAGGTTTTATGCTCAATATTTATCGCGCGAATGAGTGAGTGATATTTTTGTAACGTGCTTGAAAATTGGCGTGGATCGACATAATTTTTTTAACAATATATTTTTTTGGGAAATTTTTTGATAGAGTTTTTTTGATACACTGTTGATTTAATAATTATAATATCGGGATACCTTTTTCACACACAGTCAGTTAGCCCTATGGTAAGCTATTGATTAGCTTGTGTTATGGGTGCCAACACAACTGGTAAACTAGAAATACCTATATATTATACAGTTTATAAATACATAAATTATAACACCCAGACCACAGCCAATAAGCATGCTCTTCACACAAATGTCAACCGTGCCGGGAATCTAACCTGGGACCCTTAGCTCGGCATTGCGGCGTGGTAACTATTGCGTCAACGGGGTCTTATTTTACGAGTGTCTTCAGAAAAATACATGGTACGCTAGTTGTAATGAGAAGCGTCTAAATAAACAATAAGTTAGAAGAAAGCCCGTGCCTAAACTAATTTACTGGTAGCAAAAAACTAAGCCAACCTGATAATCGTCCCAAATAGTCGGGAGCAACACTAGTGTCAACAAGAACTACCACATGATTAATTGGTATTCCTGACCCTATCTATGACGTCATAACCCCCTGAATGCCTCCAACAACCATAACCATGCCACGGGCTTATAACACACCCCTTTCTCGTAATATTATCTCAAACAATGCACCGCGTTCTCGATTATCAAAGCGAGCGGCCGACAAAGCGGTCATTGTTCCCCAATATTCAATATTTAATCGATAAATCGGATGAAAATTACAATACGAGTATCGATTCCCTTTTGAATCGAGAAGACAAACTTTGGGGGTAGATTTCGCCAGAAAATTTTAATCTAGATTGTCTAGAGGACGCTTTGACTGAGAAATTTGGAGTAGGTATTATAAATTGATTTAGATTATGTAATTTGTGGGTAGATACCAGTGGCTAGCCAAGGTGTCCTCGTGACTACGTTCTTTATCAATTTTAAATGTAAATTACCGTACATGTATTTTGTTTCTGTTATAGTTTACGTGTGTAGAATGTGTTTTTGGCTAGCCTTGCAGGTAAGTGTTTCAATTCGATTCGAGATGTATATCGATTTGGGTCCACAAAACAAATGAATGCAAGGCAATCGTTAAGTAGTTAGACGTGTCTTCTTTATGGTAGATAATATGAATATTAACAATCTTAATAAGTATTGAGTTAGAAGTAAGAGCCAACCTTGTTAAATGCCAATATTCAAATGAAAGTCATTGAAGCAGAACATTTTATGTTAACCTATTTTAATCAATTTTAGTTAAAACTTTTTTCATTAACTTATTCTTTATTTTCTGAAGAGGTTTATTATGAGGTCAAAAGGGTTATCTCGGGATCTAATACAGAGCCATGTTGTTTCTCAAGTGTGTGTTGCTACTAGATTCCATCAGCGCCAGTTTCACCGACGACCTGAACTATTCAGCGCACCCCTATAAAAGGTAAAGGTAAAAAAGAAACCTATAGCCTTTCTCAATAAATAGTCTTTATAACAATTTAATATTTTTTTCAAATCGGTTAAGTAATTCCTGAGATAAGCGCATTCAAACAACATAAAAAAACCGAACGTTTCAACTTTTTTTATATAAGTAGGTATAGATGTCGAAATTTAAAGCATTTCCCCAGGGGACTTAGGTAAAACAGCAAGAAAACCCTAGGCAATATTCACAAAGTTTCACTAAAACATTATATCTGACCCCATAATAAACTCATCATCTCCCGAGCCTTTTCCAACCTATGTTGGGGTCGTCTTCCAGTCTAACCAGTTTCGGCTAAGTACCAGTGTTTTACAAGGAGCGACTGCCTATCTGATCTCCTCAACCCAGTTACCTGGGCAACCCAATACCCCTTGGTTAGACTGGAGTCAGACTTACTGGCTTCTGACTACCCGTAACAACTGCCAAGGATGTTCAATGACAGCCGGGACCTACAGTTTAACGTGCCATCTGAAACACACTCATTGGTGTCCAAGATATACTCATAAAGTACATACTAATGACCCCATAATAAACGGTTTTACATAATTTCTTTATCAAAAAATACAGGAACATAAAATCGTAAAGGTTCATACAGAATGTTATAATGGCTATAATGTAGTCCTATGGTACATTAAGAGGTCATTGCCCCTGTTCGTGACCTTTCGGCCGATAAGTAGGCAGATAGGATGACTTAGCTTAAATAACTTAATAATGTGGAAGAACTAAGGATGGGGCGTTAATCACAACGCTTGCTCAATGCGGATTGGTGAATTCAGATTTTATAATCCAGGATTATAGTAAGGAATAAAAGTACCTACATACAGCTTAAAAAAGTTACATTGGTACTTGTTTGGGGATCGAACCCGCTCACTCACACTCAACAGGCTTTAACCGTGTGCCTTTAACCACTTGTTATTCACAAAATAACTGGAGATAAAAGGCTGTAGAGTTATTTTCATTAACCTTTTGACCGCCGCAGTAACGTATAGATGACAAGCCAAAAAGTGCTCAGCACACTACGGTCACGACTTCATGACAGACTTTTAAAGTTCAAAATTAATAATCAATTTTGATTGATATAATTCCGAACTCACTACTATATTGTAGGTATTTAAGGATGAATTCTTAGCATGACGCTGAGGGCATGTCTTTGTGTTTTTCTGCGTCAAAAGGTTGAGGTAAGCAAAACCGCAGTAATCAGTTAGTTAACAATGTATCCATATAACATAATTACAATGGTCTACAGACAGACATGCCTAATTGGCGGCTAATGCTCGGATACCATTTGACAATCAGTCACTTATTAATTGGCAAACGTTCAATATGAAATCAGTCAAATTGAATATGTACCATTAATGTTAGAGCTATGTACGTAGTTATTGTTTTGTTTACCTAGGTATTATAATATGTTGTTAATTTTAAACAAAAGAAAGTATCAGTTTAAAGGCCCATTTAGATGGAGAAAGTTTCTCGCATGATGTCTCCAAGACTATCGCAAGCAATAATCACCATATCCTATCAAAATGTTTACATTCAGGCAAGAACTAAAATGTCACCAGTGAGATTGGTATATGACATATACGAATTTAGCGAAATGACACGCCGCTTGTCGCCCATGTCAACGGCGAGTAGAGTGAGTGTTTAGGCGAAGGAAATGTTTTATATTCCATTCAATTATCGTATCTTAGAGATGAGAAACTCTCCCCGTCTAAATGGGCCATAAGCCATTTGGATTGCAATGACTTTTGTACTTTCTCGGTTCCACCCAGGAACTACTTCAAGCATCCTGATAAAAAATAGCCTGCAGCCTATAGCCTTCCACCATCAGTGGACTATCGAACATTAAAATATTTTTACAAATCGTTCCTAAGCGTTTCCAGAGCGTTCAAACAAACAAAAAGACGAAGAAGCGAGAAGCGAATAAAATGTCTGTCTCTAAATTCAGAAGTAAATATTTGGTGATCCAATTTTAGCTTTAGCTATGTCAAAATAGTAGTTTCAAAGGCTGGTCTCTATTTGTTTTACAAAACTGACGTAATTAATACGAAAAAGAAAACTGGAACTCTCAAGTTTTGTGGAAATATTTTGAAAATTTTGTGTTGATAACAATGTCGGTTAAATAAATAGAAGAAATTAAAAGTAAATATTTTTTTTGTAATATTTTCCGTATTCTCACAATGTTTTAATTAAGATTTCCTATATATAGGGTGACTGGTTATTAGTCACCGATATAAACACGTGATTGTACTCTCAATATACATCTTAATATAAGTATAAGCATTGCGAGTCACGTTATTTGTCCGCTAAAGTGTTCTAAACAAAGTAACTAATTTTAATAAAATTTGCACACTGTATGCAGTTTTATCCAACTAGAAAGAGAGCTTACATCTTAATTTATCTTAGTCGCAATCGCAATATTATTTTATTGCAAATTATTTGTGTATTATTATAACAACAACCTTAACTACAGCAACGCGTGGCCGGGTCTGCTAGTACCTAAATTATATATATAAATATTCTAAATATGGTTTTTTTTTTTAAATGTACCGTGAATGTATTTAATTTAGACTTTATTTGCTTCTAAAATTAACTTAGTTGACTCCATTTTGTGTCTGAAACCAGTCCAGACATTACCTTGCATTGTTGTGACACAAATGAATTCTTGTTTTATTTTTGTCTGGATTCTAAAAGGGAGCACGACCTTTAAATATTCTTTTTAGACAAAGTTTCCGAGAAAAAGGTCGATACGAGTGAGATTAGTTTTTACATACAACAATAAAATTATATAGAACTTTCTGATGTTGATAGAATTTGGTTTATAAGACGATTTTTTGTTATTTCAGAGTTTAAAGCCATTTTTTGTCGCTGATAATCATTAGAATGACTTCCGCTCTCTTCTCCGTGCTTATTAATAAGTGCAATACAGCGCCATATTGGAATTCGCACTCTTACTAGAGTGACTTATAAAGATTTTTAGCTGTATGATAATAGTGAATACATAATGCGTTCTCAATTAACTTTCATTAGAAAATAACAAATAATCCAACTTTGACCAATAATTAACTGTAAAACCAATCACAGTAACGAAATGAACACACATTTACGTTCATACTCTCCATTCACTAGGGTGACCACAAACGCCCTATTAACCTTCGCCTTACAAACAAAACAATAATGGTGTCCACACGTCCAGTTTTCACTAAACCACGTTTATCAGGCAATAATCCCGCCATTACGGGAAACAAGCCTAAATTATGACAACAGTGTTGCCAGCGCAAAATTTAATAAATCACTTCATGTTCAAATCATTGCCATCATAAAATAACTATCGTGAAACACGTGTTGTTCAAATAATTGGTATAATAAAACATTATTAATTATGTCATGATTATTTTAATGGTATGCCTAGTTATTTTATAATATTTTATGTTATGCACGTGTGTTTTTAGATTAATAAACAACATCAATTGAATATTTTAGTTGTAAAATGCTTGTAGCATTGTTACAATAAATTAATTAGTTACCTACGTAAAGTTTTCAACCGGTCAAAATAAAAGCTGTGTATTAGATCGTTTTTAAAGAAAAATATATTCTAAATATTTAATTCGAATATCAACCTTCAGGTATCGTGATAAAGTTTAAAATATATTTAAGAAATTTTGACAGATTGAGGTAGGTTGATGTGCTGGCGTCTGTATCTAATTTCTAAACAAACACTGTATTTTTCAATGTCCAATACTAATAATGGCTTTAATAATATTTTTTATTCATGTATAAGACGTAGGATTGTCAAACGGCTGACAATGCGCGTGCGACTTCTATAGCGCTGCGGGTGACCATGGGCAGCAATAATCGCTTTCTATAAGGCGATCCATCTGCTCGTTTGACATATTGAAAAAAGGTTTTGGTTAAGTAAGTCATTGCCTCAGACAGGTACTTTAACTACTGGAAAAAAAAAACAAAATCTACAGCTTTGTTTACAAAACAAACAAAATGTACTCCATTATAATTCGCAGGCTAGCAACTCCGGCGCAATATCAGCGACCGCACTGTTCAGCTGAGTTATGGCCAGCAATTTGAACAGCCTAAACGCATACGTATCTAGCTAACTGCAGTTACTTCACTGTTTAACTGTTGGTTCAAATGGAAAAAGTTAAATATTAAATACCTAATCCTCGTAATTATATAAAACGTAATATATTGGATGTCAGGTTGTTAGTCACTCTTTTTTTATTTTAGTTGTAAACCGTGCAATAAAAATTAAATTGATGGTTCCGGGCTGTCATTTGAACATCTTTGTCATTACTAGTAGTCAGAAGCTAGAAAGTATGACAATAAGTCTTACTAAGGGGTATCGGATTGCCCAGGTAATTGAGTCAAAGAAGTCTGATAGGCAACCGCTCCAAGTAAAACACTATTCAGCTGCATCTGTTTAAGACTAGAAGCCGATCCCAACGTAGTTCATGAAAAGTCTAGGCACATGACTAAACTGAACTAAGTAAGCCAAACATTCTTAACTTAAAAAAAGTACTCACAAAGAAACACTTGAAGCAACATGATATTAATTTAAGCGCCACGATAAACATAGCAAGACTTTCATCAACGGAAAAACAGAACTATTACACCCTAGTATTAATGTTCACCATTGTGGCGAGCAAATAGTCACAAATAAATAGCCCACAGAGGTAAACAACGCCACGCGAAAATAAACTCTAACGCTGGAAGATACGGTCGGAATTTCTTTAGCGACTAAAACACTTAACGCCATAATTAATACAGGGTGTAATCATTTGAAGAGTCGCAGAAATCACGAATCATTAGAACGCTCTCGAATGTCCGTGGCGATTGATAGTGAATAGTCAGGTTTCTCGTTTAATTTGATTTGTAGCAGTTTCGACTTGCGCAGAAACTGTTTGTTGAGTAATAATCATTGTAGCAATTTCGACGAGTGCTTTAGGGTTCTGTATATAATTAATTTTGGTCTAGTTAATTAATGGCCTCAAATTATGATGTATTTCATTTTGATAACGTTCGGGGTTATGGCTTCGGGTTTTAATGATGTTGATATCGAAATGGATCGTTATTTTTCGTTTGAATTGGCCTCGCAAATTTGGAGTAGCTGGGTTCAATAAAAATATCATAGAATGGAAAGTCGAAGGAAAGAAGGGAAGGGGTCGGCCTAAAAATCAAACTCATTTATTCAAACTTGGCTGTAAAACAGCGCTTTTTGAACGTCAAAAATTACAAAAGGCAGCTACCAAAACGCCCACCCTTCACCACTTCGTGTGTATTTTTGCTGGGAAGAAGAAGTGGCGCAACAAACTCCCTAGCAAATAGATATAGCTACATCAGTCAAATTAAAGAATAGGTGAAAGTTGGGACGTATAAGGAAGTCCAAGAGATGGCACACGATTGCCAGAAATGGAAGGAACTGCACCGACAAGAACTGCTATTCTCTTAAGTTAAAGAAGAAGAAGGGTTCAATAATACGTTCTAGATTTGAGTCTGGAAAAGGGTAAATTATGAAGATGAAATTTAGAAAAAACAGGTGAAATTACTTATTTACTAGTAATGATAACAAGTATAATAATAATTACTATTTACTATTTGGGACATAACAAATAGTAGGTAGGTATGAAACTTTAGGCGCCTGCTTTTTCTCAAATAATTTCTTGAAGATACACACAAAAGAAAGAAAAAGTTTATATTTTATTATAATAACAAAAATGGAGGCCGTTATTATTACAAAACAAAGTAGCGCAGGAAATACCTGGAGCGGTATAAATTATTTTTTACCAAATGTGTTTTCAGAAAGTTAGGTATTTGTTTAACCGTAGCACTTAACTGCTGAAGTTAGGTGTTTCAGTAGTTAGCGGCTACGGGTTAAACCTGATTATGTATTATTTTGCAAAAAACATCTTTGCTAGGTTCTAAAATTACGCATAGAACTAAAGCAGTAATAAAGGGTGAAAAAAAATGAATAGGGTTTTCTATATTAAAACAGTATGAAGAAATTTAAAAAATTATATATATTTATATTTATAATTTAAGCATTTAAAAAAATGCCAAATCTTTAATAAGAAACTCCAACCTTTTTTGAAGTTGGTTATAAAAAAAATGTTACGTGTACGTGTAAAGGGTGGGCGTTTTGGGAACAGCTGTCTTTTTGAAAACCTTAACACATTTCAGATTTGTAGCCTTCTTTGAAAAATAAATGACTTTCCTCGTTATATTTTTATTTATATACGTCTAACAAGTTTGTTTATAACCAATTTTATGTAAGTAGGTACTCGGTGGGCTGTGATTGCCTGAGATGTTAACACAATGGCTAATAATGAAGCCAGTTTAGGGACCCACAGACTTAGAAGTTGGTTAACAATTGTTGTGACACCTTTTTGACTGCCCTGTCCAGTAGTTTCAAAGATCATGTTCAAGCAAACAAACAAACAAACGAGCTCTGCTTCTTTTGATTGAAGTGTGATTGCCCGCTTATGTGCTAAAACGGCTGAATCGATTTCGTTTTAGTTTCGCATAGAGACAGATGGCTGGAAGACTGAAATAAGCAACTCTTTATCCGTATACTGTAGGAAGTTTCCCCGGGACGCGGGAAAATCCGTGGAATAAAGCTGTCTTATTTGCCCAAAGTATCTCTTCCACGTGGATGTATTAGCGAAAACCTCTATTTATAAATCAGCAGGTTTAGCATGGCAACATGTTTTGTCAACCGGAGAATGGACATAATGATAGAAAACTGACAGATTGATGTAAGATTTCTTCTGAAATTTTTTAAAGAAGATTTTCTTTTCTTCGATCGACATAAGTCTGCAAGTGATGAACATAGGAGGTTTCAGTCAGCAAGAGTCTGACACTCCCTCCAGCTGCACCCACAGCGGGAGGGAGTCAATTAATGATTCCCCACAAAATAAAAAAATAGTAGGTGTTCTCTAGATAGGTAATTTGTTCACGATCCGTAAAGCTTGTGTGTAACAAAACAAACGTAACAGCAATGTACACGTTCCACTCACACGCCCTTGAGTAATTTAACTGTGTACCAGTAAACAGTACTCAGCAAGCACACACACATACGTATCATGATCTTGGTACAGTCAACTAAAGATTTACCTGGACAGCCTGGCCAATGCGACTACTAGACCAACGAGGCAGATAATACGTATAATCGTATATTAAATACAATTTGGCATAAAATTTTACAGGCCTAAGATTTTATCATTTACATATAGCTCTCGAACAGCTGACTTTACTTTTTTTATTTATACAATCACCAAATTCCAGCCTCCGGGCTGCTTTATGAAAGTCTCTTAAAACCGATTTTGCCACGACCCGGTAATCGATCCCGAGACCCCATGTATAGCCTCCCCGAATCTGTCGACTTAATTACCAATTGAATGTTAACCTTCCAGTATTGTCATAAGGTTGAAAATCTATTAAAGAATATGCTAATGTCTGTACATAATATTATACAAATAAACAGCATATTATTTCTTTTGTCTTTCCTATCACACATTAGCTTATTAACCAGATACAATGAAAAGCTTATTTATTGCTTTATTACCTAACAAACAAATATACAGTTTGTTATTAAATGACCACTCGGTACAATGGCGCTCAATTTTTCGGGAACACGCCCTAGGGAGCCACAGACCTCGAGTAATGCGGCAATACCTCGCAATGCTGTAAATATTCAGAGGCAAACAGCTTTGGAAGAAACCTTCGTGTCACAGTTGTTGGAAGGTTGTGATAATTGAGAATTTTTATCGAATGTAGATAATGTGTTGGGAATTTTAGCTTTAAGAGCGCGTGTTCTGAAAGTTGGCAAGGTCGCAAATAACTGTCAAATATTTACACGTTTTAATTAATTTGGCCAATTTATTAAATGAAAGTAAGACATAAGGCTCTGTAGTGCACTAAAACATTGAATAGGAATTGCAATTAAAACACTAAATTTGATGTTTTAAACGTTTTACTTGCAAAAAAGGCACTTGGAAAGTTTCCAAATACGTTTTTTACATATAAAACTACATATATATTCGGTGTTACGATATTAATAAATTGCATTCTCTATTAACTTTCTTAGTGCAACTACAGAGCATTATTTTATGTTTTTATAAAATAAAATTGAGAAATTAATTAAAACATGTAAATATCTGACAGCTGTTTGCGACGTTGCCAGCTTTTGGAACACGCGCCCTTAACTTGTGCAACACACTATGTATTAGAAATTTTGTTAGTTTAATTAAAAATATTACTGTGTAGATTAAACTCGTTCAAGAAGACGCTGGATGTACTGGATGGATGTGCTGGATGCTGGATGGCTGAGGTGATGATGATGATGATAAACTCGTTCAACGGATAGGATTCCGTACATAGTACATAGGGTACGTAGTCGCCTCGCTGGTCTTGTGCGACTGCTGAGCTGTCTCGGGTTCGATTCCCGGGTCGGACCCAAATCCTTTTATGGGTTAAAGAAACTTTCACGAAAAGCAGCCCGGAGTCTGGAAGTTAATAAGTGATACACCAGTACATCAGATGTTTCAATGTCACGGTAACTTTTTCGAACAATCTTGCGGCCCAAGAAATAGCCAAATGTTTGATTACATAGAGAAAACGACAAGTAGGCCATAGCTATCTCAAGATAGGTCGAAGGAAGCATCCCTGGGAGCATGTTAATCATCATGTAGACTGTGCGTCTCCTTGATATAGTCCTGTAATTTGCTATAACTGTACTCCGGGGAGGTTTGGATGCTGTGGCCAGTTGAATCCGTAATGGGGCCATACAGCTTATTGTGGAGATTCGAATGGAGATAAATCAATAGATATTTATTGTTAGTGGGTTCGAAAAAGGAAGAAATTACTAAGTATAAGAATTTATGTAGTACCTACTTTTCAAAATAGTTAATGAAGTTGATAATTAAAAACAAATTTAAATTAAAAACAAAAAGGACCAGGCGATTGTGTCCTTTCTTATTTAAGCTTAGTTTTAAAAACAATAATTTTCTTACCTGATACCATCACTGAAATGCAAGTACCGATGCAACTATTCTATCTTGGACGTCAAAGATTGATAAAAGATTAAGAAAAACATCTCGAGAAAACCTGAACTTGCAAAGTTGTGGCTCTCAGGCGTACTGATTAATCCTCAGTTTCTTTCTCTGTGAAAGGAGGCCTATGCCCAGCAGTGGGACGATAAAAAGGCTGATGATGATGATGAAGCTGAACCACTGACCGTTTCCACTGAACATATTAAACATTAGAAAATAAATTAAAGTAACCAAACTAAGTACACGCTATTTGACTAGGAAATGCAGACCAAAGCACTTTAATCTCTGCTGACCCCCTGGGATTGAAAGCTCATATCAACACGGTCACACTATATACGTTACACCCGGCTTGGCTCAAAAGTACATCATTTTATCCTCGCACTAAATGCGGGAACGACTTTGTGTTAAAATTGAGTTTCAGGGTTGTCACTTTAATATCGAAAAATATTTTTTTGTGTTCATCAAAACAAATGCCAAGTTGTATAGTCTTGTTTTTTGAGCAAATTGTCGTAATAAGTGTTATAATACCTTATAGGTCATGGCTAAGTAATAGCCGAACGAGTCGACCTATGTAAGGGTAAGCAACTCTTGGTGTCGTCGATGCGTGGATTAGTCACCATCTTGTCATGACGAGTTACTTTGTATTTCAATTTTTGGATCCTTGCTGTCATTTGAATATCGTTGGCAATCGCCAATACTGCCATGGAATTTAATCGAACTTACCCACAACTAATTTTATGTTGAAAATGAGTTTTTTATACGCAAACCTTGAATTGATTTATAACCAAAAACATACAATAAATATAAATATCATCATCATCATCATCATCAGCCTATCGCAGTCCACTGCTGGACATAGGCCTCTCCAAGTTGGGGTAAACGAGTTCTAGAGTGGAGACCACGCCTTGGCAAACGTAGTGTAGGACGTCCTCAGGCACGGTGGAGTGATGACTTGCGCAAGACGGCTGGCAGGAGCTGGATGCGAGAAGCCGAAAATCGATCTCAGTGGCGTGCACTTGGAGAGGCCTAATATAAACATATACCTACTTAAATGATTGAAATGTTTACCTTGCCAAAGGGCTTTTAATTAACATCACACCACCTTCAGAATTTATATCGTCCCACTGCTGATTGAGCGTTAATCACCACTCTTACTGTATGCGGACTGGTGAAGTAAATATACTACACATCGGGAAAAAAGCGAATATTTTTTGATATAATGTTACGTTAGATTAAGTGACAACCCTAACATTACCCGGTACAATTTTAGCGTAATTGTTTAGAAACAGAAAACGTTATAAAGTGTTGTGTCATAAATGTACTGCGCTTTAAACGCACGACAATTTATTTAGATAGAACATATTTTCAAGCTATGAAAGTGGGAGGGTTGGGTTTATATTAAAGTAGGGGGTAAAATAATGATTTGGGTTTGTTGTGTAAAATATTAATAATGATTTTTGTAAATGTTTTTGAACGTTTTATGTGAGAAGTATGGTACCCGCACCATTTTTTTTTCAAAAGCTTGCATAAATAAGGCTATAATAATTTTTGTCTAGATTTTAGGAGATAAATTCTAATAAATATCATAAAGCTGAATTTGTTTGTTCGCTTAAAAGCACTTATCACAGGGGCTTTGAAACATTATCTTTCAGTGTTTGATAGCTTATTAAAATGAGGAAGGCTTAGCTTGTATGTGAAGTGGGTTTAACCACTAGCGGAAGCTAGTAGTATATATATTATATTTACAAAAAAAGATGATATCAAAATTAATTTGATATAAATTGCACTAAAATCAACATAATAACAGCTTATCTTTACTAATTATTGTATAACATACAAAGATTTGCAATTCAACTTCAAATAACGCCATCAACACTTCAAAATTACTGAAATCAACAACATTTCTACCCTAAAACAATAAAACACAACTTTCTAAACACATAACATGAAAATAATGAGTTTGAATACCAAAACAAAATGTTTAGTTAAACCCACAAGCGAGCACGTCTGAATTCATTTAAAAAAAAAGCAACAACAATAAAATTACGTCTGTTGTTAAACAAACGAACATTAAGGTACACTTCTAACAAGGGCGTCTGTCGCGTGCGGCTGTAAGCCATCGGCTCCCAAAGATCGTTTGCAATGTGTCGTTGGTGTTAGTATGGCAATGTATGGGCTGACGTCTTTCACATCTGTTACAGTTATTTAGCTATTTTATAAATACGGCCGAAGCCATTTAAGGTATTTAATAGTTAAAATTTAAAGTACTAATGTTAACGCAGTCAATCAAATTCTTCTCAGAAAAAAATCAAACATTCTCACATTATCATCTTTCATTCCTTGCAAACACATCGAGACCTGTGTTTGAGTTCAGAAGAGCGTTAATGGCGGCGTCTGTTCGAGGAATAGGCAGTTTGGAAGGTGTTACGGTACGGAAACTATAGAAACAGAAACTAGTACATAACTCGGAATCGTTGTTATTCCTTTTCAATATTCCCAATAATAGTGCTTCCAAATACTGTGATTATTGACGCAGTAGCCGTGTACGGGAGCAGCAAGCCGCTGACCGCCGGCCGTGCGCAGCAGTCGTCTGCGTCGGAAGAGTAGCTTAAACCGGCCAACATTATGAAGGTAACCGTGGACCGTCTGTAAATTATTTATATGAAACATACTGGGGTTGCGTCACGTAGCTCCTATGACGTCACAGTGTGTGAAGTGTTGTTTCAAACCTTTTTGTTTTGTTTAATGTTCCTGGTCGATTTTATTATTAAACAAAATTTGAGAACAAATTTAGGAATATGATTTTGTTTCTGAGTTTTAGTAAATGGTTTGTTTTATAAGCTGACGTTACCTTTTTTGTTAACCAAAAGCGAGCCACCCAAAACTCACCGCCCACAGTAACTATCGTCCCTTGAACATCCATCTAACTCATCATCTCCCGAGCCTTTTCACAACTACGTTGGGGTTGGCATACAGTCTAACCGGATTCAGCTGAGTACCAGTGTTTTACAAGGAGCGACTACCTATCTGACCTCCTCAACCCAGTTACCCGGGCAACCCAATACCCCTTGGTTAGACTGGCGTCAGACTTACTGCCCGTAACGACTGCCAAGGATGTTTAATGACAGCCGGGACCTACAGTTTAACGTGCCATCCGAAACACAGTCATTGGTGTCCAAGATATACTTAGAAAGTACATACAAACTTAAAAAAGTTGCATTGGTGTTTGCCTGACCTGGAATCAAACCACGCCCTCATACTTGAGAGGCAGGCTCTTTAACCACTAGGCCACCACGACTTTCATCCGAACATCCATCTACATAACTATAAGCTCAGAAAAGTCTCAAAGTAAATAATCTTTATTGATTTTATGCAACTTAAATATTAAACTCATTCATGTATAGTTGAAAAATTAAATTAATTCCAATTTAATTTTAATGATGAACTTGGTATATACGCCTAGTGTGTTCGATAATTTTAATTACCTACCAAAAAGATAATTTAAAATTTAAATCAAGTATTAGATAGAAAATAATTGAAGCGAAATTAATCATGAATATAATTAAATAAATTTTGAAAAGTCAATATACCTACTTATAATTTATTTAACATTCTATAATTTTAGAAATTCTCAGGGGATGTGCTTAAATAATAAATATATTGTAAGGCACATTTTATATGGATTGCTTTTTAATTGAAAATATTTTATCAAAATGTCTAAAGGGATACCTTTTTGGGGGATGAGAATTTGATTTATTTGAATTTGAATTTACAAAAAACCCTACACTTGACATGTAAAATATTGCATAGTTTTTATATTGAATATTTATATTGTCTACAAAAATATTTTTAAGCTGAAAAAATTGTTTTGGAATACGCTAGTCTACTATTGGCCGATTGGCTGACTACTGATCCGATTTGAAAAATTATTTCAGCCTCAGATAGCCTATTTGTGCAGGAAGGCTATAGGTACGCCTTATCAAGGAAGGCGGAGTCATTTTCATGGATCGCGGTTGAAGCCGCTGGCGAAAGCGAGCTAAAGAATAAAAACATATCTATGTAATATTTTTAATATATTAGTGTCTATAATTATAAGTATTTGTGGTTGTCAGTGTGTGTATAATACTTAAGTTATTATATTATATTCAAAATACATGTTATAATTATTAAGAGTTGTTTTATCGTTAATGAGACTCACGGCCAGTTTCACCGATTACGGATAAGTTGCAGATAGTTTATCTGGCAGATAATTTCGTAAAAATTCTGTTCCATTTTTTAATTTATCTGTTAGATAGTGGCTATCAGCAACCGGCGAAAGTGGCCTTAAATTTATTATTACATTTACCTCTGTCGGGAATGAAGCCGGTCATAATAATCAGCTGCCATTCTCCGCCATGGAACTACCAAAAACCCCAATTGACATTAATTTATTTCCTGAAATATAACTACCATTAAACGATGGTATTCTGACACCTAACCTAACTCTTCCATTAACGTAACCAGACACTACACACCCCGCAAACATAATCATTCACCTCACAAAACTGCAACTGATTCTTATTCCTTCAACATAAAGTTCAAAATCGCATGACGGTTGCAATATAAAGTGTATATTTATCGTGGTATATTACAAACGTTTATGTCTTCCCAATTTCGAAGCAAAGTGCATCGTAACCAAATAAAATTAAGGTTGAATTTTCGGTGCTTGACGCCCTGACCACAGGAGAACGTCTTATCAGTACGAGGTTGGATATCTTTGAAGCCAGCAAAGTGTTTTGAAATTCAATCTAGGAATGTTTGTAAGTTTTGTAGCTTATTAATAATGTTTACGAAATTTTCCTTGTAGTAACCGTGTACTTGTTTTTGTATACGTTTGATTCCTTACAAAAAAAGGTATCTGATGTTGCCGTATAATTTTGTAAGAACTTTTGAAAGGATGTCATTCGATGTTCCATATTGTTTGTTGAGCAAGGCCAGGATAAATGTCATATTACGTTTCGGAAAAAGCCTTTCTCACGGAAAAGGAAAAAGTGCGAAAATCAACTTACGGTATACGAATCCTTAATAAGTAGGTAATAACGTTCATAATACGAAATCACTTAGACTATAGCTGGCACATTATAACGTTGTGGTGGGTCGCATCGGCTGCTCCGCTGGTGTTGTGAGTTCGATACTCGCACATGGCTACTAAACTGCTTGTCTGGGTATTTGTGTTTGTGGAATGAATATAAACGCATCCACCACACCGGGAAACTTCAAAAAGAAATAAGTAGGTACCTTTTTAAAAATAACCCCTTCCGTCGAAACAAAAGACAGCCTCAAAATGCCTACCCTTCACCACTTTCTATGTGTTTTCGCTGGGAAGAAGAAGTGGTGTAATAAACTGCCCAGCAAAATTGTAATAGCTAATAGCCTACAACGCTAATATCAAAACAATTGAAAACTAGGACGAAACAGTTTGTCCGAAGTAACTTGATACAGCTCCAAGACCTCATGTCGGGATGAATGAGAAAGTTCGGCGCTGCTTTCAAAAGACTAATAAATCAATTCAATGCAAGTTCGGTTTGTACAAACGCCAGCACATCAAGCTACCCGAAATTAACTACTTTTTCCAATCAACTTTGAACCATATACTTCAGCGATAAAGTGGAAAATATATTAAGGATATTTGACAGACTGTAGTAGCTTTATGTACTGGAGTCTATACAATAACTTATAGGTACAATGCATTTTTCGAGTTTTTTTTTATAAATACCCGATTTCTTCAATTTCCTCTTCATTTTTAAGTAACTACTTAAATTCGTGTATACTTATGAAATGAAACTGAAAAGTTTATTTGTTTGTATGTTTGTTTGCTCAAAACTCAGAACCGATTTTATTAATATTTCAACGTCAGACCGTTAGCATATTCATCAAGTGTAGTGCGACGCGAGTGAAACCAATGGAGGAAGATAGTGTGTTATAATAACCAACTTACTAAATAAATGATTTTATTGTACGTTACTTCACAAGCAAATTCTCATGAAGCTACTGTCTTTTGTTTTAGTTCTTTCAAGAAGAAACAAGATAAAGAAATAAGATGCGACATAAACCAAGAAAGATGAAGGTAAGATCTATCAGTTTAACGTACAAAACAAGTGGTTTCACAATAAACCTCTGGGTGTACATCTAAAGGCTAATAAACCAGCGGCTGCAAGTTACTCCGGGGCTCGACTGCGTCGCTGTGAAATAAACTGCATTGAATTATACAAGTCGCTAACCCTTACCATTGGATGAACGAAACTAAACATCTTTCTTCAATTTCATCAGTTTCTTACTATTTTCGTAGGTACACTTTTACTATTTCGGCGTTTCTTCGAAAGGTAGTCAGTTAGGAAATGCCGACCTCATCTCGTCTTGACGTGTAAAAGTGTTGATTTCAACCTATTTGTAAAATATATAACAAGCATCATCTGCCTTTTCGCAAGCTGTCTTGGGGTGAGCTTCCAGTCTTAACTGAATGCAGCTGCGTACTAGGTGTTTCTTTTACGAGCGACCGCCTACCTGACCTCCTTAACCAAGTTACCTGGGCAACCCGATACCCCTTGGTATGTCTGGTTGTCAGACTTTCTGGCTTCTGATGATCCGTGACGACTGCTAAGGATGTAAAAATGGCAGCCGTGGCCCAGCAAATTTAACATGCCTTCCAAAACATGAAGGAACTTATCATGACAAGACGGTCACGCATCCATAGACCGACCACGCTATGCGTTGCTTAACCTGATTATCGATCAGCCTGTGTGGCTGATATGTAGCCACGAACTCCTCACACTCTAAACAATCACTGATTGAAAATGCCGATCTTGTCTGGTTTTTTATAAGCAAATGTCTTGATGTATAAAAGCATCGATTTCAACCTACATATTTGCAAAGTAAATTGTCCGGCTGTCATTGAACATCCTTGGCAGTCGTTACGGGTAGTCAGAAGCCAGTAAGTCTGACGCCAGTCTAACCAAGGGATATTGGGTTGCCCAGGTAACTGGGTTGAGGAGGTCAGATAGGCAGTCGCTCCTTGTAAAACACTGGTACTCAGCCGAAACCGGTTAGACTGGAAGCCGACCCCAACATAGTTGGGAGAAGGCTCGAGAGATGATATTTGCAAAGTAAATATCATTTCTCAGGCATGTATCCGTTTTTCCTAGAGCGAGTTTGATATGACTTGAAATAGTAATTTCTTGGGAAGTAGGAGGTAGCTATTTGTCAGGTCGCGGTTGAATCGCAAAATGTTTCACATTGACTCAACCCTGTTGAGGTGACGTAAATTTAATTTCCTTCATCTGTGAAGTTAAAAGACGGACGGACTCAGTGTTACAGAGTATATAAATAAACGCTTTAGAGGCGACAAATTAATGCAGTCTTTGACTTTGTGGGTAATTTTAGTAAGAAAAATACTTTTATGGAGAGTATTTTTACTCGTAGATAAAAGCTATTAGAATCTTCAATGATGGAAAGTAAGTAACACAAATGTTTGACTAAGTATTGGCCGTAATTATTGGTCCATTTTTATCGTGGGAAATCACCAAATGATCCCTATGAGGGTACAACTGGAGGGAGTGTCAGACTAGATGTCCCTGTAAGCCAGGGTCATGGTAACTCTTGCGAACAACGCACAGCCCCGGCAATACTTGGTCCTTGATTATACCTACATTTAAAACTTTTATATCAAACATTATCTATACTTATAATGAATCTGTAGAGAGGTCAATTCTGTACATTGAATATATTTTCAAAATAACTATCAGGGGGTGATAAGTGATCGATACTGATGCCAAAAATGCAATCAGTAAAATTTTTGTCTGTCTGTCCGTCTGTCAGTTCTAGAACTTTTTCCAAAAATGTGGTAATTCTGGCGAGTTTGAAATCTTGTTTTGTAACTAAGAAATGCTCTTATTTTGGTTCCGTTTTAATAAAGACCGATTCAGAAGTTTCCAATCGCAATAGTGTGAGATCCTAGGGCTGACAGACATGACCTATTTTCTCAATAATGAAACCTATCCCGTAAGATAAGTTAGGTTCGTAATAGGGGTATTTGCTTACTCGCTAATTTGTACTGACGTTCAATTCACAGATATCCACTGAATTTATAAAAATGAAAATTTGAAAATGTCATCAACATATAGCAAGCTCTTTATGATAAAAGTATAAATATCGTATCATCCTTTTTAATATTGTTAATAATCTCCAGCTGGTCAAATTCAAATAGTATTTTTCAAAACTCAAATAAAATATAACAGACAAATGTATAGAAAAATACTTGACCGTTCACACTCAACCGATGATACGTTAGTGCGACTGATGATACGCTCGGCGTATTTTATTTCAGATATGAACCTTCCCCAATACAAATTAACGAGTAAGACATTACGTATTGTTCAAATTTACTTAATCTTATGGTATGGATTTTCACGTTGGGAAACTAAGTTAAATCTGACAGCCCTGGGATAGCGGTCTACAACTGTGCGGTTAGGTCAATCGAGTTCAGGGCATAAACAGCACAGCATATAAGTTCAAGAAAGGCGGTTTAGACAAATCAGCGGAACGATGGTTTTATAATGTTAATTTTAATGTCATTGTATACTATTCACATGTCCGCATTATCTACCCTCGTTTATGAGTTAAAACAGGACCTATCTTTGTCAAAGTTTTTTGGTAAAACTGCTATAGTCAGTTTTTTAATCTCGTAGACAAAATTGACATTACAGGTGTTGTCAGTTTATTGCAATTCTTAAATAGTTATGCGGCACAACCGTAACTTACCGTTAAAAAAATCAAGGTATCGTTTTTTATAATAAGTTACTTTGAAATAATAGGTTGATACTTATTTAACACATAATAGTACAAAATTAATAATATGAAACATTTTTTTTTAAATACACAATTAATAATAAGTATTCGTTAATCTGAACCAGATAATGACTCCCTATTCAAGGGTTCAAGATGGCCGTTTTAATGCGTACGCACCTGATTTTTCTTTTTATTTAGTATTAAGGCATATGAACAGTCAGATTACGCATAGCGGTGCGTGGTAAGAATTTCCTGGCAGTTTGTTGCACGTCGTGCGGCCCTTTGTACGTACGTGAATTTTAAATATAAAATTTTGAATGAAAATAAAGATCGTCTACTAAAGATAAAAAGTTTCGATTCAACAAACCGGTATCGTAGGTACAACACGGCACGAAAAAGCTGACAACATTATTTGGAAATTTGACATTTGCATTTGTCAATTCTGTCTACGAGATTAAAAAACAGACTTTAGTTACTGTATGTATCTTTTATGACAACCCAGGCGCAATCGTAATCACTCCCGACTGCCGAGCTAAGGGTCCCGGCTTCGATTCCCGGTAGGTTGGCTGCATGTTGGCTGTGATTTGGATGTTTAGAATATGTATTTATAAATGTGTAGATAGGTTATTAAGTTGTGTTGATATCTGTAACACAAGCTTATCTACAGCTTACCTTGGGGCCAACCGACCGTGTGTGAAAAATATGTCCAGATTATAATTAAACACTAATACAGTCATTTTCGTACAAGAAACATTATACTAGGAGTTCTAGTATAAAAATCAGCTTCTACCTACTTCTGTCATTGAACTCAGATCACTAACCTCTCGATTACTTGCCTCAGTGCAACTGACCAACCAAACGACTTCGTTCACAAGAAACATGCATCGTTGTACATCAAAAGACGGACCCGTTTTTGCACACAATAGCAAACTGCTGCGAGTTCATCGGATTTGCGATCAAAGAATATCGGAGTATTGGTGTCTTAAGATCTGAGACATCCAGCTTTGTGGACGAAAAGTGATTTTGATTTAAGTTTTACCTAGGCTGGTGCATTGATTCGCAATATAGAAGTTTCTTTTGTATTGATTTTGAATCTTAAAGAGTTATTATCATGCGTGCATGTAGCAATCCTTAAACTGTAGGTCCCAGCTGTCATTGAACATCCTTGGCAGTCGTTACGGGTAGTCAGAAGCTAGTAAGTCTGACGCCAGTCTAAACAAGGGGCATTGGGTTGCCTAGGTAACTGGGTTGAGGAGGTCAGATAGGCAGTCGCTCCTTGTAAAACATTGGTACTCAGCCGAAACCGGTTAGACTGGAAGCCGACCCCAACATAGTTGGGAAAAGGCTCGGGAGCTGATGATGTAGCAATCCTTCTTCAATTTGTCATCAACATGAGAAGTCGTTGTTGCCTCTTCTGATATAGAGAAGGAGCGTCGCTTGCACATGCTCAGAAGACGCCAGCACATCAAGCTACCCGAAACTGTAAATTTTATCCTCGCCAATACGGAGCACCTTATTGTTATGTTTCTTCTCAACAGATGGCGCTCCGATTTGCAATCACGAAGACGCTATTCTGTAAGCGCTAGAATATTTAGATATTTTTGTGACTTTATATATATTTGAAGTTATATCAATGCATCCAATTATGTTATGATAATTAAGACCTGTTTAGACAACTTATATTGATCATATTAGACTTTGTGTAGACTGTTATCAAGTTAGCAAATAGCTTTACTTTTTATCCCCTTGACCTTTTGACCGCCACAGTCAGTTATAGACGACAAGCCGAAAAGTGCCCAGCACTCCACGGTCACGACTACGTGACAGACATTAAAAGAATTAAAAGTCCGTTTTAATCGATATAATTCCGAATTCACTACCATATTGTAGGTATTTATGGATTAATTCTTAGCTTGGCGCTGAGGGCACGTCCTTCTTTTTAGATAAGGTTAATACAACAATTCATCAATGATCCAAAAGCTATGATTTAAAACCATTCAGTAAGCAATTAAGTATTATTAGTAAGCAAATGCACTTCAATGTGTTCAAAGCTTAATTTAAGCTTTACTAGTCCTTTAAAAACATGCTAAACGTAAAAAGGCGGGATTATACAATTTTACGGCAAAACTTAAAACTGTATATTATGCATTTTTTTACTAAAAACCTGCATTAAAGTAAACACATTAAACGCCACTGCTCCATAAATGCATGAACAAGGTTTTAACATAAATAAATGAATAAAATGTCGACGTTTAACATAATAGGGACCTTCCCTGTAAAAATGCTGACGCGCTTCCAGTTTGTATGGAAACGAGTGCATGCAGTTTATGATATATCACGAAAACTAGCTGGGGTTTTATGAAGAACATCTTTTTGGTAGGTATGTCTAGCTTTTCTTTAGTAGTAAAGTTATGTCTGATTGACCCTTTGAGTTTCAAATAAATAACAAGTGTATATAATAAAAAAAAAACTCCATGTGTTGTATGAATAATAAAAAGATACGTTTTTAGTATTTAGATAATTTTTCATTTGTTTTTTATTAGTTTAGACAATCAACTAGTTAAATGTGGTACCTAAAATATAATAATAGCTGGCAGCTCTGCTATAAATAGCTCAAAACAGAGATATTAAGTTGAATTCTTTAGAGGAGGCCTTCACCTTTGCCTGAGGAAGGTTCTTACCTTGCATCACTCTCCAGATTGGACTATGAGAGTGACGGAATAGAGAGTACACCTGTGTCTGCACAAGTGCTTGTGCACTATACTATGTCTCCTGCGCAGCTGCCTGTTCTGCTTAGAGAGAACGCCACCAAGTCCGGCAATTTGGTCTGGAGGCCATTATAATATATCAAAGTTTCATCCAAAACCTATCTTTAGTTTTGAGGCAAAATGTTACAAAAATCTACATATTCGCTTTTAAAATTAAGTGAGATCTGTCAATTTCTTTTCTGATCAAGAAAGTCTAACAAAATGAGTTTAACCTACCTACCAATCTTATTGAAGACTCAATGGTCTATAAGGAATTTAGGGTCAAAGGCAAAAAAAACGTCAAGCGTGAATACGTCTTTAATTAAAAGAATTCTTTCAGACGTTTCCTTTTTGAGGGGAAATTTAAATAGTACCTTTTTTGGGACCTTTGACGAAATCAGGTGAAAAGAGACTGTCGCATTAAGTAGGTTTTTACAGATTACACGGGAGATAGGTACACCTGCAGGCTTTTATGAAGTTTTCTACAAGGAAATTCAGATTTAAAAAAAATATTAGTAAACTTAACTAAGTAGCTGCTAAAGGTATTTGTTATTTTTATTGCCCAGATAGATAGATTGATCCAAAGAAATCAAAACCAATATTTTTTTTATTGTTGACCAAAAATGTATGTTTAATACTAATATTATAACTGCGAAACTGTGTAAGGCTACGGACAAATGAATAAAGAATAAATGAAAAAGTTTGTAACTCTTCTGTGCTAAAACGTATGGATTTTGATTCTCTCGAGACGCGAGTGAAGCCACAAAGAGAAGATATATATGCACTTCCCTTGAGTATTGGTACTTTGACATGGGTCCAGCCACTTAGACTTGTCAAGATTACTCGATTCGATATGGTTGCGGAAGCGATTATGGGAATCGATGCCTTTTATCGAGCAAATTATTCGGAGTACTGGTACAGGATGTTGTTTTTAGATTGATTTGGGACATGCTTATTTTTTTAATGAGGGTGAAAGCATGACTCAAGTTTTGAGTGTGTGGGTTCGATTCCAGGTTAGGCAAGGACAAATGCAACTTTTCTAATGTATATGAACAGACGCCAGATAAACTATCCGAATCTGTCGAATTTTACCAATCGAATTTAACCTTCCGGTATTGTGATAAGGTTGAAAATATATTAAAGAAATTTTACAGATTTAGGTAGCTTGATGTGCTGGTGTTTGTACTTTCTAAGTATATCTTTGATACCAATGACTGATTCAAGGTGAAGAAAAACAACTCGAGAAAACCTGTACTATAAAGTCTAAAATCACCAACCCGCATTGAGCAAATGTGATTAACGCTCAGTCCTACTCTGTCTAAGAGGAGGAAAAAGGCTGATGATCTTAGATATAGCGTGATATCGTGGGTCGCCTGCTGATAGGCTAGCTCCATTTGCATTCAATGTGTGGGAATTGAACTCACGGCCTCATAATGGTCAGGCTATCCAGCCTAAGCCAATTAACAACCCTAGGAGTAATACGAACTCTATTTAATAATATTAAAAAATGAAATTAAAATTATCGTTGCCAAGGGAGCTTTTCTATTAACCTTGATCTCAAACACTAAGACCATCCCAAAGGAACATTCCAGAACAAAAAAAAACACACTTGGCAAATTATTATCGTTTCTCTTCAAACAATAGAACACAAGCACCATTTTACATTAAAAATGTAAGCTGAAACTACTGAAAACAGCTCTTAAGTTCCCGTTTAGAGAGTAGTGTGACAAAAACGTATGTGTTTGAAAATTTAATGCTGTTGCGGCGAGCTTCAAGCGGGTCATCTGTGTTTACGTCGGGTTAATCTATTAGACATACAGTTAGAAAATATTCTCGCTGCTTTCTTAGGTACCTACGAGTAACTGCTATATATATACATATGAAGTCGTGGTGGCCTAGTGGGTACAACAACCTCTCACTAAAGTATGAGGGCGTGGGTTCGATTCCAGGCCAGGCAAGTACCAATGCAACTTTTTCTAAGTTTGTATGTACTTTCTAAGTATATCTTGGACACCAATGACTGATAAAAGGTGAAGGAAAACATCTCGAGGAAACCTGGACTACAAAGTTTGAAATCACCAACCCGCATTGAGCAAGCGTAGCCTTCTCCGTGGCAAAATTGGAACAAATAAATTTCTTAATGAAATGAATCTTATTATGTACTTGCTTTCTGGTGGTACAAGGAGATAAACGCCAGCTAAATTCAGTAGGTAAATAAATTTATTGAAAACTTAGAAAATTTGTTCATAAAGAAGTAAAATCCACACTCAGTTCCAAACGATAGAACAGCTATTTAAACCCAGACTACACTATATTTCACTAAGCCACCATAATAAAATTAAGTTAGCCACAAACTGCCCATACACCGTAGTGTAAGCAAAATCTATTTAAAAGCGTTACTCAAAGGGTAAATTTAAAAATTTCCATAACGTCTCGAGGCGTTCGTACCCGGTGACAAGGCGAGGCACGAGGCAGGATGCATTTTTACAAAATTGCATCTGCAAGCCGTTGAAATTCACTTGTAAGAGGATTTACGTGTTGAGTTTTGGTTAATATGGTCGTAAAACTTGTTTTGAGAAGATGGAACAATGTTGAAGATATGGCAACACTGTTCGCTGTCGGTGTAGCAATAAATTCTTGTTTTAGAGAAGAAACTGTTGTAAACTGATAGATAGAATTTTCTGGATCACTCCTTTTAGGATTGACTGCTTTTAAAATATACTTCTAAAGCGTAAATGTCAAAATTTGTGTGATCGTATTAAATTTGCATCGCTCTGCGATTACAGTGCCAATCAAATCAAAAATCATCTATTCAAATTAGGCTAATAAATCAGCACTTTTCGAATGTCAAAAAAAAAAACAAAAGACAGCTCACAAAACGCCCACCCTTCACCACTTCCTATGTTTTTCGCTGGGAAGAAGAAGTGGCGCAACAAACTCCCCAGCAAAATGCCGGAGATAAAGCTTCAAAAATCAAAGAAAGTTCAGTCTAACCGGCTGCAGATGAGTACCAGTGTTTTACATGGAGCGACTACTTATCTGACCTCATCAACCCTCATCAGACTTTCTGGCTTCTACTACCCGTAACGACTTCCAAAGATGTTCAAATTACAGCTAAGCTGCTGAATCTAAACAAACTTATGCCCCTAACCTTTGATATATATCTTGTATAAAAACATAGCTGTAAGCGTTTCAGAAATTTCTTCACAGTTCTTTCAAATAGATACGTAGGTACGTCTAAAAGTTACCATCTTTCTGATGATAAATTGCTCTCCAGCGAGCTGGGTAGACGGCGCCGCGGTTAGAAAATTGAATTATCAATATATACTTCTATGTTGGAGGTTTTAAAATTATATCTCATCGAATTATAGGGGCTAAAGAAGCTATAAAGCTAATAATAAAGCTAAAATAATATTAATCTTTAATTGAATTTCGCATTTTAAATTCTTTTCATGTTATGTACAGACGCCAGCATATCAAGCTACCCGAAACTGATAAATTTTCTTTATCAACTTTTAACTATATGCTTGAGCGATAAAGTTGAAAATCTATTAAAGAAATTCGACAGATTGTGGTAGCTTGATGTGTTGACTTCTTTACTATAATTTTTTTTATAGCTTACTATGGGGCTAACCGACCGCGACCGTGTGTGAGAGATTTTCAAATATTATAATATTACTTGAATGAGTCTAAACAGAATGTCTAGTTAAAATAAATTGTCTGAAACATAAATGATAAAGGCGGCAATTAATTGAAGAATAAAATAACTATATTCTCAGTTAAAAACTACAACTTTAACCAACTCAACGTAAACTTAGTTGATGATAACTTAGACGGCGATAGTTAATAGTAAAGTTAATCGCGTTTCTCAGTTAACTGTTGTGATGTTTTTTTTTTCTATTTATTTTTCCGTGAGATCAACGTAGTAGCTGGCCGTTATCTGAATCTACAGTTATACTCGTAGAAAATATTTTCCTTTCATTTCAGCTTAGTGCTAGTCAAAGACATTAAACGTATAATATTTAAATCTAGAATATTTAAATTTAATTTTCCATTTCCATTACTTTTTCGTTTTCCTATTGACATATCTTTGTAAATTCTGGTTACCCAGTAATTGGCAACTGTGTCAGATCTATACTTATTTATTATAACCATTTACAAAACTTTTTTACACAGAAGCTGTTGGTTGACCCTAATAAATAAATCTCTCTGTTACTTTAACTCTATACTTATATTATAAAGCTGAAGAGTTTGTTTGCTTGAGGACGCTAATCTCAGGAACGACTCGATCAATTTGAAATAAAATCTTTGTCTGTTAGATATAGCACATTCATCAAGGAAGGCTTACATGTTGTTACCTCTTCATGCCCAAACGGCTGTACGGATTTTAATGAAACTTAGCCGTAATATAGATTAAATATCAGAAAAATATATATGCTAGTTTATCCTGGTGCTGGAATAAGTATCCTCAAGAAGAGGGTGAAACTGTTGGCAGAAGCTTGTGAATCATAAGTACAAACGTTGCTATTACACTCAAAAGCTATTGAAACATAACATAGTGTTCTAAACCTACTTCACGACTCCCACTTCTAAAAACCTTTCGTCGTCTTTAGAACAAACAACAAGCTAGATCCTACTACTATTATAAAGGCGAAAGTTTGTAAGTATGGATGTATCGATGTATGGATGTATGGATGTATGGATGTTTGTTACTCTTTCACGTAAAAAGTACTGAATGAATTTGAATGAAACTTTACCACAATATAGCTTATACATCAGAATAATATATAGGCTACTTTTTATCCGGGTATGGAAAGTACTTCCCTCAGAAAGCGGGTGAAACCGCTGGCGGAAGCTAGTACATCCATAAACAAACAAGATTTTTAATAAACCGACCGCCACCTAGTTTGTACTCAAATAAGTACATACCATCGTTGAAACGTGATCTGCTTACCCCAAACGATACAAATCACACGTATTTACCAAAAGTTCGCTACTCATTACATCCATTGCTGCATTTCTGCGGTTGTACCCAGTGGAATCCTGAACAAAAGTGGCAATGGATGTGTACTTTGTATCATGGAATTTGTGTCCGCAAGTATAGTGAATACAACACTTATTGCGGACTACTGTGAAAGTGTCGAGTACTGCTCCGTGATCCGAATGATAAAAGGTTTAGGTACCAATCGTCCACTTTTGGACAAACCTTAGCAGGTAGAATTGTTAGTCGATTTTATAGCCGTTTGAGATTAGTAGTGAAATACGGCGCTGGGGTTGACAAAATGGTTCGTTGATAGCCTTTTAACCTGGACTAGTATGTTAGGTAAAAGTCTGATATAAATACTCCTTTTACAATCGTTTATTCTTTGGTCTAGTCGTCGGGGTCGATTCCTGGGTGGGGAAATCGATTTGTGGGTTTTACGAGAATTTCATTAAGCAGCCCGGAGTCTGGAAGTTGGTCATTAATACACTCGTGCATCATCAAAAAAAATATCATTAATGCACTCGTGCATTTAAATGTCAGTCCTGCGTGTGATGTGATCTCTCTCCGGTCGTGTCGGATTGCCGTCCCATCGGACTATCAGAGTGAGGGAACAGAGATTGCACCTGTGTCTGCTCAAATGCTTGTGCACTATAATATTATGTCCTGCGTAGCTGGCTGATCTTCTTAGAGAGAGCGGCCGTGACCGGGATTCGGCTGCTACTCAGCTGCATCCAGTTAAACTGGAAGCCGACCCTCACATTTGGATAAAGGCTAGAAATTCTTTAATGTATATCATCAAACAATAACACATTCTTGTACTGGAAAATTTATAGTCCGCATTCTAGTACAGACGCCAGCCCATCAAGCTATCCGAAACTGTAAAATTTTCCCAATTAACTTTGAACCATATGTTTCAGCGATAAAGTTGAACATCTATTAAATTAATTTGACGGGTTGTAGTAGCTTATTGTGCTGGCGTCCGTACAACTACTCTTATCTTTCCTATAATTCAATTACACCAACACTTGTAAGAAACTCGGGAAATAAGGAGCTGAGTGCTTCAGTAGTGACGTCACAAGAACTTATTACGCCCGTTCGCTTTCCACTCTGTTTTTATATTATTCCAAATGAGCGCGACTTGAGTGCTTATTAAATTTCACGAAAATAATTCCCAATTTTAGGTATTTCGATTATGTTATTTTGGTTCTTGTTGCTATGTGAACGAAAGGAAAAATTCAAGTGGACAGCGGTTTTTTAAGCTGCCTCTAGAAAGAAGTCCTACCTGTAGATTATTTATGACAGCAATTTACCTACTATTTGTTTTCGATAACAGAGGCGTTAACCAAGATGTCTTTATACAATCATAAACGCTAGTGGAAACGGAAAAAATGTATGTATGTACTTTCTAAGTATATCTTGGACACCAATGACTGTGTTTCGGATGGCATGTTAAACTGTAGGTCCCGGCTGTCATTGAACACCCTTGGCAGTCGTTACGGGTAGTCAGAAGCCAGTAAGTCTGACGCCAGTCTAACCAAGGGGTATTGGGTTGCCCAGGTAACTGGGTTGAGGAGGTCAGATAGGCAGTCGCTCCTTGTAAAACACTGGTACTCAGCCGAAACCGGTTAGACTGGAAGCCGACCCCAACATAGTTGGGAAAAGGCCCGGTAGATGATGAGAAACGGAGAAAATGTAGAAAGAACTTAGAACTCGGGTATAGTAAGTTATTAATAATATGTCGCTATGTTTTCAATCTAGAGATAACCTATAACCATTAAATTATCCAGCCACATCTGCAGACATGTATTATTATATAATTGAATGTAATAATAGGTACTATTACACTAAGGTCTTCAATAAAAATATTATTTTCTACAGCTTTATCTGAACTAATATTAAAATTTTACTTTTTTATTACAAGTCGCAGGTGTATAGTGAATTACTAATAAAAGTAAATGACATCTGCACCTCTATTTTTATGCTTTTAAGATAATAAATGCAAAAAGTTTTCAGTGCTTTTAAAAGCTCTCGTCGATTCCATTTTTTTGTTTCTATTTTTTTTTTACCAACTGTAATCTCTTGATATTATTATTTACCTAGCATTTTTATCAACCAGCAGGCTTAGCATGGCAACCGTAGTAACAAGTTTTGTCTACCGGAGAATGGGCATAATGACAGAAAAGTGACAGATTGATTTAAAATTTCTTTTGACATTTTTTGAAGAAATTTTTCTTTCCTTCGATCGACATAAGTCTACAAGTGATTATATGCGACTTGACAGGTCGCGCCATGCTCGGGCAGAAGACATGTTGACATTGACAGAAAGAGCTTTGTCTTTTCTTGATAGTATAGATATAAAATCGCCATGCTAAGCCTGCTGCTGGGATATTTTCATTCTTGTTAGAATCTTCTATATATCCCTATACAGGGTGTAACCGAAAGGGGGATAAGAAATTCGATAATTGAATTTCGTATTTTTTTTTAAGTAGTTCAGTTTTACGAGTACATTCACCTCCTTTCGGATGTATACTTCAGGCTAGCCGAAACTAACAAATTTTCCCAATAAACTTTGAACAGATTGTAGTAGCCTGATGTGTTGGCGTCTGTACAGACCCGTTTTTAGGCAGGGCTCATGTAGTTTTTAAATTTAAAAATTGCTGATTTTCAGTCATGTTTGATTAAATATTTTCAATTTTTATCCATTATTTTTATTAAATTATTAAATCTTTATTAAATCCTGATGGAATATGTACATGTTTTTATTAATAAAGTTCATAATTTTCACTCAATTTTCCAATTTCCGTTTGCGTCACGTATATTATCGTTCGATTGTGGTCGGCATTTATTTTACTCGCACGCACCATAAAATTCAATTTAATAAAATAACCAATCAGAAAATGAAAAAAATGTTTTTAGTTCGGTACGAACGTGACATTTTTTTTTATACAAAAAATATCCGTTGACTCTCATATTAATCGAGGCTTTGTCAACGGATTTTGGATTTTGAACATAGTAAAGTAATACTGGCAATGTTAGGTAATATTGATACTTTTATTAATACATAATTTAAAATGTGAATTTGTTTGTCACATTTTTGAGGTTAAACGGCAAACCATTATTGGCTTTTAATTTTCTCTTTCGATGCAGGTGAAACCACGGGAAAAATACTAGTCAAACCAAAATATATCCAGGTAAATCTAAAGCGGGCTTCTCAATACATTAACGTGGAAACATGTAAGACTGTTTCGCCACTCAATAATTCGAATCGTTACTTGATTAACAATCATGGAATCGATATGAAATGCATTCGATACAGAACTACCGAGAAATCGACTCGAACCCAATGAGCTTTGATTGCGTTGTTATTGATAGTGTCGGTATCGAAAGCATACGATATATTAGTAGTCTATCGCAATACGACCTGGAATCAGATACGGAATTGAAGCTAATAAATATTATCTATGCGCTTATCTCAAGAACTATGGGAGCGATTTAAGAAAAATCTTTGAGTGTTAGATAGCCAATTTACATAAGAAGGTAAGGTAAAACTCTTATCCGGTTGCGCGAAGTAGTTCTCGTGAGACAGGTGAAACCGCTGAGCAAGCTTGTATATTTTTATTGATCAGGTACCTAACTTTTGTTTCTTCATGCTAGTCAAATTACAACTGCAGGCTTAGCATGGCAACCGTAGAAACATGTTTTGTCTACCGGAGAATGGACATAATGACAGAAAAGTGTCAGATTGACATAAGATTTCTTTTGAAACGTAGAAAAGAAAATTTTCTTTTTTTTGATCGATATAAGTCTACAATTAGTGATTATATGCGAGTTAACAAGCCAAGCAAGGGCAGAAGACATGTTGACATTGACAGAAAGAGCTTTGTCTTTTTATAGAATAGACATAGAATCGCCATGCTGAGCCTGCAGAGAAATACAAAATATTAATGGTTTGGTTTAAAATGTTATTAACCTTTTGACACAACCAATAACACAATAAAATAGAATAACAATACCAATATAACCCATTCTATCTGAAAACATAATACATTATGAAATAATGTCTCATTCTGACTATAAAGGCTATCTGCCCAGAAATTAATTATATTATTTATATGCCAATCTATTTGCATCAAAAACCGCACCAGAAACGCGGACAAGATTCACAAAAATGGCGGACAAAATTTAATCTACCGATGTCATATTTTACAAAATCTGTTTTGATAATACTAGCATTTAATGCCTTCAATAGCGGTTAACATACTAAACTTGTACAACGAAGTGGCGAGATTATGTTTTATTCTACACTAGCTGTTGCCCGCGACGTCGTCCGCGTGGGCATTAGGATTAAACATTAACCCCTTCCCCCCCGTAGCGATACCGTGATAATATGTAGCCTATATATTGACCCGATCTCTTAGTTATATTCATGTCGAATTTGAAGCAAATCCATGCACTACTTTTTGAGATTATCCCTGACATACATATGTACAGACAAACAGACAAAAAATCGAAAAACTATATTTTAGGTTTCGATATCGATTTAGATCACGCCCCAATTATTATTCAAAAAAATATTCAATGTACAGTTTTGACTTATCTACGATTTTATTATATGTATAGATAATAACAATGGGGAAATTGCGTTATAAATCACTTGTTCTCTCTCAGTTCCCTGGAGAAAATATTATAATTAAAATACAGCGCATCCAAAACTACTGCCGGGGACTTGGCTCGCTCCTCTGATGGTTCTGATGTATTATCTGAGTTATTAATAAAAGACAATAGCTCTGCTGGGTTATTAACTGGGCCTCCCGAACTGCCCAATTTTGTGGTAAAATCTTCCTGTTTAGCTTAGAAATGAAGAAAGAAAATGTTAAAATCTAAAGCGTTGGAAATGTAGTGGCAACTATATTTCCGAACCGTTTGAGGTTGAAACCCTCGGGTCGCGGGGTCTGAATGCTCTAGGTTTTTATAAAGAGCTAACTAAGTGACTGGTATACACTTCCCGACCCAAAGGCTGGCTATTACTTTTGGTCAGAGAAAAAGCATTTCCTTATAATGTGCTTATTTTGGCATTACCTTGCTCTGAGAAATCAGAGAAATCATGCCATATAGCGTGGCACTGCTGCTAGCCTCTTGGGCTTGCTCCCAGTAGACAGCGATGGGGATGAGATTTTTGGCGCTTTTTAGTTTTGTTTTAATGTAAATATTTGTATCATATATCATGTCATGAGATTATAACGCATAGACAACATATAGAAGAATACAAACAAAAAAAATGTAGGTAAGAAAAAACGAAAAGACACGCTTTTATAGTAAATTAAACCAAAAATCGAAAAATATTTTTAAGAAAATATAAATTAACAAAAAATAATTAAAATTATTGCGAAAAAAGCATGGAGGCCTGCTTTGTTCTATATTTCTTGTATTTTTTCTCAGAACCAAGTTACTACAATCTGTCTTTTCTTAATAGATTTTCAACTTTATTGCTGAAGGATATGGTTCAAAGTTGATTGGAAAAATTTGACAGGTTCGGGTAGCTTGATATGGTGGCGTCTTTATATATAGATGTTCACTTTTTTGTGCTTTATTCATTAAAATATTTTTTTTATTTTTAACATAGAGAACTAATAATAAAAATAGTTAAAAAAACTAAAAAATACGTTTTTAGCACGAGCTTTTAGAGGCCGCCTTATTGTAATAGTAATGACGTTTCTTAGCTAATAGTAGCTCGTTAGTAAAAAAATGGTAGGAATCTGAACATCAAGCAAATGGAACATTCTAGAATGTATAATATCCAGCATAATTCGCCAGTTTCAACTAGATTAGTTTGTAGAGAAGCTCATTTTGAACCGAATTACGTACGGAACCCAATTCGTAGTCGTGTGTTTGGTTTTAGTTATTTGTTATATAATGTAACGTGAGTCTCTTTGACTTTGAGGTGGATGAGTGGGCGGTTGAAGAACTTATATTAAAGTAGGTAGGTAATTATATAAATTACATAATATATTTTATATTTCAATTACTGTATTTATTAACGCTTTACTGATTACTGCCATTAATTTTAGCGTCCAATAGAAATAAATTATAGATTTTTTGTTATTAAATACTCAAATACTTGACATTTAAAAAGTTAAAAATATCAAGAAGGGGTATATTTTCATATCGGGGTTCTACCAAGTTTAAATTATTACCTAAATCGATGAAACTGAAGTTACCTAATTTCAGTTCTTTTTTTGAATCGAAGCGAATCCAAACTTACTTATCTGTATCCTATTTTTGCATCAGGAATTAAAAAAAAGAACTGATGCACAGCAGAAGCTAATTGTCAGAAAAAATACTTCAAAATTACCAAAACGATTTCAGCACTTTTATCTATATATATAAAACAAAGTCGGGTTTGTTACAACACCTATAACTCGAGATCTGCTGAACCAACTTTCATGGTTATTGATTCGTTGGATTTGTCTCCGCCCCGAATAGTAGAATAGCCGAATAGTAGAGTAGGGTAGAGTAGGTTGGAGTAGGGAAGAATGGGAGCGAAGCCGCGCGGGAAAACGCTAGTTTTATAATAATATTTGATTACATCATCTCCCGAGCCTTTTCCCAACTATGTTGGGGTCGGCTTCCAGTCTAACCGGTTTCGGCTGAATACCGGTGTTTTACAAGGAGCGACTGCCTATCTGACCTCCTCAACTCAGTTACCTGGGCAACCCAATACCCCTTAGTTAGACTGGCGTCAGACTTACTGGCTTCTGACTACCCGTAACGACTGCCAAGGATGTTCAATGACAGCCGGGACCTACAGTTTAACGTGCCATCCAAAACACAGTCATCGGGGCCCAGATATACTCAGAAAGTACATACAAACTTAGAAAAGTCGCATTGGTACTTGCCCGACCTGGAATCGAACCCACGCCCTCACACTTGAGAGGTTGGCTCTTTAACCACTAGGCCACCACGACTTTTTTATAATAATATTTGATTACACAGGATAAATAAAATACCTTCGTCTTATAAAAAAAAAATATACACAAAGGTGTGCATCTTTGCATTGCACAATAAAAAAAATAACAACACGAAAACAATATATATCATTATTATAGATAAACAGAATTCACAAAAAAATAAACTTCCTTCGGCACGTCATCGCTTTTCAAACTTAATAAAAAAGTTGAGGGACACACGAAATATTACCATACAGAATCGCAGGTTAGAAACTTTAACAATACATCATGGTGCCTCGAGGAAATAAAATACAGTTTTCCCCGAGTTCATAACCGGGGCATGTTGAGTATAATTTTGTTTGATACTGTTTGATTTTTGGAAAACAACCCCTGGCATGTTTTATTAGTTACTTAGTTCTCTCATGTTATCTACATAAATAAATTAAATGGGATTGTCTGTTTGTTGTATTAAAATAGCGATTTGACGTACAAAGTGTTTATTTTAAACTATATGCAAAAGGTATTACGCCATTTATTATTTTATTTATGTAAATATTTTAATTAACTTTTGTAAATAAATGTGCAAAATGAAAAAAAATAATTTATTATTTATAACCACTTTTAACTAAATAAATGCATATGAATGAATACAGTCAGTGGCCTTATACATCTAAGAAAGATGATTAAAACAGCAGCCGTGTCAGGTTATTTGATTATGGCACTTGCGCTGATGGCTAACAAGGCCTATACGAGAGCGACAACGCCGGTCGCAACGTCCGCAAACAAATTGTGTTCCCGGTGACGTTAGAGGTTGTGCCATTCGTTGGTGACGTAAATCGCGCTTTTGGGAAAGCAGATCGAACCAGGCATTGTCATGCGCGACCACCCCATCAGATACTCTTTTCCTCCAACTATCACGGTCACCAGAAACTTTTTCCCAGGTATTCGGGTCAATTTTAAAAGATACCATATCGCGTTTAGCGCTATCTTTAAACCGTAGCATTGGCCGCACAACTGGCCGTTTAGCGTCCGAAATTTGACCAAGGAGAGTTTGTCTTGGCAAACGAGAAGGCTCCATCCGTTGCACATGCCCTAGCCAGCGCAATCTTCTTTGTTTAAGTAGTGCGATAATGCTAGGTATGCACGCGATACTAAGCACCTTCTCGTTTGTTACTCGATCCTTCCAAGAAATATGCAATATACGCCTGAGACAGCGCATATGGAAGTTGTTTAATTTCCGCTCTTGTTTGGCGTACGATGTCCAGGTCTCTGCGCCATATAAGAGTATGGACAAGATGCAGGTCTGATAAGTAATCATCTTGGTCTTCACAGTGAGGTATTTGTTGTACCATACTCTTGCGCTCAGCTTCCCGAACATCGTAGAGGCCTTGCCGATGCGGCTGTTTATTTCAGCGTCCAGGCAAAGGTTGTTCGAGACTGTGGATCCAAGGTAGCAGAAATGATCAACAACCTGCAGTGGTGAGCCTTCTAGTGAGATTGTGGGCATTTCATTAATCCCCTGCGCCATAATTACGGTTTTCTTTGCGTTTATTGACATAGAGAATTGCTTACAAGCTTTGTTAAACTTATCCAACATTTCTTGAAGTTCTGATGGACTAGAAGCAACAAATGCTGCATCGTCAGCAAACAGTAAGCTATCAATGAAAATATCCTGGCGATGTCTTTTGGATTTAAGGAGGGCAACATTGAAAAGCTTACCATCCACCCTGGTGTGAAGGTGTATGCCTTGTTGGTTATCTCCGAAAGCAACTTTGAGGAGTACAGAGAAAAATATACCAAACAGTGTTGGGGCTAGTACACAACCCTGCCTGACTCCTCTTCTCATCTCAAATGGGTCCGATGTATTTCCCTTATAAACAACGGAGGCTTTCATGTCTTCATGAAAAAGTCTTATTAAGTTTAACAGCTTCGGTGGACAGCCAATCCTCTGCAATACAGCGTATAAGCCCTCTCTGCTCACGGTATCAAATGCCTTATTTAGGTCAACAAAGGCAGTCAGCAAAGGTGTTGTTTGTTCCCTACACTTCTCTTGGAGTTGCCGAAATGTAAAAATCATGTCTGTGGTAGACCTTTGCGCCCGAAAGCCACACTGAGACTCAGGATATACGCGATCGGCTAGCAGTTGTAGCTTGGAAAGGATCATACGACCAAATAGTTTCCCAGCTATACTAAGTAAGGAAATTCTACGGTATGAATTGCAGTCGCCGCGGTCACCCTTTCCTTTGTACAACGTGATGATATTTGCGTCTCGCATGTCCTGAGGGATATATTCTTCGTTCCAGCACTTTACAAATGAATACGCGATACTAATATTAAAACACAATATTTATAATTTTTCTCTCTCTGTCTGTTTGCTTAGGCTAATGTCTAAAATGGCTGCACCGATTTTGGTAGGATTTTCGCTTGCAGATAGCTGATTTAACAGTGAAAGGAAATGGTTATTTTTTATCTCTGTGCGGGAAGTTGTACGCTCTGCACGCAAGGCTAAACTGCGGGAAACAACTAGGGTTTGCATGAAACGACTAAAAATAAAATTTTAACGTGTGTCAATGAAACTGAATAAATTTAAGCGCTTTTAGAACGCTCAACAAACCTTTTATCAGTTTGAAAATGTTTTTACGTAGTAACGTAGTAGGTCTAGAATATTCAATACAACAGAAAATATAATACTTTACTAGGACCAAATAGTGTTGGACGATACGATGATGATGATGAATGACTAATTAAAGGTAAAGGAAAACTGGACTATAATGTCTAAAATCACCCACATTGAGCAAGCGTAGTGATTAATGCTCATATGCTCAATCCTTTTCTGTGTGAGAGGAGGCCTGTTTCCAGCAGTCGGACGATAAGAAGGCTGATGATGATGATGAATATTCTTACATGATTTAGTACAGAAATATTGTATAGCTGCTAATCAAGAGACCATTTTCTCCACAGACAAAGAGAGTAAGGCTGCACAGCACTATGCCTGATAATTTGTTTTGATCCAATATCAATTCGGGGACCTCCCTGAGGTTAGTTTTTCCACATGTTCATTATAAGTAGCCTTTTCTGAAGTAATTATAATTAATGTTTGTTATAATTATAGTGAAAATAACTCTTCATTTTTGGATGGAAAACTTTTTATATGAATATGTTGGCTGATATTGTTTTTGTTGCGTGCAATAATTTTAATATTAATTGCGTTAAAGATTTAAATTATTTGGCAGTCTTGTTAATTTTTAGAAAAATAACCCAACAGCTTAAAATTATATTCCTCCTATTTACTTTTCACCAGCACTTCAAGCTTCTACAAACTTCCTTAATAGATTTTAACTTTATCGCTGAAGCATATGGTTCAAAGTTGATAGGGAAAATGTGGCAGATTCAGGTAGTTTGATGTGCTGCAGGCTTAGCATGGCAACCGTAGAAACAAGTTTTGTTTACCGGAGAATGGACATAATGACAGAAAAGTGACAGATTGACGTAAGATTTCATTTGACATTTTTTTTAGATATTTTTCTTTTCTTCGATCGACATAAGTTTACAAGTGATTATATGCGAGTTGACAGGTCGCGCCATGCTCGGTCAGAAGACATGTTGACATTGACAGAAAGAGCTTTGTCTTTTCTCGACAGAATAGATATAGAATCGCTATGCTAAGCCTGCTGGCGTATATACATACACAACAAACGTCTTAGCTATTACTTTCTAGTGTCTACGGGAACCTTATCTCGTAAGGAAGAACCAAAGACTAAAGTGTCATGTTTGGCAGCCGATGTAACACTGTGTAGCCGCCATGTTGGGCCCAGATCCAAATGATACCTATCATCGATTTTCAGAGAACATCGGTTCCATTTTATTATGTACAAGATAGGGTTTACACGATATATGAGCTGAGGATTTTAGTTCATTGGCCTAGAAAAACACGTGTAAGGAACTTGAGTGTTTATGCGAGCTCTTTTTGGAGTGGGTTTCAAGATCTACCTTTAGTTAATTTATCACGAGTTAAAATTAGGAAATTACTTTATAAGCTATCAGATATATGAGTTTGATATTTCGGTCACTTTTTATTATAGGAGAAAGGGATCTTCAAAACACACCCAGAGTTTTTTCACATTTCTTCTCAACGATAACACATAATTTAAAGTGGTAAAGAGCGGGCGTTTTTAGGGAATGCCGATTTACAGCCTACTTTGATTTTTTTTTTCTTTATCTATGTTCGGCAGATGCATAAAAAGATTAACCTATATGAATGGCATTTCATTATTTTTAGAAACTTTCGTGGGCCCCGGTTGTCATTTGTACATCTTTGACAGTCGTTAAATTAATAGTCAGAAGCCAGGAAGTCTCACAACCAGTCTCACGAAGGGGTAACGAGTTGCGCAGGTCAAAATAGTCAACCGTTTAATGTAGAATTCACAAATTTCGGGATACTAAAAAGTATAAGAACGTAGTTAATTAAAATAAAATCTCTTCTGAAATAATAATAACTACTAAACCCCGAGAAAAGAGCCAACTTACGATGCCATGTATCACGCATTCGATTTTAAATTGGCAAACATCCTTATTAAACTCGATCTAAAACACTCAAAATCAATTAAAGACATAGCAAAATCTTTAGCATTGCTGGCTTTACAGCATTAGCGGGGATCGAAGCCGCCGTGAATGGAATCCCCCCCCCCCCCCGCTGAGGTATACAACTACAAAGCACTTAGCTGCGCGAGTAACTGGAGGAAGCGATCGTTTTGTGTTAGATCCAATCTAGCAAACACAGATGCTTTGATCTTGTCTAGGAACTGCGTTGGGTTGTAGATGGGTATGTTTGAAATCAAGTCTGACTTCTTCAAAAGATTTTCTTTCTTTATTTCTTTTTTATGTGCATTTTAATCTACAGATTATAAGAATAAGAATTATTTTATTCAGATAAATAAGGTCCGCTGTGATAGTAATTATATATATATATATAGATATAATTGGGATGACGACTAGGTCAATAATAAAATACTTTATCATATTCATTTTGTATAGCATCTTAAAATAATGACAGTTTAATTTGTCGTTTTGAACCGAAAACAAATTGTTTTCATTTTTTTATTGATAATATGATCGAAATAAGTATACGGCTTGATGTGAAAAATCTGTGACGTCATAGTTTGTGTTTTCATACAAATAGCATAGAGAGTAATCGTTTTTGACAATTCTATAAAAGTATTGAATTTGAATAGTTGTCGCCTACCGTATTATCGGTGTCTATCGTGGCGACTCTTAGCATCTGGACGCCCTAGCGTCGAGACACCTAGCGTTGGGACGCCTATCGTCAGGACACCTTACGTGGGTCCTGCGTCGGTAAACCTAGCGTCGAGACCCAGTATTTTAGTGTATAATCTATGGTCGAGACCCTTCACTCCAATCCATATTATGTTTTTATACTGGGAAACTACAATCTGTCAATCATTAAGTGGATTGGGAAAATTTGTCAGTTTCTGTAGCTTGATGTGCTGGCGTCTGTACGTTCATACTTATTTTACATTTGTGTGCTACCTGCACCTGTGACTGACGCGGGTGGAATGCGCTGTAATAAGTATATTGACCCAAAGGATTGTTACTACACATTAGTCACTACTAAACCTCTTGTATTTTGATAAGGGGCTAATTATACAGGTGTAACTGTGAATTATTGTTCTCACATTGTGTATTTCGAATTTCAGTCTTTTTACGGTCGCACAGCCGGGTACAGGCCTCTTCTCACACTGAGAAGGATTGAGCGTTAATCACCACGCTTGCTCAATGCTGGTTGTTGATTTCAGGCTTTATGGTTTAGGTTTTCTCGAGACTACTGATCCGATTTCAATGAAATTAGGTACAAGGATAGTCTAGCATTATGCAACTTTTGCATCCAGGTGAGTAGTTCATGCGGGACGTTTTGCTACATGGCCATTTTGCTAGTTAGACTTACTGCTCATAAGACGTTTTGCACTGTTAGACGTTTAGCTACTTAGACCTTCTGATCATGAAGGATGCGGACGAAGTCACAGGCGAAATCTAGTTAGCAATAATGGTGAATTTCACCTCACTTCGCTATCACTTCACGCCTACATAACCAACAATGGTAACAAGGTATTTCAGCCCAAAAGTCAACAGGACCAGATGTGACCTAGCAAACTGAGGCCTACGTTTATTTGGGCACTCAGTTTTTGTTCCAACCTGCTTTGTGTACCAAACTCATTAGTTGAACAAATAGTTGGTAGAAGTTATGACAATTGGAAGTTGGTCTTAAATGTGTCTTGAGACTTATGTTTGTTGGCCTTTGTTAGTGTGACACACACACACCCTTATAAATTAGGTTTCTCTTAATTCAAGGCAAGGGTTTAAAAAATCGCTGAATGTGTTGCCTAGCACAAAGGTCAAGACAGAAAAGAAAATACCTGAAAATCTATACTAATATTATAAAGCTGAAGAGTTTGTTTGTTTGTTTGTTTGAACGCGCTAATCTCCGAAACTACTGGTTCGATTTGAAAAATTCTTTCAGTGTTAGATAGCCCATTTATCGAGGAAGGCTATAGGTTATATACTATCACGCTAAGACACACGGGAGCGGAGCAATAACCAAAGATGCGGGTGAAACCTCTGGGGACAGCTAGTAAAACATATAACAAAACAAAAATTCTGGACACATCAATCATCAATTTTTACATAACAACCACAAGCAGTCCAAACAATAGCTTAGCTTCAAACCATACACCAGTTCCAGACAATAAATTCCTATACACAAGGAGCATAGAGGTACTCAAGCATGCTAAGGTGCGCTACACATGTGCGCTTAGACATTTGTGTACACACGGGAAAGCCTCTACCGAACGAGTATGTTTGCTCATGTGTAAACGGGCTTAGTTATATGTAGGATATAGGATTCAAATTGTTGTGGTGGCCTAGAGGTTTCTGGGACTGTATACTTATCTATAAATGTGCAGATATATTTGGTAAGTACGTCTGTTCCTATGTGGGGTAGTTATCATCTCCCGAACCTTTTTCCAACAATGTTGGGGTCGGCTTCCAGTCTAACCGGATTTAGCTGAGTACCAGTGTTTTACATGGAGCGACTGCCTATCTGACCTCCTCAACCCGGGCAACCCAATACCCCTTGGCTAGACTGGCGTCAGGCTTACTAGCTTCTGACTACCCGTAACGACTGCCAAATATGTTCAATAACAGCCGGGACCTACAGTTTAACGTGTCACCCGAAACACAGTCATTGGTATCCAAGATATACTTAGAAAGTACATACAAACTTAGAAAAGTTGCATTGGTACTTGCCTGACCTGGAATCGAACCCACGCACTCATACTTAAGAGGTTGGCTCTTTAACCACCAGGCCACCACGGCTTTTTTATTATATTTCTTTTATTTTATAGGTAGTCAAGTTTGAATATCTACAAAATATGGAACTTTAATACATACCACTAAGTGCGTGTTAAGCATGAATGTAGATCAATGAAGAGAAAGATGAACGCCAAACTAACGAAGATTGGATGGATTGTCTGAAAGATGATATGAATAAGAATCTAAAGGAGTTAATCTAAATACATATGACTGATGACAGAGAGGAATGGAAGCATGGAAGCGAACAACATATTACGCCGACTCCAAATACAACTAGCAAAAGTGAGCAAAAGAGATGAAGTACAACATAATGACGAAAAATGCTTTAAGCAAGCGTGAGAATCAATCAGTGCTTAGGCGTTTGTATTTTGAAACAACACTCTACATACAAAAGAAATTCAGAAAGTCAGTTTTTCACGATTTAAATGAAAAGACAAGGTCAAGTGCGCATGAAATCACATTTCCAAGTATAACATAATGTTCTTCAATTTCTTTTCTTATATTTACAAACTGGACATTATCTGGAGATAGTTTTTGCGTATATGTAGAGTAATTCTTCAATGTAATGGTTCTGTCATACAAATATTCTATTTAAACAATTTGTCTGTTACTCAAGTAAATAAATACAAGCAACGTATAAAATGTCGCAGTTTATTGTGAAATGTAATATTTATTAAAAATGTCTTATTTTTTGGGAACATTTTTTTTTGTGTCGGTTTCTCCTGGGTACTTATTCTAATTTCATTGAGTGCTAGACTATAATGTCCAAAAGGTTAAAATACTGAAATTGTTCACTGTTCACAAAAAAGCCTATTCGTCCGCCTCATGTAAGAGTATCCAAAAATAATTTCCGCATTAGATAACCTATTTATTGAAGAAGGCTACATTACTATGTATTTGTCTGCTCGAAGTAATATAAAGTCCTCCTTATCGGTGACAAAAGAGTAGTAGTAAGACACGTAGTAATACATACAAGCGCCAGCACTTTAGCTACTACAATCTGTCAAATTTCTTTAAAAGATTTTCAACCTTGTGATAATACCAGTAGGTTAATATTCGATTGGTATAATTTGACAGATTCGGACAAGTAGACCTGCGACTTACAGGACGCAATTGAAACTCGGTCGACAGTTGGCAACTAATATCCAAGAATCATTCATTCAAAGACAGTAACACCTCACTCCAGTTTCTCACCATAACACAAACAAAAAAAACATTTCAATATTCAAGAGATGAAGAAATGAATATCACTAACAAGTTTCATCATCATCAGCTTATCGCAGTCCACTGCTGGACATAGGCCTCTCCAAGTGCACGCCACTGAGATCGATTTTCGGCTTCTCGCATCCAGCTCCTGCCAGCCGTCTTGTGCAAGTCATCACTCCACCGTGCCTGAGGACGTCCTACACTACGTTTGCCGAGGCGTGGTCTCCACTCTAGAACTCGTTTACCTCTAACAAGTTTACCAACTGCAAATCACGATCTCATCGCTCCTTCGTTAGATCAGCGTACTGACAGCACGAGTCGTCGGCTTGCACTGTGATCTCCCCCGTGTATACTCCTGCAACTGCGGATTTACTTATGAGCTTGTAACGACGCCAGCACATCAAGCTACTACAAATACGATTTTCAACTATATCGCTGAAGCATATAATTTAAAGTTGAGCGGCAAAATTTGGGATTAGTTTGACGTGCTGGCGTCTTTTCGATTGACTAAAGTTAGTCTAGTCAAATACTGTGATTAGGAAAATGCTTGCAGCTTGAAATCTTTGAACTACAATCTATAGTTAGTTAGATGTGCACCTTATTTTAGTTCCGATTTGAATATATTCGATAGTTTCAGATAATGTTTATTTTTAGGCTATTATGTTAAATGTCTCGTTGGTTTAGTAGATGCATATTAGGACCGCACAGGGTTTGGAGTTTTTCTGTTTGCGCTAAAATCGCTTTGTAGGTTTTAAGAGTCTAGTAATTATTGGTTGATACACCCGTGCATCGGGAAGTACGTAAATGTCCGGAGAGTAGGGTCCTGCGTCTGATCTCGCTCTGGTCGTGTCAAATTGTCGTCCCATCGAGCCCTGAAAGTGAAGCTATAGAGAGTGTACCTGCGTCTGCGCGAATGCAGTATAATCTATCCTGCACTATGACGCGTGGCTGACAACAATCGATTTGGACGCCAGTATTATTTCATGGAATATAATCATAACAAAAGTGCTATACCTAAACCAGTTTTGTCACGTAACACATTACAAGAAAACCCAGCACACAAAACTCCTGCAGTCAGAACGAATCAGCTAACAACGTATCTAAGAGATGACACTCAAATGCTGGTACTACACCCTCTAAATAACCATTAACACGACGTACTAAGCTCCCCTAATGCTTGCTTACAATAACAGTAATGCATAAACTAAACGCACAGACAATAGATGCCTTGTTTAGCTTAGCTTACTGTCTTAGAGCATTGAACCGGCCGCTGCCGCCAGGAATCTTTATGATGTAGATAATATTGATCATTTTCTTTAGACGACCCCGATGGCGAAATGATTACCAAGCCGGACTGCCGAGGTAAGGGTCAGGGTTCGATTCCCGGCTTGGTCGACATTTGTGTGATGAGCAATTGTTGGCTGTTGGCTGGTATGTGTAAAGTATATGTAGTTTATATCAGTTTGTGGTGCCAACCCATAACACAAGCTAATCAATAGCTTACCATGCGGCTAACCGACCGTGTGTGAAAAATTGTCCCTATATATTATATCCTACTTACTCATGAATTTTGAATGACACTGTTGCGCAGGCACATGACGAAATTGACAAATACAAACATAGACTTGACGCACACATGTAGATACTTACATAATATTATGTAGTATGACTGACGATCTCATAGGTTCGGCAGAGGAGACAGCACGCCAATTGCGTCTCCGGTTGATTAAATGCTCTAAGCTTGCTGTACAGAACATTCTCGAAGGATTATAATCCATGGTAATTGTTTAATTACAGCTATTAACATTTAATTAATTTGGGATTATACTTGCTTGTCAGTTTATTTCTGGTGTTTGGTTTAACTAGTGATTATGTATTTTATGACGATTCCATTAAAATCGATATATATAAACTAGATTTACAGCCTATATCTAAATATGTACAAACTTATAAAATACTTAAAACTAATTAAATAGGTACCTACTAATAAACGGCGTCAAAAACTCATCCTCATCGCTGCCACCCGGTAGGGTACCAAAAGGCTGGCAGCATTGCCACGTAGGATGGCAATGCTTAATTGTTGTGCGAAATAAAAACCAGCCTTCGGATCATGGGAAGTGTCAACCAGGCACTTGAAAATATCCTTGACGATTCCTAGATGTAATATGGATTAGCTTTTCTCATGGTTTAAATGTAACCTATGTCAGCTTCAGATTAAGAAGATAGTTTTAATATTACTAGCTTCTGCCAGCGGTTCCCTCCACTCCACCTCTCCTGCTGGAGTTCACACACCCTTTTCTCGGACTTCATGAGATTCGCGCGTTCATGCAAACAAAAAAGTGCCTATGGGACACGAGTGAAGTCGCTGGTGGAGGCTAGTAATTGTTTTTTATTAAATAGGTTTGTCGAATGCATTCACATAAAAAGAAAAAATAAAATATGGCATCAAATTAATACTAAGTGGATCAGGAAAGTCGTGGTGGCCTAGTGGGACGATAAAAAGGCTGTGATGATGATGATGATGGATCAGGAACTTCCCCAATTCAGCGTGATAATCGTGCTGGAAGTCAAGTCATTGATAGATCAGGATAAGTAAAAACTGGCTTTACTAGAGGCACTCCTCATTTAAGCGTCTAAGACCGCTTTCACACTAGTGCTAGCCGCTCGGTATGTTCATACTTGGTGGTCGCACGTATATAAACGGCAACAAACAATTGGCAATTACTAGTACAAAGCGTGAAATATAGCGTACGGACCTGACGAAATCCGTTAGTTCCAAAGCTTAACCGTAGCCGTAACTGTCTCATTTAACTCTTACCCCAACCACGCGCCTAAAACTAACATAGTTAACAAAATAAACGCAATAACACAAGCAATTTAAACTTCCGAATCAACACACGTGTCGCATCGAAAGTCTCATTTCAGCTTTCACAACAAACTCCCAGCTCTCGGTACAAAATATAATTACCTAGCTACAGTTCAATTTGGCTGACTGCAAACGGACCAGTCACAGTAACTTGCAGTCAAGTTAATCAAAGTTAACTAATTATACAGCAGTATTCAATTTGGTGTTTTAGTTGATGTTGTGTCGATATGTATGTACATGTAGAAGTAAATAGAGGCTGTTGAATGCGAATTGTGGATTACGAGTATAAGTAATTATGAAGAAAATTTTCTTAATAATGTTTTTCTAGTAATTTGTAAATACTAGTTATCGATGGGGCTTAGCCTAGCTTGGCTTATGATGCTTAGAAATCTATTAAGCAAGATACACGTATAAGCTTAACTAGCCTACTAAGGGAAGCTCGTGGCTAAATAAAAGCCTCACAGGTCGACCGATCATAAGGTTAAGCGACGCTTGACGCCGTCAGTCCGTTGGGTGACCTTCTTGTCATGATGAGTTCCTCTGTGTTTTAGTAGTTACGTTAAATTGTTTGATCCCGGCTGTCATTTATAGGCATTTATAAAGAAGCGTAGATTATATAGCAGAAAAATAATAAAAGTAAATATTTTTTTCGATAGGTATGTGAAATGAATAATCTAGGCATTTCACAAATTCACATTTATTTATTACTTAACTGCAACATAAAATGTTCTTTTTGATATTTGTTTGTCAAAATCAGGATTAGATCGGCTATTGTGTATTAAAATACGGTAACCAAAGTAATATTATATGAAAAAAATATTGAAACATTTCTAAAGGGTTGCTTTGTAAGTAAAGTCTTACGATTATATAAATACCAAAATATTTTATTCTATTTACATCTTCTTTCTGAGATTAGGTTCTATTTTCAATATACATATTATCTACATTTGTAAGGAAAACAGACAGACTAAGATTCACGTCGGCTTTTATCCTAATAAAACGTTAATATTTCTAATCTATTCAATTTAGATTTTGTTTTGGTATAACATCTAATTCTCATAATAATATTGATCAATTCATCTTTCTAATCTTTTCCGAACTATGTTTGGGTCGGGTTCCAGCCTGGTCTATCCGATACCCCTTGGTAAAACCGGTTGTCACGCTTTATGACTTTTAAGTACCCATATCGACTGCCACAGAATACCAAATGATAAGCACCCACCAATTTAACATGCTTTAAAAAACACAGAAGGAACTCCTCATGAGAAAATAATTATCCATCCATGAACCTAAGATCACGCTGAGCGTTGCTTAACCTAAGAACAATCGATCCGTGTGGCTGTAACTTAGCCACGAATTCCCAATTATATTCATCAGTTCCAGAATAATAACTCATTAATCTAAAACCTCATATTCTACCACCAAACAAAAGTTATAACTTACATAACACAAAATACATATGTGTCAAAGATTTATAAGGAAGAACAGGATAGTTTACCTACTCATAGTTCTAGCCCTTGCCACCAGAGGACACCACATAATCAAGTCACACAAAGAAATAACATTCTTACATAATATTATATAAAAATCTCCGCGGAAATAAACACGAAGGAAAAGGTTATCACCCTATGACTTTAGGAGGCCGTTAGCAAAGTTTTTACAGCTCCACAACCCTAATATATGTTTGTATGTATAATGTTTGCTATATGTAGCAAGTCAACACGTAGGTATGTATATATACAAGGCTTATCTGTTGTTCTGTGTGATTCGTATGCGTCAGACATACAAAACGTTAATGCGAGTGTAGGGGCACGACACCAGCGGGGATGGCTTTCAAAATATTAATGGCATCCTGACTGATTATCCACGGCGACCGTTCTCTCTAAGCAGATCAGCCAACTAAGCAGCACATATTATAGTACACAAGCATTTGCGCAGACATAGGTGCACTCTCTTTTGCCTCACTCTCATAGTCAGAAAGGACGGCCGGCAACACGACCGGAGAGAGATCAAAGTATTACTTGTACAATGAAGACTTAGATTGTATGACTATGTAAAATTAGAACGATGAAGTACAGTGGGCTCGAATTCTCCTCGATCAAAGATTTTTACATGGAAGAAGCAAGCAATCGAAGAAGATATAGCAGTTTTTTTTTTTCATTTCACCACTTGGCCACTCTAGTGACAATGTCGACTATTGTCACGGTAGATACTTTGAAACTCTTAGAATGTCCATGTAGACATGTATAATACTTATCTGTTAGCATGATCGGAGAGCCCTTTACAGCTTTTGTACGAGAGATAATTTTCATCTATAACACTGCATTAAAATATTATGATACATATACCACCCCAAGAAAAAATGAGAATTAAAAATAGCTTTCTAAGCTCCGCTTCTTTCGTGGCCCTACATTCGGCTCACCTTACCCCGGGCTAAGGATAATCGTTGATTTATAGCTAATATCTTCCATGATTTACCAGTATTTCGCGTTCAATTTTTTTCTCTCGCACCTTCAACGCATGTATTGAATTTTATTACTTCGCTTTATGTAAGTTTTACTTGGCAATAACTGTCTGAAGTTTCTAAAAGATTTTATGGTGATTCTTAGAGCAAAATCTTTGCCAAGTGTTACTACAGTTTTTAAGGTCGTTTTTTTATGACTTTCTTCTTGAGCACTTTAAGCGTTTAGGCATTTGTTTTTTGCCTCATCGAAGTAACCATTTTCGTCATCATTTTTAGGTTGTTTTATTTCATTAGATCGATTGAATTAGATCTCTGCCGAAGTCTCAGCTCCTCTATGTAGTTTATTTTCAAAAAAAAATACTTAGTCACAACATATTTATGTTGGATCTTACTCTTAAAAATATAAGTTATCTTTATAGAGGTAATTAGCCTGACCTAAATAGTAGTAGTTGTGGTTTGGGATTGCTCGATCTCCAAGGGGTCCTACGGGCAACAACTACCAGACTCCGGGCTGCTTTTGCGAGTTTCTTTAAACCCACAAAGAAATTTCGGCCTGAATCGAGACCCCTTGCTCAGCAACCAACAGACCAACGTGATAGTCATCAAGATTACCTTAACTATCTTATAGTTCTATTTTAAGAAAGTTAGAAGCATTAAAACTGATCTCGTCTCTAAATATCAGCTTAGTGCAAAAGTTGAGTCATAGAGGTAGATTGGTAGTCATTTGATTGTATCGATGTACCTATATGGTTAAGTATTAAACTAAAGATAAAAACTCCTATTAAGATACTTAAACTTTAGTTAAATATCTAACGAAATGGAGATAACTTTACAGATTAGGTTGACCGAAAATAAATTTTAAAAAGTCTACGCTATAATTAGTATAATAACTAGGTTTAAGTAACCAGCGTACTAAGCTATATTAATCAATGTTATCTAGCCTAACAGAACTAATATACCAGACTGTAAGAAGTAGTTTTAATTTAACTTGGAAACAAAACGTAATCTCTCGACCGATCACATTACAAATTAGGGTTCTTAACGAAAATTGGATTGGACCTCTTAAGTCAAAAGATTTGAAAAAGCTCTCTCTATGTTGAAAATCTCTTGGGTGGGTAATTTGAGAGGTTGGGTGAACGACCTTGGTTGTAATGTCATATTTTTTGACAATTTAATTTTGAGTGAATTAATACAGTTTAGATCTCATGGCATTTTAAGTACTTGTTGATTTTATCCCTATTTTACATAGTTATGCATAAAATTGTCTGTGAGTTTTTTTTTAATTAAATTATTTTGCATTTTAAGTTTGAGAAAAATATCCACAGTAAACCTACTTACTCAAAAAAATATAGAAAGAAGAAAGAAAGAAAAACCATTTATTTCACACATAAAGCGACGCAAAACACAACATACAAATAGTTTTAAGGACAAACAACATGGGCAAAAAAAAACACACAAAAACGCTGTAGTTGCGTCACAAATGTGGAAACGGGGCAGCGCTCAGCATAAATGCTGTGTCTTGTGCGCGCAGGCACGAGACACAACGCTGGTTTTCAGCGCTGACCCACGTGTCCTTGCCTCGGAAATATAATTAGTTCCGAGGCAGCCCTAGACACATACTGACGCCGTCTCGGCAAGGTGCATACACTAAATAAATATATTTACAAATAATTTATCAAAACGAACATGAACATTTTTACAAAATAAATACACAAATATCAGATTGCAAATACAATTAAATATAGAAGATCTGAGATTGTTTGGGATGAGTTTTTAGATGCGTAATTTTTTTTTTCTTTATGTAATTATTAAGTTTCTAAAATACCTATAAGTAAATAAGTTTTTTGTTATGTTAAAATTGAATATTAATCCTTTCTATGGAGCAACTGACCATTTGACTTTTACAAACCAATAACACAACCAAGCCAAAATTCCAAAGTAAATCAATAGAGTATCTTAGTTTCGTGTGACGACAATATCTAGAGAGCTTTACGAACGTGCTTTCAATACTAGATCAGGGTTTAGATAAAAAGATTGACCTAGAAAATAAATAAATTATTAAGAAAATTATTTACACAAACTCCCATGGTCCAAAGGCCTGTAACGACCAGGAGAGGCAATTTTTGACTCGAAACTAATGCAATCTACGTTAATGCATTTGTGCAAACGCAAGTGCATTCTCTATTTTCTCACTCTTATACTCCAATGGGACGGCAATCCAACAAGTAGTCATGTTTCCATGACACACTCTGAAGTACGGGTGTGTCACTACCAACTTCCAAAATTTTGTGATTTTTTAAAATTAAAACTTACACAACGATATCAGATTTTTTTTCATGGGAAATTATCAAATGACCCAGAATCAAGTCAGACTCTTACTGACTAAAACCTACTATGTTCTTTCTAGAGGTCCTGTGTGCCAGGGCCACGGTAACTCTTGCGAACAACCCGTAGCCTCGGAATGATTTCAGCCTGAACCGGGAATTGAACCTGAGACCTTGAGCTCACCAGTCGCGCTTTGTGACCCCTAGACCAAGGGTCAGTCCCTGATTTATGACCTTACAATGTTCAGTAGATTTATTCTCAATCATAAAATAAAATTACATCAGTTAACATAAGTTACCTTCACTCCAGCAGTGAGAAGAATACATAATTCACGTATAGGACTACTTTCTGATGCGTTGCGTATTATGTAGGCTCTATATGGATGTATGACAGAAAGGTGATGTGGCGTCTGTTATTTAGCACACAATGGACAGCCTAAAATATTTTTCTATTGCCAATATTGGTAGATACTAAAAATTAAGTGAATAGAATACACAAAAGGAGATACAAAGCACGCGTATTTTTGTGAGACGTGTGCCTAGGCACAAAAATATATGGGATTGTAATAGCAATGGGAAAAAATGCTAATGTTTTAGAAGATGAAACTATTTAAATAAATTGCATCGCTAAGTAGAGAGCATATCATTAAGCAAAATAAAAATAATACTAGTCGATGTTAAAACTAGTTAATGCACATTAACCTGTTATTATACTTATATCATAAAGCTACATATCTTTTTTGGTAACGCGCTAATCTCATAAACTACTGAACCGATTTGAAAAAGTACGAAAGTGTTAGCTAGCCCATTTACCAGAGGTTTAGGCTACCTTCATGCAAGTGCACGGAGTAGTTACCACCGGTCGCAGATGAAACCGCTACCAGAGCTAATTATGAACAAAATAATCAATTTCATCAATTTCAAAACTACATTACAGCTAAAAGTCAAACTACACTGAAAACCTTCCCATAATTCGCGGTAAAATACTCCTGTTAGGCAAAAAACATTCACATTTTAAAGTGGTATATGTAAAGCTTATTATGGAGAACCACTAAGCCAAATTGTATTGTGTTTTAAACTACCATAAGCTACTGTAATGTTGGACCACAATAGCCAAGTTGAAGTTCATGTAGCAAAATAGTCTGAGGCTGACCGCAAGAGATGTCAGGCTACGGTTAAGTTATAAAATAGGTGTTTATAATACAAACTTATTTAAAAACTGTCTGTTGTCTGCAGTCATTTTGCGAGGGAGTTCTTGAGCCTGAACGAGGAGGGATATAGAGGAAGGCGAACGCCGAAGAAACGGTGAATGAGTAGTGTGAAAGACGATAATGAATAGACAAATAACTTCTGAGAAGACGGCAGATAGAAGAGTGTGGAATAACAAAACATGCCGCGCCAACCCCAAATAAAAATTGGCGTAAGGGCTAAATGTTGTTTCCTCGAAGAGATGTCAGCAGCAGCCTGCATAGGATAGGTCTAGCTCTTTAGGGCGAGGGTCAGCTTGGGCTGCGGGTTGTTCGTAAGAGTTACCGTGGCCCTGTCACACAAGGACAGTCAGTCAATTTTAGTCAGTAAGAGTCTGACACTCCCTCCAGCTGCACCCCCGGGAGGGGTCATTTGATGATTTACCACGAAAAAATAAAGGGTAAATGTTGTTCCCAAATAAAAAGTTACTATTATTCATCAAAATCCCTTCTAGTATTAGCCTCAAATATATAATCATACAGACAGACATATTTACTAACTTTAGCATTTATAATATTAATAAAACTCCAGGCAATATACGAGCCAGGGTATACCATCAACATGACACGATGGAGTGACATTATCTATCAGGTGACGTGAGCTCAACGAGTATCGTGACGTCACGTATATTATGTATGTGATACACGAGTTGTATTTCGTAATAATAATTATGTTATTGTTTGTATGAGGTTATGGAAAAGTCAACGACCTTTATTCATGTGGAGGTAGGAAACAACTGGTAATACATTTTAGGGATTCCGTTAAGTGTAGTTACATGGAAATTAAGTAAAAACATGAAAACCCTTTTTAATGACAAATTAAAGTAAAGAATAATTATCTAAATACAATTAACTTAAATTTTCCAATTTTTTTAGGACGCTCGGTAATAACATAAAGTTCCCTGAAAATTAACTCCTATCATTCTAGATGCAGTTCGCTTCCATCAGATATATTATGTAGAGATCTAAAGGGGATGATGATATTATATTTAAATTAAAAAGCCCTCGTAAAAATATCTTTTTTAAATACAAAATTAGAAAAGTATAAATGAAATTAAATTAGCTACAATAAGGGAAACTTTGACTAATACAAAATCTATAATGGTGTTTGAAACAGCCGTTTTGCTATATTTCACTTAAATAGCGACATGCGAAGTAAAACCGCAGTTAAAGCTAGTTGCACATTACCTGTGATGTCCCGCTATCGGCCAGCAAGCCGTGTATCCTCGCTTTATTTCCTGTGGAAAGCCGGCGTCGATGTACAGGCGTAACTATAGATTTTCGATTGATATTTGTATCGGAGAGTGTTGTAGAATGTTCTGGATTTTTCTGGGTTTAGAACTTGAATTTGTTTGTGTTGTTGTTTAGATGACAAATGACAATCAGTGCTGCGCAGGGTCATAGTATTAGGCCGGGCAAGGGCTGTTTTGTGTGGGCGTGATGCATATTTTATTTTCGTGGAAAACATCAAATGACCCCTCCCGCTGTGGGTGCAGATGCAGAGAGTGTCCTACTGATGAAAATCTACCATGTCCCTTTTGAAGATCCCTGTTTGCCAGGGCCAGGGTACATATGTTTCGAAATCACTTCAAATAAAATGGACAGTAGGCTTAATATTTAACACGAAATCGATTCATTACCACCGCATGAAACCCGTATAGACCGAATAGTTTTGTGATCGTGATTTTATAATTTAATTCACCTAAGTCAACGAAAATTCAACTATGTTGAGGTCGGCTTTCCGTCCAATCGAATGACGCTGACTACCAGTGTCTTACATAGTGTGACAGTCTATCTGACTCCCTCCCAAGTTACTAAAGCAACCAGACTGGTAGGTAGAAGAAAATTAAATATTCAATACAATAACAAACCAAAAGAATTTAAAGCCAGCACCTCATAATTCTACGAGAAACTGAAATAAGATTTCCAAAACTCATAAAACAGATTTCAGATTTCCATTTCAGGGGCTTACAATTTTAATTTCCTTAACATCCAAAAAAAAAACCCGTGACCCGTGGTAGGGTTGGCCCGGATCTAGATATAATCCGTTTCAGTCTAGGAAATAACGCGCCAGGGTTGGCAGCTAGTTGGAAAACGTGAGTTCTTTATGTGGTAGAATATTTTTTACGCGATAATTCTCGATATAAATAATTATCAGGTACTATTTCATACTGGCTAGTCCATCTAGCTCGTTGCTAAGTAACAGCCACACGGGTCGATCGATCATAAGGTTGAGCAATACTTGGAGCGGTCGGTCCATGGATGGGTATCCATCTTGTTATGACGAGTTCCTCGCTGTCATTAATACATCTTTGGCAGTGTTAACGATTAGTCAGAAGCCAGAAAGTCTGACAAACATTCTTACCAAGGGTATAAGATGGCCCAGGTAACTGGGTTATGGAGGTTAGACAGGCAGTCGCTTCACGTAAAACACTGGTACTCAGCAGCATCCGGTTAAGACTGGAAGCCGACCCCCACAGCTTGGGAAAAGGCTAGATATTTCAGATTCACCACATAAAGTCTAAGTTAAGGAACTTTTATGAGAAATCACTCTCACTAATATTATAGGTATTGGTGTTCCCCGGCCTCATGTCCTAATTTTGTAACTCGCTTTCGATAAATAGAAATGAGTTATGTCAATATTATGCCAATAACGTCTGCAAAAACAATAAATATTCAACATTAGTTACCTATAAACTGCTAACTGCTTCGCACACTCAGATCAAAAGAAGCTCGTGGCCTCTCTCAATATATTTTTCAGGAACATCACCAAGTTCATGAGATAAACAAACAAACTCTCCAGCTTTATATAACTAGTATAGATTTGCCTCATACCTTTAAAAATATTACAAAATCTTTGCTACTTACTCGTGTTCCATTCCGTCGCATCAGCAAAACACGACCATCAGAAAAATACATTTTAATAAAACTGCATGATCCGGCGTCAGTGCGCCTTATCTCCTCAACTAGGGCTGTGCATAACATCATAATAATAACGATTTAAAATAATATAATAATTAAGTATATTAATAATATGTTCTTAAAAACCGCCCTAGTAGTCGCAAGGCGCGACTGCTGTGTACGGGGTCTCGGATTCGATTGGCGGGTCGGGCCGAAATCCCTTTGTGGGTTTTGAGAAACTTTCATAAAGCAGTCTAGAGTCTGGAAGTTGGTGATTGATTCACCCGTGCATCGGAGAGCACGTAAATGTCGGCCCTGCGCCTGATCTCTCTCCGGTCGTGTCGGATTGCCGTCCCATCGGACTATGAGAGTGAGGGAATAGAGAGTGCACCTGTGTCAGCGCGAATGTTTGTGCACTATAATGTCCTCTGCTCAGCAGTCATAAAAGAGAACGGTCGCCGTAGCCGACAATCAGCCTGGATGCCATCATGTCCTTAAATCAGTCGTGGTGGCCTAGAGGTTACAGCACCAGCCTCTCTAGTATGAGTGTGCGGGTTCGATTCCAGGTCAGGCAAAGTAACCAAAATAATTTTGTCTAAGTTTTGTATTTTCCATGTATATATTGGACACTAAATTACTGAAGATAAAACAGCTAGAGGAAATCTGGACCATAAACTACTAGTCTGAAATAACCAACCCGCATTGAGCAAGCGCGGTGATTAACGCTCAATCCTTATCTATATACGCGGGGAAACCAGTGCCTAGGAACAGTGAAAGCTTTTTCCAATTTTACAGGATTGTCATAATACCTTTTTTTCAGTTGGGAAATCATCAAATGACCTCACTTGCAGTGGTGGGAGCTTCAGACTTTTACTGACTAAAACCTATCTTTGTTTCTTCGATGGAGAAATTCTTCTGTGTATCAGCAGGCTTAGCATGGCGATTTTATATCTATTCTGTCAAGAAAAGACAAAGCTTTTTCTGTCAATGTCAACATATTGTCTTCTGCCCGAGCTTGGCGCGACCTGTCAACTCGCATCTAATCACTTTTCTGTCGTTATATCCAATCTCCGGTAGACAAAACTTGTTTCTACGGTTGCCATGCTAAGCCTGCAGGGCCGAGGTCTTTCGAAAAATCCCTGATTTGTCATAATACTCTAGCTGCAAATGAAACCGTACAAAACAGACAATTTCAAATTTATAAGTATAAATATTAGTCCATATCTCCTTACACACATGCTGCTGTATAACACAGCAGTCCTTCTAGTTAATTGTTATAAACAAATTTACTCAGTAAATCATTAACTAAACGCTGCATTCACATTGCTTATACTGCAACTTGCGACTTCATTATTGAGAAACTTTGGCTATACGGAACCACGTCAACAAATTAAGTTACATACAAATATCACCCTTATATCTTTAGGGCTAAAGTTCACTACGATTGCACTGATGTAGCTGCAAAGTTTCCTTCAAGAAATTTACAAGACACCGTTGTATCGAAGTTCAAGCTATTGCATTCTAAACCTTATTTCGTTCCAATAAAGTGTTTTTTCCACTAAATAAGAAGTCTGCAGGTAAGTATTACAATGCACGTATGTAGAGGTTGATAAGCCGACAAAAACGTCTCAAGATATTTATTTTTATTAAATTGTCTTTTTTATATTTTCCAATTTCCATACTTTGCGCAGTATTAAGGAAAAGCTTGGGGGTTTGATTCTTATCTAGTTGAATTTATGGGTGTCACAATGGTGGTAATGTTTCCGCGATATGTATTTATTTATTTAAGGCTTACCAACTAAGATGCATACAGGCAATCTTAAAAATATGAAAAACAACTCTTTAAGTATATATTATTATATAGGGTGACTGGTAATTAGTGACCGATATTTAAACACGTGATTGTACTCATGATTACAAACAACTTTCCCGAAGAAACTTTTTTTTGTTATTTTTTTTTATCATTATTATATTCATTTCTGACCCGTAATGACTGCCATAAATGTTCAAATCAAAGCCGGGACCTGCTTTCCAAAACACGGAAGAACTAGTCATGACAAAATGGTTACCTATCCACGGACCGACCCTGACCGTTGACATAATTGACTCGTTATTACAAATTATATTTTGTGACTCACTGAACAATCAAAAACAATTGAATCTCCAAATTTAATTAAGGACTTATAACCACTGACATCTAAAAACACGAACCACGATTACAGCAACCAGGCAAGAAACTCATACACCCCAAAATTATGAAAATCAAAACGTGATATAGACGACTAAATTAATTATTTAATTATAGGGGATCAAACGAATCGCTGGTACGCAAACAAGCGGAAAAAGGGTAATTTGAAACGAGCGTGTTAGGCTGTCAACAAACACACGCGACTTGTCGGGCTTTCTCGATTTCATAGGTGATTTACTAAGGATTTGCAAGTCGGATGCATGCTTTTATCCTGCGTTAAATTGAGCGAGCCTAACTTGTGATGTGGCGGGGTTTAGGCTTGTATTGTGTAGCTTGTTAAGCTAAATAGGTCAGCGGTATACTGGAAAGGATTTGAAATTTTCTGGCGCATGTAATTTTTTACCTCCAATGAAATTAAGAGAGTGTTATAAGGTTGATCGCTCTATTTGACTGCTTGTGTACATGTCTTTGGGTATAGCTCTTGAACAGATGACTCAATTCCAACGCGGTATATTCGAAGTCAAAAGATGGTGTTCCAGTTATAGTTCTGAGACGTGTTTTATCAAAATTGTCCGTCTTGTGGTTTGGAAGTAATACCAATGATAGATGAAATACCATATGAAATACCTATCTATAAAGTATTAATATGTAAAAATGTTAACAGTTTCTTTTGGTTGAACGGGTTAATTTCGGGACTTTAGATCGATAAAAAAGGACTTTCAGTATTAGATAGCCTATTTATCAAGAAGGCTACTATCCAGCTGTGCTAAAGTGTCCCCACAAGACACGGGTGAAGCTGCGAGCTAAAGCTTATTTAACAATGAATTAGGTCATTAAGTATCAGTAGGAAGGACCAAAAGATCCTGATTCTCATACACTATTTTATTCACTTCCATAAGTCTAGAAACCTTAAAAGCCAACATAAGTTCCTCCGCCAACTGAGTCCAAAAAGGTGGTCACTGCGTGTATAAATAAATATTCATTTACACATGGCTAAGTAGCTACTTAGTGGACCCTAACTTGAGCAACTAAAGTATTTAGGAGACCTCGCACGAACTGCCTTTAAAAGAGTAGACTTGTTTCGGTGACTGTTATATGGAATAGGAATTTCAATGTTATAATAGTGTGATCTCGTGGCTAAGGAACAGGTGCACGGGTCGATCGATCATAAGGTTAAGCAACGCTTGGCGCGGTCAGTCCATGGATGGGTGACCATCTTGTCATGACGAGTTACTCCGTGTTTTGGAGGCACGTGAAATTGATGAGTACCTGCTGTCTTTGTCAGTCGTTACGGGTAAAGAAGCTAGAAAGTCTGATCACCAGTCTTACCAAGGAGTATCAAGGAGACAAGATGGTCTGGTCAACCTTCCATGGTTGATACCACGTCAAGCGTTGCTTAACCTTATGAGCGACACACGTGTGGCTGTTACTTAGCCAAGTGCGCTTTAATTAACATGCTCCATCATTTTTCTAAGTATCAATTAATAAGTATCAATAAAAAATAAACGCGAATAAAAAAAAACATAGCTGATACAAAAACTTGATTATTAATTTTGTATTGGGTAAAATCCAAAATATATCTACATATAGGTACATATATATAAAAATGAATCCCTATTTCCCTTGGTTACGGCATCACGCGTGAACGGCTGCACCGATTTAAATAAACACATACTACATACGCTACTTTTTATCCGGGTCCGGGAAAGAAGTTCTCTCGGGCGGCGGGTGCAACCGCGGGGAACAGCTAGTACCTACATAATAACAATACATAAATGAGGTCTGCCTATTACCATCTTGGTAGATAAGCACACCTACGTATTCTAATCTATTATAGGCTTCACTATTTTCAAGAACAGTGCTAGTATATTTTGTTCCTAAAAATTCAAGTACATTTTATTACTTTTAAATTTGACTTAGGTTTCCATGAAAAGGTGAAAATGTCACATGAATATTGTGCAGGGTTAAGCCCATTGTGGCCGACTCTTTTGGGGGATCCGCCATTTTATGTAGGTCTCCTAGTGACGTCATAGTTCGGACGCTTTGAGAAACGAAGATTGCATTTGTGTGAAAATTTTGAAGACTCAGCTTGTGTCAGGGAATGTAATAATGGCGTCCAGATGGTAAGCCGACATGAATGCAGAGAGATAAGGCTCAGGACCCACATATACGTGCTTTTCGATACACGCGTGTCAAATCATTCACCAACTTCCAGACTCCGAGCTGGTCTCTTTAAACTCACAAAACGATTTCGTCCCGACCCGGGAATCGAACACTAGATCCCGTGAACAGCAGTAGCGCTATGCGACTACTTTACCAATGAGGCAGGGAATGTACAGCCGCCAGCACATCAATTACCCAAAACTGTAAAATTTTCACAATCATTTTTGAACCATATGATTTAGCGATAAGGTTGAAAATCTATTACGGAAATTTGATAGATTGAAGTACCTTGATGTGCTAGCGTTTGTACCTATACCTGCTGGGGCTACAGGATTTTTCGAAAGAGTTTCCGTGGCACTGGTACTCAAAGGGCTCCAGAAGAAACATAGATGAATTTTAGTCAACAAAACTTTGTCACTCCCCTTAAGGGGGAGACAGGGAGATTTCTGACGTTTTGAAAAAAGTGTAACAAAGTAGTGTATGTGAAAATATTATTACCCTTTTGTGAAAACGAAACTTGCTAATTTTCTATTTTGGGTCTCTATTTACGATACAATATAAACGCAGACATGGGCAAAATGTATGTTAGCTAAGATCAAAGAATCCATCTATTGTTTTTGTTTTATTTATGAAAAGAAATTTTTTCTTTGTTGTTTGTTGCCGCGAACATGGGTTTCGTCTTAAATTATGTTGTACGGGAAGTATTTATGTATTCGTATTTACTTTTTCTATTTATTTTGGAATTTGGTAGGTATTTTTGGAAACAAATCCGCTGAAATAGACACGCAGACTCCATTCAGACATCTTCAATGAACGTAATGGTGGCGCATAGTTACGAAGCAGAATAATTATAAACCAAAAATATTATAAATATATTTAAATAACAAATTATAACTTCAAGTTCCATAAAATTATAATTGATAATATTAAAAACCAAACTGTAGTTTTAGATACATAAAAATCCCCATTATTATAATAACTCATCATCTCCTACACTTTTCCCGGCTCTGTTGGGGACGTCTTCCAATCTATTCAAATACAACTGAGTACCAGTGTTTTACATGGAGCCTTTGCTTATCAGATCTCTTGAAATCAGTTACCTGGATCCTGGGTATCAACGCGATAGTCCTCGGGAAGACTATGGTTGTCAGATTTACTGGCTTCTGAATACCCGTAACGACTGCCAAAGGTCTTCAAATGATAGTCGGGACCCACAAATTTAACATGCTTTTCAGAACACGGAGGAACTCTTTATGACATAGATGACCTACCCATCCTCAGATCGATCGCGCACATCCTTGCTTATCCTTAAATACTCGATCGTGTGGCTATGACTTAGCCACGAAATCGAGCTGTGATCTAAAACGTAAACGTAGTAACGTAATTAACAGACCTTCTTAACTTTTTTCAAAATATTTCACACAGTATAAAAGCACATTATTTCTAAAATGATTACCACTTCACTAACGATTCTACTTACTCCATAATAACCCTCATTACTGCAACCGAAAAACTAATTTAAAGTGAAATATATATTACGAATCTCTCTGAGACGAATAGCTCTCTTCTAACAATGAAAAATTACTTTCAGACTAAAATCTTAGCAGAATAAGTATCCAGATGTTTCGTAATTTAGACTAGTAATCGCAAAATCTTTCAAAGTCTCTTAAATATCTGGAAATCTTTCTGTTTTAATGATTAACTTAATAGGTATGCTCGTTCAAACTTTATTGGACATTCGTTAAACTTGCCGAAGTCGGTTGGTGATTATTGTTTTATGTTTTTCTGTGCGGGTTAGGTTGGGTCGAGGAACCAGGAACTAAGAAAGTATTGATCTTGTCTTCATTTTTCATCATCAGCCTTTGTATAAATCCACTGCTAAGCACATCATCATCATCACAGCCTTATTTATCGTCCCACTGCTGGGCACAGGCCTCCTCTCCCACTGAGAAGGATTGAGCGTTAATCACCACGCTTGCTCAATGCGGGTTGGTGATTTCACACTTTATAGTCCAGGTTTCCTCGAGAAATTTTCCTTCACCTTTAATCAGTCATTGGTGTCCAAGATAAACTTAGAAAGTACGTATAACTTAGGAGAGTTACATTGGTACTTGCCCGACCTGGAATCGAACCCGCACCTTCATACTCGAAAGGCTGGTGCTTTAACTACTAGGCCACCACGACTTCACTGCTAAGCACAGGACTGTTCTAATACAGAGAAGAATTGAGCGTTAAATCACCATGCTTGCTCAAGGGGATTTCAGACTTTAAAGTCTAAGTTTCCTCGAAATGCTTTTCTCTACCTTTGATTAGTCATTAGTTTCAACAAATACTTAGAAATTATATATAACTTAGGTAACGTTGGTAATTGTCTGACTTGGAATTGAATCCGCACTCTCGTACAGAGGCTGGCGAACTCACTTTGATCTTTACTTCACAATATTTGGATAGTGTAAAAAATATGTTAATGTAAATACCGTTACTAGATACCTAAGTTTTGTTAAGTTTTTTCATAGCTGTAAGTCGTCCATGTATAATAAATAAATAAATAAATCGATGAAACTAGAAACATTAATATATTTTTGACTGCTCCGTTGGTCTAGTGGTCGCAAGGCGCGACTGCTGTGCACGGGGTCTCGGGTTCGAATCCCGGGTCGGGCCGAAATCGCTTTGTGGGTTTTGAGAAACTTTCACAAAGCAGCCTGGAGTCTGGAAGTTGGTGATTGATTCACTCGTGCATCGGAGAGCACGTAAATGTCGGTCCTGCGCCTGATCTCTCTCCGTTCGTGTCGGATTGCCGTCCCATCGGATTATGAGAGTGAGGGAATAGAGAGTGCACCTGTGTCTGCGCGAATGCTTGTCATGTGCTGGCGTCTGGTCCTCAGCATTTAATATTTTTAATGATATCAATTTAGGATCTGTTGCTAAGAAACAATTACGAAGATAGGTACTAACGGTCGCCTATTTCGAAATTCGCTGAGTCTTTTTGTTGAAAGCTGTATTTAATTATTAAAATACAGCTTAGTACGGAATAATAAAATCCTTTTCGGATTATTTTTCTCAAAAATATTTCCTCATGTTTATCCTGTTTTTCAAGTGAGCTGTTATCGTTACCATGGTTTCAATCTTTGGATTCTTACATTCAAAGTAAGGAAGTGCGGTGTTTAGATTATCTTTAAGGTGAGACGCATACGACGTACTTTGGGGCTGCGGGTTGTTCGCAAGAGTTACCATGGCCCTGGCACACAGAGACCCCCAGAAGGAACATAGTGGGTTTTTGTCAATAGAAAAGATTTTTTTTATTTATATTGTATACTTACATTTATATTGAATATACCGTTTTATAAATTGTATATAAAGAAAATATTGTAGAAAGGTTCTTCAAACCTACAGACAGACATGTGTTGCTGGGGAATTGTTGCTCCACTTCTTCTTCCCACATATAGAAGTGGTGAAGGGTAGCCATTCTGGGGGTTGTCTTTTTTAAATTTTGACATTCGAAAAGAGCTGTTTTGCAGCCGAGTTTGAATAAATGGTTTTGAGTTTGAATCTGACACTCCCCCCTCCAGTAGCACCCTCGGCGCGAGGGGTCATTTGATGATTTCACATAAAAAAAAGACGGCTTACCATCTGTGATGGACTTTAGTCTGTGAGAATCATACAGACTGACATAAAAACAGTCTCAAAATATAGCTAATAAGCTATAAACGTAGGAAACAGAAATATTTTTATATAAAGGACGATACATAAAAACTAATTAAAACATAGTGCTTAAATTAACGACACATAAATAGTAATTAAAAGCCGATTCGCTTGTAAAATAATACCTACAGTTTTGGGGAATATTTAATTTTATTATACCATTACCGTATTACGTTTTAAAGTATTTAAATGGTGAGAAGTCTCACTCGTTATTTTGTAATGTTATCGTTTTATAATCATATTTTAACTTATCTGCATAATATTCATTTACTAGAAAGTTATTTATTCAAATTTTTAAATAAATATGTATTACACTTTTTTGTTACGTTTGTGTTATTGTATCTCTAAATATTACCTTTCGCCAGCGGCCTGCATATGGATTTTGCGAGAGAGTAATTCTCCGCATATACGATAAAAGTAATCTATAGCTCTTTTCGATGGGTGAAGACTGAAAGAAGTTTTCAAATCATTTTAATAGTTTCTTAGATAAGATCGTTTTTTTAAGCAAACCAACATGCTCTAGCTTTACTGTATCATACGAGTATCAGTCTAGCTTGTCAACGTAATGAAAACAACATGGAAAAAAAATATTGTAGCAAATCCACTATTTACATGACTTTCTTTTATTGGAACTATGGGCTAGGCCATAATTATAATTAATCACCACTTGCTGGGCAAAGTCACAGAGAAAAAAATAACGTCAAAAGCTATTGAAGTTATTAATATTCTTAATTATAAGATTCAGACGCCAGCAAATCAAGCTACCCACTGTAAAATTTCCCAATCAACTTTGAACCATGCTTCAGTGATGAAGTTGAAAAACTATTATTGAAAATTTACGGAAAATAGTACCTAGCTTGATGTGCCGTCTGTACAGTATCTCTTTGAAAGGGTACATTGGTACTTGGCTTCGAACCAAGTTAAGAAGTACCGTATTATTTCAAAATTCTTATATAGCCACTATACCTAAACCAGTCCACAATAATTTTGCATAAAAACTAAAAGCGAATTTGCAAAAGGTATCTCACAAAACAAGGAAAGGTGTTACCTGTCATGCTTGATCTATCACCGGCACGTGGAAGTTGTTAGGAAACATATTATTTTGAAGTAAGCGTAAAATATAGCTATTAGTAGGTACATTTATTTGTTTATGTGTTAAAATAAAACATTTGAATTCTATTATAATTAGACAACTACACAGTTAATTCTGATGGTCAGTTAGTTTTGTGTGCCATGTAGCCGGACCTTTAGATCGAAGTTAGGTTTTGCTAGCCACATTAGAGCCTATCATAACAACGACCCGGGTTAGACATTTAGGAGTCGCCGTTGCCGGATACGGCTTGGACGATATGATGATGATTTAGACAAAAAAAAAAAGAAAATATCCTGATTTTATTATTTATAATGTCTCTAGCTTTTTTGATTTAGCTTTCAGTTTATCAGAATGCAGCTGAACAGCTGGTTTTTTTTTCTTCTGTTGCCGCCAATAATGTAATTTTGTAGTAAGATCGATGGTTGGTTTATGGACGATAGTTTTTTGTCATAAGCGTTATGGAATAAAATGTCAAAATTTCATCTGCAAAACGAAACGTTCTTTGCTAATAAAAACCGATGCGATACGGTATTACCGCCAGGATCATACAACCCGAAAGATACGTTCGCGTTATCCCTTCATATTTTATCTGTCAAAGTAACATTTTGTCATGACCCTCCGTAGGGATTTCACGTCAATCAACGGATATGAATGAATGACATCTCCAAATAGAAAATTACGGGACAACCGACCATAGATGAGTTCTTTTTTCATTTTTATTTTTAACCGTATCACAACGTTTGTATTTCCTATGGGAGTAAACAGATATACCTAATCAAGCGGATAAGCTTGACACGTATATTTAACTTCCAAAATTTGTCAACAGATGGCGTTGTCTGTACAATCGAATTGACTTTATATTCTAGTACAAAATTTCTTTCTTTTAATACTTTGGAACATTGATTTGGTAAATTATAGTTATTTGGATGTATAAGTACTAAAATAAGTGCGTTATTATTGAATGAATTCTCCCTTCTTGTTCCCCGGGAGATTGGCCAAGCGATGCTAGCGCCGGTGCTCAGTTCCGCCGCAGTCTGTACCCGCCCGCCCTACTGACGCACGCCGCCCGCCGAAAACGCGCTAAAAAACCGGACATCGATTTTTGTAGTGCTTGTGTTGTGTGTTTGAGTGTAAGTGTGTGTGTAAAAAATATTGGATGACAATCATGTAAGTAGCGAGAGTGTTTTTATGAAAAAAAAAATTTTTGTTTTTTTTTTTACTTAACGACCCAATTTTTTGTCGTCGATATTTTAATTGTATAGTATTTCAGGTGATTTAAATGTGGTATTTAATAAAGTGTGTAAAATTGTTACTCTAAAGTGATTTAAAACTAAAATTTAACAGAAATCTTTCGAAAAATCTTCCTACCTTCAAAAATATTTAAATACATTGTTGATCAAATTGATTTACGACGTCGAATCGCGAATTTCTTTTTTACTTTAAAACTGAAATTTTAACAGAAATCATTCCAAAAATCTTCCTACCTTCAAAAATTAAAAAAAATAGTTGATCGAATCGATTTACGACGTCGAAACGCGAAAATATTTTACCGCTGTAATAATATTTCAGATGACAGAACTTAAGAAATAAAATCCGAGCGATAAAATCGCGATGAGACGAATGTATAACATTCGTGTTAAAATTGACGATCGTTATAACTTCGGAACGGTAATTACTCAGTTTCTTAGGTATGTTTTATCAAAATCTGCTGAACTATTTTAAGTTATCTGTGAAACTTTGATCTTCGATCGAAAAAACGGTGATCTTCGATACATAGCAGCAGATATACGTGTGTTTGGATTCATTCTTATTCGTACCTAGATAAAAATCAAATAACAGATATAAATACATCCCATCGCAAATAGTAGTTACTTAAAAAGTCGAAAATAACACGAGGACTACTTTCACATTGATATTTCTAGATTTACGGCCAGTTTCACAGGTTACAGACAGCCACTATCTGCCAGATAAATTAAAAAATGGAACAGAATTTGTATGAAATTATCTACCAGATAAACTATCTGGAACTAATCCGCAGCCTGTGAAACTGGTCTTTAGTATTCTGTATTAACAAACACCTTAATAATTGACCACGGAGGTAGTCGGATGATCTGAAAAAGTTAGCGGGTAGGCATTGGACGCAGGCCGCTTCTAAAAGAGACTTCCTAAAGCTGAGATGATGATAATAGTATCATTAGAATAGAATAGAAATATTTATTTGCCATAAACATGTGTATACATACATACACATGCAGGTACATTTAGAACGTAATACAATTAGGTAGGTATGTGCTTAAAAACATGTTTGCCACTTGCCATGGCATGCAAATATTTATAAAATTACTTATGAGTCTACAAAAATAGAATCATTAATCATTAATCGAAAATAATAAATCGAATTATTAAAGATACAATCAATGCTAAATCGAATTATTAAAGTTAATTAGAAAATGTTCAGTTTATTGTCTTATTAGTAACGTAAATCGCAATTGAATTTTGGAAATTGCAATTGAGTTTCTCAGTATTACTGAGGGTAAGTATTTTATTTAAATAATTTATCCCTGTTAGTTTGTTACTTATTGATAAGCCTTGATTCAGGTGATAATATGACGAAATTTATGGTATTATTTAGTGGTCCAATTTGATATACCTACCTTTTTAAAGTGGTTTATAATAATGGCGCCTAGACTCGTCGGCTACGGAGAATGCTGTCTCTAAGGAGATCAGCCAACTGTGTAGGACCTATTATATTGCACAAGCATTTGCGCAAACACAAGTGCACTCTCTCTCGATGGGACGGTAATCTGACACGACCGGAGAGATATCAGGCGCAAGACTGACTTTACGTGCGCTATTAATCACCGACTTCCAGACTCCGGACTCCATTGTGAAAGTTTCTTGGAGAGCGAATTAGAAGCAATTTTGGCCTGACCCGGGAATCGAATCAGAGACATTGTGCATAGCTGTCGCGGTAGGCGACTACTAGGCCAATAAGTACTAATAAATAAATAAATAAACTACTAGGCGTCGGGACCAACTGCCGGCCACGGCGGCTGTTCTCTCTACGGAGATCAACCGGCTACGTATGACTTATTAAGTACACAAGCATTCGCGCAGGCACATGTGCACTTTCTATTCCCTCACTCTCATAGTCCGATGGGACGGCAATCCGACACGATTTTATATTATAGAGTCGCTGGGAACTGAAAATCTTTTATTGCGTATTTTTTTTCCATAACACCTTCAAAATCTCTCTTTTATCTTATCATATTGACATTTAATTCCCTTATAATATACCCAGTTTGTTTATCCAAAATGTATTTCCAAAAACAGATTACACGATGATCTTAATACAATATTTATTGGGTCTAAGGCAGTCTTGTAAGCTTAAGGTAATACGTAAATATTTAAGGATGGATCTGATGTCGATGGTGGTATTATCGCATTGATCTTAAGGATTTATACTCACAGTTCACGGCAGACCCTTTATCAATCGTAAGAAATGAGAGGGATGTTCGATACTTTGATTCCTGTTGAGTTTGTGTACGGCTTGATATCGTGTGTAATAAATATGTTTTTGTTTCTTATTTGTGGATTTTCTATAGTGAATTGTTAATTTCTGGGTGAAAAAAATATTTTCAATGAAAATTGCTCGCTCTCGTATTATTGCGAACGTATTATTGGTACTCTAAATTCCAGAGATATTTCTAGACTTGAAAGGTCGTGACAAAATGTCTTATAAATAAGACGAATTGTTTATGTCATTTAATGAGAGGTTGTCTTATCTTTTGGAGTATAATTGCATTTTTAAAATTCAGTGATAATACTTTGTCTAGTTAAAAAGGTAGAAGGTTGTACCTAGTATTTACTGAGCATTCGTTAATATAATATCGGGACACCTTTCCATACGCGGTCGGTTAGACCCAAGGTAAGGTACTGATAAGTAGTTAATTTATTTTCATATATTTTTTTATATACACCTTTTCACATTCAGTCGGTTAGATGCAAGGTATACCTACTATTGATTAGCTTTATATAATTTACTCATATATTTGTAAATAAATATTATAATTACACTCAGAACACAGTCAACAATTATGCTCATCACACATATTATGTCGACCGTACCGGGAATCACAACTTTTGCTATAACAAATATTTGGCCTCTTTACAAAATAAGCTTTTAGGTGTATTGATAACTCCTTCTCAAGGTGCAATTAGTGTCATTCTAAATTTATGAACTCTTATTTACTCACTCACTCATTAGCATCTAAACAATCTCACAAAATATAATTAAATGACTTTGCGAAAGTCACATTGATCACGACACATTTGTCTGCCCGTGTCATTTAAATAACAAATCTATTTTAATATACATAAATCTTAATTTAGCATAACCAAAATCTGGGTCTAGACTTTTAAAGCAATACATCAGCATATGTCATCAAGTAATCCTAGTTAATCGTCTAGATATGAAACGTTCGTTTTAGACGCACTATGAATTGATAAACGTACGTTTAGATATTCATAGCTAACATTTCACATGAGCTAAGTGGTAAACAGAACATTTAGTATTTACCTAAGACCTAAATAATTCTGAGAAGACTAGGTTAACTAAAAGGACATATTTTAGACTAGATTCAGGCGTAGTTGGAAACTAATTAGCACACTGGAAACTTCTCGATAAGTCGACTATCTAATATTGAAAGATTTTTTCAAATCGGACGAGTAGTTCTCGAGGATAGCACGTTCAAGCAAACAAACTCTTCTGTACCTATAAAATTATATTATATATAAAGATATATATTCCCAAATTGATGACTGAAAATCTTCAGCTGTTATCCGGATTTGTTCGCATAAGCACTGAATTCAGACGCTCATTATTAATGATTGTAGCGACACCTACCATCTTTTTTCGACTAAACGTGGCTAACTGTTTTCCCCGACGTCTACTAGATTGATGGTCCCGCTTTATGGGGATTTCAATGGGATTACGATCTTTGCAAGCGTACGGTTCGAGAGCCTATGCAGCATAAATTTATTTTCCCCCATGGTTCAATTTTAATATTAATGTATTCAAAGGTTTCGACACTGAAATTATTTTGCGACATAACTTCGGAATTTGGTTAGGTGTCTAGAGGTCGGGGCTTTATTGATATGTAGCTTATGCTGCGGTTTTACTCATTATCTGCCTAGCCTTTTTCAGGTCGTTTGGGTCAGGTGGTCGGCTTATATTCCTACGTCATCTAGTCCCAAACTAAGCAGAGCTTGTACTATAGGTACTAGACAACTGATAAACGTACTTATATACTTTTCTTTTGTAAATACACACGTATTTTATATTTTACTTATGCGGATATCGAAACCACAACTTTATCATAGTAATATTCACTTACTACGCCGTTCGTCGTTGAGAATAAAATTTTGGATTACTGAATGAAAATTGGTACTTGTAAATAAAAAGTTGCAATACTAATTTGAATAAGAAAAGTTTAATGCACGCAAAGTTTTGTGAATTTGAAGATGCCTCATTATAAATTTGTTACATGTCTGGGATTATTCACTGTTTCAATGATATAGGTACACGTCTTTTCGTGAGCTGGTTGTGGTGTCTTTTTTGAGATGGCATATCAGATGGCTTTTCCAGCTGTGGGTGCTGGCTGGAGGGACTATCAGACTCTTATTGATTAAAACTTTTATTCCTATTGGAGGCATTTCTTTGCCTGGACCGCGATAACTCTTGCGAACAATTCCGTAACCCTTCATGTAGTGCCTTGGAATATGAAATAGGTTATAGTCTTGTCTTGCCTTTTTGTAAGGATTTAGTAAGGATTTCTTTTAAGTTTAAAAAAAAATCAGTGTTTGTTAAAACGTAACGTGAATAAAGTAAGCTGGCTTGATGTTTCACCTAATTTATGTCTTTTATTAAGATTTAGACACTTTTGAAAATTTTTAATATAGTATTTTATTGGATAATTAAAAATCACAAAACAAAGCAGTTTAATCGTCATCCCTTGTTCTAATTTAATTTGAGGTCAATGTAGGTAGCCTATTTTCTTCTTCCATACCCTGCTATCTGACGTCATCTCACAAGAAAAGTTCTATCCAGTCATATCGTCTTTCACACAATTCAACAAACGTTTATTTGAACAGAGTATTAAACTTATTGATTAATATTTGTATTGTATATCCATCGGTCTAATACCAGCCCAAAATAATGTTCTACTTAATATATTATCCTAGACACAGTTGTCAAAGTCAAAGTCAAAGTCAAAGTCAAAGGATTTATTTGCTATTGAATACAGTTACATAAAAGATGTTACAAAATTACAATAGGTTCAGTATTCAGTCATAAGATAATGACATGCAAATGTTAATTTACAAGTTGTTTATATACTATACATTAATAATACGATTATTTCGGGAACTTATATTGTAAAAATTCTTTTATAGAGTAGAAAGGATTATCAATTAGCCATCTACGTAATGCCCTCTTGAACCGAGTAATTGGTAACTCCCGAAGTCGGACAGGAAGTTTATTATAAATTTGGATACACATAGGAAAACAACTTCGTTTGTATAGCTCAGTTCTCATTCTGGGAAGACTTAATTTGGTTGGATATCTAGTTCTGAAATTACAGTTATCTCCCACTTTTTCAAATAGCTCTGAATGAGACTTTGTAAATTTACAGATTTCTTCAATATAAATACAGATTACTGTTAGGATCTTAAGTTTTTTAAATAATGGTTTGCATGATGTTAGTGGGTCTACATTACATATAGCACGTATACATCGTTTCTGAGCAATAAGTGCGTTTTCGATATGCACCGAGTTGCCCCATACTAATATACCATATCGTAACACTGAGCCAACATATGCATGGTAAGCCTGTAATGTGGCTTGTTTAGTTGTTAGGCTAGATAATCGCCAGAGAGCATAAGCAAACTTAGCAAGTTTCTCGCATACCTTGTTTATATGATCAATCCAGGAACACCTTTCGTCTATCACTATACCAAGAAAAGTTATTTTATTAGTTTGTTCAAGTTGTTTGTCTTTGTGCATTATTTTTATATCTACATTATTCCAGTTTTTGTTGCAAAATTGAATGTATTTAGTTTTTATTATATTAGGTTTTAAATTATTATTCTCCATCCAACTTATGACTTTGCTGGTAGTGTTATTTATTTCTTGGTTGTAATATTCGTTATTTTTTGGTATTATGACTGACACATCATCTGCGAAAAGTATGCAAGGATAATTTGTGACTTCAATTAGGTCATTAATGTATAATAGGAATAGTAGAGGTCCTAAAATACTACCCTGAGGAACGCCTGTGCAATTGTGACCTAAGTTAGATTTATATACAATTTCGCTTTGTTTATTTTTATCTACGGTGATTTCTACAAATTGTGATCGTTTTGTAAGATAACTTTTTATCCATGCATTTGCTTTACCGCGTATTCCATATTTTTCACATTTCTTCAGGAGTAAGTCATGTGAAACAAAATCAAAGGCCTTTGACATATCAAAGAAAATAACAGTTGTTGGAATTTTGTAGTCAATATTTTTAGTAACTAGGTTTATCAAATTAAATGCCGCTATGGTTGTCGATTTATTTTTTTGAAATCCATATTGTTCTTTTTTTAGGATTTGAAATTTATCCATAAAACTAGTAAGTCGAGAATGCATAGTTTTTTCGTAAATTTTTGCGAGTATAGGTAGTAAAGCAATTGGTCTATAATTGTCAACGAGTTTTTTGTTTCCTTTTTTATAAATTGGCTTAATTACTGATATCTTTAATTTATCAGGGAACACTCCCGTAAGCAGTGACAGATTGATCAGATGTACGAGTATTGGGGTAATAACAGGGCCTATGAATTTTATGATTTTAGTGGGTATTTGATCATAGCCTGTGGAATTAGTGTCTTTTAGGGTTTTTATTATTTTTTGAATCTCAATATAGTTAGTAGGCATTAAAAACATACTGGAATTAACTGTGTTTATGTCATAGTTATTTTTATTCACGTCGAAGTCATTATTTGTAATTTTTATAAAATAGTTATTGATATAGTTTGCAATTTCAGTTGGGTTTTCTAGAACTCCATTTTCTGTTTCTATTTCTTTAATATTTGATGCATTTATTTGACTATTATTAGTATTATATTTTATTAGGTCCCATGACGCTTTACATTTATTTTTGGCCTTGTTTATGTAGTTTGTGTAGTGTAGTTTTTGTGCTTTTTGTAGGCATTTTCTAAGTAGCTTATTATAATTTATATATTTTATCTTGTTTTCTGTATTAGGTTTAGAGTAGTATTTAAATCGTAGATCTCTTTTTGTTTTTGTTGAGTTTTTAAGTCCCTTAGAAATCCATTTTGTGTACTTTTTAATAAGGTTAATTTTAATTTTAATTTTAGGAAAACATAAGTTAAAGAACAATACAAGTGTTTCGTGAAACTTTGCAAAAGCACTGTTGGCGTCCTGATCATTATATACTTCAGACCACGTCAGACTTGATAAATGGTCATAAAATTTTTCTTTGTTCTCTGTGCTAAAATCGTTTTTGTAGATGGTGCGGTAGCGTACGGGTAAAATTTTATTCTGTATTGGTATGGATATCATCTGTGCTGTTTCATGGTCCGATAGTCCTAATGGTATGACTTCACATATTGAGTTTTTACAGTTACTTATTATTTGGTCTAAGCATGAATTTCGTCTTGTTGGTTGTTTTATATGTAGTTCTAGGCCAAATTGGGTCGCCGTTCTTATTAATTCTTCTTTGCATTTATTATATCTATCGGATTTATTGCTTAAAATATTTATGTTTAGATCTCCGAGTATAACAATGTTTTTTTTCGATTTGTTACGAAGATTACACAACATTATTTCAAATTTTTTTATGAATACAAAGGGATTTGAGTTTGGTGTACGATAAATAGTTATTATTATTACATTATACTGTGTGAGCTCAATGCCACAACATTCAAAATCGTTTTCAGACGCAAATTCCTTTAATTGAGTTAGTATTTTATATTCAATGTGGTTGAGGCAAAATATACATACTCCGCCTCTTTTTTTATTTTTCCTAGAATACCAGTTTGCTAGTTTATAGTTATTTAATAGTACACTACTTTCTTCACCAGATTTAATGAAAGTTTCTGTTAAACATAATACGTCTACAGATTTCCTCTTATTCAGAAAAGTGTCGATCGTAGTTTCTAAAATTTCTTTTTTACTTCTTAAACCCGCGATATTTTGATGAAGAATATTTAAGGTACTATTATTTTCGCTAATACAATCTGCAATAATACTTTGGTTCAAATTATTAATGTTATTAATTTTAATTAAAGGTTTGTCGGAAGGTATTTCTACTTCGGGCGATTTACGACTGTTAGTAACGAAAGCAATTTTTTTTTATTGTATTGTAGTGGTTTGGGTGTAGCGATCCGTAAGTCTGCTTAGTGCACAAGTTTGTATTGTAATATGATGGCAAATCGGCGTATCTCGAGAGCGTTGACTTATTAAAGTTCAAGTACTTATCTTTATAATCAATAGAATCAATGAGAACATTTAGTTTATGACAAGTATTGCTATAGGTTCTTAAGAAATAACAATTTTTATTATTTTTACATATTAATTCTATATTATTGTTGAGAAGTTTTTCATTCAGGTACTGATTCTTGATCACACTTAGAACGATAATTGGGCAGTTATTGTATTTATTAATAAACATGTAAAGATCATTTAACATGGTAGTAGGGTTATAATCATTTTCTCCTACACAAATAATAATTTTGTCACATGGTTTGGAAATGAATTCAGTGTTTAGCAATTGTTGACTTGTTGCGTAATATTTAATTGTCCCTTCTACAGAATATTTATTATATGAGCTATTCAGTCTTAATTCATATAAACGCTTTGTTAGTCCTGTAATTTGTTGAGTACCAAGTATATGTATTTTCCCTTTTGGATAATCGTTAGTATTGGTTGTGGTAGTCCTCTTGTCGTTGTCTTGAGCAGTATTTGTTGTTGTTGAAGAACGTTTTTTATTTACCTTCTCGACTGGCGTTTGCTTAATGGTATTTAATTCTGGAGTATTTTTTAACGAACATTTTTGAGAACTAATATAAGTGTTGTTAGTTTCAGATGGTATTTCTGGCTCCTGTTCTAGTTGCATATGTAAAGTCTTCGGTTCATTCATGTTTCTAGGTTTCTTTTTTGGAGTAGAAATTAGCGGTGAACATATTTTAGTTAAATTTTGAAGCTTCTTTTCTTGGTTTTGTAGTCTCTTTTGTAAGGTAATTTTTTCTAGTATTAAATTTTCTATTTCCATATGTGCACTTTCTAGTTTTTCTTTTAAATCCCTTATAGTATTTTGTAATTCTGTCATTTCTTGGCAGTTAACCGTCGACAAGTCAGGTAAGCTTCTTCCTAAGGCATTTGAGTCCGTTGATAGAAAAGAATAATTGTCCTCAAGACTTGTACTCGAGATGTTCAAATCAGTTTTCCTTCTAAATGTGATGTTTTCTCCTTCCATGGTTTTGATCGATATACTAGCGCCCTCTTGTATGAGTTCTTGTTCGTCTACTAATATTCGTCTAAGAACTTGACTACTAGGTGGCGTTAGTGTCGTAGTTGTAAGAAAAGTTTTTTTTTTATCCCTAGTGCCCTCTTCCGTCGAATTGGTTAACTATAGTTTAGATTTACTTTACTAGATGGCGCAATTTTTATTTTTAGAATATTAATTCTTCTATGTTATGTAGTTGTTGTTTATGGTAATGAGTTTTTGTGATTGGCGGAAAGATAATGCCTTTCAAAAAACTATCAAAATAACGGTGTTATTATGTTATTAACAATGTTTTTCATTCAGAATTAATGAAATAAATCAATCATGTAGCTTTAATAGGGTATGTTTTGGTTTAGCTCACTTGTTCAATCCAATTAATTAAGTACAGGCACCTTAATATCACTTAATACACTGAAGTCACACATTCGTAATTTAATGATTGTTTTAGTCACTTAGTTCGTACACAAGCTGTTTGCAAACAATAATCGGCGTAATTCACTCATTAAACGTTGTAGTTTTAGTTTTTATAAGCAGTATTAAGACACTTAACTATTTTTAATTTAATAACTAACACGGATCCGATCTGTACGTGGACGGCAGCGCCATCGGTCGACGACATCGGTTGGCAACACCCACCCTTTACACAGGCCAATAAAATATGTAACCAGCCTACATTAGGCATGAATCTAGACTATAACTTAGACCCAAACATCGGGCTATTATTGTGCTTACCCAGCTATAATAATTATTGTGGGCATTAGATAAACAATTCGGGTTGTGTTATCACTGGTCTTTAAGTTCTATAAAATAAGGTTCATAATTGTTTGGTCTGGTGTTTGACTATTTACGATGTGTTTTTGTTAAAGACAACGAATGCTTTTTATCGATATTTGGAATCACTATTGTAATCGATAGGTATATCATTCGCTTATAAATGAGTTGAAATTGTATGTTTCAATTAAATTTTGATTTTATAATCCTTGTTCAGATATTTTATTTTTTTAATTAATATCTACTGAGTGGATATAAATTGTGTTTCTCTTCTGTACATCCAGCACATCAAGCTACTACAAAAAATCAAATTTTCCCAATGGACTTAGAACCATATGCTTCAGCGATATAGTTGAAAATATGTTAAAGATATTAGACAGATTGCAGTAACTTGATGTGATGCCAGTCTGTTATTTGCGTCATTATAATAAAAAAGGATAAATCTATGGACTGATACTTAAAGCTTTTAAATACCGTAATAATTTGATTATCGTTTACAAAACGAAACACCCAAAATATACCTATTATTATTATTAGGTTAATATTCAAAATCTCATCAAAATCAATGTACCGTTATGATTTATCACATAATTATTTTTGTTAGGAGAAAGTTTAACAAATTTCTTTTGTATAGAACATTAATTTTCTTATGATAATTAACTACGGGTAAAAAAAATCTTCGAGTTTTTTTTTTCATACTTTTCTGTGAGTTATTATTTGAAAGTTATCGCGTCGGATAAGATTATAATGAAGACATTTTCAAAGTATTTTTTTATTTATTATTGCACGAGTTTTTGATTTATGTTCTTAAATATTTATGTTTCTTGTAAATATATTATAGAGCTAGATAAAACAAAAGAACTTTCTAGCAATTAATAATTTCTCCTTAAAAAAAATCTCGTGAAAGAGCTCGTGGCTAGAAGAGTCCGCACGTGACATCCGATCCGTGGATGGGTGACCATCTTATTATGACGAGTTCCTCCGTTTTTCGGGAGGTTATTGGTTTTTACTGGTTATCAGAAGCCAGAAAGTCTTACTACCAGTCTTACCAAGGGGTATCGGTTTGCCCATATAACAGGCCGTCGCTTTACGTAAAACACTGGTACTCTGCTGAATACGGTTAAGACTGGAAGTCCACCCAAACACAGCTTGGAAAAGGCTAGACAGATGATTATTTACATGTATCTTATTTGATGAAATTATCAACAACGTTTTATTTTTAATCGAAGTTTTGAACCCTTTTTTGTGCTCAGTTTAAAAAGCTTTAAAATAGCACTTAGCCTGAATACGTCAAGCTGCTAGTCCTATCTAGTGCTAAAGGAATTAGCAATAATGTACCAGAATTTGGCAAGTACGACGGATTAAAAGGGGCCCTCGCCAAGATAGCAGCCATTCCACCATACGATCTGTTAGCACTAGCACGGAATACGAAATTACTTTTGGAAATGTGACACTGTTCAATTTGGGGGCGTATGTACTATGTGTGAATTATTTGGTGTCATGTTGTACAAAGATGTTTGTAGACAATAGTGTTTATCAACAATACTTGTTTTTCTTTTGTTTTGAGATGAGAAATCATCAAATAAACTGGGGCTGCGAGTTGTTCGTAAGAGTTACCGTGGCCCTAGCAGTCGCCTTTAGTCAGTCGCCTCCATATTATAGAATATAATTATGTATGTATGGTATTAAAAAGTACCGATTTTTGTACTAGATTTAGTCCATTAACTTTTTTCAAAGCTAGCACAAAAGGCGGTACTTTTTTTCAGACCACGTTGAATAAAAGCCTTCTTTTTGACTCGGACCATTCCTAGCTACACCACTCAGCTGGAGGGGTCATTTGATGATTTTCCGGAAAAAGAAACCCGCTGTTGATGTAGTATCAGACTTTTATACATACACGGGGCACCACGCCGTTTGTAAAATAGAATTCGATGTTCTAGAATACTATGGAAAATGATATCCACTATCATCGCCATGGCGCGTGTGAATCGATTGAGACACCAACAGCTAATTAAAGTTTAAATATTAAACTTGTTAATATTTAGTTATTTGTAAAAGTTGTCAATGAGCTCGATAGATGGCATTGTCGCAATAAAAAACGAGCTATGGTTTGGTTACAAGGATTTGATATGGTAAACAGTTTTTTTTTAATAAGTGGGTCTTCAGCATTTCTATGTGTGGACATGTATGTGAGTGCGTGTCTGTGTGAGTGTGGGTGAGTGTGTGTGTGTGTGTTTGTGTGTTATTTGTTAGTGGTTCCTGATACTCTATTTGAGACGTCCCTAAGAAGCTTTTTGGGACAAAACTTTTCTTAAGTAATTACATCGTTACGGACACTTGCGTATTTTCCGTCTACCAAGCTGAAAGAGAACATTTCTAACAAAAACTCGGAAATAAGGTATTTTGGAGCTCCCGTCTCTTTGGGAGAAGCAAAGTTTGAGATAAAATTAATTATGATTCATTAGAACCTACAGTTGGATATTGCATTTTTTTAATTGAAGATGGAAAGTGAAGGTCGAATTAAATTAATCATAACATCATTATTTTACAAAGAATACTTCTATTACTAACGTTCATACTAATTAAACGGCGGCCGTTCTCTTTTCTGTAGATCAGCCAGCTGAACAGAACGTATAGTTCACAATCATTCGCGCAGATACAGGTGCACTCTCTATTCCCTATTCTCATAGTCCGATGGGACGGCAATTCGACACGACCGGAGAGAGATCAGGCGCAGGACCGACATCGTGCTCTCCGATGCACGGGTGAACCGATCACCAACTTCCAGAGGCTGCTTTATGAAAGTTTCTCAAAACCCACAAAAAGATTTCGGCCTGACCCGGGATTCGAACCCGAGACCACGTAGGCAGTAATTACAGTACAAAATATTCAAATCACCTACGCGTTAATATGTAGATATCATTATTCTTACAAATGCGAAAGTTTGAAAGGATTTATAATAAATGTGTGTTTGTTTGTTATTTTTTCAATATAAAACTGAATGGATATTGATGGAACTTGGCAGTATTATAGCCTACTTATCAGAATAACATAAACGCTCCCTTTAACCATGTGCGAAAAGTAGTTCCCTTATGAGTAAAACCGCGGGTCGAAGCTAATAATAGAATCAATGTATGAAATCACCATCACCGAACCCCATCAGCAGACTCCAAGTTGCTAATAATTACCTCGAGCCGGGGATCAAACACAGGGTTTAACTTTCAACAGTTGCGTAACCACTTAACCATTAGTTAATTCACTCCTATAACCACGAGGTTAATGAAAACGTACCAATTTTCTGCTTAATATGATCCAATTAATTTAGATTGATTTAAAATTTGATTATGAGTAAAATTGTATGGCAGCACTAATACCTATAATCGATAAACATTTTCAAACGATTCGTTGGAGTGTTTTAGTACAGTCAGAAGCAATGTTACTAATATTATTATAGTAAATAAAATTTTCCCTGCTAATATTGTGAATGCCAAAGTAAAAAAAAAAAAAAATATAAATGCGAAGTTTGTAAGTATGAATAAATGGTTAATGGAAATAGATGGATGGATAGTGAGTGGATAGTGAGTGGATAGTGAGTGGATAGTGAGTGGATAGTGAGTGGATAGTGAGAGGATAGTGAGTGGATAGTGAGTGGATAGTGAATGGATAGTGAGTGGAAAGTGAGTGGATAGTTTGTTAATATTTCACGTAAAAACTACTTAATTGCGATGAAACTTGGTAAAGATATAGCATACACATCAGAATAACATATAGGCTACTTTAAAAAAAATGAACACTAAATATTCAAATCAGTCTCAGTCCACCTCACTAGTTTTGTTTATATTATTTATACCTATATGAGTGACCATTTATTTTTTAATAGTAGGATAGAAGTAAGATATTTTAGAAAGTATATAATTATAGCTCAAGACTGTACCTATACATTTTTTATCAATTATTTACAAAAATCATCCCAAAATATATCACAAATAAATAGTATGTTTTAAGTAAAAAAAATACCTTATTCGCAATACCCCCATTTCATAACAATATTGGCGAGTATTTCAAACTCACGGCCAAAAAACCCACAGTTCAGTACACTGCAAGTCCAATAATACTTTAAACCAAAAGCTAATGATCAGTAAGTACTTAGTAACTTTTGCGCATACAAACGAGGCATTCATCAGTCCGAAAACCCCATAAACCTCCATTAACATACAGATTAAAAGTAATAATGAGAATATAAAATATTAACTCCAACAATGGTACAGGCGCCAGCACATCAAGTTACCCGCAACTGTCAAATTTTCCCAATCAACGTTGAACCATGTGCTTCAGCGATAAAGTTGATAATCTATTAAGAAAATTTTACAGATTGTGGTAGCTCGATGTGCTGGCGTCTGTATAATGGGAGTATGTACTGCATACATTTTCTTTACAAAAAATAAAATGAGCTTCTCATATATAACGAGGCAAAATTTTGGGAGCTTTTGGCATCTGGCTCGTTTGAAATTTTCCATTTCATTATATAGGCTTCGTATTGGTGATTACTTTGTGGTATAAGCACAAATGGGTATTTGAGTATCAATTACTGAAAGAGTGCGTTGAATAGGATAACTGGTTATCGATTTTCTTTGTATTTAAGCCAGACACAGGGCCGTATACCTTATTAGGGACCCAGGGCACGTTAGATAAAGGGATTTTTGAGGATTTTAGAAGAAAACGATCTTAATTTATTAAAAAGACTAGTCCCTGCTCACTTACCCTTTACTGCAGCTAACTGGAGCCCCATCAGAGCGCAATTGAGGGCCCAAAGTGCCCAATGGGAAAATGTGTCTGGCTATCTTGATGGATATTTTGCTTGGGTAGCGAAGAAGCCTTGCTTCGTGCTTTGTTTAACATGGCTCGAGTTTGTATGGTTGATTGTTACACTTTCACGGCAAAATGGCTGAACTTACTTCGATGAAGTATTGCACGCAAACAGGTTTTTGAAGGTTGTTGCAAGAGTTTATGTCACTGAAGGATGGTGGTGTTACGATGAGAGAAAGCTAAAAACACATTTTTTTGCATTAATTAATTTATAAAAATAATACGTGTAATAAAGGAAATACGTGTTAGTTAGTCCACATATAACTCAAGAACGGCTGAACCGATTTAGCTGAAAATTTGCAGGGAGGTAGTTTAGAGCCAGGAGAAGGACATAGTGTAGAGTAGGGTAGAGTAGTGTAGTGTAGAGTAGGGTAGAGTAGGGAAGAACGGGAGCGAAGCCGCACGGGCAAAAGCTAGTTAATTATAAAAACTCCATTATTAATATATAACCTTATAGAATAATAATTACATAATTGTTGGTGAAATCGATTTGTGTCCCAAAATATATTTAAGTAGCAAACAAAGCTAACTATGCCAGCGGGTTCCGTATCGTAATTTGTTCGTGTCCTATTTGCGTGACTGTCTCCTGACGGGTGATGGATAGCAGTCGCTACTTACTTTATTTTTTGTTTTTTTTTTCACTCAACTTTTTTGATGATCAATTTTGTGTATTTTTTTTTCAGTTATTTAATGACTTTTCGTGGTTTCTCAAAAGAAAATGTTATGTTGTCTATTCAAAAGGTAAATAGTAGGTAGCCGCAACTGTCAAATTTTTCCAAACAACTTTGAACCATATGCTTCAGCCATAAAGTTGAAAATCTATTTAGGAAATTTAACAGATTATAGTAACTTGAACTGCTGTCTGTACCTACATCTATGTACAGCTTCTATAAGTTTATGTTACAATATGGTTATATTCAGAAATGTAGTAGCTTCAGTAGTTCGCAAACTTTGACTACTAAAATCTTATTATATGTGTTTAAAATAATAACTTGACTGTAACATACGGACAAACAGGCAGACAGACATTTCGACATGCTTGTCTGTCTAGTCGTCCATACCTTATGTCACAGCCACTTATTCTTTTTTTTATTATTCCATAATGGTACCGTTTTTTGCCATGTGGATACGGAACCCTAAAAAGAAGGAAAATTCACATCGAGTTCATCCACGCTGTCTTCAAGTACCTCGTGGAAGGTTCCTTTCTTAAACCTATAAACATCTTGATCCGATATCAACAAATCCCTTGCGCGGAATACTTCAGCGCGTCGTTTCTCCTTTAAAAGGACCATAAATATAAATAAACAAAAGAACACATTTAATACAGGTACGGCTGTAATTCGGCGGAGGACAGGAAGCCATGTGTCTAGTTTTATGGGCAAATGTAACACCCTGTAAATTTTGTTTACTATACTTATTTATACGGAAAAAAATAGGTCATTTACGGTCTTTATGCGTTCCGTAACATTTGTCGTTCTTTTGGAAAATTGAATATTGTGTGTTGTTGCTGTAACTTTAAAATATGTTGATAATAATGGTGTCCAGACCTTGTCGGCTACGGCGGCCGTTCTCTCTAAGGATCCAGCCCCCATGAGGAGCCATCTATGCAGAACATTATAGTTCACAAGCTTACTCTCATAGTCCGATTGTAAGGCAATCCTACACGACCGCAGAGTGGTTAGGCACAGGATCGACATTTAGGTATATGCTCTCTGATGCACGGGTGTTTCAATCACCAACTTTTAGACTCCAGGCTGCTCTATGAAAGTCTGTTAAAAACCACAAAGCGATTACAGCCCGACTTGGGAACGAAAAATCCGGGAAACATTAATTTGATTAATAAGTCTGGAACAATCTATAATAATTATAATATAATCTTAGGAACAAATATGTTGAAGATAAAATTCAACCTACGATTATAATTAATACTTTATGGTGACGGACAAAATGTCATGTGTTGATTTTATATTAAAAAAATAAGAATTTGTCTGAGGTCTTGAAGTCTTAAGTGTTCTTGCAATTTATTAAGAAGAAAATAAATATTTCGTTTTCAATTAAGTTTTTCATTAAAGAAGCCCTAACCTGAACAAAATATGTTTATTTTATTAATTAAATACAATAAATTCTGAAGAAAGAAAGCTGTAACAAAACAGCATGACGTAGGCATCATGATAAATACTGATGACGTCATTTCACACGAAAACCATGGCATTCACCTAAAAGCTCATTAGATAACTAGACAGATATATTATATTGATCTTCGCATTATCCGCAAAACCACAGCTCGGTGACCTGCATCACACGAGTTCATCTTTAATTGACAAGCCAAGTATTCAAGATTGAACACAATATTGTATAATACTAGTTGTATTTGCTCTTACGTCAGTTTAACCAACATTTTCAGAGAACTTGGATCAAAAGTTGTATAGAGGCCATAAACACAATCTGTATGAAAGAGGAATAGAACTTGTATGAAATTATCTGCCAGATAAACTATCTGGAACTTATTCGTAGGTGGTGAAACAGACCCTAAATCTTGTTTTGTTTTGGGTGCAAATTGAAAAATATATTTTTTTATACACTGTAGTTTTACTATAAGCCGGCTTTGTAGAGTTTTTATTAAATATATGTAATTTATTTAGTTTAAATCAGAAATATAAAATATGAATTATTTTGTTAAAATAATATTGAAAAGCTTTAAATCCAAGCACATACTTGATTTCTCAAAACAAACACGATCAATCATTTTTTCAAATTTGCAACGAAAACATTCGAGAAATTATGCTTACTAAAACTTATTCCACAACCTATAGAAATTCTATCAGCGTTTTAATATAACTTACGTGACTATGCATGCTAATTTTTGTAAAAACATGTAATTTGTACAAGCTTCAAGCTATCAAAAAAAGACAAGGCCATTTCTATCAATGTCAACATGTCTTCTGCCCGAGCATGGCGCGACCTGTCAACTCGCATATAATCACTTGTAGACTTAAGTCGATCGAAGATAAGAAAAATTTCTTTGATACGCTCTTAGAGTAATTACTAAACATAGAGGGAGCGTTAAATTTCCCTCTAGTTGAACTCTTTACACTTAAGACATACGCAGTGTGGGAAAAAAAGACAGACATATACTTGTTTAGGTTGTTTTTGACTAAGGTGTCCGCATTTTCTATTGTAATAGTGAAGTGACGGATTTTGTAAATATATCGATATCGATGTATGGTATGGTAAGGTTTTAAAAGGAACCGCTGCTGTTGGGTATATTTTGCTATAATTTTAGTTTTAGAAAGGTTTTTACAATGATTTTATGCTGGAGAAATAAATTGTGTTTACACGTAATGGTTACCAAAAACATGTAAAAATAGAGAGCAAAGTTCAATACAAAAATTATGCTAGACTGTCTAAATGAGTGCTAAGTTTTATGGAAAATCGCAGTATATGTATTTGCAGGAATTTTGTTACTATTTATTATATGTTATTGCGATTTTCATAAACAAGTACGAAACTCTTTTTTACGTTTGTTCTGTGTATAATTATGTGGAACCACGGGCTGCTGACGATAAACATTCTTTTTGACTTATATTTGTAGTCGTTCAAGCTAGCTTCGTGCAATTTGCGCTACTACATGTTCTTATGGATATAAGTAACACACGTAGTTTTACGTGTTTGCATTAGAGGTTTTGATTACAGAAGGGTAAAATAAAGAACCTATCGGTGCTGGCTAGCCAGTTCCTTTGCTTGAACTTGGCTTGACACGCTGTGGCATGTCTAGATCTACTAAGATAAAGGGGAATATTCCAAAAGTAGCATAGCAAAAAAGTAAGAAATTAAATAAAAACTATAGAATCACCAAGCCTTTATATTTATTTTACCAAAAATACACTTAATACACCAAAAAAAGATTGCAATTACTTCAAATCGCATAACGCCTTTATCGGAAAAACCTTTTAGCTGAGTACTAATCAATAAATCAAATCAAAAATCATTTATTCAAATTAGGCTGATAAATCAGCACTTTTCGAACGTCAGAAAAAAAAGACAGCCCCACCCTTCACCACTTCTTTTCGCTGGGAAGAAGAAGTGGCGCAACAAACTCCCCAGCAACACATGTCTGCCTGTTAGGTTTGAAGAACCAGATTTATACAAAAAAATCCAATCTCAAATTATTTGAGAAAACTAAAAAAAAAACGTAGTTATCACATGATGATGATGCGATCCGACCGATTTGGGCCAGGGCCATTGCTTCAACTCCGTTGTAGTTGCCGTTCGTGTGCTCTCATGTGGCTTATATATCCAATCTTCTTTGCAAAGATCCGCGCACATTGTGCACATGTGAGCACACCATCGATATAATAGTAACTGATCCCCGCAGGTGGACGGCTTTCAACTGGTCACGCTTTGTATCAAGCTCAACGTGCCGCTCACATGATAAACAATAAGTAAATCATAAAGAATCAGGATTCACACATGTTGGCTAGCACACACCTTTACATTTATCTTCTCTATTTACAAAGACGCTATTTAGCCGCATTTATTTTACTGCCACTTATTTCCATCATTCTTGGGCATACTGAAATAAAAACAATACATGGTCCATATTTATAGGAATAATTATCATATCGATATAAAGAATCCACATCACTAGCAGATTGTAACCTTACAATTGAAGAATTTAATTTTTTGAACAATATTTCGAAATCGCAATATAATTCACGATAAAAATGGTTTGCAGTTATCATTATCAATCTACTACGAATGTTGTTAGTATTTAAATACAAAAATAGCAAGTAATTTTATATGAAAACTGTAAAAAAGTACTCACCTGTGCAAGCTTATAAACTTTTCATTATTTTGACTCCATGACGAATGTGATTTACATGATAATATGAAACAGACCATGTTTACTTTATATTCATTCGGTATTTGTGTATGATTTTATAAAAATAATTAGAAAAACCAATTAGTTTTTAATAAAACTACGATGCGAACGTTCTGCTAGGTTCTGACAATACATGACGTAATATACGACTATATCAAATACTATGTATGGTATCCCTGTTCAATCCAATTACCAAGTACACATATACATCTTTAATTGGTTGTATAATACGGAGACCTAAGGTGACCACTTGACATTTCGGAGAGTTCACTTCGTTTCAGGCATATACGTTTGTCTCTTTTTAGTGTACAATCTGCGCCATAAGAAAGAAGAGCGTTGAGATGCCGTAATTTTAGCACTCTCTCTATGTTTAGTAATTACTCTAAGGATACGCTACGTGTCAAACCGTTGCGTCAATCTGTCACTAATCTGTCCATTCTTCGGTAGACAAAACTTGTTTCTACGGTTGCCATGCTTAGCCTGCAGGTTTAAAGTCTATAAACTTATGGTTCATCATCTACCTAGCCTTTTCCCAATCTATGTTGGTGTCAGCTTCCAGTCTTAACCAGAAGCAGCTGAGTATCAGTATTTTACGTGGAGCGACTGTTGACCTCCACAATCCAGTTACTTGGGTAACTCGATACTCTTTGGCAAGACTGGTTGTCATACTTTCTGACTTCTCATCACCGTCCGAAGGTTATCCTGGTTGCAACCTTTCGGGCCCTGGGTCCGCTTTGTCATACTTTCTGCCTTCTGACTACCCGTAACGACTTCCAAAGATGTATAAATGGCAGCCGGGACATACCAATTTTCCGAAACTTTCGTGACTATGCATGCTAATTTTCATAAGACCATGTATTTTGAAGCTTAAACCAGGTTTAAAGTCATTAACTTATGGTTCAACACATTTAATTACAAGTATTTTCCTCAAAAACACGACAAAGTCAAAGTAATTTTCGCAAATAACTCAATTTTTCTAAAAGAAGCTGTTTAGACGAAATTAGAATTCTTCTCGAATATTCCGGATGGCTCGGAGACACGGAATCCTGTTTACCTAATTTAAGACTGTCCCCTCTGGTTTGCCTGATTGAATTCTAAGAAGGCTACCGGTGACCACGTCTTTCGTTTTTGATAGAACTGTCCTGTAATTACTTTTAAAGGAAATTTATTTGTGTGTGTAAATTGGCATTGCTTTTTATGCAAAACAGCATATTGGTTCGTATGAAAAATAGTCCTTGATAAGTTGATAGAAAGTCAAAAAGAATAGAAGCAGTATAGATTTTGTGTGGTTTTTATTAAAAGACATTTAATTGACATGAACATTGATTATGTTCATTGAAAAAACTGAATTCATTTAATAAAAATTTATTTCAATGAGTAAAGGTACTTTTTTGTGTGAGAGGAGGCCTGTGTCCAGCAGTGGGACGATAAAAAGGCTGACGATAATAGGTACAAATATTTGTAATAAAAGAATTTAATATTTTATTGCATGGGTAATCAAATACGATTGAAAGTCCACGGCTTAAAAGGATCAGTCCTTTTGAAAGCTCATAAAAGCTTGCCAATTTGATTTTTTTATTTTATTTTATGTTTTATTTAAAATTGATGCAGCTTTTGCAATAATAACCCCGTTTTATCCCATAATATTACTAAAAGCTGCTCAACCTACAAATGACCTCGGATTAAATTGGTAAAAATGTATAATTGTAACGGGCATACCCTCGAAAAAGATTAACTTATAAAAACAAATTAGCATTTAAAAAACGTCTTCTCATAATTTGGTTTCGTGGGGAAAATAAATAAAACATTTTTTTTAACGTTGGGAATTATCTACTGACTCCTCCCGCTGAGAGTGCAGAAGGAGTCTCAGACTCTTACTGACTAAAATCTACTATGTTCCTTCTGACAGTCTTTTTGTGCCATCGCCACGGTAACATTTGCGTTCCAGCAAATTCAAAAATGGCCGCCTCTAAAGGTGGGAGAGACCCGATTGAATTTCAATGGAAAGATGTTAAACCCAGTGAAATTATCGCGATCAAATAAAGCGTGTCCCGTACATTGGCGGGACACGAATTGGGAACAGCGCCAACTATTTACCGTCTCAAATGAATTCTGTTTCAATGAAAACAAGAAAATTGGTGGCATCGTAAAAATGCAGTTTTTAGGTATTATTTTTATCTTGGTCTTATTTTTGGAAGTATTGTACATGTAAAAAGCATAGCTTACTAGACAATAAGATGCAATATGTGTGAAATATTACAAAATATAGTTTTGAAAAAAAAATTAGTGGCGTGTATAAATGTTCCAACATATTTGCAAAATAAATAAATATAACTCAATATCAAAATATAAACCAACTATTATACACAACTATTTTAAAAAGTTTTGTAAAAAATCCATCATTTTATAACAGCGTATTCAAATTAAATCTAAAGACAGGTCACTAATCTACCTAACTGACAGCAGTTCCAATTTAGAATATTTGCAGTTCTAAACGCAAAACTATTTCAGAGTAATGTCAAAGTTTGAATTTAGAATTCTTCGATCATTTGGCTTGTAAGCGTAATATAAATTGTTATAATAGGCACGCACACATAGATACACCGTGTGTTTATACGACAAGCATTTGTATTGGTACTTAATAAAACTATCTATATTGTATGTACTATGAATATTTGTATATAAATAGTGAGTTTATATAAGAAATTGTAAAATTATTAAGACTCTAAATCTTCTAAATCTTCTAAATCTTTTTTTCAATTAAGGCAGACAACTGGCAGCATTTTTTGAAGCGTCAAATTAACAAAAGCATTCCCACAACGCCCACTTTTCACCATATCTATGTGGTTTTGGTAGGAGAAAGAGTTACGTAACGAATATTTATGCATGTATAGGTTTGAAGAACCAGATTTAAACAAAATTAATTTATTACCGGTGAAAAAAAAAACGGTTTTGACATAGTTGATGGTTGATTCTAAAAAATAAATGAAAAAAAACATACCACCCGATTTGAGAACCTCCTCCTTTTTTTGGAAGTCGGTTAAAAATAAACTGTAAGTAATAATATTTTTTATACATAAATATTTGGATTTTTTTTTTATTTAAAAGTCCATAAATATCTAAAGCAAATATATATATATATTTTTTTATAATTCTTACTTATCTTTAAATATTAATAAATAATGTTTGTAGGATTGGTATGACGAAGAATTTAATATCTGTCAGTAGGTACGAGAAATATTCGCTTACAAAACTATCTGAACGCAACCGGTTCAGGATTTTTGATAAAACACTTTTCAAATGTCGCGAAATGTATTTTATTTGTACATGTAGGAAGAGCTGTTTGCAGCAGACATATTGAATTTGAAAGATTTATTTTGGATTGGGTAGAAGAAAAATCATATAGAGAAAAAAATTGTCGGAGCAAATGTATAAAGACTCGCTGACCGAGAGCCTTCTGTTGCTTTGTCTATGGATAAGAGACAACTATAATAGACCCTGGCTGGAGGCCTTAACTTCTAGGCATCCACGGGGATTGTCCGGTTAAGCAGTAAACAGCTACCTAGGCTGAACTGCGAGATGCCATTCAAAAAAAAAACTACTATAATATTATGTACTGAACACTATATAGGGCATAGTTTCCGTCAAGGAACGTCCCCATTGATTTTATTCATAAATAAATAAGTAATATCATCATCATCATCCCCCGAGCCTTTTCCTAACTATGTAGGGGTCGGCTTCCAGTCAAACCGGATTTAGCTGAATACCAGTGTTTTACAAGTTTGAAATAAGTAGGATAGGGAAGTAGAAGTAGAAGGGGAAACTATCAAATAAAAGAAAAAGTACACGCGTAGTGGAGTATGACGTCACTGCTATGACATTGCGCACGAGCAACAGACATCATTATCTTGAGGCTTTTTATCGTCCCACTGCTGGGCACAGGCCTCCTCTCACACGGAAAGGGATCAAGCGTTAATCACCACGCTTGCTCAATGCGGGTTGGTAAAAATAGAGTGGGTGGCAACAGAGATAGCAGCATATATATAGATAGAGACATTTCCATAACATAGCCCCACTCTTCATTATACGAATATTAAAAATAATAATTGCTACTCCATTTATTAAGCAATTTAAATTCTGTGTTCACAATAATGGCCCTTGTCCTTCATATAGTTCAAAATCAAACACAGGTCATAAACCTATTCAAACAATGAAACAAAATATAAAATCAAAAATAGAACTTCAAAACAACAAAGGCTAAAAAAATACTAGTAAAAGTAAAATTATCCAATTACATTTTCAATAAAAAACCTACACAGGTACTCATTCCTATTGTAACGTACTTAATGTATTTTTAACAAAGCCCTTTTCACCACTTATCGATAGAAAATAGGGGTGATGATATCACTTATAATACCCTAATGGTTCCCACATTACAAAAGGGCTAATCAGCATTATTGTGCCCATAAATAATGGCTCAATAACCCATAATTTGGTTTTTATTGATACTTCTATGGTATAGTTTGATTACATCAGTCTGTTTGATTATTATTCAGTTGTAATATTATTATTTCTGTATAATATATTCTTTATATATAAAAATCAATAATAGGTAAATGTCTGAATGCTGCCTAAACGGGTATTTTATTATTGATATGTCAGTTGTGCTCATCCATCTCTTTTCTTTTTTCTACCCTGTTCCTAATTCTATTTGGTGTTGCTGCAATATGTATTCCGCTTCCATTCTTCTCTGTCACTCGTCATATTAGCAATCACTCCCTTCTTATTCAAGTCCTCTTTCAGGTCTTCATCTCCTTTCCATCTATACAAATTCATACTTAACATACTCTTTGTGGTTTGTATTTCAGGCCCATACCACGACAACCCCTTGTATCTTCTCTGTAACTGGTGCTAGTTTGATACTCAAGCAGAATGTAATCATTACACCCAGATAAATCTCAACATTTTTATATCTGCTAAATGTCCCCTCTTCTCAACCCTCTTTTCCAATACCCGAAACCCTGATCTATACAGGATTACAGGTCAAATAACACTTATGTAGATTTTATTATTTAATCTGTGGGGCATCCCTGGATCGCTCATAAGACCACACTGATAGTTTATATATAATATACTTACCCAAACAGTGGACCTTATCCAGGCTTGACAGTTTGTCATTAAGGCCAGAAAGAAACCAAAGAGATAAGAGAAGGATTAATTATATAATTTATAAAAAGATTTCCTCACCAAAAGATCGGAATCTTACCCAAATTACCCCCCCGCCTTGTTAAAATATCCCATAAAATTCTCAAGAAAAGGTGAATTTCCTCTTTTATAGAAACCCCATGCCAAATGCCACATTGTGTGCCTAAATAATAACGCCAACTTCAACAAAAGGCTGACCTTCCAATCTTCGGAAATTGGGTCAAAAGAAGACCCATTTAGTATTGAGCCAAAAAATAATAGGGTAGTCATAAAACGATACCATGCTATCGATAAAATGTCTACAATAATACCCGGAAAACTTGTAGGAAAATGTAAAAATAAGTATAATTTTTTGTACTGGAAATACGCATCGACTGTGTGTTTGACAAGGAAATAATCTTTAATAACTTCTATACGTACAAAAAATGGTGAAGAGTTTGTTTGCTTAAATGCGCAATCAGGGGCTATCAGCCCGATTTAAGAATTATTTCAGTGTAATCAAAATTAAAAACTAAAAATTTAATCTTACAAGAACTTATTTACATAATATATTTACAATCTTAATAATATGACAATGAAAATTATAAAAGGGTAATTTAAATAATGCCTCAAAATTCTAATACGCATCGCTATCACTCGTTAAATTGTCGGGGGTGTTTCAGTGTTAGATAGCCCATCGATTAAAAAAAGACTAGTCTACCTTTTTGCTGTGCGTGAAGTCCCACGGAACGCGGGCAAAACCGCATGAAAAAGTTAGTTTCTTAATAATCCCAGTTATGTAGGTATTATTACTGTAAGGGCAGACATTACAAAATTGGTTTCTTTTGAAAGCCTTTGCAAAATAGCCATATTCCCCGTGACTGGCTGGCTAAAAAGGCCAAATTAGCCAAATTGAATGGATTGGCAATACTGCCAGTCAGTCGATTCACTGCCAATTTACTGCGATGAGAAAGAATATTTGATGCCCGGTTTTAACTCTGGTTTTTATCAGTCAGGTCGGTCAGTCAAGTACCAGTGCAACTTTTCTAAGTAGTGTGTACTTTCAAGTATATCTTAGACAACAATTTTTTGATTGAAGGTGAAGGAAAACATCTCGAGGAAACCTGGACTATAAAGTCTGAAATCATCAATCCGTATTGAACAAGCGTTGAAATTAACGCTTAATTCTTCTCTGTGTGAGAGGAGGCCCAATAGTGGGACAATAAAAAGGCTGATAATTATGTATTACATAACTACGTCTCATTATTGCTCCATATATTAAACTAAACCATTGCTGGTTATTATGACCTTCATACAACTACATAATTAAAAAGGAGTGTGATACGTTACTTCGAAAGTGTAACACCGAAAGTCATGTACCCGCAAGTTTATGAGTTCGAAAGTCTTAACAACGAATGCACGCTACCTCGAAAAACTTGACAACGAATGCACGTTACCTCGAAAAACTTAACAACGAATGCACGCCATCTCGAAAAACGTAACGCCGTAGTCATGCGATCTCGAATAACTGAATCTCGAATATTCACTTTTTCGAAAGTCTTAGCCACGAATGCATCTTCCTCGAAAAACTTATGTCCATAGCAATATCGATCTCAAATAACTAAACCTCTAATATAATAATCATCATAATAAGCCTTTATTTAATTACAAAGATCAAAACACAATGATCCAGATCACATGGCTATGAACAAGTTTTTCGTGGAAGATGCATTCGTGGTTAAGAATCCATCCAAGAATACACTCCTTTTTAAGAGTGTGATACGTTACTTCGAAAGTGTAACACCGAAAGTCATGTCCCCGCAAGTTTATGAGTTCGAAAGTCTTAACAACGAATGCACGCTACCTCGAAAAACTTGACAACGAATGCACGTTACCTCGAAAAACTTAACAACGAATGCACGCCATCTCGAAAAACGTAACGCCGTAGTCATGCGATCTCGAATAACTAAATCTCGAATATTCACTTTTTCGAAAGTCTTAACCACGAATGCATCTTCCACGAAAAACTTGTTCATAGCCATGTGATCTGGATCATTGTGTTTTGATCTTTGTAATTAAATAAAGGCTTATTATGATGATTATTATATTAGAGGTTTAGTTATTTGAGATCGATATTGCTATGGACATAAGTTTTTCGAGGAAGATGCATTCGTGGCTAAGACTTTCGAAAAAGTGAATATTCGAGATTCAGTTATTCGAGATCGCATGACTACGGCGTTACGTTTTTCGAGATGGCGTGCATTCGTTGTTAAGTTTTTCGAGGTAACGTGCATTCGTTGTCAAGTTTTTCGAGGTAGCGTGCATTCGTTGTTAAGACTTTCGAACTCATAAACTTGCGGGGACATGACTTTCGGTGTTACACTTTCGAAGTAACGTATCACACTCCTTTTTAAGAGTGTTCGAAGTAACGTATCACACTCTTAAAAAGGAGTGTGATACGTTACTTCGAAAGTGTAACACCGAAAGTCATGTCCCCGCAAGTTTATGAGTTCGAAAGTCTTAACAACGAATGCACGCTACCTCGAAAAACTTGACAACGAATGCACGTTACCTCGAAAAACTTAACAACGAATGCACGCCATCTCGAAAAACGTAACGCCGTAGTCATGCGATCTCGAATAACTAAATCTCGAATATTCACTTTTTCGAAAGTCTTAACCACGAATGCATCTTCCACGAAAAACTTGTTCATAGCCATGTGATCTGGATCATTGTGTTTTGATCTTTGTAATTAAATAAAGGCTTATTATGATGATTATTATATTAGAGGTTTAGTTATTTGAGATCGATATTGCTATGGACATAAGTTTTTCGAGGAAGATGCATTCGTGGCTAAGACTTTCGAAAAAGTGAATATTCGAGATTCAGTTATTCGAGATCGCATGACTACGGCGTTACGTTTTTCGAGATGGCGTGCATTCGTTGTTAAGTTTTTCGAGGTAACGTGCATTCGTTGTCAAGTTTTTCGAGGTAGCGTGCATTCGTTGTTAAGACTTTCGAACTCATAAACTTGCGGGGACATGACTTTCGGTGTTACACTTTCGAAGTAACGTATCACACTCATTAAAAAGCTACTCATTCATGGTATGTACATTCATCACAATATTGTTCCATATCAAACAAACTGATCCACCAGAAAAATCATAAACGAGGTTTTAATTATACACTTACATGGCAAATACCTCGTGAAAAAAAATCCTTTTAAACATGGTAAAATACAGGCCCATATCTTAGCCATTAAACAGGAGAAAAACGTAAGTACCTATATCTCAAGCGGCCATGAAAATGTCATCAGTCTCCCATTATCAGTAAGTCAAGCCTACAAAATCTGGAACATTCCTAACGACAGCTCTTGGCAAAGACACTAAAGTACTCCTAATGCCAACCAAGCCATATGGATGGTGTTCCCGAATCACGTTACATTAACATGTTGTACGTGAATCAAGCCAAAAGGGCATAAACCCGCCATTTTGAATTGTAAATGTGGAAAAAAAGCGAATATTTGTCACTTGGGGCAAGATTGTTTGGAGAAATGAGATGTTTTTGCAAGGAGATTGTTTCATTTTGCGGCCTTAGACATGGGAGAAAGATAGTTCTTATATTTCAGTTCAAAATTATTTTTCTTTGTTCTAATAGGGTTTGTACCTACTAGTCTACCAACTAGTCTAATTTATCACTATCTATTGAACTATCAAAAACGGTTATTTTTTAAGGAATTTGTATAAAGTAAGAACTATGATTACAATTTTTTCACATAATATTATATTTATTTTTTACTTGTAAATTATAAAAACAAAAAAATCAAATAGCCTTTCCGTCAAACTGATAAATGACAGTGACATAATTTTAAGACACTTTACCAAATTAATATCATAAAGGATTTTATTTTTGACCCAGTCAACTATCTAGTATAGTTGTTCGCATCTTGTATACCTAACTTTTATGAAGTTTCTGTAATATACCCTACCAAATGAATCAGACGCAGTAAAACCTGTGGAACCGATACTTATGGTCAGATAAACCAATAAAATTCTGCGTAGCTGTCCATAAGCAAGTTTGCAATATTACAATGTAAGTACTTGATTTTCAATGAGATAAAATACATCTTTCAATAATTGAGAAAATGTTATATGTAACTTTCAATTTATATTACACTAGCTGACCCAACGAACTTGAATTCGTACCGTCTAATGTATGTTCGTGTGTGAAGTCGTGGTGGCCTAGTGGTTAAGAAGTCGTGGTGGCCTAGTGGTTAAAGCACCAGCCTTTCGAGTGTGAGGGTGCGGGTTCGATTCCAGGTCAGGCAAGTACCAATGTAACTTATCTAAGTTATACGTACTTTCTAAGCTTATCTTGGACACCAATGACTGATTAAAGGTGAAGGAAAACATCTCGAGGAAACCTGGACTATAATGTCTGAAATCACCAATCCGCATTGAGCAAGCGTGGTGATTAACGCTCAATCCTTCTCCTTGGGAGAGGAGGCCTGAGCCCAGCAGTGGGACGATAAATAGGCCGTGATGATGAATGTATGTTCGAAAAACCATCATCCTAATTCAAAGCTTAAAAAACAAGAAACTGATTTCAAAATTCAGTTCAGCTGCTCTCGAGATTTGCGCTTAGCAACACATTCAGCGGTTCACTTGTATATTCTAGAAGATCAGCATCAATAGCAGAAAATTCAAGAAACATTGAAATTGATCTTCTGTGAAATAAATCACAGCCCGTATAATATTTCCAATAAACACAGAAATCTGAAACACGACGAAGAAAATACTGGTTCAAAAGCAGCTGTTTCTTTCAGTAGGCGTCGTCATATTTTTTTATTTCGTCACAAAAAGCGTTGTTACGTCATCTGCAGCCGTCAGAGATAGAAATTTTTTGTAGCTGGAGGCTAGAAAAGTAGAGGGTGGTCGATTAAACATGCCCTATATAGCCTTTATGTGATTGGATTAAAGTCTCTTTTATTTTCGTCAAATTTGGGGAACTGGTTTGAAAATAATTTTAAAGAAAAAGATAAAAAGTCACTTGTACAAATTAAGCTGAAAATCACCACTTTTTGAATGTAAATTTTACAAAAGACAGGCCTCAAAAAGGCCTGCCCTTCACCACTTTGTTTATGTTATAGCTGGGAAGAAGAAATGGTGGAACAAACTCCACAAATTCTGTCTATACACAACAAAAACAGTAACAAACCGAGTTGTGATTTCTGTTCAATATAACAGAAAAAAGTCCTTCAGATAATTGGTGCCCTTCTGTGGGAGGGAGGATCCTTGAAGATGATAGTACAAACGTAACTCGTTATTACTTGAATGGCGATTGGAGATTGAAATCAATGATAGGAAAAGATGGTTAATTATGGAAAATAATCGATATATACTAATTTGTTAGATTTGTTTACGACAATTTGAAAAAAAAATTCAATGTAAGGCACGGCAAGTAGTTGACACGGCAGGCAAGTCAATCAGCGTGCAAAATGCCATTGGTATAATATTTATTTATTTACTTAATAGTTTATGTTAATAAGACCAGAAGTAATAATTTATAATTAATATTATGAGATCATGAAAATTAAGAGGTGTGAATATAAAAAAGACTCGATTTTTTTACATGAATTAGATTGTATATATAACAATAAATGATTTTACTACGTCTATACATCCTATCAAATGTAAAAACGGGAAACAGAAAACGGCGAATACAATAGCGGATCACTATTTCTCATTACTGGCTGGTCACCATCAAAACCCAGTAAAACAAAAAAGAAAAACTAACTTATTAACGTTGCCACAGCAATCTTAGACCATCTCATCACCAAACAAATTCGAATTCCACTTATAAATTGGCCAAACCCACTTACAAAACTGATGAAGCGAGAACGATATTAATCGTTTTATCTTAAATCGCCATTCGTAGGGCCCCAACTGAAAGTACGGTGAAAAATCTCCCAGCCCGGCTGCTACAAACGTCAACCGTCCTACTATGAAATTCTTGCAAGTACAATTCCTTTGCTACGTGTCGCATCCGTTGCAGGTTTTGGACCGATTACCGCTCGTTCATTCCTGCCGACTCCGTAATGGATGTTGTTCGAACGGAGTTTGCAGTTTGCTGGAATTACGTGGATCGTTTGACATTGAGAAAGGGGTCCCAGTTTTAAGATTCAATCTTGTAAAGCTGAAATCGGTGGAAGTTTCATTCGGATGAATTAATCCAGATTATTTTTGATGATTAAAATTAGCGTGTGGAAGAATAATTAGTTTGTTCATTATGTTAATTAAATGTGTTTGCACTTTGTTTTAAAAAACTAACAGCATGAAAATTGCTTTGTAAATTATAGTAATGACTCATATAAATCTGATTATCAAGTGGGTTATTGTAAGTTTAACAAACATGCAATAGATTAGAAAGTTTAATGAATAAACTACAACTTAATTACTTGATTAAAGATTATTCGTGTTACATAGGAGTAATAATAATAGTTTACACGATAGGTTTCAGGGTAAAATTCAGGTCAACAAAATGAAGGATATTATATATATACTTAGTTAAGAATAAGCAAAGTATGTTTTCTATTTCTGGAGGTGCACCTCTGATGTAAGAATGTAAGAAGATTTTTCAGGTTTATGTACTGTGCACAGTATTCTGTACTCTAATTTCGTGTTAACAATTTTTTTAAAGATTGGTCATAAGTAAAGCATTGTCATTCAACGTGGCAATGCTGCCAGCCTCTTGGGTATAATTTTTTAAATTACATTCATTTAATTATGATTTATTTTACATATTTTTAATTTTATTACAAAACAGACTTCATAATGTATATAAAAAAAAAACATAAAAATAAGAGCAAATTTTTTTATGTGGTAAATATCTGTAAAAGGATTAGCTTTACAATACTGGCTTCCGCTCGCGGTTTCACACGCCCCTGAGGGAACTACGTTTTCGATAGAAAGTAATCTTAGTCATTCTGAACTATACGCAGTATTTCCACCAATTTTCATCAAAATCAATTCAGCCGTAATCCTATACGCTCATCATCATCATCATCTCAGCCATAAGAAGTCCACTGCTGAACATAGGCCTCCCCCTTAGATCTCCTTACTATACGCTCACATTTTTATAATATCAAATAGGAAAATGTCATTTCAGAAACAAGATAAAAATAGTTTTCTTCTAAATTATCTATCAATACATAACTCAGGTGAACTTACTCGTATTACTAGGTCATATAAGGTCACAACGTCTGCATTTTCGTTTCTTTTTGGCAAGTGCACTGTAATAAAACAATGATAATAGCTTTTGGCAAATGGCCGCTGTAACAAAAGAATTCAACAAAAAATCAACAAAAAAATAGTAATTATGCACAAAGGGCGTCATTACCCTCATAACTAGCTAATTTTATATGTGTATATAACTAACTATTAATATAATGTAATTATTTGCCTCATTGGTCTAGTAGTCGCATAGGGCGATTGCTGTGCACGGGGTCTCGAGTTCGATTCCCGAGTCGGGCCGAAATCGCTTGGTGAATTTTAAGAAACTTTCATAAAGCAGCCCGGAGTCTGGAAGCTGGTGATTGATACACCCATGCGTCGGAAAGTATGTAAATGTCAGTCATGTGCTTGATCTCGCTCCGGTCGTGTCGGATTGCCGTCCCATCGGACTATGAGAGTGAGGGAATAGAGAGTGCACCTGTATCTGCGCGAATACTTGTGCACTATAATATGTACTGGGTAGCTGTCTGATTCGGTAGAGAGAACGGCCGCCGTGGCCGACATTCAGTCTGAACGCCATTATATCCAAACAAAAAGCAAATATATTTAATGTAAAAGTTAGAGCAATCATAATTGATATTATCTTAAAAAGCTTTCACATTTTTAACACAAACCGCTGTAAAATATCAGAATTTAAAAAAAAATATTCACAATCACACACAGACATGGCAAATAACATAATGATAATATGTTTTTGATATTTTACAATATATGCCTTTGAAAATACAATCACAAAACGCGAGATCACTTTCAGAAACAAACTAAATACGCTACAGTACATGTTTACCTTGAAAAAAAATACAATGTGAAAACCGTATGGATATATAATAATATTGTTTTACCCAAAAGCAGCGTCGTTTTACAAATTGTATATTCGTATGTTTTCGCCGGCAGTTATTTTAGGAGTTTTTTATTTGTGAACACAGAATTGGTATTTTGTATTTAGAGAAAAGAATGTAACAATACTAATATTATTTGCTGGGTGCCTACGTAGAGTTAGGGTTGCCCCAAGAACAGAAATTCATTGCTAGAAACAATATTTCGGAAATATAATGGGGGTCAATCGCCTCGAGGTAGGCCAGAACTCGTCAACGTACGTCGTACTCAACCTTCATTGCTGGTAACATGAACGTGATAAACATTGAGATTGAAACGTACATGTAATGTAAATGTGAAGATGCCAGTACATCAAGCTATTACAACCTGTTAAGTTTCCTTAATATATTTTCAACCTTATCATTGAAGCATACGATTCAAAGTTGAATGGGAAAAAATAGCTTGACGTGCTGGCGTCTGTACCTCTGTAAAACCTTAAATCAACAGATGTTCCAGCTTGAAATAAAAAGGTACAATACAAAATAAATACGTAAAGAATTCTTTAAAATAAAAGTGATATTAAGACCTTGTTGGCAAATTGATATAAAGCGAAAAAAAGTTATTGGCAATATCGCACAAAGACTTTTCCTGACTAATTATTTCTTCACGCTAAATTGGTATAAAAATTTCCTTTACAAAAAAAGTCTTCTTCGCCTAAAAATTGGAAAATAAGCGACAACCCTGCAGACAGCAGTACATTTTGCGAACTTTTCTAATATACCGAGGCACGGGCCTTTCGTTTCCTTTCTAACATAATGAAATCATTCGGATTTTCTCTCTTTTTTTCGGTCCTCGTAACGTTTTTTAGGCAATATATTTATTGCGTTCATATATCAAAGGTTTCATATGTTGGTTATATTCAGATTTGGGGTGACTCGTAATTACTTTTTGTGGGTTAAAAACAGTGGAATTTAAGGGGTGCGGGTCCATTTGTTTGATTAGGTAGATGTGAAAAAAATCAAAGCTACAATTGTTTAAGTATGACGACGGATGGATTGTGTGAAGGTTGATATGGCTAGAAAGAATGTAACTTGTGAGATGACGGCAGATAGAAGAGCGTGGAAGACAAAAACATGCTGCGCCGACCCCAAATAAAACTTGGGATAAGGGCAGGAGGATGACGGTTAGGTAAGGCTAAGCAACAGACGGACTGGTCGATGGATCATAAGGTTAAGCAACTCTTGCCGCGGTGTCTTCGTGGATTGGTTATCGCCTTGTCATGACGAGTTCTTCCGTGCTTCGGAAGGCATGTAAGGTTGGTGGATCCCTACAGTCGTTACGGGTAATCAGAAGTTAGGTCTGACAACCAGGTCTTACCAAAAGGTACGGGGTTATCCTAGGAACTGAATTTAGGGAATCAGATGAGCAGTAATTTTTTATTGAATTATTTAATAATCATTCGATTTTAAAGTTCAAAATATCGATTTACCAAAAAGATTTCCCGGTCCTACTATTATTAAAGTAAGGTAACCCGGGATGTTTTGAAGAGCTCCTTTTCTTGCCCCAGGATAACTTGAAAAAAATCATCTCCCCAAGGACTACTTTCCTTTGCCATGGAATTTAATAAAAACATGGGTTTTATATGGGTATGCTTAATTAAAGGTTGGAATTTCCTAGGCAGTATTAAGTTCGTAATGTTTGTTCGTGTTATGGCATTTTTATGGTCATGTGTTATGAATTTTATGTACAGACGCCAGCACATCAAGCTACTACAATCTGTCAAATATTCATGATAGAGTCTAAAGTTTATTGCTGACGTATACGGTTGAAAGTTGATTGGTAAAATTTGTCAGTTTAGGTTAGCCTGATGTGCTGGTGTCTGTACGAACAATTTGTATTGAAATAATGTTAATCTGAATTTTGCATCTTTTTACTATCATCGACTGGACATAATATGAAGGTATAACTATTTCAGATATGATAATATATATATACTATATAATTGTATGTACAGGCATACGAAACCTATTTTCTCTCGACGTTTCAGCTAAATTGTACGGACTGTGGTCATGGGTGGTTATATAGCTATAACTAGCTTGTACTCAATCAAAAAAAGTCCATCACAAAGCACTTCTTTACTACACTTTCTTAGGGCGGCTTAGCGATTTCTGAAGCTGAAGAGTTTGTTTTATTTGAACGCGTTAATCTAGGAAACTGCTGGACCGATTTGAAAAATTGTTACAGTATAGACAGCTCATTTATCGAGGTAAGCTCTAGGCTTATTTATTTATCCAAGTGCATGAAGTAGAAGGAGGAAGCTAGTAACTTAATTAACAAGTTCATTCCTCGTTATTGATATTCTCATGTTCCACAAACATTTCACAATAAACACTCCCAATTAAAAAAGCAACAAATAAAACAAAATATTCGACTTTTCAATCGTCAACGTTTTCACAATCCAATGCTAACATAAAAAAATATACATTGATCATTCCCCTGTCACTCCAATTTATGTACTGGGAAACTCCTATCCATTAAATTGTGTCAAACTGAACATTTTTATTTAGGTAGGTATTTATTTTGCTGACGCTTGAAAAAAAACAAAAAGCGACTTAAATTTTAAATGTAACCTAACCTTAGCGTAATTAATTACAGATAGTTACTGTCTCGTTGTGTTAGTAGTAGCATAGCGCGACTGCTGTGCACGGGGTATTAAGTTCGAAGTTCCGACATAGCTTTGTGGGTTTTAAGAGACTTTCATAAACCGGCCCACAATTTAGAAGTTATTGATTGATACACTCGTGCATCGGAGAGCACGTAAATGTCGCTCCTGCACCTGATCTCTATCTGATCGTGTCGGATTGCCGTCCCATCGGACTATGAGAGTGAGGGAATAAAGACTGTAGCTGTATATGCGTAAATTCTTGTGCACTATAATATGTCCTGTGTAGTTAATCTCCTGAAAGAGAACGGCCGCCGCGGCGAGGCCGGCAATTGGCCTGGAAGCCATTATAGATAACCATAAAATCTTTGTCTGTAATTTTTTTTCTATTATTTATTGTTATTTATCATCACCCCGTGGAGTGAAGTCAAGGACAAACAGTTTTAGATTTCAGACTTGTTTGAAAGTCACTTTCCCATATTTTTAGTCATTGACATCCACGTCACGTTGGTTATAAATTAGCAATGTCACATTTCTGACGCAATATTTAAAATTTTGTCTCAATCTCATATAACATGTACGAACAAAACGTCAGTTTTCCGTACAAAATTTTAATCAAATTTAATGATATCCTAATTATATGTACCTATTCGTGTAACACGACAGGCACGCCTCGAGGCTACAAGGTGTAATCACATTACATTATTGATTATTCTGGTTGAATATTAATAATTTTAAGTTGTTTCGCGTCGGTCCCCTGGCGTGGGCGACGCGACGTGCTCAATCAAATGTTACCGCGTTCGCAATGACAGTTTGATGTGAAAACTTGGATTTGAATTGGAGTGAATTTCTCCTTACAATACCATTAACAATTTTGAAGATTATTATTGTTGGAGTGTGAAAATTGTTACGTAATCTTGGCGGAATTTGATATTGTAATTTAGTGAAATGGTTTTTTCTAAAGTTCGGTGTTTTATCGTTGTTTTTTTTTCAAGTATTATTTTCTACAGATTTACTTCGTAGTAATAATCTTGCAGTACATTTGGGAAGACTAAAAAGAAGAACGGAGAATTATTATTAATGTACCAGTAGTGTGTATAGACCAGGTCATCAAATAAAGCTACCCGAAACTGTCAAATTTTCATAATCAACTGACCAATGAAAATCTTTTAAGGAAATTTGATAGATTAGCTTTATGTGCTGGTGTCTGTAGCGTAGACGACCTATCATTTATCCTTCACATGATTAGGTGATAATAATGATACCTACCTATTACAACAGAAAAACATTCTGTACAATAAAAGTGACGTCACTATAAGAACTAACTGCCCCGTCACCCGACTCAATAAATCACACAAAGAAGTTCTTAAACGACGCTACAAAAGTTACATAGACCGTATAAAATATAGAAGCGACACACGCTTCATTTTTCAACATGGCGGTCGATCTTAAACAATGGCGTCTTGCGGAAGGCTTGAGAACAAAAGACTTGTCTCTCTGATATACGCGTCAAATACAACAGATAGGTACATGTACGTCTTGTTCGTCTCGCTTCGCGTAAACTGTCGTAAAATGACGTATATACGTTTCACGTGGATTAAGGAAATAGATATTTGAGGAGTGTTATTTTCTATTTTACTTGACTGCTTCATTGTTCTAATGAAGCTGGATATAATAGACGTTGAGTAAAGTATTATTATTCTGAGTAAAATTTTCAGGGGTATTTTCAGTAACCTGGATTTTATATATTGTGTTTCAGTAGACCATCATATTCCCTCAGCGATCGGCGATTCCGCACAGAATCCCGCCCTTCTCCATAATTATGTCAAAAGCAAAAAGGAACTCTTTTTTTGTTTTAAAAACCATGAACCATGAGGTTTGTAAAATCATTGACAATCAATCATCACAAGCCTATATTGCTCATCCATTCTGTAGTATGTAATTTCTTTTTATGTCTGGACTCTAAAAGATACTACGACCCTTGAGTTTGTTTCGGCTTTTCTTCTTAAGGTAGTCAGTTAAGAATTGCCGACATTATCTCCTTTTAAAAATATATATATTGACGTATAAAAGTGTTGATTTCAACCTATTTGCAAAATAAATATCATTTATCACTGAAAACCAGGCAAAAGAATTATCGTAAGAGCTTTATGTTCTGTAATTAATATATGTATGATATTATTAAGTACTTAGCAATAAAGAAATAGTCGCAGGAAATTCTCAGTATGAGATTGAAATAGGAATTTGTGGGCTTTTAAAACAATCGTTCTTTATAGCAATAAAACGAGACTTTGAATAAAGGTGGAAAAAAGTTTTTATTTTAATTAAACTTTTGCCCTCGATATTTTAAATACTCTGGAACTTCTCAGAACTACTTTTGTTATACTATTTGATTTAAAACCTTATTTCTTAAAAAGTGAGTTTTCTTAACGTAATGAAACCTGGATTTGTTGAACTTGTACAATTCTCAAAACGTAATTATATCTGCTCATACATTTTAGAAGCTGGGACGTTTTCTCAGGAGTACGTAACGTCTAGATTCTAGATTACCTAATTTATTCTAACTACTGGCAAAGCAGACTATCAGAATATTAAAATGGCCGTCCTTTGTGCAAAAATATAGTGAGAGTGTTTTATTATTCAAATTGTTCATAGACGCAGATTTGACGTAGAAATTCGAAAATAATGTCAAAATTAACTAGGAATTTTCCTGAAGCTATGAAAGATTGAGGTGTTATTAAGGTGTCCGGAGAAGTGTGAAACGATTTTTGTTACGAGTAATTTTTAAATTGTAATAGATTTTCTTTATTCAGTTTCTTCTCATACCCTTCTGAGAATCAAGTTAGATCATTAATAAGAGCAGTTTTTATATGCATGTGAATTATTATTATATAGTATTTAATAATGTAGCTCGTTGGTTTAGTGACTAGCGACTGTGAGCACGGGGTCGCGGTTTCAATTCCCGGGTGGATCTGAAATTTTGTGTGTTTTACGAAATTTTCACAAAAAGCAGTCTGGAGTCTTGAAGTTGGTGATTGATACACGCGTTCATCGGAGAGCACGTCTGTAAATTATCAGTCCTGCGCTCGATCTTATCAGTATATAATCCATACATTAGTATTTTATAATTATCTGGACTTTAAAAGAGACTATAAAACTTGAGTTTATTTGGGACTTTCTTCACAAGACAGTCAGTTATCAAATGCCGACATGTATTGACGTGTAAAACAGTTGATTTCAACCTTTTTGCCAAAAACAATCCATTTCCTTTCAAGATTACCAACAAAAATATCTCAATCTACATTAAACAGAACAATTTTAATCACACACATATCGTTAGCAATCACATGTAGTAGGTACCTCCGATGCGTGAGTTATCTTCCCCTCTTTCCTTCCCACAAGAGGTCTGAGCCGGAACTGCGGCGAATGCGTGAAAGAGCAATTATATGGTTCCCTCCGTGGCACCCCACAGCTGCTAATACATGTCTACAGGCCCGGGTTTTTCCGGGCTGTTTGAATGGATGAGTAAAAGGATTTCAAAAGGAAAAAATGTAAGTGTATTTGCTTATCGGATGCGTTGTGGGTCGCTGATTTATTTTGTATGTTTTTTTTTTTTGCTAAGAAAATAACAGATCTGTATCGAAGTGATTGATGTTAATTGTGTAAGAATTTTGCTGCTTTTACATGAAGCGTATTAATTGCTTGAAATATATTTCACCAGAAAAGTGATGTCATATATATAAGATATATATGATGATGATATAAGGACATCAAAATTGCTTTAATTAAAACTTTTGATAAAAAACGTGGAATTTCATCATATACCACGAATTTAGTGGAATTCCCAATTAAAAAATGTAATTAATATTCTACAATTAAACTTCCATGACATTATATTAATTATTTTATAGTAATTAACAGCTAAAAGGAGCGTCCACCACTGCAGGAAGCATTTCCGAAGCATCACCACAATGGCCGGACCCCGGCAACCACACTCAGTGGCTTCCCGCAACCAGAACTAGGTCGACGCTCCAATTTGGCAACAATATTATGTAATTGATATCTTTAATATTAGTACGTAGTCCAATTAAAATAGGTCATAATTTTGTTAGAAAATCATTTTGCTTGCCTTATTCAGTTCTAAAATCAATAAATTTGAGGGCGTGGTACATCTTTGTGAACCCTGCAGTACAATTTAAATAATAGGTACATTTATGGCTAGTTTCACCGGTTACGTATCAGTTCCAGATAGTTTATCAGGTAGATAATTACAAACAAATTCTGTTCTAATTTTGAATTTATCTGGCAGATAGTGGCTATCCGTAACCGTAACTGGCCCTTATTGTTCTAAAATTAATTTAAAATTGTGTTCCGTTAGCGTAATGGTAACCACGCCGGACTGCCGATGTGAGCATAGATTATACACTGAGCTGAGGGTCGCGGGTTTCTATCGGGGCTGCAGGTTGTTCGCAAGAGTAACCGCAGTCTTGGAACCCTGGGAAGAGTCTGACACTACTTCCAGCTATCCTCAAGCTCCTGCTCAAGCTCTTTCAGCAGGAGGAGCATGAAAAAAAAGCTTAACCGACCGTGCGTCAATAACGTTGATTCAGAAGCATAAAAACGCCAAAACATATAAGATAAAAGTTGATTGAGAAATACTAATGCATTTTACTCCGTATTAGGTTATTACTCAAAGGCTTTTAAAATAATAGGCTTTCCAATTAAATTGTTTACTCGCATTCAAGATCAACGTTTTAATAAAGAGCTGATAGATTTCTAAGCCTAAAATAATATTAACCCGTTCAGAGTTTCAATATATTTCCATCGGCAAAACATTTTGAATTTAATCCCATATATTAATATTTACCGTAACTAAACATCGATTTTGCTGCAACCATTTCAAAACTGATTACAAAAATAAACAAACCAACCGGAATATTTTTAATGAAAGATTAAAAATATGAAATAAATATTTGTGTAATAAATACTGTGACGTCGACATATTTACACGTGTCTAATAAAAAACGTGTAGCGAGCAGATCTCGTTTGCTGATAAATACACAGGGGAGTGACAAACACGCCAGGGGAATTATAAAGGCAGGGGAATGAAGTCGTAACGTAAAATTCGTTTGTTGTGATTATTAACATGGGGAATGTTAAGGCGTGTAATAAATTCAAGACGGTGAGTTCAAAGAGATAGAAGGGTTCATAAGAAGTTATTACCGACACATGAAAATGAAGGCTTGCTGAATAATAATGATGATGATTGTGGAAGTACGGACGCCAGCATATCAAGCTACAACCTATTAAATTTTTACTTTCCTTCAATAGATTTTCAACTTTATCGCTGAAGCATATGGTTCAAAGTTGATTGGGAAAATTTTGCAGTTTTACTTTGCAGTCTATACTTTCTAATCTGCAATTTCGCATAATGATCATTTTCTGTTAGCAAAGGAATAATTGAAGAAATTGAATGACCTAAAAACCTTTTCCTTGTTGAACTTATTGCACCGATATTTCCGTGCATCGCTGAGCACGTGAATGTCAGTCCTGCGCATTTCATTAATCTGAGGCCTGATCTCTCTCGGGTCGTATCGGATTGCCGACCATCATCGGTCGACCGACATCGGTCTAGGAAAGTGAGGGAATAGGAGTGCACCTGTGTCTGAGCAAATGTTTGGCCTCTACATTATTATGTCCTGTGCAGCTGGTTGATCACCTTAGACATAACCGCTGACATGACCGACATTGGTCTGGATGCCATTATTGCAATGCTGATTACCAATTTTTTTTTGGAATAATAGCGGTGGTTTGACTCTCAAACATAACCGAGTTATCATATTCACTTATAGAGATATTCTTTTCCTTTCAATATAAAGTACCTATGACAATTTCTGCGTACTCCAGACATATGTAAAGACATTGTAGGTGAACGAAAGTAATAAAACGTCAGGGAAATGAGTCGTAACATGTATCTTGCTTCATACTGACGTATTTATTACTCTCTAGGAAATATACGCATAGGAAAACTTTGAAAGGCTTACGGATATTGAAAATAAAAATCTCTGCTTCATTTGATACGAATATTTCATTATAATTCAGAGGATTATTTTTATCTTACTTTTATATCGTATTCACGGAAAAGTCCATTGAACATTAAACCTTATTGTAATAGCAGAAAAGTTCAAGGTATGTAACAGCATAGAAGAGTGAAAACTATTAGACAAACGCTTATTACTATGGGTGATGTTGTATCTGAAAGGAATGTATGTAAGGTTCTAAGGAGTGGTATTCTTGCTAGCCATTTAGTTATCGTCTGAGCCATTAAAGTGCCCATCTTATTGCATGTTCAAAATATATTCTTGTCCATATTTTTTAAAATTTTGCTGTATTCTGATGATTCTAGAGGCTGGTTATTACTGAATGAGGAGGGGAGGTAAATTCAATTGTGGTGATTGACCGGTCTTGATTTGGGCTGGGTCCATATTTTGAGGACATCTGCACTGTTTATTCAGGTTCAGTAGATAGAGAAGGGGGGCTGCTAGTATTTTCTGCATATTTTGCCATATTTGGGAACCTGAAATCACCAATAATTTTACACTTATTTGAAGCCTCTGTAGATATTTTTTGTGGGATCAGGATAAATGGTTACTCTCCATTGCTAGCCATCTTCAGCCTCTCGCCTGCTGTCCAACTACCCTCATGACATTCGTCTATTACGTCCTTAAATCTACATATTCTTTCAATTAGGCCTTCTACACGATCGACAGAGGTCATCTAGGTCCAGTTAGTGTGAAAATCTACCGTGTAGACGTTGATCAGCCGACCAGATGTAGGCGGAGTGACTTTGGACGACCTTGTTCGGGAGAGCATACATCGCCAAAAGCTGCATCCGTGGTCGGTACCAACCGTGTGGAACACTGTCGGCCGATGGGAGACGCGACCAAGGTCACCTCTGCCGGCAGTCAGTTTGGATCTTGTACAACTCTTTTAACTCTGATGAGATTTATACTTACTATTGTATAAAATTGTGGATTTAGGTAGAAATGGTGTGTTATCTTCGTTACGTCATTTTAGGTATTGTAGTTGTTAATTTACATGTCCACGACTCATTTATTTCAACTTCAAGGTTTTTGATGTCGAAATTATCTTTTTATTAGTGTTTCCATTTTTATTTGTAAATTTTTTGCTTTTGGTGAGAGATGACAGGTGAAGATTTTTGACAGTTGTGACATTCTGCAACAATTTGCATAATTTGTATACGTTCCCTTATGCCTTACCGTTATGTTGACCAAATGAATCAAGAAGGTGCATCTAAAAAGTGTTAATGTATTCAATCATTCAATGTACATACATATACATATTTCATGTCGATAGTTTTTACCAAGGAACTGGTTATTTGCGTATGAATCAAGACTAAGTTTTGCCTTAAATATTTTTTCAGCGTCATTTCTTTAGTACCTTAGTGAAAGTTTACAAGACTTTTGGGCTACGAGTGTTTTGATAATAGGTACTGCATCATATCAATAACGAAAATTGATTTTGAGGTACAATTTCACTGGATAGTCACTTATTTCATGTATATTTAGCGCTTTCTCCCGGGTTCTATGGGAACTACTTGACACACCTAATAAAGAGTAGCCTATAGACTTTCTTGAATGGGCTATCGAACACTCGAAGCATTTTTCAAACCAGTCCAGTAGTTACAATCAAACAAACATAAAAACTCCTCAGCTTTATAATATAAGTACAGATAGCAAAAACAACATGATGACACTATGTGTAGAATAACCCAATACAAATCCTAGAATTAGTGAGTTCGTTTTTACAACAGAGAGATCCGTAGCTCCGTAGAACAATGCGCTCCAGTATTTCATATTAACGGTTCCAACAGCGGGGCAATGATAATTAATGCCCCACAGAGCCACGACTGCATACGATCATTATTGCTCACATAAAAACGAGATATTGGTTGTGATATATTGGCGTTACCATCTATACCAACAACGTAAAGATAATATACCAAATAATAAAAAAATATATTTTGTTGTGATGATAATTATCCCTGTTTATAACTGATAGATACAGTGATGTAATCTAACGTAATTTCTTAATTAATTGTTGTAATCGATTGTTGTATAATATCGAAAAGGTTCGCAAAGAAAATTGATACGGAATTCTTGATTTAAGGATGGCCGCTCTTTTTAATAGTTACCTATGTTTCTTACATTTAGGTTATTTTTAAATTTATATAAGTAATATTAGCTTCTAAGTAGCACCCGCTTCCTAAGGAAATGTGCTGCCTATATAATATTGTTCTGATATCTCAGACATAATATTATTGACAAGTTTCAGCATGTAATATTAGTGCGATAGTGTGATGGGATCTCAGATAAAAGAAATACAAGATGTAATATGATATTAAAGCTGTATGCATGACGGCGAAAAATTAGAACTATCAGGGATTATTTTTATATATTAGTATCACAATATTATCCCGCAAGAAGTATGAAATAGAAAAGTATTTTGTTTTAAAAAATAATAAGTCCTCATCATACACCTGCATTTATTTCATTTGCGGTCTGCTCAGCTTAGTCTTATTCTTCTTTTTGACCTATCTATATGACGTCATCAAACATATTTTCTATCCAAACAAAAATACTCGTAATAAGTATGTTAAACAAATGACTAGAGCTTATATCGAATTTCATGAGGATTTTCCACTAATGATAAAAGGTGTATCTGTATTCAAAAGCCTACCTCTGTTTTACCGTCCAAATAATACCTTTAAAAAACACATTTCGGGACTAAAACATGATTTATTATATGTCAGTAACAATGAGATAACGTTACAGAAAGTCGTACTCGTGTGTCGAGATTATCACAGCTTTTTCTCGCGTTCTGTAAAAGGTTTAAGTACACAAAATAATTCCGAAGAGCACTTAAATTTTTTGAAGACGGATACGACGCGATGCATTAAGAAGGAATGTGTCGAGAAACTCCTGGTAGGTACCTATCTACAGCTATATTGTACATTTTTTATTCCAAGAGTGTTTCGCACGGCTGGCATTCGAAGTAAGTGATTTTGTGAATTATTAATTTGTATGGAGAGCAGAAATATCTTTGTGTAAGAAAGGACCATTTTTTTGCTCCGTATTTTTATGTTTGTTACATTTCTTGGTCATTTTGGTGCTCAAAATAGATTTTCTAGAATGAATTTCATGAATGGCATTATAGCGCTTTAGGTAGGTACAGCCGCTAGCACATCAAGCTATTACAATCTATCGAATTTCCTCATTAGATTTTCAACTTTATCGCCGAAGCATATGGTTCAAAGTTGATTGAGAAATTTGTCAGTTTCGAGTAGCTTATCTGTACAAATATTGTGAATAAGAAGGAATAGCAAATTGACACCGAATTCATTTAGTCAATAGCGAAGTTGGAATTGAAATGAAATTATGGTAATAGAATGGGGGATTTGGTTACCAGGATTACGATTACGACATTGGTAACCCCCATCGTTGATTCGTGGTATCCATCATCCATCCAGTATAACCGTATGTAGTTTAGCGACTGTTTTACTTCGAGCGACTATCTATCTGACCTCAACCCTGAACCTAGTCGATCATCATCCATAAGAATGGTTTCCAGACTCTGGCTTCAGACTACCGGTAACAACTGCCAAAGATGTCGAAATAACCGGAACTCATCATGATAACATGGTCACCCATCTACAAAGCGACCGCGCCAAACGTTGCTTAACTTTCTAATCGATCGACTGGTGCGGTTGTCACTTAACCAAGAGCTCTGGGGATTTTTCCTAATTAAATATCAATTTGCCTTTTGTTGACACTTTGGGCCAAATGGAATTGTGAAGTGCCTACTGTTCTGTGACAGATTTTTCAACCAGTAAAATGATGTTGTATTTTTTGCGTTCAAATAAACTGATCCAGAGGATAATTGATTGGCGTTCAGCGTTTTTTTATTTTTATATCGGTGATTGGTGTATTTTGTAATGTAAGTAATTAGTGATCGGTTTTTCGTACTGGTGGATAACACGTAGTAATTTAGTTAAATAAAATTTAGGCGATATTTTTCAAAAGTGTGAGGAAATTAGTACTTACACAAAATAAAATTTATTTCTTTCTGCTTAGCCTTTTTCGGAAGCTTTGTTGAGGTCGGTTTCCAGTCTTAACGGGATGCAGCTGAGTACCAGTGTTTTACGTGGAGGGACTGCCTGTCTAACCTCCTCAATCCAGTTACCTAGGTAACCCGATACCCTTTTTAAAGACTATTTATAGTTATTAGACTTTCTGGCTTTTCACTAGACGTAACGATTGCCAAAGATGTACAAATGACAGCCTTGTCCCATCAATTTAGCGTGTCTTCCGAAACGCAGAGGAACTCCTCATGACAAGATGGTCACCCATCTACAAACCAAGCACGCCAAGCGTTGCTTGACCTTATGATCGGTCGATCCGTGCGATATTTACTAAGCTACAAACTCCTCTAGACAAAATAAAATATATATTATTTGTTAATACGTGTTTGAGCGTAATTACATTACCGCTTCAGCCAGCCGGAAAGTTAAGCCGTCAGCTCAAAGGAACCGAAACACTAAAGTCCCCCAGTTAATTGAGGTCCTTGGAGGCATAATTTAATCATTCTTTTAAATACACTTAAACATCAAAGTCCCTGAAAAATTTGGGGTAAGTACTGAACCGTTTTAAATCGGTCTAACAAAGTGGAAGTCTGACAACTACAGGTAGGCTGATGGAAAAAGAGGTCAAGATTAAATTAAGCTGTCACTGCCAGAAGGTAAGGTTATTGGTCACTGAAACTAAGCGCTGGTACTTGCATCGGAGGTCCGCATCAATCAGTCTTTACGTCCGAGTCGGGTTGGGTGAAGGTAAGGTGTTTGGTCCTTTTGAACGCAGATTTATATCGAAGTACAAAAATACATATATACTACTACTACAAAGACAAACTCATCATCTTCTACGTAACCTGTTCCCAACTATATACGTGTCGTTGCCTGATACCCTTTTGCTATTATCCCCTCATTAGGTGAATCTAAGATGTACAAATGACAGCTGGGAGCACCAATATTGACGTGCTTTCCGAAACACGAAGGAACGCAATGTGACGTTCATAGTGCACTGACCTCATGATAGGTCGATCCACAGTCAATAAAATCCAACTTAATTACAATTATGACAAAAGAACAAACATCATTATCTCGCATCCCGAATATGAACAAAGACCGAGAGAGGCCGAATGAAAAAATACTCATGCATAAAAATGAGTAAATTACAGTGTAAAAATGTTCACAGTAAATAAAAAAAAAATGGTAAATTTCAATGAAACGTAAATGATGAAAAGGAATTTTCATATGAATACACATAAATGTAAAGAAATGATAATAACAAAATCATTTTTTAAAATCACGTCTGACATAAAAACAACAGCGTTATATTTATCTTTTTTTCTTTTATTACCAAAAGGCTTAACGTAAGATTCCAAAGTATCAATGTGTCGTATCTTTTATAGCTGTCTTTGCTCTCATAAAGTATATTTCATGTCTTTGATACGAATTCGACTTTGCAAAGTATCGGCAAAGACACATAAACCAACTTTTGACATAAAAATAATTCTCAAACGAAATTTAGTTGGTAATAAAATGAAACAATATAAGTTCTGTAGCTAGGGAGACTAATTTAATAAATTATTGGGTATATGAAACTTCTAACTCAAGGCAATTTGTTATGAGGTGCGATTTTTCTTATTCTTGATGAAAATTAAATTAAGCATGGCGAAGATGAAAAATAATTGTCATCTACACCAGCTGCTTTCAGAGAAGAAGTGAGGGTTAACCACCAGGCTTGCTTAAAGTGGATTGGCGATTGTGATTGTGATCAGTGGGACAGTAAAATAGCTGATGATGATGATGATTTAATGATGTCTGGTTATCAATAATTAAGTCTTTTCTGTAAATATAAAAATATTGATTTGACAGTTCACATACATGTTTGTATGTTAACCAAACCTCATTTCTAAGTAAAAACCTGTTCGCTATAAAACAGTTGAAAACTAGACAAAATTTCAAAGGGTATTTTAAAGTTCTGAATAATATTTTGGAAGTAATATACAATGTATGTTTTATAAAAATTCTTCAACGCATGTGTGAGTAGGTTGTTTGGAGAGCCTCAGGCTTTCAGCAGTATTACCAAAAAACATGCTAGTTTTTCAAATAATTACATACACTTGCAACACATATTTTCACATCAGGCTACCCGAAACTGTCAATTTTTCCGAATCAACTTTGAACTTTATGCTTCAGGGATAAGGTTGAAATTTGACAGATTTTCAATAGCCTGATGTGCTGGCGTCTGTAAGTACTTTACTGACAAGAAAGCTTAGTATTTTATTTTAAAACTAAAACAAGCGACTATTTCTCAGTAATCAATACAACATTCCCCTAATTTAAAACAATGGCGACAACACCCTATAAATACAGCATGTTCAAAGTTTATTTGGCTCGTTTGCCCCGAAGTGATATCGGAGCGAAACACCGAACTACCGACGTAGACAATTCTCCATAAGATTTATCGTTCCCCCTTTAACTGGAAATTCGGTGAAAATTGGGTTTATTTCATTTTATTTGAAAACGTGGGTCGATTAGATTTTTTTGGGGATGCAGCAAATGATGTGCGTTATTCGATTGTACAATTCGACCCATTTTGGTTGGGTGAAGATTTGGTATGTAAAATGAGTAACTTGAACTTCAAACGGGTTTTTTTGAGAAGTTCTACCTTCAACCTTCAATGAAACTACAACTCAAATATGGAGAAACACAATGCTATGATTTTTCTCTGTTTTACTATATTATTCAATTCTAAAACAATCAGCCAAATACACCGCAATTTTCGAACACATCTACATACATATGTACATGTCTATTTTTCATATAATTCGATCATTTATTTATTTTACAACAAATATTTTTTAATTCTTATAAAAGAGACACACAAAAATTTTAACAATATAAAAAAGGTATCCAATTATAAAAGATAAAAAAGATAAAAAGTCATTTCTTTAAAGCAGGATGAAAATCAGCACTTCTTGAAGGTCAATTCTACAAAAGACATTGACAACAATGATATTGAGAACAGAGTCCAAGCTACTGGTGGTTGGAGTCCCAGTGACAGAAACTTCTTCACAACACGTGCCGTTTCAAGGACTACCGCCTTCTGAATCAGTCCCTTGATCCAGCCGCCCTAAGAGAATTACGCCGCCTTTTGAGATGTTGATCGAGGCTCTTAGCCAGACTATTGGAGTCATGAGAATCAGCCGATGATAGCCATATCGACATTCTACACGGTGACAACTTCGTGCGCCAAGTCGAGATACTTCATTTGTTTCTTTCCTCGTTTCGTTTACTATTAAGTAATTTTAAAATCATACGAGTATTTTCCAAAAAAATAATGTTCTCGAAATCATTTATTCAAACTTGGTTGCAAAACAGCACTTTTTGACGTGAAAAATTACAAAAAACAGCCCCCAAAACGCCCGCCCTTCACCGCTTCCAATGTGTTTGTGTCTCAACTACCACTATACATTTTAAACCCCTCCAACACTTAAGCGTAACAGACTAAAAGAAATAACCTTTTTATAATGAAAGGATAACGTAAAACCGACCGCCAGAGGGTTAACAACACAATTCGCCAATTACACTGGCTGTCAAGAGAAGTCGTTGATCGAAAATCACTTTTGTCCAAATTGTTCCTTCGACAGATCGTTTCCTGGGAAATTGGGTTCCGATAGACAACATCGATATTTTCTTCCTTAACTTTTATTTTATTTGATGGAATTTGTATCTACTGAACCAGAAATTAGTCAGTTTTTAAGAGAATTAATATAATTTATCCGGTTATTAATCCATGGATCTTTACGAAAGTCGAACAGATGAGAACACACAATGAAAACTTTACTTTTTTGGAGTCGGTTAAAAAACTAAAACCGTCTCCTGAAGGAAAAAAAACTTGTCCAAAAACCTTGCGAAAGCAATTTAGCCGAACGCGAGAATATAACGTAAAAACGTACATATGTATGTACGTACTTACAGGTCAAACTGAGAACCTCCTTTTATTGAAGTCGGTTAAAAATAGATTTTAGGTCAGGATTACATTTTATTTTACTTTCCCTTTTAATACATGGTAACGAAATGATGTCTCAAAAATGGCCAAGATAATAAACCCTAATTTCTACGAAACCTCTCGAAAGTCCAAAAAAATGGTTCCGAAATCCAATTTTTCAGGGCGTATATCGTCAAACTAGCTGGTAGCCATCCGCGTGCTGCTTTCAACGAAAACAAGCACCCATTTGTCTTTGCCATCGTTTTTATCTGGCATTCGCTCATCGGAACACCATAAAATTGGCTGATACCAACTTTTTACGTCGTCCCAATTTAGGGGGTACAAAAAACGGAACGTAGATACTACTCCTAAAAGGATTCCAGATTGTTTTTGCTTTAGCTCATGTCTGTTAGTACTTTACGGGGTCAAGTGGTCTGTAGGTATTTCAATTGAAGAATTGTCTTCAGGCATCGAAAACTAGATGCAGGATCTATGAAGTATTTTTAGTGTTCTTCAAATCTTCCCCAGTTCTTCAGGGTTATCAATTTGGCTTTAAAAACAGCAATTTTACTTGAGATAGAAGGTTCTAGTCTAGACGTATTATATGAAAGTAAATTAATTTCTTTTAACTTTTCAGTATTTTTAGAAGCTGCTTTTATTTTTACTGTCACGGCTGGAGCGAGACGGAGCTACATGTATGTGATATTAGCATTATTCTTTTTTTGCATCGAAACTCTAACTGCTTTAACTTAACAGAGCGTCCAGTCTAGAAAATGGCGAGGTATATTATGTTTATTTTGAATGAATTTAATTTAACTAAACAACAGTAAGAGAACGCAAAAACATATCATTTTGTTTTGTATAGAACCATACAGACAGAATTTTGTTCTTGGGAGTTTGTTCTACCATTTCTTCTTCCCAGCGATAACACAAATATGAAGTGGTGAAGGGCGGGCGTTTTTGGGTGCTGTCTCTTGTAATATTGACCATCAAAAAATTGCTCATTATCTGCCTACTGTGAATACTTAATAAATTTCTCTAGCAATTATGTAATTTCTTGATTCGCAATCGGGCGATATGGGGTCAAACAATTACATTGCTTCACGCGAAACGTTTTATGACACTTCATTGAAAGATATAGTAGATCTGTGCTGGACAATAAATTCCAATTTGTTTGAGTGCTTTGAATAACCTTTATACAAAAATAAAACCTCACATAAAGCGATTACTGAACCCCTACATCACCCTTCAACAGCCATCAACGAAAAGCGACGAAAGGATTTTCACTTGACGAAAAAAAAGTCTTAGTTGTCAACAACATTTTTCCTTTACGGAACTCTAACAAACCCCGGCTGGGGGTGTTCCTGATCAATTTTATAAGACCCACCCCCGATTTTTATTGTCTTCGTTCAATGTTCGTTAGTTCTCGTTTATCGGCTATTGTCAAGTTATTGATTGGAAAGGGATAATTTAAGGACACTAAATTTGGAGTATAAAAAAGAGATAAGGAAGAATCTGGTTGTTCGCAATATGCCTTGCTTGTCTTTTGTTTTGGTGTGCTTTTACCGTTTTTAATAACATTACTTTTTTTAGCACTAGTTTCAGTACGGGTCGGTTAATCATAAGGTTAAACAACGATTGGCGCGGTCGGTGCGTGGTGGCGTGGACAAGTTCCTCCGTATAGTGAAAGGCACATACAAATTGTTGGTTGTCAGTTGGAAGCCAGAAAGCTCTATATAGCCAGTATTACTAAGGGGTAGGTATGGGATTACCCAGGTAATTGGGTTGAGGAGGTCAGATAGACAGTCGCTTCATGTAAAGCACTGGTACTCAGCTGCATCCGGCTAGACTGGAAGCCAGATTATTCTTTTTCCAGAATTACTTTAGGTATTGCGCAAAAACCTAAACAACAAATATACGAGTATACCTTTCTCCCTCAGTACCTCACCCACGTATTTTTTGAGTTTGTTTCAAACAAACACATAGACTAAGTGAAAAGAGCATGTTCATATAGTAATAGTCATCTACAGCATTCTGCCAGCACTTTAATAGAAGTAAAAAGACGTAAGTGACGAAGCATAGCTCGTAGAACAAATGGCCGATGCGACCGAAAAGTTTTTGAGTGCCAACCACGTACTAGAGAGCGTAGTGTGGAGGACCCACCACAGGATGGACTGATGACCCAGTTTAGGCTTACCACGAGCACGAAATTAGCAGAACTGCTAGATTAAGTTGATCTTTGAAACTTTTAATACCTTAATGAGTTTCATTCTTCAAAAAGGTTACAGAAAGGTATAGACGCCAATAGTAAAAATTTACCAATCGAATATTAACCTTCCGGTACTGTGATAAGGTTGAAAATCTATTAAAGAAATTTGACAGATTGAGGAAGGTTGATGTGCTGGCGCCTGTACTAAAAATCGAAAACAAGACCTAAATATTATGAGATTATGTTCACCCCATAGTAGTTGCCAGAATTTTATTTCAAAATGTCTGGATAGCCATGAAAAATCGGCACGTACTGAAAATGTACGCCTTTTAGTTCGCTGGCTGATGTTTTTTTTTTTATCGCGGTAAAAAATCGGGATTTTAGATGTTCGGGCACCTGGGGAGAATTTGTCCAGGCAATACTGGCCTTTATTCACGTAAGGCCTTTTAATCTTAATATAGGAAGAGCCTTGGTAGTGTTTAAAGTACCAGCCTCTCAAGTATGGGTATGCCTATTCCAGGTCAAGCAAGTACCAAAGCCACTTCTCTAAGATATAAAAACTTTCAAAGTTTATATTGTAAACCAATGACTGATTAAAGATGAAGTAAAACATCTCGAGGTAACCCGGACTACAAAGTCTGCAATCACAAACCCGACTCAAGCAAGCGTGATGATTAACGCTCAATTCTTCTCCGTGTGAGAAGAGGTATGTGCACAGCAGTGGGACGATAAAGACGCTGATGATATACATAGAAATTATATTATCATTCTGATACCAAAAAAATATTATTGTAAAGGCAGCATTCAAGTTCATGGGGTAGTTCAGTCGCTACGGGTAATTAGAAGCCAGTAAGTCTGACGCCAGTCTAACCGAGGTCAGATGGGCAGTCGCTCCTTGTAGAACACTGGTACTCAGCTAAATCTGGTTAGACTGGAAGCCGACCCCAACATAGTTGGGAAAAGCCTCGGGAGATGATTCAAGTTCATAGGGACTTCGAAAAATCGTTAAAAAGTAACTTACCTAGTATATGTTCATACTAACGACTAGCAAACAATAAAAACACAAATTATTCATATTATAATATTATGTTTTCCCTCATTAACTTCTTTCATGATAACTAACTGGCAATCGTGTACGCTACAATTCTCAGTCAAAAATGACAGCTTACCCTAGATAATTCTGTTCAAGGCATTAAACATGTACTTAGCTCTAGTTCTCATATACTCGTATCTAGCGGCAAATGACTCGTGGCGGACGGCGATCGATACTAGGTTTTACGATGCTTACATATCGCGATGTTTTCTTATAAGTCATATATAACAATATGAAGGTACCTACATAATTATAGAACTGTCTCGTTGGTCTAGTATTCGTATAATTCTAATGCTGTGCACGGGGTCTTGGGTCCAATTCCTGGTTGGGCTGAAATCGCTTTGTTGGTTTGAAAAAACTTTCTCAAAACCTTCAACCGTGTCTTGGAGAGCGCGGAAATATCGATAATGCCTGATCGCTCTCTCGTTAAGTCAAGATATACTGTAGCAAAATTAACTGTAGTTCTGTACGTTTTGTGTCACCTAGCAGTCAAAACTGCTGATTGAAACGACGCTTAAAATGGATATTGGCCGAACAAGCCGAGTACGGTATCTTTTTACGGTACGCGAGTGAATTTAAGTCACTGGTCTAAAATGGGTCTAAACAAGCTGATAATTTTATAATCTATTGAGAAACACGGAATCACAGAAGTGACATATCTACTAAAATACTTAGAAACAAAAAATAAAGTAAATTTTGCCATCTCTATTACACTTTTTATATACAAAATACTCACTATTCAATTGAAAGTCAAGCCACAAGTCAACATTAAACATGTAAATTTTACCTTATTCAAGCGACCAGTTTAAGAGGTCAGTAAAAAGAGCTTTATCTTTGGACCGCCACAAGACAGGGCCACCGATTACCTAATCTTATTATCTACCATCGATCAGTGTAGTTAAGCTAATGGCTAACATCATTATCAGATTACTCTATTAAACTATCTACCATAAGGCATCATTTGCCGAACTTTTTGGTAGCTATGTTTGGGTCCGCTTCCATTCTAATCTGATGCTAAGTACAAGTGTTTTACATGGAGTGACTGTCTATCTGACCTCCTCAACCTATTCACTTAGGCAACCTGATACCCATTGGTTTATTGTTTCTTTAATTTTACTTCTTAAGTTTATCTTAACTGTTTTAAATACATTAGAACCTAACTCACGTCATCTACATAAACTTATCCCAGCTCTGTTGGACACGACTTCCAGCAGGCTTAGCATGGCGATTTTATATCTATTCTATCAAGAAAAGACAAAGCTCTTTCTGTCAATGTCAACATGTCTTCTGCCCGAGCATGGCGCGACCTGTCAATTCGCATATAATTACTTGTAGCCTTATTATGTCAATCGAAGAAAAGAAAAATTTCTTCAAAAAATGTCAAAAAAAATCTTGCGTCAATATCTGACTTTTCTGTCATTATATTATCTAATCTCCGGTAAACAAAATTTGTTTCTGCAGGAATCAATCGTGCGTTATTTAACTTTATATTTATTCCACTGATTTGTCCAGCTGTTATTTAATAACGATCTCCTCTCTATATTTTATGCGTCCAATATTAATTAAAACTCAGAAAAAAAAAACTACGAACAAAGAAAGACACGGTAAAAAATATTTTTTACTAAATATTTTTTTCCCGTTACGAATTTTTCATTGCATTACCAACGCTGATGTCACAACACTTTTAATTAACACGATCAGTTATTACGTAGTGCGTACGAAAAACAAAATGGCGGACCGTCAAAAGGCGCCAAATATGCGACAGGATAAAAAAATTGCGTGACGGTAATAATGGCTGTTTTATCACAATATAAAGTGTTGCTCGGATGGGCTTGTAAAATTTTTCGTTATAATATAAAGTGAGACATCCCGTGACCAACTTCTGGTGACAAACTAGGACAAAGGATTAGCATTGCCATCCAACGTGGTAAATGTGGCAATGCAGCTTGATGTTCCTAGTCAACAGCGATGGGAAGGTTGTTTTGTATATAAGATTCGAAGGTTTTTTTCGATACTACACCTAGTTTTAGCCGGTTAGAACTAGGCGTAGCCGCACTTCGGGTATTAGCCGTAACATAAATATTAAGATAGACAACAATAACACAAATGAACATATAATCTTCTTTTTAAAGTTTCTCGTTGTTATTATTACAAAAATTGAGCTCTACATATACCTACAATGTACATGACTCAAATACCGGCCACATAAATTCCTAGTATTTTTGGCTGAAATAGACCATGACTCCGCAGTAAAGAGAGCAGCAATACGGATTCTGTACCGACCAATATTCCAACATATGCAAATTCCTGGCATATAATAATTCCTTAATGGAAAATTCCGTAGCGAATCCACTTGGACCATACATTTTTGTGTTATGCTCCCATTTCAACAGACCTACTTATTTTCCGTATAAGACGGATTTGAGGGAAATCAATACAGAATTTTAAGAGAACATTATTATATGTATATGGTTATGAGTTTATTGTCACCAACCCGCATTGAGCAAGAGTGTTGATTAACGCTCAATCCTTACTTGGTGAGAAGAAACATGTGCCCATCAGGGGGACGATAGAAAAAGGCTGTAGATGATGACGATGATAAGTTTTCATTAGACTAACTTTGGACGAAAAAAGAGGGTGTTATACATTTGACCTCTATGTGTGTGGGGTTGCAGTTTGTTCGCAAGATTTACACACAGGGACTTCCAGAAGGGGTTAGTCAGTAAGAGTCTGACACTCCCTCCAGTGGCACCCCCAGCGGTACGGATCATTGTATGATTTCCCACGAAAACAAAAAAGCGAAGCGAAAGACTGAAGCAGTACCCCGACATAAAAATATAGCGCTTCGTAAAACGTTTGACTTTTAAATTTTATTCGATTACGATAACAGAGTATCAAGCATAGAAAACTCGCAGATAACCAATTTGAATGTCAATGCTTTTAACGTGTATTATACTCTACAGTTAACCTTTAGCCGACATCAAACGCGGATAATATCAGTATAAAAATACAAAGAGAAATAAAGCTAGTCGCCATTGTGACAACCTGGACAAAATAATCCGTATTTAAATTCGCATCAACATCGGAAGCGTTCGAGTCGGCCATTTTGTGTTCAACGGAACAACGTAATGGCCGACCTTTGTTTCAAAATGCTTTGGGTGATGATGTTTAATTTTATGTTTAACTACTTGTGCTACATGGTTGTATCTGCCCTCGTCTCCCAACCTACGTCGACCTAATTGTCTTTCCCCGTACGCCATCTTGGGCGCATCTTAACTTAGTTTTAATTTTGATTTATTTTTGGACTTCATCATCAGCTTCTTTTCTATCGTCCCACTGCTGGGCAGACCTTCTCTCACACAGAAAAGTATTAAAGTTTAATCACCCCGCTTCAAGCAGATAATTTAAAATTTATAGTCTAAGTTTCCTCGAGATGTATTCCTTCAGCTTTATTAAGTCTGTTGGTGTCCAAGATACACTTAGAGAGAACGTATAACTTCTCCATCTTCTCCACGTATACCTATGATCGAACTCGTACCTTCATACTTGAGATACCGTTGCTTTAACGACTAGTCCACTCCGATTTATTTAAACACTAGACTAGGGCTATCAAATTTAACGCGCTCAAACAAGAAAAAAATATATGTAATCTTTTTTCCGCGGTTATTCTGTGCCCGAGTTATCAATATCACCCACGTGGATAATAATGAGATAACCTGTAGGAAACGAACTCTAGGCTCCTTATCTCAGTAAGGCGATCTACCGTAAAACCATATTTAATAAACAACATTATAACAAAAATTTCATGTATTAACAAAATAGTTTTGTATTTCATAACAATTATAACCAGCTTACATAATGGAGTTAATACAAAATACATTTGAAACATCATCAACGTACAAAACTATAGCTGCTGCGGCGATATCTAACCACGAGGCAAATTAATGATATTAGGGGAAAACCAGTTACAATTATGCGTAACATTCTGACTACGGAGATTACTTAGATGTGGTACATACTGACTTTTGAAGGAGAAAAGAAATTAGCTTTCTATCGCACTTCGCGGACTATTTACTTGTTACATTCCAATAACCAGTCCATGAATAAATAATGCTCCAATTGTTGATTTGAAAAAAATGGGCCCCACCATTTTTTTTCTAATGCTAATTATGGAATCAAGCAAGTTTCTTTTTTCGTTTGCCTTCCAAAAATCCGGGACTCTATTGTACCGTTGTCTAAACTCAAATTCGTTTATTATAATTAGGCTGATAAATCAGCACTTTTCGAACGTCAAAAACAAGAGACATGTCTCAAATCGCCCATCCTTCACCACTTCTTCACCACACCTTCTCGCTGAGAAGAAGTGGCGTAACAAACTCCCCAGCAACACATGTCTGTCTCGAACCAAATTTATATAAAACAAATCCAATATCAAATTATATGAGAGAAATAAACATAATTATCACATGATAAACAATAATAAATTATAATAAATTAAAATAATATTATATGTATTTTACAAAGTTTGATTCAAAAGTCTTAATTGTCTTAAAAGTCGTAATGGCCTAGTGGTTAAAGTACCAGCCTCTCAAGTATAAGTGTGCGGGTTCGATTCCAGGTCAGGTAATGCAACTTTTCTAAGTTATATGTACTTTCTAAGTACATCTTCTTCACCAATTAATGATTAAAAAGTGAAGAAAAACATCTCGAGGATACCTAGACTATAAAAGTCTGAAATCACCAAACCCGCATTGAGCAAGCGTGGTGATTAACGATCAATCCCTCTTTGTGTGAGAAGAGGCCTGTGCCCAGCAGTGGGACGATAAAAAGGCTGACGATGATGATGAAAATTGTCGAACATGACATTCTTAAAATTAACAAATGCATAAAAACCCCACAATATCACTTGTAACATACAATTCTCGATTACCAAAACGACGTAACAACCGACCATTGTTAGTAGTGAGCTTTATGTTGCCATGATAATGGGTTTAGACATAAACGGCCCTTGTTTAAGCATGGGCTTTATATCCCATAGCTGTACGTAAGTGATCTTCCACTTTCGTTTCAATGTACTTGGTGTTTTATGGGGCAAATGTATGAGTTGGGTGGAAGGTAATTAAATATACTGGAACATTTGAAGGTGGATTGTATTTTGGGTGTAACAATGTCCTATATGGTATGGGTATTGTTATTAAGATAATTTTGTGTAGTTAATATTTTGATCTCTGTATCATAATAGAGTTTCATTTTAGAGGCGCCAGCACATCAAGCTACTACAATCTGTCAAATTTCCTCAATAGATTTTCAACTTTATTTCTGAGGCATACGGTTCTAAGTCGATTAGGAAAATTTCACACTTTTGTGTAGCTTGATGCACACTGAATGTATAATTTGTAAAACTGCTGAACGATACCCTGAGGATGGTTTTAGCCTATTTAAAATTATTATTATGTAGGTAATGGGTACATACAAAGTCGTGGTGGCCTAGTGGTTAAAGAGCCAACCTCTCAAGTGTGAAGGCGTAGGTTCGATTCCAGGTCGGGCAAGTACCAATGCAACTTTTCTAAGTTTGTATGTACTTTCTAAGTATATCTTGGACACCAATGACTGTGTTTCGGATGGCACGTTAAACTGTAAGTCCCGGTTGTCATTGAACATCCTTGGCAGTCATTACGGGTAGTCAGAAGCCAGTTAGTCTGACGCCAGTCTAACCAAGTGGTATTGGGTTGCCCAGGTAACTGGGTTGAGGAGGTTAGATAGGCAGTCGCTCCTTGTAAAACACTGGTACTCAGCCGAAACCGGTTAGACTGGAAGCCGACCCTAACATAGTTGGGAAAAGGCTCGGGAGATGATGAGATGATGATCTTGGACACCAATGACTGATTAAAGGTGAAAGAAAACATCTTGAGGAAACCTGGGCTATAAAGTCTGAAATCACCAACCCGCATTGAGCAAGCGTGGTGATTAACGCTCAATCCTTCTCCGTGGGAGAGGAGGCCTGTGCCCAGCAGTGGGACGATAAAGGCTGTGATGATGACCTACATAATAATAATTTCATGCGTTTCATGTGTACAGACGCCAGCACATCAGGCCTCAACAATCTGCCAAATTTCCTTAGTGGATTTTCAACCCTTACCCTGAAGCATAAAGTTCAAAGTTGATGGGGAAAATTTGACTGTTTCGGATAGCCTGATGTGCTTGCGTCTGTACATATAAATTTCCTGCTCAATTTCTCTAGACTGTCAATTATTATTTGCATTGAAAGCACCTATACAGATTAATATTATGTATTTTTTTTTTACATTTGTATTCCAACACTCAAATACGTATAGATATAAATATGCACGTATAGAACAAAAATATTTAATTCAAAAGTACGTAATATCAAAACAATTTTTAAATAATAACATGTTCTAGAATATTCTCGCTGCAGTTTTCAGAATCACCTGTTATCGTTATAAATTCAAACGTAATTAAAATAAATAACTTCGGTGCTGCAGTTTGCGTTTCATTATGTTTCTCCTCAGATGCAGAATGCAATACAATACCTTGTTTAAACTTGTTTGCTTCAAATGCATCTGCTATAGTTATTTCAACTGCATTCTTTATGTATATTATTTTTCGTATTTGGCAACCAAATTAAATTTCGAAACACCTTATAATATGGTGAACTACAAATGAAATTTTCATGTGATTCCTTTCAGTGTGATTGCTAACAAGAATCATTGGACGAAGATAATACCATGCTGCATGTACATGTTACGTACACGTATATTAGTTACAAAAAGTAAAGCTTTTCCCCGCTGACGGCGATGTGGATGAGTTTTTTGACGCATTATTTTGATTTGCCCCTTTTTAATTATAATTTTATTTTCTTTGTACAGACACCATGCCAGCATGAAACTGGTGAACCCAATCAACTTTGAACCATATGCTTCAGCGATAAAGTTGAAAATCTATTAAAGAAATTTGGAAAATTATAGTATATTGATGTGCTGGCGTCTGTACATTTAAAATTAAAGTAATTCTAAGTTCTTTTTTTAACCTGCGGGGTTAGCCAAGTTGTCTTTCTACAATCGCAAACGATAGAAATGTATGGATATGACATTTGAAATTGATAAGTCACGTGGTCATAACGTGAGTCGAAATGGCGTGTACAGTGTAGAAAAACAACTTGGCTGACCCCGCTGATTTGAAACACTTTTTTGATTTCCGATGCTTACCATCTAGCTCTATATATAAGTAGCATCACACATGATTATGATCGCTAAACTCTTGTTTCAAATCAGGCACGTCTAATGCATCCGTTACACCACGCTCTTAAATAGCGTCTTGTACCAAAGTTCTAACCGCCACAACTTCTAGACATTAACTTGTGCTTGCTTTAACCCCAAAATCTCGCTAACTAGAACTTCCTTTATTGTAAGAAAACTTTATTCGATTTCATTTTCCCCCCTGTTTTCCCAAAGGCGTTGGGAGTGGTTTTAGCATTAATACTGTGGGTGGAATGAAAGCTATGCTAAATACCCGGTTTCTATTTTCAGGGAAGTGGTCGTTTTCCTTATTAGGCGGATAATTGTAATGCTCGGTAATGTCTTAAGTGAGCCCGCTTGATTATAGACCTATCAACAGTAACGAGAATAAAAATTATAGTCTTCCCACATAATGCTTCACTTGGCATTTGTCTGGGTAATTTTTGCTCTTAAGAGACTAAGCCGATAAAACACCATTTAAACATTTCACTATAAACAAATTTACAGACAGACATAAATTAGCCTACTTTTACGATCATTCATTTACAAAAACCACATTTCAATCTAACTCATCCCATAGATTTAATCTAGTTAACCTCAAACCAAATTATGTTCATACAAAATATGAAAACAATTTGTAAAAATCCTTTTGTTCAAAGCTCCACTAAGCCTCCCAAAGTGATCCCTACCAAATACAACGTGAAAACCTATATTACAAGAGACACAATAATAGCAATACATATTCATAACTACTCAGGTTTAGGACCCCTGTCACAGGCTACAAAGGTTTTGACGAAAAGTATCAAATTATTGGATGGAATAATTTCGCCGAAATAGGATGCTCTTTGACCCTGATCATACGTAGGAAATCGTGGAGAATGGCTTTGTCCTGTACTAAATAAAGTACCATTTTTCTTCTTTTTAGTGTGTTTTTAATTTGATACTTAATACATGCTTAGATTCGACATTATCATCATATGTATATTAATTTAGCCAATTATTGTCAACTGCTGACGTCGGACGTAGCAAGTCCTCCAATTGCCGCCTGCCATCCCGGTCTTGGTCAGTCCATCCACTACCCGCTACCTTGTCTTTTCTTCCTTCTTCGTCCTCAGTCTTAGACGTGTCTGCTTCATCGAATATCCATTCGTCTGCAGACATAATAACCTATACTAATATTATGAGAAAATATTGGTTATTAAAATTGCAAAATTGGCGAAAATCAAACTTTCGCGTAGAGATAATTGAAAATTGTATAAATGTAATTGAAAGCTACGACTACAAAATTGACTCTGGAATGTAATCGAAAACTGGGAAAATAATAATAAAAGAACTAGTTACATTGGGACCAGTAAAAGTAATGAATTTCAGTTACGTTACGGCAAACTCCGTACTTTAAATTGACTTTTTAATCTATTCGATATAAATTCCCCAATAACAAGAAAACCAAATAAAATATTCTAATTTGTTTTGACGATTGAATTCAAAAAATGTTAGATAGTCCATTTATCGAGAAAGGCTATGGGCTAATTTTTAACCGGTTGTGTCAAGTTGTTTTCACATTTCATCGCGATAAACTTCTGAATGGGTTTTATGCAGTTTTCAATAATAGATCGTATAATACACGAAGTAGGTTTAGGTTTGAAATTACACCCATGTGAAGCCAGAACTGGTCGTTAGCAGATAAATAAAAATGTAGCAGGCCTAGATATCCGAAAAAGAATAGACAATCATTGGTTCGGAAAATCTAAGGAATCAATCAAGCGAAAATGCTTTCGTGCACGATAATGTTTTGCTCGGCTTGCAGATAGCTTTATGCTTGTACGCGAAAATGGTAACTATTATTGATTGGGTTTGCTGAACTAATACGTAAACGGTTAGGTAGTTTGGTAAGCTGAAATTTCTTTTTCAAATTGATTTCAAAATTAATAAAAATAAAACTATTAGTAACTATTATAGTATCGAAAAATTCCCCCGCTTCACTGCCCACTGGATATGTACGCAAGAGGCTAGCAGCATTGCCACGTTGTCAGTTGGCGCTGTAAGAAATAAATCCTCTGATTTATACGCAACTGGATATTCCGAAATTAATTTACATTCAATTTCACTCGCCCAAAATAGAGTCGTTATCGTCCAAAAACAAATCGGTTTACTTACCAATCGTAACATACGATAACGTTTTACTGGTCCATTCAAAATGCGAATGTTTCCATACATTGAATACATAAAATACGGGATTGCCATCATTATTCTTCCGTAATCGATTTCACACGCAGCTGCGTACAAAACACATACATTTGCGGACCTCTGCGAAATCTTTTCAATCGGACCCAGTACCCAAGGTTACGCCAAAAAGCATAACCCAAAGCATAAATCCCCAGAAGGGATAGGAAATAAGAGTAGAATATATTTTGTTTTGAAAAATCGCTAACAATAAAGGTATCTGTATATGTCCAATGAGGATGGACCAACGACAAATGGTGGCGGGATCTAAACCGTTTGTCATTTGGGGAAAAAAGTCGCAGGCTTATTCGAGTTGTGGGTAGGGTGGCCAAAAATAAAAATATACAGGACATTCCTGACGGTAATTTGTTCACGTCGTGAATTTTTGCCGTTGGCCATTCCGTGGGAAAGGGTGTTTTCGGTAATTTTGAGTTCATGAGATAAAGTATGTTGATGTTTCATTAAGCTTAGGGCTTTTACAGACTCAAATATCAGCGTGGGTGATACAACACATGGAATTGAAGCGTGCTTGACTACCATTGTGTGTACTTGTTAGGGAAGGATAATGAATGTTTTTTCTTTAACTGAAATATGGTTGGATTATTTCTGCGTCTCTCTATTCCACTACTTGCTAAATACGTCCCCGAATTATGTGTCGTACTGGCCTTTCTGTGACTTTTTAAAATCCCAATCTGTCATTTAAAAGTAATGATCTTCCGCTATTTTAGTATTTTATATGGTTTCTGAGTGATTTTGTCGGCCAATAGTGAAGGTATACACGACTAATAAAGGTGCCCAGAATCCAGCCATAATGGATATTCCCCCAATATTCTCAGGAAAAGAAGCACTTGTAAAGACAATTAAATGTATGACAATATAATAGTTAAAGGAAGCTCCTTGCTACCCCTTTATGAAATTCCTATTTAATAATAGTATATACAACAAAGGCTTAATGAAGATATAACAGGAACACTGCGAGCCTACAGTGTACTGAGATATTAGATTAGCGACGCAATAACCTTCAGTAATGACCGGGTCCGTCCCCATCGCACCGTAATTGCCAATGGCCTGACGTGCTTTAGTATTTATTAAAAGTGCCTATACCTTGTATAATGAAGGAGAATTTAATTATGCCGGTTGTTTACATGTTAATTAATATGTATTAAAGAAAGTTAGTTCTGATACACTAATTTTAATTCGAGAACGGCTTATAGGTCGGGTAAGCTTAGAATTAGGAGACGGACATCTGATACTTTTCATCCCCACCCAAGGATGGGGAGTAATAAAGTCGTACCACGGTTGAAACCGCAGGTATAACTCCATGTGACAGTATTGCAGTCAAAATAGAAAAAATAAAATTCGACTGCGCATGCGCAAGGTGGCTCAAACGGCTGACTTCAGAACGGCAAACTTATTTGATGTCAAACGTACAGACGGAGTGCTTCTTATTCTTAGATCTTTTTCTTACCGCTCATAAATGGTCAGAATACTTATCTTGTATTTCACGGCTCCCAAGCACAATATCCTAAGCCCGCATGGTATCCATGACACAGGAAAATGATTAGTGTGGAACATATTTCTTTTAATAAAATGGAGGAAGTTGATTTTTCTGATCAGTTTTTTATTTTATATGACTTGTAGTCTTTAGAAGACGGGCAGAAAGAAAAATAAGGGTCATTGCACCCTACCTGCAGGGTATATTTAGTTTAAAAAGTTGGTGAAAATTGCCTTATTTGTTTTTGATTTCAGTAATTTGTGCCTATGTTGAGTTATAATGAGTGCTATAAGCTGTCGATTGCGTGTTAGAACCAAGGAAAAAGTTGTATGTTTTTTTTTTTAAGGTTTGGTGTTTTTTAGGTATAAGTTTGTTTTATGAAATTCCTTTATTCAAGAGTTAAAATAAATAAGCCTCGTTTGATAGCTGCGAAAACGAATGACTTTTTTTTCTGTAAACAGGAAATTATTTTAAATTTATTTAATTCACTGTTAATTGAGATATCTTAGTATTCTGTCGTGGCTGCGGGTTGTTCGCAAGAGCTACTATGGCCCTGGTCCACAGAGACCTCTAGAAGGAAAATGGTTGGTTTTAGTCAGTAAGAGCCTGAAAATCTAACTGCACCCACAACGGGAGGGTTCATTTGATGATTTCCCATTTGAAATAATTACCTCAAAATGATAGCTCTTTTTTGCTCAAATAATTATTTTTTCCAAATTTTTAAAGACATGGTCACCCTAAAATATAGTTTCGGCTTAATTCTTCATTTAGAAATATACGAAAACACTATTTCGGAGAAAAACCTTTCCAGAAATTCTGATTGATGGCACTTGATGGCTAGGATCCTTCTAGAATTCCTAAACGGCTTTGTTTTCTACACTGACGAATAAATATTAAATCTATTGGGGATTTGAGCAATATTTTATTCTAGACTACATTAGAGTAGACGAGGCTAATTTAAAATGATTAAAAGATTGACCTAGTTCTGTTAGCGAATGTAATTTCTGCACAAAGCCGTAAGTAATAAACATACTTTATTTATTTTCATCTTCAGCCTTTTTATCGTCCCACTATTGGGCACGGGCCTCCTCTCACACAGAGACGAGTTGAGTGTTTATCACCACGCTTGCTCAATGAGGGTTGGTAATTTATTTTATTCTTTATTAATTAGGCTTAAGAATGTCCAGTTGGCTTATTTGATTATGAACAATCAGAAGGTCTAGCAACAAGTCTTACCAAGGAGTATCAAGTTACCCAGATAACTGGGGGATTGCGGAGGTCAGTTAGGCAGTCACTTTATAAAAAGTATGCTATTTGTAGCTTGTGTGTTATGAATGTTAACAAAAGTGATTAATTAAAGATATTTAATTACCCACTGATACAACTTCTTCAAAAGCTTGCAAAAAATAAACAAGTACCTACATAAATACAAAAGCAATGATTTTTTTTCATAACAAACTATCCTCTTTTCATACTCAATAATGATTATCAAAGCACTCAATAAAAAAGGAATCTAACACATTTTTGATGTCATAACCCGACATAATATACCATAAAAATTCCCATCGTTAGTATCACCCTTATTTTCATCCCCATAACACACACCCGTGCCCATTAAGCCATTGTTAAAGGGAAAACATTAACAATTTACATGTTTTGTACTGAAAAATGGATGAATTATTTTAACGTTAATACATATGTGGAAAACGTTTTTAATTTTAAAAGAAAAATTAAGTGTTTTTCGAATATTTTATGAAAAACATATTTTTTGTTGGTAGTAATCGGCTAGTGTTGATTATTTTATTAATAGGCACCCTTTTACGTAATAAATGTTAAGTAGTAATGAAAAAAAAATTTTTTTCATTGTTATCATCTTTTTCATAGTTTAATATATTAATTAAACATATTGTTGTAAAATTATATTAAAAATTAAGTACCTAATTAACGACTAATTTTGTTACTACTTTCTTTCCGGTTGTGATTATGGACCTATATATATTTTTTTTTACACAGTAGACACATTTCTCTTTTAATTACTAAGGTGTTGTCGATGGGGCTGACATATCTTTGATAAAAGGCCCTAGACAGAACTTAGAGTTAGAAAAATAAAGGTATTTGTAAAATAAACAAACTCCCTATCTGTGCTCCTCAGCTTAGTCGAAGAAATCTCTCCCAACCTTGTGGAATCGATAGCCTCTTATCCATCCAAAGAGATATTTAACTAATTAATCGATTCAATTCAATTAACAATATTTTAACGTAAATTGATATCAAGTTTCTTCGGTAACTTGGCCGTTTAATTGAAATTACTTTTTGAACTAATTGAAATGTCGGAAGTTTTGTCAGTTCAATAGTTACAGATTTTAACTTTTCTATGTATTAAGATTTGTCTTGAATTCTGTTGGAATATAATTTCAAAAGTATATCTTAGAAGATTTTTACAGTGCCAAAGGGTACAGTAATTTTGATTATTGATGTACGATACCAATCGAACTTATAATTGTGTGTGTATTTATACATATGTGTATGTGACTATGTGTGTGTGAGAAAGAAAGAGAGAGAATGTTTGTTGAATGAATGGCGCGGGGCCTCGTTGCTAACAACAGATGGAGCGAGGGCGCGCGCGAAATTGAATTTTGCTGTAATGATAAAAAAAATAACAAAAAAGTTTCTTCGGGAAAGTTGTATGTAATCATGAGTACAATCACGTGTTTAAATATCGGTCACTAATTACCAGTCACCCTATATACTTAAACATCAGAATACGAATTGTAATCAGAATAACAAAAGTTTTGTGTTATAAAGAAACTTCAATACGAAAGAATGAATGAATACAATATTTTTTACGGTAATGTCAAAACCGTTTTCGAACATACGCTGGTACTTTAATAATTAATCAATTAACAAACTGGACATATAATATGTAATTACGGACAGTCTATCATATAAACTTTTGCTGAAAATGCAACAGAAGAACTATTTTAATTCGTACATTGCTTAATTATAATAGAAGTATCCGACCAGGATAAATTTAATGATAACCCAGTAGCAATTAATTGGAGCATAATGATTACGTTATTAACGATTCCAACGTGTAATTTCATTAACTCGAATCTATTTAATTACGTTATTATTAATCAAGCAACGATTTTTTGGTTTTCCATTAAAACCATTTTCTGTTTTAATTGGTTTCATTACGATATTCATTTTAATGACGTTACATTATATCGTTTTGGGGGTACAGATGGTAGCAGGTCTGCCTACCTGAATCTGTCAATCTACCAGTCGAATATGAACCGTCCAGTATTGAGATAAGGTTGAAAATCTATTAAAGAAAATTGTCTGTACATCGAACATCGTTTTATGAAACAGCTCGACTGCTTGGACGGCGGTATTCTTGTGAAAAGTTCAACATCAACATTCAACATGTTTAGTTAGAAATAAGCAGTGCGTTTGTACTTGATTATTCTATTTTACTTGTTGCCTTATCATTTACAGGTGCCAGCACATCAAGCTGCCCAAATATGTCAAATTTTACCAATCAACTTTGAACCAAATGCTTCAGCGATAAAGTTTAAAATATATTAAGGAAAATTGACAGATTTTAGTAGCTTGATTTGCTGGCGTCTGTACATAAACTATTATTAAATTAATAAATAAGTGATTTTTCTCCAGCCGTATCGCATTGCCGTTCCATCGAAATTAGAAAGTGCGTGAATAGAAACTCATCCAGTGTCTGCGCAAATGCTTGAACACCATAAAATGTTCATGCAGTTGGCTGATCTCCTTAGATAGTAAAAGTAACAGCCGTCATGGCTCAGTCTAGACTATTCTTTTCGCACAGTGACATAGTGCATAGTAAAGTGTTACTAACATAATATGTATTTAAGTTTTTATATACTAACAATTTTGTATAATAATTATGATATGTATGTTAGTCTTTAAGGTATATATCTATGGGCCAATGCAGCCTGAAAATAAAGGTATTTTCATTTGATTTTTCTTATTCTATGGAATGCTGTTTCTTTCATGTTTTGTAGAAACATAGTTCACATTGATAACTTCATTTTGATAAGACGACCGTCCCAAGCACTATAGAAGCCATAGACAGACGCAAACCGTGGAACAAGAAACTCGTTATCCTATAACTCGCTTACACTTTTTCTTGAAAATGTTATTTCGCTTCCCTAAACAAGTCAGGGGAATAGCTAGAGTTTTGCTAGCTCTTTGGAAGGTAGAATCAAGTGGTTGGATTTGATTTACAGAGGCTAGACATAAAAGACATAAAAATAGGATTTTTATTTATTTAACAGTTTATGTACACAGTAAATGTGACAAGAGGTAAAATAGAACAATCAAGTACAAAGGCACAGCATATTTCTTAAGAAATCTCTTCCAGCAGGCCCGCTATGGGAGATTTAGAATAAAAAGAGATGTAGACAGACTGTGTAAACTGACAGGAAGATTACTAATATTTATTCGCTAACCTACAATATTATACATATATACTTATGTATATAATAGGATTTTTAATGCAAGCCTCTCAAGTATGAGTGTACGGTTTCGATTCCAGGTCAAGCAAGTAGCAATGGAACTTTTCTGCGTCCTTTGTATATCTTGGACACCAATGACTGATTAAAGATGAAAGAAAACATCTTGAGGAAACCTGGACTATAGAGCCTGAAATCAGCATGGCGCATAGGGGCGCGGCAGTAAGCCGAGAGTGTTGTATGGCGTCTTATGACGTATATTTTCCGCATATTTTATGTGGCTTATATACGTAATTAAGAGTATTTTCATTCTTTCTTCTTATTAGACTTTTTTATGCGACTAAACCTGCTCTGCTATTTGTAGATATAATAATAAGCTCATAGTTAGCCTCATGTCTGTAATCACATGCAGATTTATGGAACAATAGTCCAATCTATGACTAGATAAACAAACAGAAGATTTTTTAATTTATAATTTAAAAAAAAACATACTTAACCTACCTAAAATCTACTCGTAACGGTAAAAACCTAGTAACCAACAACAAAACTCGCTTCTTATAGCACGTTCGCGTCATACGCAGTTCCAATCTCCCCCCACTTTATGCACACAATATCCATGCGAGACTGCCTAAGCTGTCATATGCAAATCTTCTTCAGGCGACAATGCACCTGCTTTGCTTCGGAGAATATGCGCTTTATCATGTTAAGGAGTATGATACGGTTTATGTTTATACCCGGTTATTACAGTTAGTAATAGGGTTTGGATTAATATGGTTATTCAATTATACTATCTTTGAATAAAAAAAATATATTTAAAAATAAGAAAAATTATGTCGGATATGTTAATATTATTCAGAGGTGATTATATATGTTTGTAGATTATAAGTTTGTATGTTGCGTTTAATCTCAGTAACTGCTGAATCGAATTAAAAAACTATAATTTCATTAAAATGATATGATTATTATGATTCTTCTAGACTACAGGATTAAGAGACCTGGATTTTTAGAAGGCAAATAAGGATTTTTAGGGGCCGAAGTCAACACGCTGAAGCTCTTTTGAGACAACTTTAATGAAAGTAATGCTGACATATGTACATATTATTATTATAAGTGTACGAACAACTTTCAGACTGGACTCTAGACAGACGCCAGCACATCAAGCTACTATAATCTGCCAAATTTCCTAAAAAAGATTTTCAACTTTATCGCTGAAACATAGTTCAAAGTTGATTGGAAAATTTTGACAGTTTCGGGTAGCTTGATGTCCTAGCTTGCTTGGTAGCTTGAAGAATAGTTGCAGTATACATTATATCTACTTACATTACACTTATACTGTTCTAGAATCGCTTCGTTTCCACATCAAAGCTGTATGTAAATGCTTGTCGGTACCGAAACAGCAACGAAGCGGTATTGGGAGAAAAATTTATCATAATTTTAAAAGATGGTCCTTTATTATGGCATTTTTACTGATGATTTTTGATGTTATTCTTTCATTTTTATAGCTAAAAGTCAAACCTTTGATGTACGATACAAACTTAAAAAGATATTCGAAATTGGTATAATGATAATTTTAAGGTGTTTTTAAGAAGTACTTCAAACAATTTGGACCCGGATGATAAGGACGGATTATCATCTACTAAATTAAAGTTTTGTTCCAGCTATTCTAAGGTATCCGAAACTGACAAATTTTCCATATCAAGTTTGAACCATAAAGCTACAGCGCGAAATATGAAAATCTATCAAGCAATTGGACAGGTTATAGTAGCTTAATGTGCTGGCGCCTGTACCAATTCAAGCACAATTATAATTACTAAATCATACAGATAGTAAAGCTGTAACATAGTTTACAAGCCTAGCAACAGGCAAATTATTATAAGATAATATAATTTATAAAGACGACAGAGCTTGGACTCAAGCGACACTTCCTATTCGCTTGGGAGGACTTGGCGTCCGCAAAATTTCCAGTGTTAGTTTACCGGCCTTTATTTCCTCTGTCCATAGCACTTCAGAATTGATCAGGAAAATTTTACCTACCACACTGATCAATTCTGAGGTGCCATGCCTGACTGAGGCTATAAACGTCTGGAAAATCACATGCCCGAACACCGATCTACCCGCCAACCCATCCGCCCAAAGACAGTGGGATGAGCCGCTCTGCAGAGCAATACGGAAAAATTTAATTGATACGTCAATTACTCCTGCAGAGCGAGCGCGTCTGTTGGCTGTGGGCGAATGGGAATCGGGTCTATGGCTTCATGCACTTCCGTCGTCGAATATAGGCACCATGTTCGACGACACCACTTTTAGACTCGCCGTTTGCCTGCGTCTGGGTGCTCCGTGTTGTTCTCCTCATCGTTGCCACTGCGGTGAAGTTGTCAACAGCCTCGGTCACCACGGCCTGTCGTGCAGCCGCAGTGCGGGCCGCATACCACGGCATTGTAACATCAACGACGTCATCCGTCGCGCTCTTGTTGCCGTTGGCGTTCCAGCCGCACTAGAACCAAATGGTTTGGCACGCGACGACGGCAAGAGACCAGACGGTATGTCGCTTTTTCCTTGGAAGTTGGGTAGGACTTTAGTGTGGGACGCGACCTGCGTTGATACTCTTGCGCCATCCCATCTTCCTAGGACTGCGTGTTGTGCTGGCTCCGCTGCTGCGGAAGCAGAAAACCTCAAGCGGCGCAAATATAGTAGCCTTATCGGCAACTACATGTTTGAGCCGTTTGGGGTTGAAACCCTCGGGACGTGGGGACCGAGTGCGCGCATCCTCGCAAAGGATATTTCCAAGCGCCTGGTTGACACTTCCCGTGACCCGAAGGCTGGTTTTTATTTCGCACAAAGATTAAGCATTGCCATCCAGCGTGGCAATGCGGCCAGCCTTTTGGGTACACTACCGGGTGGCAACGATGAGGATGAGTTTTTTGACGCTATTTATTAGTTTTATATTATTATTTTAGTTGTAAGTTTTGTATAAGCTTGTATATATTTATACCTAGTATAGTTAATGTATATATATGTATATTTTTAGTAATAATTAATGTAAATAAATGATTACCATTAAAAAAAAAAAAAAAAACACATTTATAAAGGTGTTTTTTAACCTATGATTGTCACAGAGAAAAATGATAAAGGAATATACTATAATTGGATTAGTTCATCCGATATTAAATTTGTATATAATGTTATAAGGAATTGGGTTACAAGGAAAATCCATATACCATACATAAGCGATTATGATAAAAATGGCTTGAAATACATAAGTAACAGAAAAAATATCTGAACACAAAGAAGCGATACCATAAATCTATATAAAATCGATAATAATCGCTATCCAATGCACTTAGCTGCTATGTGAACAGCTCATGAGCAAACAGCATAAAGATATACATCAGTTTATCTTCCTCGGTCGTTAAGAGCGTCTCGAGGCTCATAAAGTCGTAAAGACCAGCCAAGTGGAAAGGGATAATGGGCTCATAAGTAATGGACACGCAGTACATCAGTGTTGCACTGATGTAACTCGACGACATTTTGGTTATAAGGGCTCTCACACATAAACACGATACGACGTCGCGTCATGGAAATCGACGATGAGCATTGTAAAAGTACATGATGACGTAACGTAATGTATAGACGCCAGCATATCAATCTGTCAAATTTCGTGAACAGATTTTCAACATTGATTGCATCCAGGCCAATTGCCGGCTATGGCGGCCGTCCTCTTTTATGGAGATCAGCCAGCTGCGCAGGACATATTATAGTGCAGAAGCATTCAAGCGGACACAGGTGCACTCTCTGTTCCCTTACTCTCATAGTCCGATGGGACGGCAATCCGACACAACCGGAGAGAGATCAGGCGCAGGATCGACATTTACGTGCTCTACGATGCACGGGTGAATCAATCACCAACTTCCAGACTCCAAGCTGATTTTATGAAAGTTTTTCAAAACCCACAAAGCGATTTCGGCCCGACCCGGGATTCGTGCACAGCAGTCGCACCTTGCGACCACTAGACCAACGAGGCAGTATCAACATTATCACATTACCGCAAGGTTAATATTCGATTTGTAAAATTTGACAGACTTAGGTAGGTTACATTACGTTACGTTACGATTACGCATCGTAGTACGACGCGACGTCGCGTCGTTGTGTTTGTGTGTGAGAGCCCTAAGGCCCTGTAAATGTTACAGCGGTGTAGAATTTGTAATAGGATTTTGGTGATTTGTTTTCTTGTCTATTAGACTAAAGAGACTCATATTTTTGTATCCGTTTTGTAATATTTCATTTCATATAGTATTTAATAAGTTTTTTTCTTTCTCTCAAAAAGAAAATATTTACACGAATTTTGCCAAAAATATAAAATGCAACATGATAAAGACAGAGAAAAACATTTTGTTGAGGGAGTTATAACCAGCTTTTTACTTTTTCTTTGGTGCCAATGGTAAAAATATATGAGGTTTCAGTACGGAGGTCTGAAATCGTGTATTGAAAAAGTTTTCATTACTGAGTCCTCTCTAACGGGTATTAAAAATCGTACATTAAAAAATAAAGGTTATTTACACAAAAGTATTTTACAGAGACATTATTACAAAATTTTTAGTTCCGACCGCGGTTTCACCAAATTCTAGTGGGACACTAGCGCACCCTGAATAAAAATTGCTTATTATTATAGTATTTCTTGATTAGAGGTTCAGGTTCAGGCAAATTGGACAAAATTAAAAAAAAACGCCCTTTGCGTGACTAAACACTGATTTTACTCTTGCAGAGACACAAAGACAAAAGTCATAATATCTATGTGAAATTAATGTGCACTAAGGGTTATCATTATCGTCCTCCTGCCATTATCTTTATTTTTAATTAGGTTCAGCGCTATATTTCTTCCTCTTCCATACTTCTCTGTCTGGCGTCATTGACAATTGACATTGTTTCCAGCAATATCGTCTTTCACACAGTCCCCTCATCGCTTATTAGGGCGTCCAATTCCTCTTCATCCATTAACGTGAATGCTCAAGACCTTAGTCACACAACCTGATCCTCATTCCTCTACATGCCCGAACCCTGACAGTCGAGAATATAATCTTATCAAATTTGTTATAATATCAAGTTAAATGCCTGAGCCGCATAATACAATTTTGAATTGGAGATGAAGCTAAATCCGATGCGGAATGTAATCAGTTACTTATTTTCGTAATTACTGTCATCAATTATTATAATGATATGCGGTTATGCTGGTTTTAGTTGATGTAAGGGTGAATTCATTTGCCGCCGTCGTTAGGACGGGCGGGTGCTCTGCTGGCGACGTTAAAGCGGGCACCATACGTCCTGACCACACGGGCATGCGAACCGTCACGGTGAGCTGCCCGGTGACGGCGGCAAAAAGGATAGTGGATGGCCGACGGCTCCTGGTCGGCTGGGTGTCGGCGCAGGTCAGGCTGCTCGACCCCAGACCTCTGAGGTGCTTCCGCTGCCACGTGGGACACCACGTGGGAGTCCGCTGTACCTCGGAGGTGGACCGCAGCGGGTTGTGCTTCCGCTGCGGTCAGCCCGGTCACAAGGCCGCGACTTGCGAGGCCGCGCCGCACTGTATTGCATGTGCGGCGGCCGGCAGGCCGGCCGAGCACCGGGCCGGTAGCAGAGCCTGCGCTCCGCAGGCTGCGACCGGGGGCAGAGGAAGGCCCCCCGCCCCCAAAACCACCTCCACAGCAGCCGGCCCCGCAGCTCCCGGGGCTGCCGCCACCAGCGCTGCCGCTACCGCTGCTCCCGCAGCTGCTGCTGCCACTGCAGCCGCTGCCACCGCCACTGCAGCCGCCAAACCCTCAACGGGGAGCCCGGAGGAGGACGTGATGGAGTGCCAATAACGGCCCCATTGCGCTTCCTCCAGGCGAATATCAACCACTGCGCCCGTGCTCAGGATTTGTTGCTCCAGAGCATGGCGCAGTGGGCGATTAACATCGCCGTGGTCGCTGAGCCGTACTTTGTCCTGCCCAGGGATGACTGGGTTCAGGACCTTAGCGGCTCGGTGACCATCATCTCGTCGGCCGCCGCCGGTACCCCTTCCCTTGAGGGGGTGGAGAAGGGTAGGGGTATAGTCGCAGCACGGTTCGGGGAGATTGTGGTAGTGGGTACCTACTTCTCCCCGAGCCGAACTCTCGCCGAGTTCCAAAACTCCCTTATGGAGTTGTCGGTCATCGTCGGTCGCTATTCCCTCCCTGTGCTGGTGCTAGGGGACTTCAACGCCAAGAACTTGGCCTGGGGTTCCCGACGCACAGATGTACGGGGCAGGATGGTGGAGGACTGGGCGCTAGAATCGGGCCTAGTCGTCCTAAATCGGGGTTCCGTTCCCACGTGCGTACGGATGCGGGGCGAGTCTGTGGTGGACATCTCGTTCGCCAGCCCCGCTCTGCTGCCGCGTGTCGTTGACTGGCGCGTCGAGGACAGGGTGGAGACCTACTCCGATCACCGGTACATCCGGTTTGACGTCTCCACCCGCAGCTCCAGTGCGCCGGTCCTTCGGACCCCGAGTGGTCCACATTGGGCGCTAAAGCAGCTGGACAGGGAACTGCTCCAGGAAGCCTCAGTCGTGCGGGCCTGGGTGCCAGCACCGGCCAGGCCCGCCGACATCAACGTCGAGGCGGAGTGGTTCCGGGAGGCCATGTCGGAGGTGTGCGACGTGGCCATGCCCCGAGTCCGGCCGAGACGCGCCCGGCGTCAGGTGTACTGGTGGTCGCGAGAGCTGACGCTCCTTCGGCAGGCATGCGTCGAGGCGCGACACCGGTATACCAGGCATCGCAGGCTCCGCATCCGCCCTCCGGATGCGGCAGCCAGGGAAGCGGAGCTATATGAGGGATACAGAGCGGCGAAGATCGCCCTCCACGAGGCCATTCTCCGGGCCAAAGACGCGGCCAATGCGGAGATGCTGGGGACTCTGGACAGAGATCCGTGGGGTCGCCCATACAAAATGGTGCGAGGAAAACTTCGCACCTGGGCACCCCCGCTGACACAGAGTCTCCGGCCCCAGTTAGTGGAGGAAGTGGTGAGCGCTCTGTTCCCTGCGCGCGGGGAACACTCCCCGCCGCCTATGGCTCCGCAGCTTGCGATGCCAGATGTGGACCACGAGACCGACGATGACGTCCCCGAAGTGACCGGGGTGGACCTGAGAGCGGCGGTAGCCAGGCTGAAAGCCAAAAATACCGCCCCAGGGCCCGACGGCCTGCCTGGAAAGGCCTGGGCCCTGGCCTTAGAGGCTCTCGGGCCTCGACTGAAGGGGCTCCTAAGCGCATGCTTGGAGAGGGGCCAGTTCCCACTTCGTTGGAAGACGGGGAAGCTGGTCCTCATTCGGAAGCCAGGGCGCCCTGCGGACTCTCCGTCCGCATACCGGCCCATTGTGCTGCTCGACGAGGTGGGCAAGCTCTTTGAGAGAGTAATTGCAAACCGCCTTGTCGAGCACCTTGTGGGGACGGGGCCGGACCTTGCGGAACACCAGTTTGGTTTCCGCAGGGGGCGCTCAACGGTGGAAGCCATCATGCGCGTGAGGGCCCTCACGACGGGGGATGCGGTGTCCCGAGGTAGGGTCGTCTTGGCGGTGTCTCTTGACATCGCCAATGCCTTCAACACCCTGCCTTGGAGTTGCATAGGGGAAGCACTCCGGTATCACCGGGTGCCAACCTACCTCCGTCGAGTAGTCGGGGCCTATTTATCGGACAGGTCCGTAATTTACCCCGGTCACAATGGGGCATGGAACCGGCGAAACATGTCGTGCGGTGTTCCACAGGGATCGGTTCTGGGGCCGCTCCTGTGGAACATCGGCTACGACTGGGTGCTGCGCACAGACCTCCCTGACGGCGTCAGCATAGTGTGCTACGCCGATGACACACTGGTGCTGGCGCAGGGGGGGTCGCATCAGGCGGCGGCCGAAATAATGACGCGCGGGGTTGCGATGGTGATCGAGAGGATCCGGCAACTGGGACTCGAGGTGGCCTTGCACAAGTCCGAGGTCATGTGCTTTCATGGGCCTCGGAATAAGCCACCTTCGGGCTCCCAGGTATTGGTGGGAGGGGTTCACATCGGTGTCGAGTCGACGATGAAGTACCTGGGACTCGTCCTCGACAGCCGGTGGAACTTCGTCGAACACTTTCGACGTTTGGGCCCTAAACTGGAGAGGGCGGGGGCTGCATTCAAGCGGCTCTTGCCCAATCTGGGGGGCCCAAATGCCTCCTGCCGGAGACTCTACGCGGGAGTGGTGCGGTCCATGGCCCTCTACGGGGCGCCGGTGTGGGCGCGCTCAATGCGCTTGCGAGCCGTCCACCACCTCAACGTCCCACAGAGGGTCATAGCCCAGAGGCTAGTGCGGGGGTACCGCACTATCTCCCGCGAGGCAGCGGGTCTCCTTGCCGGACTGCCACCGTGGGATCTGGGGGCGAGGGTCCTCTCGCGCCTGTACGACTGGCGCGAGGAGGCACTGCGTCGGGGGGAGTCCCCGTTGCCGCGGCAAGTCGCTGCGCAGCGGGCAGTCCTCCGGCGCGATCTCATGGTGGAGTGGCGAGATCGCCTCACGCAACCCCGTGCAGGGCACGCCACAATAGTGGCCATAGTGCCCCTCTTCGAGGAGTGGATTGGGAGGAGTCATGGCACCCTCTCTTACCGCCTGACGCAGGTCCTCACCGGACATGGATGCTTCGGGAGGTACCTGCATCGCATCGGGCGGGAGGAGACGCCTGGGTGTCACCACTGCGCGGACCAGCCAGAGGACACGGTGGAGCACACGGTGGAGGAGTGTTCTGCCTGGGCGGAGCACCGCCGTGTCCTCACAGCGGCAATTGGCGGCGGCGACCTCTCGCGTCCGGCCCTGATCCAGGCCATGGTCCGGAGCGAGGGAGAATGGGATGCCGTCGCCTCCTTCTGTGAAGCCGTTATGCTAGCGAAGGAGGCGGCGGAGCGGCTGAGAGACCGCACCGCTCATCCCAGCCGTCGCGGCAGGGCTGGTACCGGTCGACACCACGGGCGCCGGGTGTCAAGGGATGACTCCCGACCACCGTAGGCGCGGGCTTGTGGGCGGTGAGTGTGGGTAGCTCATCGTCCGTACGTCTAGGGACGACAGGCCCGTGTCGGCGGCGCGTTCTGTTCCACGCGCTCCTCGAAGAGATGTCAGCAACATGGGAGGGGCCCCTTTAGGGCCAGGGTCTGCTTGGGCTGCGGGTTGTTCGTGAGAGATACCGCGGCCCTGGCACACAGGGACCCCCAGAAGGAACATAGTGGGTTTTAGTCAGTAAAAGTCTGACACTCCCTCCAGCTGCACCCTCAGCGGGAGGGGTCATTTGATGATTTCCCACGAAAAAAAAAAAAAAAAAAAAAAAGGGTGAATTCATTTGTTTATGAATTAGGAGCGATTACAGCTTGGCAAGAGACTGACGCGATGACAACTGGAACAACGAAACGTTTCTTGTGGCAACACTGTTAAGAAAGTCAACTACAAGTAGTTTCTGTATGAAAAACTCAATACATCTTGATTTACACTTTCTTCTGATATATTTCGCAACAAATCTATTTATATATTTTTTTTCTAATATCAAAACCGGTTAAACAGCAGTATAATTATGGGGTCCACACTCTTTTTTGCCAAGTTGTATTTTGGTTTTATGTAAAAGTAAAATTTAAATTTTCAGCTCGCTCTTCAAGACATCTTAGGCCCAACGAAAACAGTAAAATTGACTTATTCTCAGTATATTCGCCACGCATCCACCGGTTTGCGTTGGGCCTTTTTAAAAGAACTCGATAATGCAATATAGTCTCAATTTGACTCTATAATTAATAACTCTCCCAAACAAATGAAGGGAGCATTCTGCTTTTGTGCACCATGGTCATTATTTATTTTTATATACGGAAGCTCAATGAATGACTTGCTTTCCTTTTTTGCAGGTACGCATCAGCCGATAATCCATCATGATTTGGGTAAGATTTTCTTTCTTTGTTTCCTCATATTGGGGTCATGCTTATCTAAAAAAATATATTGTTCAATAGATTTTATGTACGTGTTAAGTAAATACTATAAAGTTTATTAGATCCATACTCCAAGGAACACCCTGTATAAGGACACTTTGATACCTTATTCTTATTCAGATGAGGATAGTAATTATGCGTCCCAACTAATTTTTGAACGAGCGTTAACTGTCAATTTATTAATTTTTGAACCAGCTTAATATCAGCTGTACCTAATGTCAAATTATATGCCACTATTTGTAACCCTGTAGGTATCTTTCTAGGAAAGATTTACGGGATCATACACGGCATGCAAAGAGCTTCAAAAAGGCCAAAGGTGGGTTTTAGTCAGTTGTCTGACACTCCCCTGTAGCGAAGTGCACTCACGATGCTTCACCAAAGTAACTTCATACACCTGTATGCACTTGGAACTTTCCATATGTCCAATGGTGACGATAATCACCTTCCATCAGATGACCGTCAGCTGTCAGATAAAAGAAAAATTTGGTCACGTTGATACTGTCGGTACCACTAAAACATATGCGTTGATAAGAATCCTTTCCATTTAAGACGTGAGCCCTTCAGATCTGTTACATAAGAAACGTGTTCACGTAAACAAGGGTGCAACTAGTGATGTATTGCTCTATGTCATTTGGATAGCATGGTGACAGAGATTGATCTAAAAGAATCGTTTCTTTGTATGCTTTTTTATTTTATGGTATCCTCACAACTTGTTTGAATGTTTTGGGTGGCCGTAGTTTTTTACAAATTGGATATAAATGATGGGATTCTGCTTTGAGGTTAGTTTGTTTTTCGATATTCAGAAAATAAAGATTTTTTATACCCGGCTTTACCAAAGATCATCCTGTGTCGTAGGTTCCTTGCAAATATACATTACAAAGCACACAACATCCAAACCCGAATTAATTGTTGTTGTCCCATGTGGGAGTCAAACTGACAAGCGGTCCTTTTAGAACTCTTTGGGGGAAGCCTACCGGGGCTACGGGTTGTTTGCAAGAGGAACTGTGGCCCTGGCACACAAAGACCTCCAGGAGGAACAAAGTGGGTTATGAGGACCATGTTCAGTAGTAGGCGTCTTATGGCTTAGATGATGATGATGTGTATTGATAGGAACGAGAAAAGGAAGGGTTGAAAAAAGACAATAATTTGAATTTTGATTATGTTTGTAATGTTACTATGTTTGGATGCTAAATTACCTACATACACATACTGCATAATATTAATGTTTTCTTCTGACTTTTCTAATCAATCCCAAGATCTCTCTGAAAACATGTCCATGTTACACAAAAGGGCGATTAAATATGAACCCTGCTCAAACAGCTATAAAGGCTTTTATCCCTTAACGACCGCATTTAATATTGTAATCTTGAGTGTTTTTATAGACGCCCGCAAGATAGAATACCCTACCATTTGTGGGAAATTGCTAACATTAGTTCGTACAAAACTTATTTCTTTTATTTTTAATTTTTATATTTTGAGCTATTTAGGTAGCCGTTATTCATGTTAACCGCCTTAAGATTATGTTTCTGTGTACCTACCTGTTCTTTATCAATTTGAATTATTATTTTATGGGTTCTATTTAATTTTTGATCATTTTCTTTAATTTTGTTTGTTTGGGATATGTTTACGTGTATTTCGTCTTTTGAAAAATCTAGAATAATAACCATCTCTGGTTTATGAGTATCAAGGCTTGCGTGTTATCGATATGTGTTGTGTTTTTTATTAATATAAACTACTAGTGTTGTTCGCTTGTGCATAGATATAGTCTCTAATTTAGCAACAATAATTACGATTTACTCAACAAAGGATATTTAATCAAGCAGCATCTGTACAAAACAATAGCTTTAATTAAACTGGGTCCCAAACGTGTCTTTTCTTATTGTTTTTTAGACCAGGCTCATTCGGAATCTCATCGAGCGACAAAAATAGAGTGTGCAAACAAATAAATTTTAATCAAAGCCCAAATTGCTTCGATTCAAACCGTCTATTGTTTTCCTTTTCCTACGATCAATCTCGTTCAGTGTTTAATACAATTTCGAAGTGAATTTTAATATCTCACTTGGTACAGTCTCCAATTAAATGTGGCCCCTTATCGGTTATTTTAATTTGTTAAAACGAGACTTTTTGGGTTTTTTATTCTGATGGCTTTTAAGGGTTTTTGGGTGATGGGATTTGAGACTCCTTTTCAAGATGTGGGTTACGTGTAAAGGGATTGCAATCTATTCGTTAGGTTAGGTTAGGTTAGCAAAAAGTTACCAAAACTGAAGACACATATTATCAGTTTAATTGTTTACTAAAAAAATATAGTAGTATTTATTTTTCTAGTTTTGCTTTATTCCTTTGAACGTCATGGTCATCATCAGCCTATCGCAGTCCACTGCTGGACATAGGCCTCTCCAAGTGCACGCCACTGAGATCGATTTTCGGCTTCTCGCATCCAGCTCCTGCCAGCCGTCCACCAGCATATACCATTTCATACTCTTTAAGGTTTAAACACAATGTTTTCAAATCCCCTTAAATATCATAAAAACGAAGACCGATATCATTAAAACTTCTCCATCAATAAAAGTATTATAAATCCCGCAAACTGAAAGCGTATTTACCGTTTCTAGGTCAGCCGGCCACTACTTCAGCATCAATGTGCGAGCCATGTTTTCTTTAAAGCACTATCAATAAAAGTATCAATACAGCCGGGAATACAACTCGCATTGTGAGAGAAAACAACCCATAAATAAAACAACCGCTCGATGAAACCTGAAATATATCAGTATTATGCCAACAAAGAGGACGGTTAGTTTCGTTTAGATATACTTCTAGTGGTTTCAGCGCTAGCTTTGTTATTCCCGACGTGATTATAATACGACCCATTAATTTGGCCAGACGTGTAAAACCTTCGTGATTATGATCCAAAGAATCTTTCGTAATATTAAGTTTTCCTTTGTTAAAGACAAAGTCGAGTCGCCTTTTAAGTCTTTCAGTGAAAATGATATTATATTTTTGTGCCAACTGTAAATGAGTTGTTTACGATTGGTGTCTTTGAAATCGGATTTCGCTTACGTTTTGATCAATTAAATATAAATTGAGGGTGAGGCTTTGTAAAACATTTTGAGAGCTAGATAAAAGAATTCTATCGTTTCTTCATATAATTATTTTGCAAATGTTACATGTAAAAGTTTTGAGTGGTTTACTGATTTTGTTTAAGTAAATGTGCCTACCCCTAAAATATGACACTATGATGTTATTTTCACGAAAAATATTTTCGTTACTTAAGTCATAGGAATTGTTCGTGGCAACACTGGTATTGTTTACATCACTCGCGAAATTTAAATTCATAATAAATATAATAGTGACTTACAAGACATAAAAAGTGAACACAAACATTACTAGGACTATTGTGCACCTGTGATAATATTTGTGAAAGTTGTTTCAAGTGGTAAACTATACTGACAAAGTTTTTATATGGTGGGACTACTTTTCACTCTATGCAAGAGAATTATTGACAGTAAGTGTAATAAAACAAGTTCAAATAAACTATAACGAACATTAATTCTAAAACAGATATGATAAGTGCATAAACAGTTAAATATAACAATAAAAAATAAAAATAAAAAATAAAAAAAACCGTTTTTATTTTAAACTGGAGCCTGAATGGACAACTAGCGCTAGCACTGCGCCTGGCGGCATACATTGGAACCATTATGACAGCAAAACCACTGGGGTTACCACACATATAAAGATATTGTTAAACAACTAGCGCAATTTCCTGGCCCAAGCGGGGAGTAGCGAAACTATAAATGTTGCCAACACCAATATAAATGATTACTTGGTAGAATTTTATATAATCCGTAGGACCACTTAGGAAATATATTTAACATGTACTCGAAAACTAAGAGCATCAGCAGCGGTCGTAAAGAGCAGCCACTAGTCACTTGTTATAAATGCAAGAAACTAGTGGAAAACAGAAGTACGCTAATCTGCACTTCTTGTAAAAACCATTTTGAATTTGATTGTGTGGGTTATCCAGAGAAAGTGTATCGCTTGAAGAATCTAGAGGAAAGAAAAGCTTTTAGATGGGTATGCAAATCTTGCTCCCAAAAAGAAAAAGAGCAGAATAGACCAAGCCCTGGAGTATCCAATGTTACATTGAGGAAAAAACACTTATCACCTAAAGCAGAATCAAGTAGATGTGTCACATCAGAGGTATTGGAAGAGACGACACCTTGGTCGACTCCAAAGAGCACAATATCTGAAACTTATGACTCACACATACTAACGGTGGAACATAATATGTACGATGACCCAACTGATATAGCCGATAAAACTCTGTCAAGAAGTATGGACTATACTATAATTGATCCTATGCAAAACCATGAGCTCAAGGAATCAATTGAAGCCCTCCAGTTAGAACTTAGAAGTTTACAGAACGAATTTGACAATGTCATACTAGATAATAATGAGCTTCGTAAACAAAATAAAAAACTCGTAAGAGATAATATTACTTTAAAAGGATTCTTAGGCAAGTCCCCACAAAAATTATATTACAATAATGGCGGAATAGAGAAAACAAATGCGTGTTCTTTATTACATTCGAATGTGCAAGCATTCTTTACACCGCCTAGAAAGGTGCCTGCAATTATAAATAGTACAACAGATACAAAGAATCATCCAAGCGGGAGTATCTTAAGCCTACAAAAAAATATCACCGACCTTGAGGATCAGTTAAAAGAAGCTGGAAACGAGATCCTACACCTCAAGCATCAAATGTTAAAACTACAGAAGCTATTAGAATCACAAAAGAGCGTGAAAATCTTCAACGACAAAAAAGCTTCTGATAGTCTAAAAGAACAACACACTAACATGATACATATCTTTGGCACACAACAATGTGTTGGACTCTCATCTGCGTTGTTGAACTCGAGAGCGGCCACTCCATATACGAAATATACTGTGACGGCGGAAACAAAACCACACGCGCTTACTAGTGACATTATTAAGAATTGCCAAAACAGTGCAACAGCAAGTGGAGACAAACTTATAATTTGTGTAGGTGAAAATGACTATGATATAAAAATCCTATCTGCCCAATTGCGCCAAGTCCTCGATGTTTTAAGTAATAATTATATAATTGTGTTAAGCCCATTAAAGAATATGTATATAAATATAAGCGATCTGAATCAAACTATTCGTAATATTTGTAGTGAGTACAAATATTGTAAGTATATTGATTCTGAATATAATTTGTATAATACATGTAAATCTATAAACTATGCTATTGATTGTTACGATTACGAAAAAAAGTATTTAAATGTTAAAGAATTGAAGAAAATAGTATTGCGTAATCAGAATTACTGTAAAAAACCTGATAACAAACATGTAATGCCTTCTAAGGGTACAATTCCTTATTATTTTGCACGTCAGAAAACGGAAAGCCAAGATACAAATGGTTCTGGTATTAAAAGCTATACTCATACAAAGCGAGGTACTATTCCATACTATTTTAAAATTGCAGGCCATAAACCGTTTTTTCGTGAACCACAACAGTACAACGAGTAAACCTAAAACTTTTAAGATACTGCACCAAAACATAGCGAGTATTCTTTCAAAACAGGAAATTTTAGAACTCACGTTGCTAGAGTTACGAGACTTAAATAAAGAACCAGACGTATTATGTCTGTCTGAAACCTTTATACGTGCCGGAAATGAGAAATATTTAAAATTAAATAACTACGCCGTGGCAGCTTCATTTAGTAGAGACACGCAGAGAGGGGGTACCTGTATACTCGCTAAACGTGGCATTATTTACAACGAGCTTTCTCACATTAAAAAGTACTCAGTCCAAAAATCATTTGAAGCCTGTGGCATTGAAATTCCTTCTCACAAATTATTAATCGTATGTCTTTACAGAACGCCTAAGTCTGATCCTAACATATTTTTAAATAAACTGGATCAATTTATGTGCGAAACAGTTGAAAAATATCGGCCAAGTACTAAAATAGTTATTGCCGGTGACTTTAATATAAACACTATTAAACAAGGCAAGCTCACTAATTACTTAAAGGATCTGTGTAATAATTATAACTTGCATGTGCACGTTCAAGTTCCCACACGCAAAGATTCTTGTATAGACCACATACTAAGCAACATAACCAAATCTTCTATTGAGGTTTTACCTTTATACTTGTCAGACCATGACACTGCACAACTCTTAGATTTTCCAGTGAAAGAGCAAAGAGTATTGACCAGATCATATTTTATTTATAAAAAAGACTATTGTAGTGAGAATATAAGTAAATTCAAATCATACCTGACTAGCTTAACGTGGTCAGAAGTACATCTTGAAACTGATTTAAATAATGCATTCAATAAATTTCATGACTTTCTCTTACTATTGTATAATTTATGCTTCCCAATAATTAAGATTAAAATAGACAACTCTAAGGCAAATAAACAGAAATGGATAAGCAAAGGACTTAGAAATAGTTGCAAAATGAAACGATGTTTACGGTATCTTTATTATAAAAATAAAACACTAACGTATAAACTTAAATATAAAAAATATTCTTCAATATTACAAAAATGTATTTTCAAATCCAAAATAAATTCAAACATTAAATACATTAATAACAGTCAAAACAAATGTAGAGCAACGTGGTCAATCATTAACCGGGAAATTGGAAATATAAAAGGCGACGATAATATTTCTCAAATAGAATTAGATAAGACAATAGTGACTAATCCCATTGACATAGCAAATACTTTTAATGATTACTTCATTAATTCAACTAGCACTCTGACATTTAATTATTTACATGATAATGATGAACCCTTTAAAACCACGACAATTCCTAATTCCATGTTTCTTAGCCCTATGACTCAAGACGAGATAAAGAAAGAAATAACAGCTTTAAAGAACACTAACTCGGAAGGTTACGATGGAATTAGTACAAAAGTCATTAAAGCCTGCAGTACAGAACTAATTCCTATATTGACTTATTTAATTAATCTTTCTTTTTCATTTGGAACTTTTCCTGATGCACTAAAATTATCAGTTGTTAAACCAGTGTACAAAAAAAACGATAAAAATGATGCAAAAAACTATCGGCCTATAACCCTTATACCCATTATATCAAAATTATTTGAAAAGTGTATGCAAAAGAGACTTTTGGACTACTGTAGCAAATACAACATTATAACAAAAGAACAGTATGGATTTCAAAAGCACAAGTCAACAACACTAGCAATTGCTAATCTTATAGGGCATATCCATAGCTCCCTAAATAAAAATTATTTAACGACAGGACTATTCTTTGACTTGTCACAAGCCTTCGACTACGTAGCACATGATATCTTATTAAAAAAAATAGAAAATAGTGGAATAAGAGGTTTAGCATTGCAGTGGATCGCGACCTATTTGAGCAACCGAAAACAATACGTTGTTATCAATAAAGTAAATGAAAATGTATTGACCTCATATTCATCTGACTATAGAGTTAAAAATTGCGGCGTTCCCCAAGGGAGTGTAATAGGACCCCTATTGTTTCTATTTTACATAAACGACTTACCGCTAGTGACTAATCACAAATGTGTATTATTTGCAGATGACATTTCGATTATTGTAACATCTGACAAAAAGTATAAAAGTAATTCTGACCATGAGTCGGACATTAATAATACTATTGATGACATTATAAAATGGTTACAGAAAAATAAATTAAAAATTAACTTAGATAAATCTCAATATATACAGTTTAATAAATCAAAACATACTAAATATAATTTCAAACTTAATATTGACAGGTTAAATGAAGTCCCACAAACTAAATTCTTAGGAGTAATAATAGACCAAGATCTGAATTGGAAAGTACATCTGGATAGTTGTTGCAATAGGATTAACAAGTTTGTTTATGCTCTCAAACAAATTAAAAATATAACCAACAGAAAAACAGCAATCTCAGCATATCACGCCTATGTAGAATCTATCTTACGATACGGGCTTATTGTTTTTGGTAACAGCACGGATAAACATAGAGCATTTATTGCACAAAAGAAATGCATCCGAGCCATTTGTGGTATCCGTCCTGACGAGTCATGTAAACCGTTTTTTCAAAGACTAGGTATATTGCCACTTCCATCACTCTACATCTCTGAAATCTGCAATTATGTTTATAATAATAAGGGATTGTTCAAAAAAGCCTATCAATTGAATTCTCGAAATAGAGATCCATGTAGACTTGAATTGCAGGATACTCCTAAATCAGCCAAGTATGCGAAAAGTTTTCTAGTTATGTGTATACGCATTTATAACAAAATCCCTAAAGAAATAAAATTGTTAATTAATAGTAACTCATTTAAAAACAGTTTATGGAAATGGCTGAAGGAACATATGTTTTATGACATTAATGATTTTCTTAACAAGAAACTGTAATTTTCTGAACTTTGTGATTGCTTTATTATTAACTTATTATTATTGCGGGTAATGCTAGGAACTTTAATATGGTTGTATTGAAATTCTATTTGTACATTGAACAACAATTAACTAATATTTTATTATTTTTGCATGCAATTGATACATACCTTGTATAGCTAAACATGTGGACTTTACATTAATAACTGACTGTAACAACTTTATACCATGTTTAAAGCAAATAAAGACTTATCTTATCTTATCTTATCTTATCTTATCTTATAAAATTGCTTATTGAAAATGTAACTATATCCACAGCTAATAACTTTCTTAAACAAATAATAAATGAAACTCCTAACAAACTAAACATTTGAAAATAAGCTTTGAACTAATAATGCATTTAACAAATATTTGAAAACTCCGTGTAAAATAAATCAAAATTCTATTTCAAACTAAATGTTCAACAACAATACTGGTAAATTCTGAAAACATTGAAAATATTTTTGAAATCCCTCGTATTTTGAATAAACTAAGCTCGATTCTATTGATGAATATACATATAAAATCTATGAATTCCAGTTTGTATTCACGTAGGTGTTGTGTTACTATTATTAGAAGTAAGCAAAACAATGCATGTCGATGGAGACAATGGTAGGACGCTAGCCAGCGTACAGCGGAAATTTTGAATTGTGTCTAACATAGTAGGCAGGAAAAGGATACAAGAAGGAATTGAATAGTGACGTTACCTTTATTAAAATACGTTCATAAAAAGACTAGCTACATACCATAGTATTTTAAATAAATGGATATTATAATAGAACTGAAATAAGAAGCATTATTTGATTAGAATTGTCTTATTTCAAACCATATTCCTTAATTATCATATCTGCAGCCTTTTGAGCTATCATCATGACCGTTGCCTGAGGAAATCCTCTTACATTTGTTGGCATCACACTAGCATCTGCCACACGTAGATTCTTCACGCCATGGACCCGTAGCTTTGAATCCAAAACAGTCCCCATAGCACAAGTACCAACAAAATAATGAGAAGTGTCAGCCGTTCCAACAGTGTAACACTTCCAATACTCTTTAGTCCCTCTTTCTAAACCTTCACAAGCCTTCAATTTTGGATCCACTAATTCAGCTTCTACTTCTTTGAAATATGTTGTGTGCAGTACACGATTAAAATCTTCAACATAACTAGCATGTTTCTCGATATCTATAGTTTTGGTATAATAATTCGGAATTATCAATGGATCGTCTTTAGGATCTGCACTGGTAAGTCGAATTTTTCCTCTCGATTGGGGATTCAAGTATGTGATGAACACCAAAAATACTTCCTTGTTATCGAGACCCTTATTTAAAGTATCACAAAATTCATTGTTATAACTGAAAAAGAACGTACATAAGCCCTCAAAAGTTAAGCTATCGCCAAAGTGTGCACAGATGGTTTCATAATCTGGATAGCTTTGAGACTTATTCAGAGCGACATAACCATCAAATATAACATATGGGTATTCATAAGGATTACCAAGATTGCTAGCTAGTGACGCTTTTGTCATTTTATAAACAAGAATGCTGTTAACGTGATCTTGAAAATTGTATCCTACAGGTAAATCAGCTACAACTTCAATGCCTTTGTTCTTCAAGTGATGCTTCGGACCTATCCCCGAAAGCATAAGAAGATGCGGTGATTTTATAGTTCCAGCAGTTACTATGACTTCTTTCTTAGCCTTTAATCTTAGTATTTTATTATCTTCTGTCATCACTTCAACCCCAACTGCAGTCTTTTTATCATCAAATATGATTTTCGTTGCTAATGTATTTAGCATGAGATACAAATTTGGATGATTTTTAAGCGGACTTAGAAACTTATGAGCCGTACTTTGGCGCGTTTCGTTACCGATGTTAAACATTATATTAGTAAATCCTATCGGGTGATTTGGATTAATGTCTAAATGATAATCATATCCTAATTCCTCTAAAGCATTAAAGAAGTTGCGATTTCTTTTATAGTATTTTTTCTCTAAGTATATTTTACCTTTAGTGCCATAATAATGATCATGAGATTTGAGGATTTTTTCATCAATAAGTTTTTCATTTTGCTGGAATATTGGTAAAACTGCTTCCCATGACCAAGAGGTGTCATTAATAATGGCTGCCCAGCCATTGTAATCGTGTGGGTATCCTCGACCATACGCTCCGTAACTTGAGGACCCAGAGCCGCCCAACATTTTTCCTTGAGACATATGAATAACATTATCCTTGTGGTTTTTTGCAGCTAAGTCGTCACATGTAGACGTAAAATTCCAATCGTATTTTGTATCTTTCAAAAATGGAAATAATCCTGACATCTGGAAAATAACAAAAATGTTATTTAAATAAAAAACAACAAATAGTAATGATAAATATTTTTCAGACTGGCTTGATCAAAGTGGACTTAGCCCAACACAGTAGGTAGTGCCTTGGATAAATTAGTAATGATAAATATTTTTAAACCAGGTCCACCATAGTAGCGCTTTGGATAAATTAAATTTTGACTCTCTCTAAAAATCATAATTATGTGATAGACACTTTGCAATCATCTGATTTTCTGTCATAACTTTAGGCAAGAATCCTAGATTATAGAAGTCAGATAAACTTAAAAAAAGCTAGTGACTGATTTGCATTGTTGAAGTGGGAATCAATCTCAAGATACGTATGAAACTGAACTGTGAAACACCTACAAAAATCATTTAATGTATCTAAATTTAAAACTCATAGGCCCTTACCACAAAAAAGTTAGCTATCTAACTTTTTTGTAGTATGGCCATAAATGTCTAATTTGTGTTTGTCTAAACTACTCACATCTGATTCCAATGGTGGATATGTTCCAGCTTCTATAAGCAATACACTGACATTCCCTGTTTCCACGAGTCTACTAGCTAAGAGACATCCTGCTGTACCACCTCCCACAACGATAAAATCAAATTGAGCTCCATCTGAAAAAAACATGATGTACAAGTTACATTTATTTTCAACCCAGCTTATAGATTTTTTTATAAGTATTTTAGTCTTTGTGTTTTTACCTTGAACACATGCAGGCTTTGGCCATTGATATGCAGTGAGGTTGAGAATAGTCAGCCATTTCAAAATACCCTCAACCTTCTTGAAATAGGACACTGCATAGGCAGCATCCATGATAAAATGTCTATCAGCTATTCAAGCTTAGTAAACACTTATAATAACACAATGTTTTATCTACTCTATATCATATATTTTAAAACAGCGAACAAAATTGACGAAACAAAAGAATTTATAAGTAAGTGTTCATTGTTGCACTCCAAATAAAACTGAAAAGAATTGTTACAATTCCTTTATATAAGTTTGCAGGATAATGACAACTAAATGTATGCAGGAAGTAACAAAGATAGTGATACGATTTTTTTTAAGTTTTGTTACTTAAATGTTTGTAAAATGATACGATTCACGGCAGAAAACTCGACTTATATCGTAAAATACTTTAAATAAAATATGTAGGTACATTTTTTTGACATGTAGGAAATCATTAGTGACCCTTCCAGGTGGATGTGGAGCGTAAGACGTTGTCAGACTACTTCTAACTAAAACCCTTTTGGTTCTAAAGCCCTTTGTGTGTTTGGACCCCGGTGCCTATTTGAGCAATCTTGATCCTTAGCAGGCCTAGAGTAATTTGAAGATTACTAACCATCAAAAACATCAAGTTGTTCTAGAATAAGCATAGATGGATTGCTTGCTATGAAGTGTCGTTTAGATTTTTTTTACTCAAATTTGAATTTTCAATCGTATTGCATTTAAACATTGTCTTCATTTTATTTTGACCTTCGTTTAAAATGCAATGTCTGTATCGCCATTTGAAATGCAAATATGCAAAATATCGTTTTCCTTACAGCATTAGTTAGTTATTTTTAGGCTGCTGTTGATTAGCAGTCTAGACGACGAGACAGTGCAGAATATGTACTTTAATCAAAAAACGTCGAGGCAACGAAGTCAGACGAATTTCGGAAAAAATAAATTAAAAACTTTATCCCTTCACAGGCAGCAACCTAAAGTTAAAATGGATAATCTTCCAAAAACACATAAAATGATGTTAAATAGGTTTTTCTTTCTTTACATAAGATCATAACCAATTAATAGCAAATATTCAGCTTAAATGAAAAAAAAAATGAAAATGTAATTCTATGCAGGTTTACCGTTACTGTACAGACAAATTAATGACTCATAACATTGTACAAGATATTATAATAGATCCATCCCCAACTGAGTATCAATACACTTAAAAAAATCTTCTGCATAGAAGACGCTCCACGAAAAACAATTGACGACTGGAACTGAATATAACAGGAAAATAGTATTTTCGTGTCAAAATCTTCAGTTATTTTGAACTTTTGATTGAACAAAACTTAATAAATATTTAGTGAGAAAAAAATTCTAGAGCAAAAATAAATTGCTTCAAAAAGATGACGTGGTCCCCGCGGTGAATGCACCTGGAGGGAGTGTCGGAATTACTGACTAAAACCCACTTTGTTCCTTCAGCAGGCTTAGCATGGCGATTCTATATCTATTCTATCAAGAAAAGACAAAGCTCTTTCTGTCAATGTCAACATGTCTTCTGCCGGAGCATGTCGCGACCTGTTACCTCGCATATAATAACTTGTAATCTTATGTCGATCGAAGAAAAGAAAAAATTCTTCAAAAAATGTCAAAAGAAATCTTACGTCAATCTGTCACTTTTCTGTCATTATATCCAATCTACGGAAAACAAAACTTGTTTCTACGGTTGCCATGCTAAGCCTGCTGGAGATCTTTATGTGTCAGTGCCGCTGTAACTCTTGCGAACAACCCGCCTTTGAAATTAGTAAGTAGGTACCTGGGGGCTGAGTATCAAATTCGCTCATACCACTAGCTTCTATGATGAAATCACTGATGTTTTTTATCTTATATTAAACAATTTGCAACAAACTTCAGATCATTTTGAACTTTATTAGCGAATATTAAGACACTATTTCCCCTGATTTACAACAGAAGTCATAAATGCTCGTGATACCATATCAGATGCCCGTACATCAAGCTACCTGAAACTGTAAAATTTTCCTTATCAGCTTTGAACCATATGCTTCAGCGATAAAGTTGAAAATCTATTAATTATTATTGACAGATTGTAGTGGCTCGATGTGCTGGTGTATTTATTCAACAACAAACCTATTTTTATACTATACTTGTATATAAGACAAGTGTATTTGTTATAGCGAGTAAAAGTTTTCATTATAATAAAGAAAATGTTTACTCATAGATAAAAAACAAGTTTGTAAGGTAATGTTCAGACAACCAACGTTTTTGTATGAAAAGAATGACTATAATTATGATATTTATTTCAAAAATAATAAAAACAATAACGGCCAGACCGATGGCCGGCTGTTCTTAAGGAGCTGCTCTTAAGGAGATCAGTCAGTTGTCTGGGATATATTATGGTGCACAAGCATTTGTGCGGACACAGGTGCATTTTTTATTCCCTCACTCTGACAGCTCGATGTTCTTCCACCATCAGGCGCAGAACTGACATTTACGTGTTCTACGGTGAACGGCTGTATCAATTACCAACTTCAAGACTCCGGTTCTCTTTGTAAAAGTTTATTTAAACCTACAGAGCAATTTTGGCCGGACCCGGGACTCGAACCCGAGTAATCCTCGTAAGATCCGGGGGCACCAATTATATTGATATTAGGGTTTTGATAATTCAATTCTCGGAACGAAAATGATAAAAAAAAATTAAAGGCAAAGACAAAATAAAATATTTTAAATAAAAATATGGAACTATCTGACCATGGCTTAATTTAAATTTGATAAACCTATTGACTTCAAAATTAAACAAATTCGTTTTCTTTTTATAATATGTGAAGGTCGATGACTCCAAGCGATAATTATTTAGTTCGACATTCTATGTACATATTTCTAAGGCATTTGATAGTACTTTTGGTATAATGTTTGGGATATTAACTATTATTAAAAACCTTGGCTAAAATTGATGAGGTTCTAATTGCAAGTTTAGTATCAATATTGATGGGTAAAAAAAATTCAAGTCGAGGTCCAAAATCAGCCTTATTTCGTGTATACCCACAATAGCTATCATAAGAAATTCTAATGAAACACTGTTTAATTGAATTCTATTAAATTTAATTCCATTTAATAATAAGTAGAAAGATTATGTTCTTTAAGCAAAATATCGACAAGTTTCTGAGCAATGATGTCGACTGTTGCTTGAACAGTGGCTCCGACTATTTCAGGCATGACACTGGCATCAGCCACCCTAACACCTTTGACGCCTATCACTCGAAGTAGTGAATCCACCACAGATCTCATAGCACAAGTGCCCACATAATTGTGCAAACTCGACGCCATCCCTAGAACATAGCACTTCCAATAACCATGAGTTCCTTGATTAAAACCCTTACATGTATCAAGTCCAGGATCCACAAATTCAGCATCAAGACTCCTGTAATACGAAGTATTAACTACCTGATTGTAATGCTCTAGATATTCAGCGTGGCGTTCAATGTCTCGGGGATTAGAATAATACCGAAGTTTGATAATTGGATTTTCTTCAGGGTCCGTACTATTAAGGAGAACCTCACCCCGCGACTCAGGATACAAAAGGAGGTGAGTTACTAAATGTATCTCCCTACCGGAGAGTGATTTGTGCAATCGATCACAAATTTCATTTCTTATATTGAAAACAAAGCTACAAACTTGTAAAAATGCCGAAGGCTTGAAAAACAGTCCGCTACGAACTAAATAGTTTGCACGTCTTTTATTTTCGTCTACTGCCACACGACCTTCCATTATTTGAACTGGAGGCTCGTGAGGGTTCTGTGGTGATACGGGTCTCATTGGCCCCATTTTGTAAGCCATTACGATTGAGGGAAGATCTTGCAAGTTTTGTCCCACAGGTAAATCTGAAATCACTTTAATTTTTTTGCTCTCCAAATGCTGTTTCGGTCCGATGCCAGAAAGCATGAGCAATTGGGGGGATTTAAAAGCACCGGCAGCAACGATTACTTCCTTTTTTGCATTTATCGTTATATATTTTTTATTTTTAGTAAGAACTCTAACTGCCACAGCGCGTTTGTTTTCATCGAAAATAATCTTGGTGGCCAAGGAGTGGTAGGTGACTTTTAAATTTGGTTTATCCCTGTCAGAACTCAAAAACGAGTAAGCGTTACTTTGTCTGGTGCCCTGACCAACAGTGTTGTAACTATTTGTATAGCCAAATGTATGTTTTTGATTGATATCGTTGACAACATTGATACCCATTTCTTTATACGCTTGGAAAAATCCGTCATTTATCCCTGAATGGTATTTTTTGATACGCAGTTTGCCTTCTGTGCCATGGAAGATTACATCAGGTGAATTGAGAATGCGCTTATCCGTGACTTTTTCAGTTCTCTTGATGAGAGTGTAGAGATTTTCTAAGGTCCAGGAGCTGTCATTTGTTATGGCTGCCCATTTGTCGTAGTCTGTTGGGTGTCCAATGCCATAGCCTAAAAATCCTATTTGAGAACACCCACCAAGCACTTTCCCTTGCTGTATTACTCTTTTGTCGCGAGTTTTCATCGTTACATCCCACTCTGTTGTAAATTTCCAGTCATATTCTGTGTTTTTCAGGAATGGATATAATCCTGGTTGCTGAAATTAAAAAATGTTCTTGGTTGATAATTACGTATTAATGATGTGGAATAAACTTAACAATTAAATTAACTCTTATCGTACTTAAATTGACTACTCTAAATGTAACACTTAGTAACAGTGAAAAGGTAATTTCGTGTCAGAAATATGTCTTAATTTGTTCTTTTGATCGTTCAATCGAAGAAAAGGGTATAATAATTTAAGTAAGAAATTAATTCTACAGCAAGCTTCTAAATTTATTTAAATAGATTACTGTTATCTCATACCTGAGTTTCAAATTGACCCATACCACCGGCTTCTATTACTATGACGCTGATGTTTTCATGTTTTATTAAATAATGTGCTATTATACTGCCAGCAGTACCACCGCCAATTATGACGAAATCAGCACACGCGCCATCTAAAAATTCATCAAGATCTATGGTTAAAAAACAGGTTTATTCAACCTTTTCCACACACGGCCGGTTAGCCCCAAGGTAAGCTATTGATTAGCTTGTGTTATGAGTGCCAACACAATTGGTAAACTACATATACTTTACACATATGTATATACCCAGACCACAGCCAACAAGCATGCTCATCACACAAATGTCGACCGTGCCGGGAATCGAACCCGGAACCCTCAGCTCGGCAGTCCGGCGATGCTACCATTGCACCAACAGAGTCGTTATGTGATTATACGAGTAGTTAATAACTCGTAATAATCACTGTATGCTTCTTAATACTGAATAACTTCATTGTAAAATGCACATTTCGTTTGTTTTCGTTCTAAGTAACTGGTCTACCTTTTATCGTAGCTTCTGGTGGCCATAAATATGCGGTCAGCTGTAAGAATGTCAGCAGCTTGAGGATATTCTGTGTCTTGGTGACATTTGATAGGACTGATGCGACATCCAGCTTCATTTTGGACAGCTATCAATACATTGGTTTGTTAAGTCTGAAATGAGGTAATAGGTATAATTAATAGAGTTGATTTGTTTCTTGTTATCATCGTATCTTTCCACTGTTGAAACCTAGTGCCTACCTAATAATCTTAAGGGCTAGTTTCAAAATGTCCGAACAGCCTCTATCAACCGAATAAATTCAAAAATGAAACAAAATTTGTATGAAATTATCTACCAATTGACATAACTGGATATATATTAAAAAAAAATATGTTGTATAACTAACATTATAATAATGGTTACGAGGCCGACCCCAACATAGTTGGAAAAGGGCTCTGGAGATGATGATGAAACATTATAATAATGATTTTTTGATATACATAATATGTACAAAATATTTAAAAGTGTAAAAATATGTTAAATAAACAAATAACAAGATTAAGTTTTTCTCGAATTCTATACCATAATTCAAACTATGTATGTATATATGTACGTAAATGATACATGAACTTACCGTGTCATAGCTGGAGTAAGAAGTCTTAAAAAAATGTTATCACTTATATAGGAAAATTCTGTACTTCTAATTCTAAAGAGTCTTTCAAATTGTGCGATATAAATGAAAATTAGTTTCTCTTAGATAATGAACAAGTTTATAAGCCTATGTTCGGACGAAATTTTGTTTCGAATGACTATATACAAAACGTTACGAAACTACCTCAATCGCGAGTGATAATAGAATATTCTCATATAGGATAGGAAATAAAATATATCCTTAATAATATAATATACTTTATTACCTTTCAATCTTCCGTAATATAAATTTACATTTACAAAATCAGTTACACTATATATTTTTTACGTTTGTCTTCATCATCAAGCTACTGATATCTGTCAAATTTCCTTAGTAGATTTTCTACTTTATCGCTGTGTTTCGGATAGCACGTTAAACTGTAGGTCCCGGCTGTCATTGTACATCCTTGGCAGTCGTTACGGGTAGTCAGAAGTCAATAAGTCTGACGCCAGTCTACTGGGTTACCCGGGTAACTGGGTTAAGGAGGACAGATGGCAGTCGCTCCTTGTAAAAGACTGGTACTCAGCTAAATCCGGTTAGACTGGAAGCCGACTCCAACATAGTTTTGGGAAAAGGCTCGGGAGATGATGATTTTCTACTTTATTGCTCAAGCATATGGTTCAAAGTTGATTGGGAAAATTTTACAGTTCCAGGTAGCTTGATGTGCTGGCGTCTGTACCTTCAAATGACGATGGTTATAAGAAATCAAGAGATAATGTTTGTGACGTTGAAGGATATAATCTCTGGATTTACTGAGCCGGTATTAAAAATTATTTTGACCAATATAAGCTCCGTTATTTGTGGGTCCCTCAAAACATGTATAACACTATGCAAACCAGGTAAAGGTGGTTTTTCAACTCGTTTTTAATCATTGAAAATTAAAAGTTAGTTTGTTAAGGAAAGGAAAAATATTTTTAAAAAATCGACGCGGACTGTAATAAAAATTTATTACGGCAAAACATAATTTTATTATGATTAACAAACCTTAGTTAAAAACATAACCCTTTATTTGTCACAATTGGGTAATAAAGTAAGTTAGAACTACAAGGTTTGCCCCGTGGTTTTATTTGCCTATAGCATAAAGGCATAGCAATTTGGTGTCGAAATGCATATAAGATTCATAAAAGATCATAAACAATTCAATCGAAATGAAAACTGCAGCTATTTACTGACGTCAGCGCATCAAGCTACCCGAAACTGTCAAATTTTCCCAGACAACTTTGAACCATATGCTTAAGCGATAAAGTTGAAAATGTACTAAAGAATTTTTACAGATTGTTGTAACTTGATGTGCTGGCGTCTGTATAACTAACTCTCATGAATAAAAACTAACCTTATAATATTTTAATCTGATATAAATATAACCTACGTTACATTCAGTAGTTTTTACATGAAATAGTTAGAAACATACATCCATATACCTACATACATTATTAAATTTTTGCTTAACAGCACTTTTAGTTAATACAGATTTTCCCTTTATTTTTCTGAAGAAAAAGATTATTTTTTGTCTCCAAAACGAATCCTCTTTAATTTGATGGAGTTAATTTTGACAGAGGTAAGACAAATTAGGCGTAAAAAACTATAAATATTACATTGCGAGCGAGTTTATTATCAGTTGCACGTTTATCCGTGGTTATGATAACGTCCGTACCTTTTTTTTTAACCACATGTTTGAAAACAGATGTTTCACTGACTTGGTTTAAGTAAATAACTACTTGTTTATTTCTGTGGATTTGAAAGGAAAATAAGTAAGGCTTTTTTTATTTATTTTACTTGATATTGAATTAATAACTGTTTTTTTTGTGATTATGTACCTACCAATTTAATCATTTTCAGTAAGTGTCTAGTTAAGTTTTCCAACAGATGGGTTTAAAATAAGAAATAATATTTTGTTCTTTTCTCAAAGTAGCTATTTTTAATTTACTGCGTTTTAGGCCCAAATAAACTAGCGCGGAGGCGCGGAAAAGATACTGAGAATAAATCAATTTAAAATAAACCTTAACACCTTTGACATACGGTTGAAAACAGCAGGCACGCGTCTGCTCTCGTGCTAGCTTGGCGGCTCAACGCGTGACTCACTTCGCATGCCATTTTCAACCGCATGTCATAGAAGTTAAGGTTTAATTTAAATTGGTTCATTGCTAGTATCTTCAACCCAGAAAATTAAAAAAAAAAACAGATGTAGCAACAAAAGGCTTCAGTATAAACGAAATTGAATATTTCAGATCAACCACAAAATACCCGTAAAAAGTAATTCTTGATGAATTAATCAAAATGAATGCAACATCAGCGTCCACCATGCTTGGCATCAAAAAACTTCAAGGGGCGTTCCAAGTATTAGCTGCTTTACAGCTCACTGCGTATCTTTGGCCGCAACAGGCTCAAGTAAGAGGTAATATTACTGCTATTTTTTGTCAAACACAAACTGACGAATCTTTTGCACTAGACATATTTTTAACGGTATTTTAAAGGTTCATTTTCGATGATCGTTAGAGATGGCTTTCATAAGAACTATGGGTAAATGCTTATAGAAGAAAACCTTGGATACATTCGTATATAAGTCAAATTTATTAAAACTAATCCTAAAACATCATTTTGACTAGCTTCTTCCTACTTCTTGTGGGATCTTCTTACGCGCAGCCGGATAAATCCTAAAGCGTCCCTATCTAAAACTGTTTTTTTTTTTTGATTTGAAAGACTTTTTCAAATCATTGCAGAAGTGGCTGAGATTAACACGTCAATCGATCAAACTCTTTAGCTTTATAATATTAATATTATAGTATAGATCAGTCACGTTGTATGTCTCCGTGTGGGAACAGGAAGTATTTTGGTTATAACAGCTGGGACAGTAAAAAGACTAACTAGATATTGGGTTGCCCAGGTAACTAGGTTGAGGAGTTCAGATAGGCAGTCGTTCCGTGTAAAACACTGATACTAAGCTGAATTCGGTTAGACTGGAAGCCTACATACATAGTTGGGAAAAGGCTAGAAAAAAATGCCAGTAAAAAGACTGATAATGATATAAAATTACAGAACTAAAACATTAGAATAATAATAGTCTTCAAAACCGCAAGTTTATCTTTAATGTAAACTCTGCAGATGGCGATTCCTTTGACTTCATAGTAGTTGGAGCGGGCTCAGCTGGTAGCGTCATAGCCAACAGACTGACAGAAATAGAGAAAGCCACGGTCTTACTCATAGAAGCAGGTGGAGATCCTCCTATTGAATCCGTGGTGAGTGTTATTCGAAGCAATTAATATATTAAAAATATATTTAAAATTTTATCAAACTCAAAATTTGAGTTGTTGATAGAATATCGCTTTCTAACGTCAAAACAAAAGACAGCCCTCACTCCCACTCTTCACCTCTTTCTATGTGTTTTTGTTGGGAAGGAGAAGTGGCACAACAAACTCCCTAACAACTCATGTCTATCTGTTAGGTTTGATTTTATGTCATAGTAAGATTTCGTGTTAATGAGAATAGATTTAATAGACTTTAGATTTGATTATCTATTTCATTGTCTCTATTTTTGTATAAGAGAACTAAGTAAAACAGTTAGTCTTGCCACTCGTTCTAGATAATAAAGTATAATCAAATCAAATCAATCCAAAACAGTTATAAAAATCGTAAAAACAAACTAAGGTACGAATATTACTTAATTAAAAAACTAAAAAGCAATCAATTTAAACGCTCAAAACCCGACGCTAATCCAAGTTAAATTGAAAACCTTTTTCCTTTTAAGTCGGCAGTTAAAATCAAACTCAAATAAAATTAAAACCGCATAATGATATAACAAGGAAAACTTACTTCTCAAACTAATTACCTACTTCTTTTTTATAAGGTTATTGATCAATTACCTCGATTGTAATGGGAACAAATATTACAGATACCGGGGTTTTTGCCCTACATGAAGAAAACATCAGTTGATTGGAATTATAAAACTGAAGATGATGGCTACAGTCAACAGTTCCACAAAAACCATGGCGTTGAACTGACAAGAGGAAAAATGCTTGGAGGATCTAGCTCTATCAACTTCTTAGCATATACTAGAGGAAATCAACATGATTTCGATAACTGGGCAAAGCTAACTGATGATGACACATGGTGCTGGGAAAAAGTACTTGAGTACTTTAAAAAAAGTGAAAAATTAGTTAATCCAGTTCTATTTCATTCTGAAGCGAGGTCATTTCATGGTACACGTGGATACTTAGGAACTACCAGAAACTATAATAGCGAGGCCCTGAAATACTTACAAGCCTTCCAAGAAATCGGTCATGATATTGTATTGGACACAAATGGTGACACCCCTCTTGGGTATACTGAATCTATGTTCAATATTGCTAATGGTGTAAGACAAAGTACTGCTCAATCCTTCCTTCATTCCATCAAAGACAGACCTAATCTATACGTTCTTAAAAACGCTCTAGTATCCAAAATACTTTTCGATGATTATAAAAATGCTGTCGGTGTAGAAGTTATTTTAGAAAACAATAAGACGGTATGTTTTGAAGCAAATAAAGAAGTCATAGTTTCAGCAGGATCTATTAATACTCCTCAACTGTTAATGTTATCTGGAGTCGGTCCAGAACACCATTTACGAAGTCATGGTATAAAAGTCGTTGCTGATCTTCCTGTTGGTCAAACACTACAAGACCACGTCATGGTGATAACGACTCATGCTATGGGTAATTCACTTCCACCAAAACCTACAGACCCAAACAATTTCCCATTCCCACTCATTTTGGGTTATACTAGTTTGAACAAAAGTCAAAATTATCCAGATTATCAAACTTTTAGCTATGTTATGAATGAACCAACACCAATGCTTCAGTACTGTGCTTTTTACTTTTCCTTCCTGGATGAAGTGTGTCAAGCTCTTTATGATGGCAGTGCTGGAAAAGAAATCTTGTTCAGCGTAGTCAATTTATTATATCCAGAATCACGTGGGAAAATATTACTACGAAATAAAAACCCAAGAGAACAACCACTGGTTTACACAGGGTATTATTCTAACCAACACGATCTGAACAACCATGCTATGTACTTAGAAGATTTTACAAGAATTCATAACAGTAACTTTTTTAAAAGTGTCAATGCTGAGTTAGTGGTTCCAGAATGTTGTGGCTGTAGAAATGTACATTCTACTCGTGAATTTTGGAAATGCTATGCTCTGTGTATGATGGTATCTGGGTATCATTACGCTGGTTCATGTCCTATGGGGGCTGTGGTAGATTCTAGACTTAGAGTATTTGGGGTGCAAAGGCTGAGGATTGCAGATGCTAGTGTCATGCCAAGAATAACTGGTGCTAATACTAATGCTGCGACTATTATGATAGGAGAGAAGGCTGCTGATTTTATTAAGGAAGACCATTTTTTTGCAAAAGCTGGATAAGAATTTTGACTTGAAATTGTACTAGTATTTGACAAGTAAGAGGAAACACTAGCGACGGTTTGTATGGTTATAAGTGATTGTATTAAAATGTTTACCCAGTGGAACACTTAACGTTTGCGGTTTGTTTTCTTTATTTTTCCCTTTATATACCTTTTGTGAGCGATAAAAGGAGGAAGTCCGAGTGTTTCAATGGATTTTTTCTTTATTGTGCGAATTCTTCGTGCCACCATTGTTATATAAAATAATAAATCTGAAAGTATTTTCAAAAATACTTTCTAAAACCTTCAGCTGGCAAACAAATTTGTTAAAAGAAAAATACAGTGGGGAGAATTCGCAGCGCAATTTAGAAAATGGTTTAATTATTTTTCAATTTGGGTTTTATTTTTGCAAGTCACGTGAAAGCCGTTAATTTTAAACAATACATGTTGGATGGCAGGTTTAATTCATTAAAATCGTGTTTTAATTTTATTAATCGGAAAAGTACTTGAACCATAGTGTAGGAGCCATATCGATGAAAACTTTCTATGTAATTTTTCAAAATCTCGTTCTACGTACGGAATATTTCACATTTTAAAATATGGAGGTCTCTATCAATAGCCTTACTAACAAGATTAAAATCGACACTACTACCTTCAGCAGGCTTAGCATGGCGATTCTATATCTATTCTGTCAAGAAAAGACAAAGCTTTTTCCGTCAATGTCAACATGTCTTCTGCCCGAGCATGGCGCGACCTGTCAACTCGCATATAATCACTTGTAAACCTATGTCGATCGAAGAAAAAATTCTTCAAAAAATGTCAAAGGAAATCTTACGTCAATATGTCACTTTTCTGTCATTATGTCCATTCTCCGGTAAACAAAACTTGTTTCTACAGTTGCCATGCTAAGCACACAGCTCAATAGAAACCACAAGAAATGCCGAAGACAATAATGATCTCGGCAGTTATGACTCTAATCTAGGGTAACAGGAGCTAGATTAACCTGTAGCCATTCTCCTCACGTACCTCGAAGGTTATTTAAGGAAAACACAATGTCACACATTTCCAAAGTTCCTGCTTACTGGCAAACGTTTGGATTCTCCTTTTCCTGTCGACTAAAGTGGAGGAAAAATGGATTTTATTCCGTCTTTTTTTAAGCTGTCTCATTTTTCTTTTATGTAACTGTAATATAATCTTTAGGGTATTGGATGAAGCTGCTTTTGTTCTTTATAATTTCGAATTTCGAACGCTAATGCCTTTTTTATATATTTATGTGTTAATATACTATAACTATAATATTATAATTATAAATAATGTATGGCCAGTTTTTGGGCACGATCCCCGCTAACAGTGACGCGGATGAATTTTTAATTTGCCCGTTTTATTTTATCTTTCATTATCACAATCAGCTGTTATTTCCGTAAACATGTGTGTACACACCACAGCTCATCAACCTACCTCAATCTGTCGAAATGATTTAATAGATTTTCAACCTTATCGCAATATCGGAAGGTTAATATTTTATTGGTAGATACAATTTGGTGAAGTTGATCTGCTGGCGTCTGTACATACAATTGTGATACAATTAGCAAGGTGTTAGGTACCTACAATAATGTCCAGCCATGCTCAGCCTCGTTTAAAGGCGTACAGAAATTTAAAAGTATTAGGCTTTACCATTCAATATTGAATAGACTATTCTTAGGTACCTATGTTTAGATACATTCACCTTTTGTTTAGCTTCAGTTTGTAAATACATATAAATACGAGTATATCAATATGTAAAACATACAACAAAAAGTATATTTTAACACAATACAAAATAGTTTTGAAATATTGCTACTGTTATTCTATAGGGCAATAACACCTATCCATTTTTTTCCTTACCGCGTTTACAAAGAACATTAAATTCGTCATACAATCCATTGTCAGATACCTGTATATGTATTTACACACGTGGAGACTCGTGTTAGGCGTCTCAAATTCCGATAAATATATTTTATGTAGGAATTTCATATTCAACAACTCTAACCTTATTGAGAAAAGTATTTTTCTGGAAACTTCTGAGAAGGCCAATTCTGTCATCACATCGTCGATCGCTTTGAAGTGAAATCGGACAATAGAATCTAACTGAGTGGGCATAAGCAAATTTTCTATCGATTCTTCCTGAATTCCTCAAAACCTTTGTACAGACGCCATCAGGCTAAAACAATCTGTCAAATTTCCTCAATGGATTTTCAACCTTATCATTGAAGCATAAAGTTGAAAGTTGATTGGGAAAATTTTACAGTTTCGATTAGCCTGATGTGCTGGCGTCTGTACCTATATTGCTTTCCAAAATATTTTGAGGTTGGGATTTCTATGTTACAATTATCGATTACGTCAATTCTCTGTTGATATGCTAATTGTTGCGACATGTTTTTTTAAACACATCTGTGTTAACAATTTTGTATAAATAAGAGGAACTGTATTTAAATAAATCTAGTACTTTTGGTTCTTCTTCAGTTCATTGGCCACGCAGAGACCCTGGATTACTTTAAAAGAAGATCATCGACCTTCTTACTGTCCCACTGCAAGGCACAAACCTCTTCTCATACAAAGAAATAATGAGCATTAATTACATTCTTGTAATACGGATCATCGATTTTATTTAAGACTTTTAATGTCCAGATTTCCTTCACCCTAGTGGTTTTCCTACACCCTTATTCAGCGACTGGTGTTTCAAATATCCTTAAAAAGTATAAATAACATAGTTAAAAGTTACATTTATACTAGCCTGACCTGGAATCCAACCTATACCCTCGTACATGAGAGGCTGGTTCTTTAAGCACTAGTCAACCACGACTTAATTCATGTAGAAAATAATTTATTAATGTTGCTATAAGAAACTAGCTAGCTCAAACTAAGAATAAATTTATAAAGAAAAACTTGGGTCATTTGTAAGAGTCTAAGAAGTTGTTCATAAAATTACTGTGCAGGTAGGTTTAACCCAGTTGTGACTAATAAACGGGAAACTTCTACTCTAACAGTAACTAACGGTTCGGGGAAAATAAAAAATGACCATGTTGCAGTAAAAGCAAAAAATCTAGTTTTAGTTTGTTATTACTCTCAGTTCATGTTTTAGAATCTATTTCCATAAATAGGTTCGCTGAGAAGATACTGGTAGAATATTCAAAAGTATTATATGCGTAATATGAGCATTTTTCATTTCTTGAGTTATATCGTAATTCATTGCACATCAAGATACTACAATCTGTCAACTATTTCGCTGAAGCATACGGTTCAAAGTTCATTGGGAAAAATTTACAGTTTTGGGTAGCTTGATGTGCTGGCGTCTGTACATGATAAATTCCTGGAACTCCATCAAATGTCATCCAATTAATCGCATTGACAGATTGCTATGGCAGCTTCAGAGTGTTGATTACTATATCGCATATTGTTATAAAGAGATGCCATCTTGATTGATAGATTGATAAGTGATTTGTTATGTAAACTACATCAAATTATTAAGCCATTAAAGTGGGTCCCAAACTACCACATGGCAAGGTTTGGTAAGCGTACAAAGCATCGGCAAACGCGCTTAAAGCTAGTCTGTGTCTGAGTCTAAAGCCATAAAATCGTTTCATTAATTTATATTATCCAGGGAGTGGCAATATTAACTCAATATACGAACACGAAAAAAAGTCCTAGGGGGTTAGCTAAGATCTCTTTCTACAATCATAAACGCTTGTAGAAACAAAGCACATGTATGGAAAAGACATTTCAAAACACGTCATTTATCGAGTTTAATTGTCATTTATATATATTCATTCGTTATTGTAGAAAGATATCTTGGCTAATGCCGCTCGAATTTAGAATCTATCTAATCTCCTCCGCTTTGGAATTTGTTTAAAAAACATCGATGAAACTACGCATACGTTTTAAAAGAAAGACTCAATTCGAGGCGGCTCATACGTCTCAATCACATTACTAACTGTCTATATATTTTTTCATTGGCACAAAAATCAATAACCTCGCTAGGTTCCCATCCAATCAACGTGAGATCCAACACGCAAGTGCGCTTAAACATCTAATCCATCACGCTGAAATTCATTAAGTTGTTCCCCACACCCACGAGGTAGCACGTTTCAAAATGTGACTCACTTAATCCAACGTGATTGAAATGTTCTTTATTTTACATGTCGGTTGAAAATGAAAATGAAAATTACTCTTAGTATTAATTGTGCCTTGACATCCAATCCTGACGTCAGGACAGAACTATGTATGTCACGGGCTGCCCACGTAAGGATTTCAATGAAAACGTCAGTAGAAGCCGAATGCCTTTAATGTACTGTCACATTCATCATCTCCAGAGCCTTTTCCCAACTATATTGTGGTCGGCTTCCAGTCTAAGCGGATTTACCTGAGTAATAGTGTTTTACAAGGAGCGACTGCCTATCTGACCTCCTCAACCCAGTTATATACCCCTAGGTTAGACTGGCGTCAGACTTACTGGCTTCTGACTACCCGTAACGACTAACAAGGATTTCATCATTATTGCTGCTGATTTGCGTACATAGATATAACTAGGAACTAAATAAAAGATAGTTAAAATGGCTTGTACATTAATAATGGAGATCGATTGCCGGCCACGGCGACCGTGCTCTCAAAAGAGATCAGCCAGCTACGCAGGACATTTTACTGTGTACAAGCATTTGTGCAGACACAGGTGCACACTCTATTTCCTCAGTATCATAATCCGATGAGATGGCAATGCGACATTTACGTGCTCTATGTAAAAATCCAGACTCTGGGTTGCTTTATGAAAGTCGTTTTTTTATATATTACAGAGGTGCTAATCATAACTTTGATCAGTAGACAGTTGTCAACATATTTAACTTATCAATTTTCAAGATTTATCAAAAGGAAAACCATCAGACGGCAATATGAGCCTTATAATCATATAACATAAAATCTAATATTATATGTACAATATACTCAACGCATTCTCCATATACGCCTTCACAAAATCTACATAAGCCCTTAACTACACTCTGGGGCGTTACTAAAGCGAAACAGGAGATATAAAAATATATTTTATATTCTTGTTTTATAACATCCCGTGAGGCGGGTGAAAAAACAATGAAAAAACGCCTTAACATGTTGCTTCGTTTGTTACATAGCTCGTAAAATAGACCGCACAAATCATAAAAATATTATACATATACCAACAAATTTAAGATTCAAATTACATTTTTTTTTAATAAGGGGATGCCTTTCCACCAGCCGTTGGTTAGGCCCAAGGCGAGCTATTGATTAGTTTGTGCTATGCTTATGTTCTGGGTGTCAACACAGCTGATTAACTAAATACCTTGTTATAAATACATTATAATAACACCCAGACCACAGCCAACATGCATGCTCATCACACAAATTTCGACCGTACTGGGAATTGAAAAGGAACTCTTTTTTTTTCGTGGGAAATCATCAAATAACCCTTCCCGCTGAGGGTGCAGCTGGAAGGAGTGTCAGACTCTTACTGACTAAAGCCCACTATATTTCTTCGGGAGGTCGCTGTGTGCTAGGGCCACGGTAACTCTTGCGAACAGCCCGCAGCCCAGGCAGAAACAAGAACCCTCAGTTCGGCAGTCCGACGTTGTTACCATTGCATCAGTATGCACGAAGTAATCCCTTCTAAAATAATATAACTACGTACATAAAAACTATCTTATTATATTTTACATCGTCATCTGTATTGCATGTATTATTTCGTACCTATTTAAAATTAAATCATTCTCAGAACCACTTATTTGAGCATGCATCTGTCTGTCGGACTGTTTCCACTGAAAGCTATTTAAATCTATGCATATCAAAGTGCTGTGATATCATTAACTGCGGATACAAGGTTGGATAACGATGCTGTCTAGATTTGAAATGTGGGTAGTGTTAAGAGGGATCACACACTTCTTGCTTTAGGCGACTTGCTTGAGGGAATTTAGTGTGCTAAAAATCCTTAGTCAAGGAATTAAAATGACCTGCCGGAGACCTGCCTGACCTGGGTTGGAGAGCTGAACTTACAGTGGCCATAATACACAGAGACTTCATGAAGGAATATAGTGGGGTTTTGTCAGTAAGAGTCTGACACTCCCTCCAGCTGCACCCTCAGCGGGAAAGATTGGGGGCTTAGCCAAAATGTATTTCTACAATAGTAAACGCAAGAAGAATCGAAGAACATGTTTGTAAAAGACATTTCAAATCACATTATGACCACGTGATTTATCGATTTGCCATATCATTTTCATAGATTTTTCTTTTCTACTAGCGTTTACGATTATAGAAAAAAATATCTTGGCTAATCCCCCAGGAACAAAAGAATAGGCAAGTTTCCTTTGCAAGAAGAAATAAAGAAAATGTCTCTTAGTGGAAACATTTCAAAAGTTACTAAAGACATACATTGAAATGTACCATTCTAGGAATTAATTAATCTTGGATTGTGGTAACATTTCCTCTTCTGGTAAAACTAGTGTGGCACGTGGTATTGTGGGATCAGCAGAAGCATCTGAACACTTGGAAGTTAAATGCTTATCTTGTGGCTTTTGAGTGATTCAATACTTTGTATGTCACTGTAAGGCCGCTATCCCACTGGCGTTTTACCAGCGTTGGCGAAAGCGAAAGTGGAGAAGTGGCAACGCTCATAAAGCGCCAGTGGGATAGCGGCCTTATATGCTTGAAGTTGGTAGCAATAAAACTTTAAGATTAAGGAACCATATTCTGTCATGTTTGTACGTGTCAAAGTCCAAAGTGCGCATGATTCTTGGAATAATGTATGAGATATATGTATGTAGAATGTAGAATAACAAATCAATGATTTGGGTACATTTTATTTATGGTTAACAGTCAGCTGTTTAAAAAAATGGTGCATTATATTTTGGTAGATTTTTTAAATGAGACAAAATCCATATCTTTATTCATCTGTACTTTCTAACTAATTTTATAATAGGTACGTATCGCAAAATGCTCCCAAGTCTCATTCAGAACCTACTTAAAATATGATAGCAACCCTTTTTACGCTTACATCTGTAGACATAAAAATATACTCATACAAAAGTACAAAGAACCTTATGGCGAGATTCCACTACAATCGCGAGTCCATTTGTTCACGAAAAAAAAAATGGACGCTTGTGTCGGCGAGTCCACTGCTAGCATTTGTTCGCGATTTGAATTTTCGCGAACAGTGCCGCATACAGGTGAAATCTCACCTTAATGTCACACGTTATATTCCAACGCACAAAGTGTCACGATTCCTTTTATTTGTAAGCACAAAAACCCACGTCACGGCAGATGAAAAATCGTTCAAAAGGCTGACACTCAAAAAGACACTTCTATAGAATTCATATCGATATCGATGTTACAGAACGATTTATTTCAACCCTATAAATTCGAGAATACTACCATTTCAACGTTGGTCATAACGAAAGGCTTCCGTGAGATTCGGCATTTTCGGTTCAAGGTATTTAAATGTGGAAATTTTAACAAAGGTTGGAACCAAATTGCTTTATCCAAAGTTCGGAAATATGCCGATTATGGGTTATTGTTGAAACGTTTTCAGCTTTCAAGCAACATCATATGAAAGTAGGTTTGTTTAGAGCAGCCAAGATCAATGATTTAAGTAGATACAGCTTTGTTTACTACATAATTAGGTAGATTTTCTATTTATCTACACCCTAGAGTTTAAAAATAAATAACAATATTCTTTACTTAAAGCAAAATTCCGAGGGAAATTGCATTCAAAATATCAATAAAGGGTTCTTCAAACATCTACAAATTACTAAATTACTTACAACAATCTGTTGGTCTATTAATTGAGAAAATGTACTGTGATTAATTGTAGCGGCAGTTACAAGGCATGTTTGGCAATAACCACATGATTTAGGGTACCACATGTACACTTATGTTCATTTAAATAGCCGGCCTTTGGCGAAATTAATTACTTTCATTTCAAGCACTTTATACTATCATAGAATTCGTTAAGACTATGATGTACGCATTACATACTATTATTAAGTTTGATGGTATCATAAAACAAGATTCAACTACATACAATACCTCCAAAATGAACAGGACAAAACCTACGCTAGGAAATCATTTTAAATTTAGACATTCTTTTCTATAGAGTAATAGATAGGTATAGGAGGAGTATGGGAGTAGAAATCGAGACTCCTAAAATGGCTATTGTAACAAGTAGCTTATACAACAAAGGAGCAACTGATTTTAGAAATAAAACTCGGAAATATAATCGAAACCAACGACCGTACCTCCTAAATCCTTGAAGCTCGAAATAACTTATCGATAAAAGAATTCAAAGAAAGAATGAAAGTAACCTTATCCAAATCGGGGCCCAAGAAAATATGAGCGAACGAAAATTCAACGTAATTTTATGCGGACTTCCATTGCAATTGGGATTTTCAGACAAATCATTCGGTTAGTCACCCGAAACGGTCGCACTTCGGAATAAATGATCCATAAAGTATCCAAATATTATCTAACTTATCGGGAAATAACGGGAGAGATGCTGAATATAATTTGGTGTAGTAAAAACTTGTTTGATTTGAGTGCAAACTTTCCAAGATCTACGATTGAATTGGACAGTTGAAGAACTTTATTCAAAGACGCTCCCTGTTCTTCATAAGTTGATTTAGTTTCAATTAAAACCAAATGAAGAATATTTTATTCATTTTCAATTAAAATAGTTTGAGTAATAACACAATTTTTTATAAGACTCTCAGAGTCTGAGATCGATAATAAACTCATACAAATGATATTCTGTTAAACCTCCATCTTTATGAAGAGCGAAAGCAATGACCTAATAACTTACAACCAAAGAACACAATGACAATCCATTCATAAATAATATACTTTATAACGATCCCTCGAAACCCATACGAAAATCCCATAAGCAACCAACAAGCCCCATGCCTTGTACGGAGTGATCTCCAATTTATAACAATGAATAATGCAAGCCGAAACCGTTTTCTAAGTCAGGCCGGCGGCCATCTTTCCAATTCTTATTATTTTAAGAGATTTCCGCAGCGAAGAGTCGAAACGGGACTTATACACTTTACGCTGACATAGTTCGAAGTTATGTGAAGGTTCGATATAGCCCCGTTAAGATTGTGTTCGGAAATTCGAAATATCAACTTATAGATACCCCCTTGAGGAGAATTCAGAAAAAGTAACGGGTTTAGCAACATAACAGAATCTCATGGGACTAATAGACATAGAGGGAAGTCGGTACACCAAATATCTTTTTTTGCACAAAAAAGTTAAGAAAACGACACTTTAGGCTTATCGTTGTGTAGACGTTGTTATGGAGGGATGAGATTTCCTGTGAGATATCCGGGAATATTCAATTTACGTCACTTGGAATTAGGATACGATACTAGGATCTATAGTGTAGGGAATAAAGTCCAAAATTCAGTGAATTGTTGACCACAGTCCAAATGTTTCTCTATTCTATCATTAGATTGGTTAGGTATGTCAGAAGTCAGAAGCTATTAAATTAACAAAACAATTATAATTCGAAAAATTGGACTTGAAGTACAGTGAGACTTCTTGTTAGATTAGTTGGACATTTGTATATAAGGTTTTCATAGTCTTAGCCAATTATTGAACAGGATCTTTGTTATCTCCATAACAACATACATCTTAATCGGTTCAGTCATTTTACCGCAACAATTTCACAAACAAACAAACATAATAATTTTTCATATTGATAAGTAGAATTTTCATTCATATTTTGGGTGGAATTCTGAAGAATATTGGTCTTAACAAGAATGTTCTAAGACTAATTTAAAACTAATTTGAATGTACTTTATTCTTTAAATAGTCATCGCATATAATCACGACATTAGAATGGCTAAATGCTAATTGTATTACAGAGACTAACTCTAACAATAATTAAATTATTCAGTTGGTAGACTAAGCCGGATCAAATTCATAATACTGTGTTTGGCACCAACAAAATCTCTCCCAGGTAAGACTTGTCACTAATTTCCTAGGCTTTGAAAGTTGTCAATGACCTCCAAAATAACATTCAAGTTCTTCAAAGTTTATAAATTCTGAACACAATTGTGAAGCTTATCACACTGTTCAGAATTTTTGTGTTGTCAAACATACTAGAAAAAGATCACGAGGAAACCTAAAGGCACAAAAAAAAAGGTATTTTTTTTAATGTCCCAGAAACGGGAGAAGTCAAGTCAAGAGTGAAAAGGTATACTTCTAGGTAAACAGCAACTTATACGGCAATATTCCCACAAAAATGGTTAATAGGTGATACGGGGTGTTCTGTTTCATGCGCTCCGCAAAAAGATGTCAGCAAATTGAGATCAGTGAGAGACGAAGCCTCCCGGAGCTGTGGGATTGTACGGAAGAGTTACCGTGACCTTGGTACTCAAAGGGTTCCAGGAGTATAAAGGAGTATTATGGAATTTTAGTCAGTAAATGGCTGATACCGGCAGTGGGAGGGCATTGAACCAGCAATGGGAAGGGGCATTTACTGCAAACTAGCCGATGAAAGCATTCGAAATGTAATATACAGTTTAATTTCATAATAACCAAAGCTTCAAACACCATATTGGAGTAACAACCGCATCAAGTTCAGTAATATCTGCCAAACTTAATTACTGAACAGACGAGTCGAACAATTAAATAGTTATTGCAGAGCTAATTGTACAATAAACACAGCTGAAATGTTATTACTAGATTGGTTTACGACGGCAGCTACAGTAGTCATAATTAACCGATTCAGAATATAATTGTTTCCTTCATAGTGTTCAGATGATTTCTTGCTGTGATGTTGTTCGTTGTTGTCAAATTTACGTTCTTAGAACTCTGCTTTGGCTGCACTTCTTGCTGGTTCTGCAATAGTAATGAGTACTAGGAACTATTCAACTTACACTTCCTTGAGTGCTACAAGATGTTTGGATTGCGTTTCTTGTATACGTTTAGCGGTAGGAGTTGACTAATGAATATGTGCGTATTCGAGGTATTTTTATTGTCTAAGTTGGAACGTCGCTTTCTTCGGTGAACCGTGAACGCGTCCATTTGGCGAGCGAGACTCGACGTCCGGTTTCCGGCACTGCTACATTTGTGTCGACGTCCACAGTATCTTATTGTAAAAACTTTGTTTTTCCTATTTAATTCTTTGTAATGCAGTGGCGATCATTTTTTATTGCCTACACGTGTATTCCCAAAATGAGTCGATCCCGATACCTTATCGGCTTTATAAGTGGCTGATTCTTTGCATATATTTCACAGTTTTAGTTCAACAGTCCAATTAATTACAAACAAAAGTAATGTAACAGAAACATGTCCTCTGTCCTAAGTATTCATGATTTTAATATTTAATTTCTGTCTTTGCAGGTTGAAGAGACATCAAGTCTACACTAAAACATAGAAGGTAAGACTTCACACGACATTACACAATAACGCTGATAAATTCAAGCACCCATTCTCGAAGTACCCTATCTCCGCAGAGCCATGCAGTTTAAATTCCTCAAAAAGTTTTCTCATTCCTTTCATCTTTCAGCACCGTTCGAAGTCCATGATCTTCCATTAGTGGGAGTTCAACGATCCTTGAACAATGTTCTTAGGCTTTAATGGCTTGAGAAATAAGTTCACGTGTAATTGCGTCAGCCATTTTTGGCCAGAAACAATTTTGGGCTTCGGAGACAGCATCGGCTATCTAAAATTGTATCTAAGATGATTTATTCTTTGGTTGTTTTGGCTTACTTTATTAGATTATCTCAAGGTATTTACTTTTGTCTGTATATTTTATTAGATGTATGGTTGGAATGGATAAAGCGTTCTTTTCCAAAATTTATGGCATATGGATGGATGGATTAAATAACACTTCAAGCCATAGAAATGTTATTTTTCCAGATAACTTGAACCATCTTAGGAAAATCATTGAACCGGAATATGATGAAAATACTAAACAAAATAATTTCGCACGTGGATTTGAGAACGAACCTCGTATGGTATCAAACTTGTGCAATGACCCGAAAACGGTCATGTCTCACCTGTTACCGATGCCCTGACTTACTGTAACGCTTGACTGACCCACAAAGTTATATATTATCTAGAAATAAGCACTTAGTATATTTATAGCGGTGAACAACTGAATTCAAGAATTATAGGCGCAGAATAATGTTTGTTATAAAACTTGGTAATTCGCGGAGGAATCAATAATCCATTTCATGTTCAATTTCTTTTAAACTTAAATTTTGGGAATATTTGATTATTTTCAGCATAATGCTTAAATAAAGAGAAACAATAAACAAATAAATTGCACTTTTCGGGGAAGGCTCAATTGAGTAAATACAAGAGTAGAACAGCATGTACAGCGCATCAATCAGCCCATTAGAGCATACAATAATCAAGGCTATTCAGGCAGGGTACAGACAAAGTAAGTGTAATACGATGTCCTAACACAATATATACGTTCAGGGTTGATATGGGAATGAAAACAGAAGGCTAGTTTACAAAACTGATTAAATCCAAATTCATGTGAAAAACTAATCAAAATCCATTAGACCAACAAATAAAAGAAATGCAATGTAATACTTTTTAAACTGCATCAAGCAATATGACTACAGCATACGCCATTAAAAGCACTAACAATTTAAAGTTTAATCCTAAAATCCGTTGGAGGTTCTGGAAATCACTTACAAAGGCTTAATATGAAATTTTAATTAAATTTAAATCTCCAAGCATGAGAATCTATAGCGATAATTACAAAAACTGATTTCAGTACGGACTTCGGAATCGTGACGGAATTTATCGGATATCAGCCATTCTGCAGTTGGATAATATTTCAGATACATGAATAATAACCCTGGGGGAAATTGCTGTTGCATTTATAAAGAACACTGGTTTTATTTTATGTGCTGGTCGTTTGTTTTATGTGCGCGATGACATGGAAATATAAGGAGTTGAGTTTATCACGTTTACTGTTGTGTTGACGTTATTTGATGCAGTGTTTTGTCTCCTTGTTTTTGCTTTTGTATTTATTTTGGGGAGATGACCCACTCTATTGATTTCCTCTAGAACTTCATTTTTATTTTCTTGAATATCCTGAGCATAAACTGATTCATCCTTTAAAACATGTTACGCAATTTCTTTCAAAATTTCTTCAAAAATAATTTTACTGAAGATGAAACTTCCTTCATACATTGCTCAAATAGAGTACTACAACATACTTTATCATTTCAATTCAAAACACAATGCAAGCCAAGAAGAGGAGAACAATGCCGAACAAACGTGAGAGACAAAACAAACTTCACATGCGAACTTCGACAAAACTCTCCATACAGCCTAACAAGAAAATCCTGATACTGGCACACTCGACATTTTCTCCAAGTAACAAGTAAACTCCTTTCATAATTAACATGTTCAAACAAGTGAGAACCATTTCTCTCATTTTGGGGAGCTAAAAAAACAAACACTGGGAATTATTTCAAAAGGAAAACAAACCCTTCTTAATATTATGTATACGGGCATATATAATATAAGGACATAAGTATATTTACTGCATGGAAGGCAAAGGGGAACGCGAAACAGTTTCATAAGGATATTTACTTTGCACATTATGGTGTTAGGACCCTATGTTTTCTTGTCAACGGAAATATTATTTTATATATTTTAGGAGATGAGGATCTTGATTGTATTACATGGAATATTGCATGGGGTGATTGGCTTAGAATTTTTTATGGAGATTATTTTTATGTTTTTTTACATTAACATTATGAAAATCTTCGAAATGCCAATGATAATGATAAAACATATTTCTTAAAAAAGGCAGTCATTCATCGATATTATGTAATAACGGTTACAAAAATATTCTTTTTTGAAAATATTTTAGGTTTTGTACATGGATGAATTAATTGTATTATAAACCTAACAATAATATTTAACAATATTGTACCTTCATTGAACCAGTTATGACAAAATGTAAAGTGCAGGGACTTCCAAATTGGGTCTTGAGATTAGAAAATGAACAGTAGGACCTAGGGGTTTAAGACTTTGGCAACTAAATAACAAAGTTAGCTGTTCTGAAACCAGTCGTGCCTTCTGGTAATGGGGTGGAACGGAACTTATAAATGGATTTTAGCAAATCAACCAAACGTAGGTACAGGAATGGAATAATGTTCGTTTTATTAAGTTATTACTAGTTCCTGCCTGTAATTTCACTTGTTTTCCGTAGGAACTACATATAATGCGTACCTAGATCAAAGAAGCTTATAGCCTTCCTCAAGAAATGGGCTATCTGATACTGATTTTTTATTTTAATCAGTCTTGTTGTTCCTAATATTAGTGTGTTCAGGAAAACAAACTCTTTAGTTTTACAGTTATATAAAGATTATGGTCACAATATGTGTATGACAAGTATTTTTTGTTTCTCCCCGGCAAAATAATAATGAGATACAAGACACATCATATTGAAAAGTTGCGTCACGCCACATTTAAGCACTAATTTTACTCAAACGTGACGTCACAAGCCCCCACTCCGGAACTTTATTGCGTAATATCTTATTAGTGTTTTGATAAAACAAAAAGAAACGTGTCCGATACGTTATGCTAGTTTCAAAGACGGAATAACTAGAATCACTATTTTATATCCTTCTCGTCACGGCTATTGGACTCTAAAACCTGGTTCAACATCTAAAACTTTGGTGGAATGTCAGAAAATAAATTGCTGGTCTTAAAACTAACGCTTTGTGAAAACATAAGCAACTCCTGCCGGCGGCGTCTAAGTCAGAGCTAGAAATTTATGACGACTTATTATCTTATTGTCAACAGTTAATGTTGATGAATTGAACGCTGCTGTATTCTGTATCTAAGAATAAGCTCACTTATAAACACGTGGACGGGATGATTTTTATTCATTTCAATGAAGATAGTTTTGTTTTAATTCTATTCTATATCTATTCTATCAAGAAAAGACAAAGCTCTTTCTGTCAATGTCAACATGTCTTCTGCCCGAGCATGGCGCGACCTGTCAACTCGCGTTTCTATGAAGACAAAAATATCCGTAGCAACGGAGAAGTAGATAGTAATGTAGTCATTATGTCTATTCTCCGGTAGACAAAAGTTATTTCTACGGTTTTTATGCTGAGCCTGTTGTAACAAAGCTGAAAAGTTCGGTTGATGGCACTTATCTCAGTACTGGTCTCTCTCTGATTTTCTTCAATTCTAGGTAGCCTGTCAATCTAAGAAGGTCGTCTATGTGCGCGAAGTAGCTGTTGGATGGAGGATTAGTGATTTTAAACTTAATAATCCAGCTTTCCTCGAGATGTTTTCCTTCACATTTAATCAGTCATTGGTATAAAAGATAGACTTACAAAGTACAAAGTTGCGTTGGTACTTGCCTGACCTGGAATCGAACCCGCACACTCATACTTGAGCGGCTGGTGCTTTAACCACTAGGCCATCACGACTTGACCAAAAATTCATAATAAAGGAAAATAAAACAATAATATTGAAGTAAATCATTACGCGCGTACTTACAATCAGAAATTTCTTAACCTAGTAGATAATAAAGGAAAAACAGTCCAACTTCCTTCCTCTTATCAAAATACCGTTCTTATATCAATTTTTCTTATATGAAAAGCATTTTTTTTACGCATGGGGTACATTACAGTATTCTTCCTTATATAAAAACTTCCATTTTTCCGTGGATTTACTTGTATAACGAAGCTACTAGTCCGGCTGCATCGGATTTTTCCGGGTCAGAGAAGGTTGTTCACGGGAAAATACTAGTTTATAATATTATTTGGGATACATTTTGATATCCTAGTATTACTATACTATTTTAACACCGACTTTAGGTATAGGTATAGTCCAAATTTTCTCAATCAACTTTGAACCATATGCTTCAGTGATAAAGTTGAAAATCTATTACGGCAAAATTTACAGCTTTATGTTATGGCGTCTGTACTTTTTCCAAACAGTGCATTGCAAACTTTTAGCTGGCTGATAGTTTGTTCGGGCTCATAAATCAGTATGGATATGATTTGATTTTATGTTAGTGCGCATGTCACAACAATCAGGTATCTCAGTCGGTATCAGACCGAATAAAATGTAGGCGTCACGATCTTAACTTAAAAAAAAAAACTGTCAGCTAATTATCGGCCGACAATTTAGTGTACGAGAATAGGTATATAGTAAGCAAATCAACGTTATTGTCTTCTACCTTTAATTCATTATCATCATCATCCTGCCCTTATCCCATTATTTATTCGGGGTCGGCGCAGCATGATTTTATCTTCCACACTCTTCTATCTGCCGTCACCTTACAAGTGACATTCTTTCTAGCCGTATCAACGTTCACACAATCCATCCATCGTTTGGTCGTCCCCTTCTATCCATCCACATTTATGCTCAAAACCTTCCTCACAACATGATCCTTATTCCTCTGCTTAACAGGTCCAAGGCTCTGAAGTCAAGTGGAGTAGTAAGGGGGATTTATTCGCGTTACTAGTGTTTAAGTTTTAATTGTTATTTTTATATCCTCTAACAATACGCTTTCATATTCCCGCGTGGAGCCATTTCGGAAAATCCTTTCTGAAAAATTGTCATAACCGTTTCTTACCTTGCTCTTAGCTTGGACAGTATTGTTTGAAAATGTGTTGTTTTGTTTTATTTTTTTGCTTTATATTTAAAAAGCTTGATAATAATAATATACAATTTTTCCTCTACTTTGACTGTCTTGTATACTGCGGCTGCTGTACACGGAGTCTCGGGTTCGATTCCCGGGTCAAGCTGAAATCTCTTTGTGAGTTTTAAGAAGTTTTTACAAGCGTAGTGTCCGATTTAAATCAGATAGGCAGTCGCTCCTTGTAAAACACTGGTACTCAGCCGAAACCGGTTAGACTGGAAGCCGACCCCAACATAGTTGGGAAAAGGCTCGGGAGATGATGATGAGTGTCCGATTTAAATCCTATCGGATTTTGAGAGTGAGGGAATAGAGAGTATGTACACTTGTGTCCGCACGCATGCTGGTGTGCACTGTAATATGTTCTACGTAGCTGGCTGATCGCCTTAGAGAAAACAGCCGCCATAGCCGACAATCGGTCTGAACGACATTAATAAAATAATTTTGATATTTTAAAGCAGTCAATCTGATTTTAAAAAATCTGTGCTATTAAAATGAGCTATTTCATACACTACTTATGTAATTCAGCTTTTTGACATCTTAGTCTGAAGCATCTTAATCTAACAACTTGCACCTAAATACACAAATAATTGAAATAGTCATATTCTTCCAAACGTTAATGCCCTTTAATCAAAATAAAACGCGACATCAATTACTTAGAAACCAAAAATACTTTCCGAATAACATCGACCATCACTCTTGGGACTACATCTACTTTCCCATACATACACCATAGCTATAGCTAACATGGACCTGCTGTATATTGTCTATATGTTCACAAACCCAATAGACATGAGGGAGGTCCTCCCTAACCTCATTATTACATAAACTATTTACGTCGATCTGATTTGTAAGCGAAGGTACGCATCGCCATTTTTTTTAGCCTTCGGAGAAAAATACCTATGTAGTAGTTCAAAATAAGTACCATATATATTAGACTGTGTTTTCCTTATTTATGTAGGTAATGTTTTTTACATAATATTTGTTAGTATGAGGAAATACATTTGGGAAAGTCACGATATGTCAATTGCATAATATGATGTTATTATGTCGTGTTTTGGACGTTCCAATTTATCTTGGACCATTTATTTGTTATTAAGATAATTCTTATCGAAGATAGCGACTTCTAATAAATTTCGTATGTTTTGTGAGTTATATAGTAGGGGAGTTCTAGAACACATTTTGGGAGTATATCTAGCGCGTCAGATTGTCAAATGCTTGCATCCTGTTGAGTGCATCATAATATTATGAGCTCTTTATTAGACGCGAGTTAGGTTAGCCCGCTAATGCAGGGTCTGCCTAGGCTGCGGGTTGTTTGTAAGAGTTACCATGGCCCTGGCACACAGGGGTATCCCGAAGGAACATAGTGGGTTTTAGTCAGTAAGAGACTGACACTCCCTCCAGCTGCACCCTCAGAGGGATTCATTTAATGATTTCCCACGAAAAAAAAAGTTAGCCCGCAAAATAAGAAGAAAACAAATGGAAAGCCTCAGATTATGAGCCAGATGCTTTAATCATAAGCCCAGTATCCCTGTGTTTACTGTGTTTTTAAGCTCTAACTCACATTCGCTTCGATTTACAGACTTGCCCGAAAAAATATTTTTCTCTCTCCCAGTTGGTAGCCTCACTACATATATTGTTAGCAGATGTATAATTATATTATAGTAAATGTCAGAACCATGTTCACGATATCAATATCTTAGATGCTCAAGTGTGTCAAAATGGCAGTTCTTTTTAATAAATTTTGAAGTCTGTAGACGCTTTCCCCATCACTGAACGGGAAACATTATGTAAAGTTTTATTCTTATTTTTTTTTTTAATCCAATAGGTCTCAACCTCGTTACAGGTGCTACCAATTTAGTATAATTGCCTCCCCTACTATCATAGTATTTCTAGCTAAAATTCCTTATTATTTTTTATTATATTTTTATTTTACAATACTGTATTGAATAAAATGCATCAATAGTGAATTGAATTGAATAAATGAATGGAACTCAAAATATCATGAAAATGTTTTGTAGATTCTCGGAACTTCAGGATTCCGTAATAAATATCACTTGCATACAAACATATTGATATTCAGCGAATTTATTGATAATTAAATTTTTCATATTAATTTTGTTAGGAATGTATTCGAATATTTTACTATTAATCCAATAATCGTTAGCAAGAATACATAACATTAAATTATCACACGGTAAAAACACATCGAAAATTGTTAATTAAGTTTCTTATAACCTCCACTATATTAAAAAAAAACACTGCATCTTAGAGCTCCTAAGCCAAACTAAATGAAAGTCACATATTTAGGCTAGTCACACACCCTATTAATATCGCCGTATATTGAAATCAGAATCTAAGCATAGTCTACAGTATCAGTGCACGGCGTACAATTGAATCCCTGTGTACGCTCGGCTCATGTTGTGTGGATTTCAATTACAAACGGATAGACGGTATTGTCATTTGATATATATACGGTGTTTGAGAATTTCTTGGAAGTCCTATATTTTAGTGTTATTCGGGTATGCCGCACAGGTCGATCGATCGTAAGGTTTGGCGATTGGCGCGGTCGGTTTGTAGACCATCTGCTCATGACGAGTTCCGACGAGTGTTTCAGAATGCACGTTAACCTCTCGACTGTCTAAAGATCACCATGTATACATAAGAAAAAAAAAAGAAAAAATCTCCACTTGTCGTATGAATAATGAAAATTAAATATATATAAAAAACTTTAGTTAAGTATTTAGGTAATTTTCATTTGAAAATGTGAATATTTTCAAATTAAATTGGGAAATGTCATATCTCATATTTTTTTATTACTTAAGACATTTGAGGGGTTAAATTAGTCGTTACAGGTGCTTAGAAGCCAAAAAGTCTGGCAACTAGTGTTACCAAGGAGGATAAGGTTGCTCGGGTAACTTGGTTGTGGAGGTCAGATAGGCAGTAGCTCTATGTAAAACGCCGGAAACCGAAACCAACATAGCTTGGGAATAAGCTAGGCAGATGATGATGGGGTAAGCGATTAGCGGTTGTATCTTGGATCCCCTTTTGCTTGTGACACAATACAATTTGTTATACAAGTTGTATTAGAAAAAATGATAAATGACTAATGAAGGATATATGTAGTTTATTATGACTGTGTTCGTTTTTGTTTGATACTGTTATCCTCAAATATCTTTGCTATACTGAAGTTGACCCTAACGCTTCCTCCATATACCTAGTAATATTTTATTCACACATTTACACTATCGTGAAGTTCATTTCGGAAATTATTGAACATTTCCATGCTAAACGGCAAAATATGGCTGACTTGAAAAAAACTTTAACAATGTCTATTTTATACCCATATTTACAAAATAAATTTCTGTACTATTCTATTCTATTCCAAATGTATTGTATAACACACTATTAATTTTGATTAAAACTATGAGAGCGATAACGAATAACATTGTCTGAACAAACAATACATATGTAACAATACTAAAAAGAAAACGAAATACAATAAAAGCTAAGAAGGTTGAAATAAAACACCATGTTTTCACCTAAACAACATACAAGTAAGACAATTGTGAAATTCTACCTACATTCTATCGAGACCCCTAGAGTGACCTTATTAGACCCAATACAGTTCATTGGCCCCTGATCGATTCCCAACAAGTACATCGGTGGCTTAAAATATTTAGGAGTCCTCGGACCCTTTTTTGTACGTAAGAATGTTAACCTTTTGCGTGCATTTGTTTCTATAGATATTCGATTTTATGTTTTTAGAATTTTAAACTTTTTCGATATCGTTTGCGTCCCGAGAGAACTACGATAAAACTAGACTTACTAATCCCGTGCAAAATGACACCTATCTTTATGTATTCTATCTTAATTCGTTCAGCAGTTTAAGTGTAACAGACAAATAAACTGAATTAATAAGAAATAGAATACCGAGCGAATAATTCTCCTCTAGAAGTTTTGGTAGCCTTGTGGTAAAAGAGCCAACCTCTCAAGCATGAGTGCGTGGGTTCGATTCAAGGTGTATGATGTATACTTTCTAAGTATATCTTGGAGACTAATGACTTTGTTTCGGATGGTACGTTAAAAAACTGGTACTCAGCTAAATCCGGTTAGATTGGAAGCCGATCCCTACATAGCTGGGAAAAGGCTCGGGAGATGATGATGACATTTCTGAATATTATATACCCGAAAAAAATATTGGAATACAGAACACAAAATGTCATCTTTTTCTCTTTTCTGCGAAACAGTATAAATTTTGCGAAATCATTCAATTAAATTAAAACTCACTACCGTATACCAGTGAAATATATTATTTATATTTCACAGTAACGCAAAACGTTGACGGCTTTATTTCACCTGTCATATAATAGGGGCAAACATTGACTGATGATTCGTGTCCACAGCACCTGCATAATTGATTGAGTACTAACAAATGAAGTCAATTGTGCAGTTTGTATTATGCACGTATTAATACTGGACAAACAAAGGGTTTGTTCAACCGCAGCGTGATTCTCAAGAGGTTGCTGTTGAAAGTTGAAAATTATATTAAACCATGCATGATTTTATTGAAGTGTAATATTGTTATTATGCAAAAATTGCCCTATTTTTGACGGTAATCTTTGGATACGCGTGTTGAACATTTTATACAATATTGATTATTTATTTAACAGTTCGATTTTAATCACCATACTTGGTCAAGACGAGTTTTCGCTCGTAGATTTTTTAATGAAAACCAGCCTTCAAATATGACTTTTTAGTTTACCGTGTCACATTACCTACATATTCACATTGATGTATGATGAGGTATGATGGGGTTGTCATATCTAAGACAAAAACCCCTAAATAAGCATAGATTGAAAAAAAAAGATACATTGATATTTACATGACCTGGAATCAAACTCGCACTCTCGTATTTGAGAGGCTGGATCTCTAACCACAACTTGAGCCCAATTAGTGGTCACGACATACCTTAGAAAATATTGTTTTACTTATTTTAAATACGGTAGTTGCCTAACCAGGAATTGAACCCACACACTTGTTTTTAAAAGGCAGGAACTTTAACCACTGGGCCACTACGACTTCACCCCACTTAGTAGAAACGACCTCCTTCCAAAAATATTGTTGTACGTATTTCATATACATTGAGTATTGATCAATAAAGTGTAAATATGCTCATTATTTGCGCTTTCGTGCCGAATATTGAGGATCATCGAGTGGAGAGCTCTCCGGAGGGTCGTGGAGTGCTCATACGCACATACGTCATTAATTATAATCTCTTTTATGTAACCGGCTTTATTTGAGTACTTTGGAAATGTCAGTGTTATGATGACGTAACTTTGTAAAATTGGTTTCGTTAAAAATTTGTTGTTTTTTAATATTTTTATTCTCTTCTTTTTGGATTAGTTGTGGAAAGATTGGACTTGTGTATTTTTGTAAGTACTTTTGGGTTCTTTAATGGAAGAAAATATTGGTTTTGCTTACGGATCATAGATTTTTTGAAAAAACCCCATAGAGTAACGTTAAATCCTTTTTTTTTCCTTTTTTGCATAGGAATGTTATCTGAGGTGTGATGCTGTAACGCTTCATTCTAAAATTAGAATCTGAATCCGCTGAGTTTCTTGATTGGTATTCTATAACTCGGTTCATCATTCGAGATCTATACTAGCGCTACGTGTTTGCGAGTTGAACTAAATTGACTTCGAAATTTTGACGCATAAAAAGTGTCAGTATGCATAAGTCAGTATGAGATGACGTAAAAAGTTTTATTCTGTGTATCCCCCGTCACTTCGATGCTCATTTCGCACTCAAACTCGATTGCAAGTGTCAAACCTTATGTGAGTTAAGCTATTCACTATAGCGAAGTGAATGCTACTTCTTGTTCAAATTTTACAGATTTGACGTGCAGAAATCTGTTAATCTGTCATTGAACATCCTTGGCAGTCGTTACGGGTAGACAGAAGCCAGTAAGTCTGACGCCAGCCTAGCCAAGGGGTATTGGGTTGCCCAGGTAACTGGGTTGAGGAGGTCAGATAGGCAGTCGCTCCTTGTAAAACACTGGTACTCAGCCGAAACCGGTTGGACTGGAAGCCGACTCCAACATAGTTGGGAAAAGGCTCGGGAGATGACGATGAAATCTGTGTAATGTAATTTTATTAAAGAGTTCTTATAGCCCGTGTACGCGATTGCCTTAGTACTTACGTCGTTAAAACCTCCACTGTTGTATACTTTAAACAACATAAAATTCAACAACACAGTTCAACACTAACTCCAACACGTAATATAATCTAGAGTTGAACATCCTCAACAATATTCTCGATCGGTAATTAGAGGAGCTCGTGGCTAAGTAATAGCCGCACGGGTCGGTTAAGCAACGCTTGACGCGGTCGGTCCATGAAAGGGAGACCATCTTGTCATGACGAGTTCCTCCGTGTTTCAAGACACGTTAAATTCGTGGGTCTCGGCTGTCATTTGTATATCTTTGGCACTTGTCACTGGTAGTCGAAAGCTAGAAAATCTGACAACCAGTCTTACTGAGGATATTAGGTTGCCCAGGTTACCGGGTTGAGGAGGACAGATAGGCAGTCGCTCCACGTAAGACACTGGTTCTCAGCTGTGAGCAGTCGCTCCACGTAAAACAGTGATACTCTTTTGCACACAGTTAAGACTGGAAGCCGACCCCAACACAACTTGGGAAAGGCCTAGGCAGATGATTCTCGATCGGTAATTAATTAATTTATTCTTAAACCCATTTTAATTCATTGAGAATTAAAAGTAGACAACATATCGACGTAAGAAAGCAATCTTGTCGTATCTCGAAAAGTGGAACTTTACACCAGAGCCAAAAAACTATTCGAAAAAATTATAACTCGTAAACTAGCTGAATCCGAGAGGTCATTTTTGGAACACGTATTTCTTATAATTATATTTATCAGATGGCAATAAAGATAGTATTCTAAAGTTAGTATAACATGAGTTTTATATGAGTTACAGCAATTGATATTTCAATTTGAATCATCAATATTGCTGTATCTCGGTAGTTGTAACAAAGGCACCACGAAATAACTTTAAAATTTTAGAAAACAATTATGATGTATCTAATATGAATTAAATTTGTAAGTCCTCGCATTACGTTGTACTTCACACTCTTTTTAGAAGGACATCTTGAATTTTGTATTAAATATAAATAAAACAAATTATTATGTTTAATTAAATGCTGTATGTTTATTTAAACAATTTTATTTAGAAAATAATGTTTACTATAGTAATAATTATTATGAATTAAAATAAAAAATAATCAATCGCAAAATTAGGAAGCAATGAAGTTTACTGACGGCGACATTCTCGACTGTAAAAAATATAATAAGCGATATTTTGGACAAAATATAACACAAAATTTGTTGAAAAACAAAAACATAATTTTGATTGGACTGGTTTTCCGTATTTATAGGCAACATCACTTATGATTTCAAAAATAATTATATGTTTTGTCTCTTTGTTATTTAACACCGACTTCGATTCACCGATTTTGTGGTAGTCCTCGAAAGCCGGTGGAATTTCGACGAGCACTTTCCGGCTTTTTTGAGCCGCTTGAGAGCCGCCCTGGCCTGCCCTCAATCTCCTTCCCAATCTTGGAGGTCCAGACGCCTCCTGCCGGAGTCTCTACGCGGGGATCCGCCCTTTACGGGGCACCAGAGTGGGCGCCGTTGCTGAAGAGGCGACTGGTGGCCAAGTTTAATGCATCCTAGAGGGTGATGACTATCCGTATAATGCGGGGGTACCGGAAGATCTCCCGCGAAGCGGCTAGCCTTCTTGCTGGCCTGCCGCCATCGGATCTGGAGGCAATTGACAGTCCTTGCACACATGCACGACCAGCGCATAGAGGTGCAACGCCATGGCAAAAGTCCGCTGCCGCGACAAGTCACGGCGACATGGAAACAGCGACTGTCGCAGCCTAGCGCTGGGCACGCCGTATTTGCAGTGGTAAATTCGTTGAGGAGTGGCTGAAGAGGCGCCACGGCATCCTCACCTTCCGCATGAAACAGGTCCTCACCGGACAAGGTAAGTTCGGGAGGTTTTTGTGCCGGATAAAGGCGGAAGAATCACCCGGGTGACACCATTGCACGAACCGCCTGGAGGACACGGTAAAACACACGGTACAAGTGTGCCCCGCTTGGGCAGACCACCGCCATGTCTTTGTGCAGGCGAACGGTGGTAGTGACCTCTCGCGCCGGGACCTAGTTGAGGCCATGGTTTGGGGCGAGAAGGAATGGGATGCGGTCGCGTCCTTGTAATGTAATGCTAGCAATGAAGGAGACCGCACGAGTGAGGGAACGTACCTACATACAACGCCACGCCCTAGCCACCTCGACATAAGACGCCATGGGCGTCGGGGATCGCCGAGCGATCTCCAGCCACCGTAGACAAGGGCTTGCGAACGATGAGCAATGAGTAGCTCGCGTTCGCCGAGTAGTAGACGGTGGCGCTGTGTACGCGCAGGGATATTGTAAACCGTAGGAGTTCAGTAATGGGCTGACGCGTGAGGTAGTTCAGAAACGATGTCCCAGGCCTTAGAATACAAAGGGCAACTGTTGGTCACATACGGTTACGTGATTTTAGTCAATAAAAGTGTGACACGCCCTCCCGCTACACAAGAGTGGGCGAAATCATTTGATGATTTCCCACCTCTAAAAAAACCCTACCCCCTCTTTTTTCAGTTAGTGATCGTCTACCCGTATATACAAACCAATTAGGTACAATTGTTACGACAGTTTTGCTATGATGCTATGAGGAGTTTCGTTCCATATCATTGAAGTTCATCATCAGATCACGACCAAATTTCAATGGGACCTAGGAGTATAAAATAACAATCAAAAAAACATTTTTCGCAGTCGGTCCACAATTGACTGAGAAATCGGTGAACAATAATAATAAAAATAAAATACAGCCGAACATAATTATTATAAGCATTAGACAGATAAAGTAAGTAAAATGACTAAATAACATGACTTACCTAGCTTTCACTTTAATCGTGCACATAAATACACCCGAATTTCGCAGACTACGTAATCGTGTTCTAGCTCATGCGCTCGCACATCGGCTGCTATACAATCGGTAAACGGCGTATCCAAGGGAAAACACACATTTCAACTCTATCATTAATGACTTATGGATAATATTTATTACAAAATGTGTAGAATGAAACGTAGTAAGTTTGATGCACATTCAAAACTCGAGGGATAGAATTGTATTATCTCTAGCGGGAATAAAATAATGAGGCGGCGAAATTGCTGTATCTCAATAAATTATTTTTTGTGACTTATACATAATGCTGTAAGTATTACGTAGTAAATAAATGACGACCGTGTATCTTCGACATCGGAAAAAATACTTACAATATTTTTGTTGTATCTATTTGTCATTTAAAATAGTATATTTTATGGCATATACAGCATTTTGAAGTATGTTTTTTTACAGAAGTTAGGAAAAAGTCAACGTCGTATCATAAAAAATAAACCTCTTAGAAAAACATTGATTGGACCGCCCGACGCAGTATTTTTTTCTGAATTCAAAAATGCAATAAAAAAAAATCCCATTTTTCGAGATACGACAAAATTGCTTTCCAGCGTCGATATATAAATTCAGGCTGATGAGTTTCAATATGTACATAGCATTAGTTATTTATGAATAATATGTATAATAAACTAACTTCTATTATAGTTGACTGCTAATGCTGTTTATAAATGATACTATCCATACATAATTAATTATCTATCTATGACTATACGATGCGGTAAACAATGCTCGTTATAATCAGCATGGGAGCTGATTAAACTATTATATATTATGTAATGGAAGCTACAACTAATTGACTGCATACCCTGATTGGCAAAATGTGTAACTCTGGACTTATTTTTGTTATGTGTGTTAATTATATAAAAGAAGAATAGAATAGAATTAGGTATTAAGAAGTATTTTGTATTAACTTCATCATCATCACAGCCTTTTTATCGTCCCAATGCTGGGCACAGGCCTCCTCTCCCACGGAGACGGATTGAGCGTTAATCATTGTATTAACATAGAAAAAAGTTGTAGCCTAGTGGTTAAAGCACCAGCCTCTCAAGGTCAGATCAGGCAAGAACTAATGTAACTTTTCTAGTTTTCTAGTAGTCTTTTAAGTAATAGTGTACTTTCTTAGTATATCTTTAACACCAATGACTGAGTAAAACATAAATAGAAAAATATAAGTAGAAAAATATCTTGAGGAAACCTGAACTTGCAAATCTGAGATCACCAATGTGCTTTGAGCAAGGGTAGTGTTTACCGTTCATCTCAAAACAGCTGATGATGATAATAATATTATTTTTAAGGTCTATGGAACAGAACGCGCCGCTGACACTAGAAAATTACTGACCATAAAACAGCATTTAAAATATGACTTTGCTATCACTACAAAAAATACTCAGATGAATGCTTGATAATTAGTCCATATCTGTCATGTACCTCTGAGCTCAGCTAGATGGAAGCTATACAATAGCTGTCCTAGAATAATTACAGTATAACATGACGCATGCATATCACGTAGATCATGAAACGCATATTACTGGTTACGAATATGCTAATTCAGTAGCTTGCAACGGATTATCAAACAGCAACATAGAAATACTTGCTAGGTATGCATAGATTCAAGGGATTACGAAAATGGAATGCATTCAGATGTAGCTTGGGATTTGTAAGGTCATTTGCGAAGTCGCTGCGTTAGTTTATTGTTCAATACAATTATCAGGTTTAGAGTCTAGGAAGGTGAGCAAAGAGAGTGAGCATTAATGGATGGATAAAGAGGAAGAAAAACCCGAAGAAGGGTTCTAATTTTTTGGTTGGTGAAATCTACTACCTGCTGCTGTAAAATTTTCCCAATCAACTTTGAACCATATGGTTCAGCGATAAAGTTAAATACCTATTAATGAATTTTGACAGATTATAGTAGCTTGATGTGCTGCCGTCTAAACATCATGACACGGTTTATGTATCGTAAAAATGCACAAGCACTCAAAATTTGTATCTTTCAAATTTCTTTACATGTTAAAAATATATTGTTAAATTAATTCTTAGCCGAGCGCGGCCCGCATTTTGCATGTATAATGTCTCCATCAAAACAAAAATGAGCACTCTGATTGCCGTCATTAACAAAAAAGCTATTATATGAACATGTGCTTAGTATACAGTACTAGAACTTAAAGTTGGTAATCGCATATTCTTTGCAAAGTCCATCTAAGAAAAATCTCTTAAACGCTGTTCACGTTTAACGTAGCGAGCACAACATACTCCGACTAGGTTCATTTCCTTTGCCACTAAAAGTATAAGACGGTAAGTGCTTAAATGTGCAGGAGTGTTTTGGTATCTTTTTGCGTAATTTTGTATTGTATTATACGTATCTTTTAATTTTTACTTTTAAAAGTACGAGATTTATCTTGTACATTTTCACACTTGTTATTTAAAATAATACAAATTAAGAAAGACTTTTTGTACGTTGTGTTAGAAATGTAATTAAATTGTGCATAATACAAATATCCACTAACTGTAGATTTGGTTCTAAGTAAGAGAAGATCATGTATCATTCAATTGATTATCTTCAACATTGATCTTATAATAAAAATACTAAATGATTCGCCGTAATCAGCAACTCAGTTCAGTGCTCTTTGATATACTCAGTGAAACTAATTTATTATCCAACCTTCTATAAGTAGCGCTACTATAATGGATTGCAAGCTGAAACCAAAACACATTAATACCTGTCACTCCAGATCTTGCCCAAAACATGTGTACTAGTGTCCTGAAGGACGAAGGGCCTACGACGAACCCTTGAGGAACCCTTTTAGGAAAGTCGCAATAAATCAAGCCCTAATGACAGTCACGTTTTTTCTCAGCCAAGAATACACTTAGAGGTAATCACAAAACGGCTGAAAAAAGAGAGCGCCCGTTTGTAAAGGCACAAAAATGTTGTCGACTTGTTTTTCTGTGTTACAAGCAGTCGAATGCTTACGGTAGGCCTTTTAGAAGAAGGTTTTTTCTGTATTCAGGTCACGTTTTGACAAAAAAATGAGGTGATTATATTAAATTGCAGGAATTTTTACTATTTATTATTGCTAGCTGAAATTTTGGAATACTAAGACTTTCAGTACCGGAATAAATTTTCTTCTGTTCATCACAACTTCGTGGTTATTTTATCAGAGCTCAAATAAAATATAAATTTATAAATAAAATGGCGAACACCTGACAAAGCATAAACATGTTTGCTAAAGTTATAATTCTCACAAATGAGTTGAAATTATTCCGAAACGCTGGCAAACGGATTAAGTATTCAGATTTGTGAACCCTTTGCAAGGAAAACGAGCAGAAGACAAGTAAATATAAGTTGGGAAAATGTAAGAGATGGGTGGGTAGTTCGAGTATGTATCTCTAGATTATAGAGGTAGTACGATTCTAGTCACGTTCCGTTGAAGGAAAATGAGATGATTATATTATTAAACTTTGGAGATTGTCAGTTTATGTGATTTTTTTACTACTGTAAATGTAAATGTTACGTACAAAATCTGCGGGAATTGAGGATTATTTATTTTTGGTGAAAGGTATTTTGTTTCAACCAAACCAAAAGTATTATTAGCAGTTTGAGTAACTCGTTAAGCCTTTCATCGATGTCAGTGTTTCAATTTTCAATGTTTCCGACTCACTAAATAATATAAAAAATTGAGACACACAATATACGAGACTTTGTAAACACTCAAAAGTATGTAAAATTTTACTAACTACATAAAACAAAAAATACTTGGCGACGATAAAAATTAACGTCGCTCATAAACAAAACAATATTACCATCACCTTTTACTTGAGCCGTAAAAAAACTTTAAGGCATTATTAATTTCAACGTTACTTGCTTATTAAACTCTTGGGATCGCCATCTTGCATGTATAATATCCAATAAGTGAACCAAGTTTCTTCATCAACTTACTAAGTAAGATATCAGAAATAATTACAAAAATAATCGTCTACTTAGGATGCAAGGAGCGTGAGCCAAGACGATCCACGGTATGCAATGTAGATTTCATTACAACTTGTGCATGATTTTATGAAAATGCAGTCTTAGTACGACCAACTTGGTTCATTAAAGTGTTCAGCTTCTAAAAAGTTGTCTTTTCGGTTCAAAGAGACGGATATTCAATGCTTGAGGAATTTGTAAGCTTCTAAATGAATTTAAGATGCTTTTGTTGCACGATCTGAACAAGTACACTGGTTGCCTTATTTGTTTATCCGAATAACTAGCTGTCCTCAGCGGTTTCACCCGCATCTTTGGTTACTGCTCCGCTCCCGTGTGTCTTAGCGTGATGGTATATAGTCTATAGTCTTCCTCGATAAATGGGCTATCTAACACTAAAATAATTTTTCAAATCGAACCAGTAGTTTCGGAGATTAGCGCAAACAAAAACAAACAAACAAACTCTTCAGCTTTATAATATTAGTATAGATAATAATAATGGCGTCTAGATTGATTCTCGAGAATGGTGGCTGTTCTCTCAAAGGAATTCAGCCAGCTGCGCAGGGCATGAAATAGTGTACAAGCATTTGCGTGGACACCATTCAAACCTCTATTACCTCACTCTGCAAGCTCGACGAGTGGATAATCCAACACCGCTCAAGAGAGATCAGACGCAGGACCGACGTTTATGTGCTCTCTGTTGCACTGGTGTATCATTCGCCAACGTACAGACTCCGGGCTGCTTTTGTTTCTTTAAACCCACAAAGCAATCGGAATCGGGAATCGAACCTGAGACCCTGTGCAAGCAGTCGATCCATGCGACTAGTAACTGTAATAGACATTACAAAATGTGTACAAGGATGTTCAGGCATGATTTTAAAATGACAAAATATACCCCAAATACATATCCTCAAGCTATTCATATCATTCTTGCGTAAGTTGACGTAGGACGTATTGAGATTTTGTCCATTGAACCTGGAACCAACAATATGCTGCTTTATCAGGAACTTGTATATGGCAAAATATTTACGCAATAAAATAACATAGAACACTAAGCCTCTTACTGAAAAATAAAATGACGAGGGTACACACCAATAACAATATTCTCTTGTAGAGTATCTATACTTAATATAGACAGATAATTAATAATGTTACGGACAGTATCATTTGTCTGAACAATATTGGCAGTCCAATATTGGCAACCATAGAAGTAGTTATGTAATTTGTATTGTTTACTAAGTTCCGCCAGTGGTTTCAACCGCGTCTCGTAGGACCAACTCTGCGCACCCGGATAAGAAGTATCTAAAACTGAAAGCAGAATACAAATCGGACTAGAAGTTCCTGAGATGTAGAGCGTTCAACCAAACAGACAATTTTTCTGCTTTACGAGTTAATAGTGAGATTGACTCAAGAGTTTTCTTTTTGTTTCAACACGCTAGTCTCAGGATCTAGTGGACATATTTGAAAAAATCTTTCCGTGTATATCGGGATACCTTTTTCTCACACAGTTGGCTAGCCTCATGGCAAGGTACTGATTATTAGCTTGTGTTATGGATGCTAACACATCTGATAAACTAGAATACTTTACACCTATAAATACATACATATTATAACACGAAGACCACCAACAAGCATGCTCATTACACAAATGCTGACTCTACCGGGAATCGAAACTCAGGACCCTCAGCTCGGCAGTCCAGCGTGGTTAGCATTGCGCCAACGGGGTCCTTTTCGTTGTTAGATAGCCTATTTCGAAAAAGGCTTATAAATATGGAGTAGGTTCCCACGGGACGTGGGTGTAACCGCTGGCAGTAACTGATTGGTAAATTGAATCAGTTTGTCTATTACATTATAATGTGAAGATTTTAACATTGTCTTATATTGTTCCTAATAAAGGGCTCTAATGACAGTATGGGATTGTTTTAGTCAGCAAGGGGTTGATATTCGCCTGCGCTCCACAATACCAGGATAAATGATTTCAGACCTAAAAAAATAATCCTTATAAGAGTTATTAAGATCCCATACATCACATCATACCAGCGTACAGTTTCTTTTTTAAAATAAATAAGTATTAATTAACATAGAATGTTTTTTTCGTACTTTCAAAAGTTAAATTGCTTTTTTATTTCTATTCTTTGACGAGGAAGAATGGCTTTTTAAATGTAATATTATCTTTCATCAAAATGGATGGAAAATTTTGTTTTTGCTGTCATCATAATGTATATTAGCTAGATAACTTTGATATTATTCTTTATTGTTTAATTTTTGTAATCAAATTTCTTTTTCGATGACCAGTGGCGTAGTAGTTGGTGTATCTGCCTGCGACGCCGTAGGTCGCAGGTTCAATTCCCGCAAGTCTAACAATTTTGTGTGCATGAACATGGGCGTTTGACTTAGTCTGAGTATTCCTATGTATAATAATGTATGTATTTACAAAAAAGTACATAAGTACGTTTATCAGTTGTTTAAGTCCCCAATAGTACAAGCTCTGCTTAGTTTGGGACTAGATGTGACGTCATGTGAATGTGTGAGGAATATTAATTGTATATAAATCTTCTTTTCAATACGATTTTCATCGAAATGAGTCCCCGTGATGGGTCATCAAATTACAATTAAAAGTGGTAATAAATATTTGATCTGAACCTACATACTTATTTATGATGTAATTTTTCATTGTTTTATCTGCATCCAGCAATATCGTTGCAGGTAATAACTGTCATTAGTAAAAACCTTTTAATTTGAATTTACTGCTGCATATAATTATTATTTAACAGGTCAATTCTAATTAATTAAAGGATGACACTGCATCATAGTGATTACAGAAGTAAATATGATGATACGATTCATTTATGAAATCTATAATTACCTATACATATCAACATAAAAGTTTTTTCATAGAGTCAATCAATAAAAATATTTTTTCCCTCTATTTGTGACATTTATCAGTCTTAATTACAAAAATATTATCACACTAATAGATAAAAGCGAAAGTTTGCGAATGTGTGTGTATGTTTGTTACCTCTCTTCACGCGCAAACGGCTGAACGGATTTAGATGACACTTAGCAGTTATATACCAAGCTACAAGTAAATTCCCTCAGGAAGCGTATAAAACTGCTCGGAATAAATTATTTAAAAAAAATCGTTAATTTAAAATGTAATAGTATACAAAAAAACTAATGTTTGGTTTCTTATTTTTTAAACGCAAAGCAATGTAGGTACAAATGATTACTTTGAACGAACGTTCTTTAACAAAACCAATATTATTCTACAAGAAACTGAGTTTCGGCTGTAACTTGTTAGCAAGTTTAAATACGTTTTAATTATTTTCTACAGCTACGAGGACTTTGTTTAGCTTTTCATTTTTGGTACGAGTTATTATGTTTTTGATTAATTTTCCAAAATTTATTTCAACTGTTCCTATAATAACTAAGATGTATTATATTTTAACTTCTACGTTTCAACCCTAGAAATACAAGACGGATTTCAATTCACGGCTCTATTAAGTTTACTTTTTGTTTACAACAATTTCTAAAAACATGTCTTGTAGGTTATCAATTTGTTGGTTCTTTTAAATTCACTTAGAAATTTAGAGACTGGCCTCTCTGATGGCTCTTATAGAATTTGACAGCCAAATCAAGTTGTCTTAAATAACTTACCATCAATACAATATTCTAGCAGTTCCTTGCGATTTTTCGCGCCTCCCTGAGAAACTTCTACGAAACAGGGATAGTGTAGCTTCCCAAGAGTGAAATAATTTTTCGAATCAGTCAAGTAATGTCAAGTAATCGTATCGGAGCATATTCAATCCAAACAAATAATCAAATCTTTCAACTTTATAATACAAGTATCTACATAATAGATAACATTCAACAAAAACAAAATAGCAAAGTTTATTTTTAACATCGTACACACAGAAGATGTACACACTTCAAAGACAATTATAGATACCACTTCAAACCACAACTCAGGACTTATACAGAAATTAGTGGACGCGTTTCGACGTGGTTCCTTCACGGAGACATGAGCACAGCTGTTTGTGGTAATATTAATTCATTGTGCGGCATAAACTAGTAGAGGTTTAGCAAATATTGCTGTACTTAGCATTATTATAATGTCTGGATTAACTCTCGCTTTAGCCTTTATGACGTTTCAAGTGGCACTGGTAAATTTTGAGTTGTTGACTTTGCTTACCTGGTTGGAAAATGCTGGCAGTCTATAAACGCACGTGTCTGTACAAATTCTACATTAAAACGTTCTTTATGAATCCCTCTTCCTATAAGTGAAAACCGCATGACATCCTTTCAGTACTTTTTGTGTTTATCTAATACCTTCGTATGACAGATCTAATACCTTCAAACAGAATAAAAGCCTACCGGGGCTGCGAATTTGTAGGTAGATAGGTATATCCAAGTAGAAAATGACAGGCATGATCCCGGCGTCGACGTCAGCGGCGAGTGGATTTTTCTTGATCTCCTGGATGAAGTTATCAATTTAAATAATTTAAAAAGTGATCTGCAGCTACTGAAGCTACCTTTAATGTAACGTAATTCATTTTGGCTTTTTGTATGGCCTCTTATTAAAATTGTATTTATTAACTTTTCAAACAAAAAAAGGAGTTATAATAACGAAACCTGTATCTATTGTATTCATGAGCAAATAAATCCTTCGACTTTGAAACTTTAATAGACATAATATGATCTTGCGAAGTTTTTATAGACTTTTCTTAAGTTTTATAATAATTTAACATATTGTTTTGATTTATCGCATAGGATCCATAGTGTTTGCAATGAGAGCGCAAAAAAATAGCGTCAAAATCCTATGCGTAGTTTTAAAGATCTAAGCATACATACGAACAAACATAATTTTTTTATACTGTGTTGTGTGTGTTCCTTTAAAGACAAGATTTGTACTGTCTATTTTTCATTATAAATGTGTTTTCTTACTATAAAAAAATATTTTACGGTTCTTTATACCAGATAAAAATTGCTACCCCCTAAAGAAAAAACAAAATATAATTGGAATAAAATCAAAGTCTAATTACGTCAAAGAACTTGCAAAGCCTAGAGGCTTATTCTACTTCCCACTATGAAACAAAGAAAACAGAAGCAATACAGCCTGTTAAACTGCTAACTTTTAAATTGGAAAATTTAAAAGTGTACTAACAGCTACAGTAATCCCGTTTCTCCCCAGGCGCAACATTATTTACTCTGCAAATTTCTTTAGCAACGCCCTAAATTTCCCAGGATGGCAAACTATAATCTGTTGGCTAGAATCCAAGGAGGTGAGACGTTAAAAGTTAAACGAGGGGTTTGAGCCAAACAAGTACTAGACTTCGCTAAAGCCTTTCACCAGGTACCAATAACTGCACTACAAATTCTGGAAACCTTATGATTTGGCGTGCATTGGCCCATACATTTTATTAGGAATGACAACGTTAAATATATTAGTTTTTCGAAATTACTTCAGTATGATTGTCAGTGGATAAAACTGTCAGAACATGCATTCACTCAAGCATTACCCTGTCACGTTTGTAACCGTAGAAACGACGAAGACATCCATAAATAATTCCAAGTCTCTCTCGAGTGGACCGGTGCGAGAAATGACATTCCTAATCCTCGTTTGTCCATCCGTGCCCATGTGGCTTGCCCGTTGAAAGGTCCCTTGTGTCACTATAAACATGTTAATGCGGTGTCCGATGTTTGTCCCGAGGGCCGCCAACTAATTCCAAGCGGGCCCGTGCCTTGATTAACATATAATGTCCTCGTGTGGTGTAGACTTGCTGAGTGGGCGTTTTGGAACTGCTGACGGGAGAAGTGTCAGCTGTTGTTAAAATTTAAATAAGAATGTTTACGGCACCGCTGTTTTGGTCAGCTTTTCAAGTGTTTTATAGTTCAAAGTTCGTTTATCTGGACGAAATACTTTTCGCCTGCCTTTACCACCTTGGATATTTATGCCACTGATATTTAGAATGCTTTTCAATTTTGCGTATTTAATACTGCATGAAAATTGCTCTCAATATTGGAACAAATATTTGTATTATCAGTGTCAGTAAAATTCGTGTTATAATTAAGGGAAAACTTTTGTTATTTGTTGTTAATTTTCTGATCAAGTAAACCCGATACACAATAATATTTATTTTATCTGGTTTATTAATTTTCACCTTTCTGCCATCATAATAATTTATCTTTACAATGATTTTGCAAATACCTCAATCAATCCCATAGAATTTCTAGACATATTAATTCTCATATTTCTAGACTTTTCTTCAAACAAATCAGACGATGGAATCATGTCGACCGCAATCCAATTTCGTGTAATACCTATCTATTTTTCCAGACAATGTATCACTCAAATATATTGAATAGAGCCTAGAAGCAACGAAAAACAACGCAATTTTATCTTCTATTATCGTGAAAATTTGTTCGGCAGCAATCAATGGCTGTTTTTACTGGTTTTGACAGAATCATTTTAACGAAATGTTGGTGATGTACTTTCAGAATATTATGTTTTGGATTTTTCGTTATTGTGTACTACAACGGTTGTACTATTTTGTGGTGGTACTAGACATTCTTATTCGTAGTATGGTCTCGATGAAAGTTTCTCAAATGAGACTTTGATAGCAACTTAAAGATTTTACAGTATCGCGTTTCCTTTCTCCAAATAAAATGCATTTAATAATTCTACACATTGAAACTTTGTTTCATCGTGTTAGGCTCCAAAACATATTTACCCCATAAATCCTACTTACTTTTTTTCATATGAAATGCAAAATGCCGCACGGTAATTGCAATTGACTAATTTGTTCTTTTTATTTTCTTTGTAAAACCATCCGCATAATCAGTTTTATCATTGAGATGTATAACAACAACTTTGTCTTATGCATTGAAGCCCTCATTATCATCAGTAAACTCACTTAGCAAGTCTTGGTGTGGTAATTACTACATCGTCCCCAGAGGATCGTTCATTGTTGTTCGTGTTGGAGAATTGGTTGCTCAGAGTTCTCCTGATTTGATTATGTTCGATCGATATCGAAAATGAGCATGTGAGCTACCTACTTTTTGAACTACTGCTACCAGAGTTTTATTGTAAGGATTGTTCTTTATATCTTTGCTGTTATTTTTGTGTTCATATCATTGTTAAGTTTTTTGACATCGTATTTTGCCATCTTAGTAATATGTATGTTTTCAAATACCTTTTTTTTTCTAACTGTACTTTTGATGTGAAAACTCGACAGATATATTTTAGTAGTAAAATTGTGATCATGTGATTCTTTATATTCATTGTTTGACTTAATTATCTTTTTGTTGACTATTTATTAGGTTCGCTAGAATGAACATGAATAGTTCTTATAACGTCTTATGCACTAGAATATACATATAGGTATTGCAAAATATCATTCTTAACAACACCGAAATCATCAAGACCAATTAACTGTTAATTTTCATACACCTCTAAACCGGCATTAAATTAAAAAGAATAACGTCCAAAAAGAGCTTATAACTTGCGCCGAATACAAAAGGAAAGTGTCAGGTCTAACGCTTCACGTGTGCCTTTTGTAAAATTACCGTCCCCTTCTTTATTTACAGTTGGTTATTTAACGTTGTTATTTGTAATGGCAATGGTGACACAATCCCAAGGTTTTTTCGACCCTGCCGTGTGAACAAAGGTTTCCATTAACATCGAATTGTTTCGTTCAACATTCTTGTTATTAACTTTTTGATGGAGTTTGTGAATTATGTGAGTGGATCTCTGCTATGGTGCCTCGACTTTATTTGAAATGTTGCGTGTATTTAGTGGACCACGATATTATTCTTTCAGATTTAGAGAATTGATGGTATTGTGTTTGCTGATTATGAAGATAATGTTACCTAGATATTGGGTGTAAAAAATTGTAGGCCTACTTCAGTTACGACATCATTATCAGCCTATTTATTCTTATTTTGTTTTCGTCCTTGTGTTGGGCGGAGACCTGCTTACACATGGAGAAGGATTAACCCTTAATCACTCCACTTGCTCAATGACGATTGGTGATTTCAAATTTTACAGATCAGATTTCCTAGAAATGTTTTCCTTCACCTTTAAGCATTCATTGGTGGCAAAGATCTACTTAAAAATATTACATTGGGACTTACTTGATCTGGAATCGAATACTCACACTCATATTTGAGAGGCTGGTGGTTTAACCACTAGGGCAACATAATCTCATAATAAGCTAAATATTTCTAAGAAAAAACACATATTTGTAGTACTAAGATAATATACTAATTACGAAATAACGATAGTAAGTTATCTAGAGCTTAGAAAGGGAGGTAAGATCAGCACTAAGATTATCAAACAATGAGTCTCTAAAGGCTCATAAATTCACGCAGATATTAAAATTCAGTACTGTATTAGAAATTCAGTCCATTAAAATTTCAACAATGTCTCTATTTGAGATAAAACAGTTCTCTTAGAACTTAATGTTCTTTCCTAACACATTTATGGGCCATCAAAATTTCTCTCGTTACACAGATATAAATTCTATGTTTTTGTAATGAAATAGAATGCTAGTTGCTATGCTAATGTGGCTGGAATTTCACTGGAATTGCTATGAAAATTACATACACATTTTGTGTACTTTGGTGATATTCTCAATTTGCGAAAGTCTTTGTTATGATTTTGTGAGAAATGTTTCTAAGAATAAGTAATATACATAGACTATCAAAATATTAACTTTTGTCTTCTGTGGTATATTAAGTAATTGTTATGGTCTGGGTTTTATAATATGTAGGTACATATTTATTTATATGGAGTGAAACATATTGTAGATTATCAGTTATATTGGCACCCATAGCACAAGCTAGTCAATAGCTTACCTTGGGTCTAATTGACCGTGTGTGAAAAGGAGTCCAAAAATTAAAACAAATAATAATATGGCGTACGACCCTCATAATTATGACCTTGTCTTAGACTGTTCTGCTTTTTTAGTAACTCTTTCAATTTCTGGTTGTCATGTACGAATTCATGTACTTCCATAAGTCACAGACTGTTCCTAGAATGTTAAACAAACCTTAATAAGGAGTAATTAATAACTAATTCAATTAAATCTTACACTCGCGAATCAACTTAGCTAATTACTCCATTCAATTGAAATTTCCATCAGAAAAGTTAACAAATTAAAATTACACTTAAAATATTATAGATAGAAGCAATCAAATGTTAAACTTTTGTAATATTAATATTGATTGGCCGATACTTGGAAATGATATACTCGTATTACGCTTTTAAAAGTTCAATTTTCATTGCATTAAACTTGATATTTGTTATTATGAAGTATTGATATTTAAACTTAGCTGTTTTTTGTAGGCTGTTTTATATTTGGGTGTGTCGAGTAGTTCCGGTTAGTACGGGCGTGGATGAAATCGCTAGTGGGAACTAGCTATTCAATACTAATTCTTAAAATGATTAAATAAGGAGTTCAATACCTACTCGAAACAAAAATAATGGGGTGAACTAAAATAGATGTAAAATTATAATAGTGCGAAATAAATCATATTTATTGTGTTTATTTTTTTGTTATTTTATTGTCATGACCATGTCAATACTTGAAATTTAGTTTTTGTAGGTTAGCTTTAAAAACTGTAGTTTAGTGCAGCAAGAATTTAGATAATAACAATATTTTTATGACTGATAAGTCATACATACTAATGAACATATAAATTTTATCGATCTTTTTACAATATACAGACGAAAGCACGTCAAGCTACCACAGTCTGTCAAATTTCAACTTGATCGCTGAAACATAATATGGTTCTACTTGATGGGGAAAATTTTACAGTTTCGGATAGCTTGATGTGCTGGCGTCTGTACTCTTTATATCAAAGCACATAAATAAACATTTTTGAAATCAAAAATTCGATAATTAACAGAACAAAGGCGTAGATAATATTCGTTAAAACTAATTATAGTTACACTAATTCACTTCGTGGAAAATGCATTGGCTTACAAAGAAACTTAACATTAACTTGCAATTCGTTTTGTGCAAGACTCCACAACGTCTTGAACTTAAACAGAACGTTGTTTCAATTGCAATGAAGCCGAAGTTAGGACAAATTGATTTGCATGGAACTTGAGTTCATAATATAGTACCTACAATAATTTTTCAATAGGTAGCTACTTAAATTTTGAATAGAGAATAAGTTCTGAATAGTTTATCATTTGTAGCACGAAGGTTTTGTAAGCAGTTTCATTTAGAAAGAAAGAAATAAAGAAAATAACATTTATTTGTACATGATCATAAAGATGGGATTTTTTACATTGATTGAGGAATTTCTTTTCAGTAAACATCAGCGATATTTATTATTTCTCTAATCATAATTAACATTGAACATTAAAATAATCTTTTCTCAATTTCATTCGGGGGCGACAACACAGCATGTCTTTTCTGTGTCACCTTCTTCCTCTTTTTCTCTTCTGCCGGGGCTGCGGGATTAAGCGCAAAAATTAGCGCTGCCCTGATACTCAAAGACCTCCAAAAGGCACGAAAGTGGGTTTTCTCGGTAAAAGTGTGACACTAAAGGCCAGTTCACAGATTACGGATAGCCACTATCTACCAGATAATTAACTATCTGGAACTTATCAGTAACCTGTGAAACTGGCCCTAAAGCTTTGGTGTTCATTAGATATTATTTTCCCACACAAAAAAGACCTTAACTTGATCGGCGATTACGTCAAAACTGCGACATCAATTCAACTAGCTAATACACCAACTAAAACGATAACCTCGCTTTCAGACTAAGTGGTAGAAACATCTTACATCCCAGACGCGGGTGATTCCACCGTCTGATAGTTGGAAGAAAAGACAGTTTATTTAACGACAAGCCATCAGAAGAACACAATTTATATATTGTAGAACTTTCATAAATAAAACTTGTTTGTTCTTTTAATACTTCATCAGTATAAAAAACGGTTGGTAACTTACATTTCATTCTACGTACAAGGTTTGCATTCTGCCACTTTCTATCAGGACCTTATGAAAGTTTAAAAAAAAAACGCACTTTACCTACTTGATCCGTCGGGCTATGTATAACAAAAATGCTTTCTCTCAATGCAATCACATACAAAGGTATTCAAAAATCAACTATAAGATAAAGGTTCTGGAATGGAAACATATTAATAATAATTATGTAGGAGCTTCGAATTGTTACTATCTTTTCGGTATCAAAGACGTTATTAACACGACACAAAATTTTGCAGAATCGCACTCAAAAATTGTGACAGAGTTCATAAGCCAGACAGAAGACGAAGATACTAAAGTTTTTAATTCTAAACCACATTACAATATGCAAGTACCCTCAGATCATGTCCTCATTTCTGAAATTACTATATTCACATACCATAAACCGACAGCTGCTTTAGTCTTCGTAGTTGTGTAGGTAGACGACGTCATTTGTTTTTATTGGTCAGAAAACATCAACTGTTACAGTAACTACATGTCGTTGTGTTTTATTTTATCGCTTCTGCTTGACTCGGAACTTAATTATTGTTGAGAATTCACCTACAAAAAGCTTAGTATTTTGGTAAACGATACCACTGAATATAATACAAGATCAAAATATATGTGACTACAACTACCATAAGGGCCAGGGTCTGCCTGGGCTGCGG